>JANAVB010022593.1:8640430-8747807 GCA_029216955.1 Iris pallida
GAAGGAGTTGGAAAGAAAAGAAATGAAGAGACAGGAAGGAAACTTAGTGGTGAAGAAATGAGAGGTGGAGGGGTTGCCTATATGACCAGCCATGGTGGTCAAAGGTAGGGGTACTTGTAATTACAAGTTTGCCCCTACACTAGCCTAAATGCAAATAAATTCAAAAATGGGTTTCGAAAGTTGCTAAAAATAAATAAAAATTATAATTAAACTTAATTACTCATGGGGGACTAATCCAAACTCCTAAACCTAAAAGTTTAGTGTGGGGGCCATGGTTAAATAACAGGCTAATTACAGCTCAAGTCGAAATTTACCGGGGTCCCGAATTAACTCGGAATGCGATAAAATTCGAACCCGACTCCTATAATAATTAAATAATAATATTCATGAAATAAAATTCCCGAAAAATATATAAAATGGAAAATTACCATTTTACCCCTAATTAGAAAAAGTGAGGGTGACAACGACTTTAGAGACCATTGACTCTGGCACGCTTTTCGGTGCAAAACGGGTCCAACGGCGGATACCATTTTTGTCCGAAATTATCGTTTTGCCCCTATGTCCAGAATTGGACTTAAGGACAGGTAATCCTAGCTAATTTGACTACTCTGAGAATGTTGGTAATATTTATTTCAGCTTTCGGAGACAGTTGTGATGACTTGGACTTTCTGACTTACTGATTGGCGATACATTGTTGGTTCTTCGTGCAACCTCCAGGCAAGTATACCTTGCCGAACATATACAGTATTTATATGGTTTTTCTTTTCTTATTGTGGTCCTTTTCATATTATCACATGATTCTGTATTGTGATTGATTCGTCCTGGATTGCTTTATTTGTTCTAGATTACGTGCACGTATAGGATGGTTGACATTGCTAGAATATTGGTCTCTTTGTGTTACCCTTTTCTCGTGATTGAGTTGTCAGTTTTATATTTGTCCTTGACCATTCTCGACTGGGAGTATCCTGCATTGTACTACAGTTGAGACATACTTTAGATTGGGAGTATCTTACATTGTACTACGACCTATAGCCGATTATTCTACCTTGATATCACTTGATTGACTTGACTTGAGACATGACATAGATTGGGAGTATCTTACATTGTACTACGACCTATAGCATATATTGATTGATTGATTGACTTGACTTGCGATACTATAAATTGGGAGTATCTTGCATTGTACTACGATTTATAGGAGTCTACTTGACTTTGTATCCTTTAGGAGAGGAGATCGATACTAGAATTGGCTAATCTTGACTGGGATTATCTTGCATTGTATTACAGTCAAAATCTACTATAGATTGGGAGTATCTTGCATTGTACTACAAGCTATAGAGGTTAATCGATTGATTGGTAGCCAAGTCTAGTATTACATTTCCTCACGACTCGTCGTTCTTAGATGTTTCTTCTTGCAGTGTTCTTATCCTTCTTACCTATTATTTACTGTCATATTAGTAGGCATGTTTTATGTATCTTGCTAGTCCTCTGAGGACCTGATGATCTCTTCAGGTAGCTGATTGTACGGAGTTAGTTAGTTGAGCATGTGGTAGTTGACTTCATCTGCATGATTCAGGTATTTTGTTAGTGATATGTTATTCTCTTTCTCGTGCTTTTATGATATATCCTGCTCATTAGTTTAGCTTTATAGACTCATATCATTCTTGGAGTCTAATCGAACAATATGCTAATGGGCTGCAGACCATGACCCATACTTGTTCATTCTTGTTTATATTCTTGTGGATTGAGATATAGTTTAGATTAGATATGATACCCATGACCTTGACAGCTTATACGTACTCGAGTTGGGCTGGAGTTTGCTCGATACGTAGCTGGCTTGCTCACGAGCTCGCGTCCGAAAACCGGTGCGGGTCGTGACATCAGCGCTCACGCGGAACGATCGCCCCTAATCCGACGCAACGCATGTACGAGGCTAGAGTTGCACTGCCACAAGACAAGATCGTCGACGTTGTGGCTATCAACGTAACCATCAAGACACGATCATTTTCATCCAACATTCATCTCGATCAAAATCCTTAGTATAGCATCCAACCGAACAATAACACTTGCATGATCGTCATTCGCCGAGTCAGAGTACCCCGGAGTTATCGCATATCGATCTTTGGTACGCCTCAATACCATCGACGATATGCGTAACCTGACGATTTCTTTGCAACCAATTTCGAGTCGTACGAATGATGCCATCGTTCGACTGGATAATCTCCTCGACATTCAATTCAAGTTCGATTATTATCCCTCAAATCATTCACAACATCAAATTCCTCAAAACCAAATTCGCGTAACTATCAAAATCAAACCCTTTATGCACGCTGACTACCTGTCGTGCTAACTTTTCGTGTACGATCCGTATCAATTTTCTCGATCAAGTCATCCAGTCGTACACCCTAACTTTTCCTTGATTCGATTTCACCTACTCAATCATCTTCGCGTTTCATACTTGTACAATCCTCAATCCCGTGCACGTTCCGTGCACGTCAATTTCTAGGTTGTTCGAATCCACTTATCAAACTTCATGACAACAACTCACTCAATCTAAGGCTTTGTATATGTGCGACGCTTGCTTGATAGACTCATCGACACCCCGAATCCTCAATCGATCGACATCCCTGAGGCTATCGCATACACCACTCAGGGATGAAGTCACTCAACAAATCCTCAAAACTGTCATTCGATTCACAATCTACTTCCTCAAATTTCTGTCTGAACGATTCCTTAAATTTCAAGCACTCATCTATATCGCATCGACGATATCGCCGTTTGATAGTACCCCTATCGATAGTCATCCCACGTACTCAATTGAGTCTAACTCGTTCTCGTCCGACAAAAATTTGAATCCCGTACTCGACTTTTCTAAGGTCGACGCAACTTTGGTGTATGTGCCCAGCCCGACTTAGCCAACCGTGCTACGCAAACCATCTTTTATTTTGTTATCAAAAACTATTCGTCTACTGTCACGACCCGCACCCGATTTTCGGACGCGAGCTCGTGAGCAAGCCAGCTACGTATCGAGCGGACTCCAGCCCGACTCGAGTACGTATAAGCTGTCAAGGAACAGGGTATCAAGACTAATCTAAACTATATCTCAATCCACATGAATCATATAAACAAGAATGAACAACTATGGGTCATGGTCTGCAGCCCATTAGCATATTGTCCGATTAGACTCCAAGAATAATATGAGTCTATAAAGTAAACAGAGTATATCATGGTGTGGAATGTAAAGCACGAGAAGATAATAAAGAAATATCACAAGCAAATACCTGTACCATGCATCGCAATCCTCTACCACCCTGCTCTGCTAACTAACTCCATGTAGTCGCTAAACCTGAAGAGATCATCAGGTCCTCAGAGGACTAGCAAGATACATAAAATATGCCTATCTAACAGTTTAATCATACAATAATATAACCAGGGTGTAAACAGAAACTAGACAAGAGACTGACAAGTGGCTACTGACAGGTAACTATGAACTCGGATACTGGATCAAGTACGCATAAATGAACTGCTGGTAGATCAATGGATAACCAACCCTCGCCCCGATTGTGGACTCGCATGTGTAAAGGCAACCCTCGCCCCGTGTGTGGACTCGCAGGTTGTGGGAAAGACAAAGGAATAGCAGTTCACTCACTCATACTTACAGACATGACTCAGTCAAGACACAGGTGAAGACACGACACGATGCAATCACGATACACGAGAGAACCAGTCCAATATGAACTACAAGGCTAACCATGTACATAGACTATATCTATACTAGCAAGCACGATGTACAAATCACAAGTAAATAACCAACTGGTAAAACTGTATACTAATAAAATATGCATGTAAATAAACTGTAGAGGGAGGCAAGGTATACTTGTCTGGTGGCAGCAAAGAATCAATAAATATCGTCAACTGGTACGCCATAAAGTCCAAGTCATCACAACTGTCTCCGAAAGCTGAAATAAATATTACCAATATTCTCAGAATAGTCAAATTAGCTAGGATTGCCTGTCCTTAAGTCCAATTCTGGACACAGGGGCAAAATGATAATTTCGGACAAAAACGATGTCCGCCGTTGGACCCGCTTTGCACCGAAAAATGTGTCAGAGTCAATGGTCTCTAAAGTCGTCAAACTATATGTCTACGGATCCAGTTTTCCGATACGAACCCAACCGTATGTCCAAAGTTGGATTTGACGGACCGTGCACAAAATCGCCCGTTGAATCGGACCGTGGGGCCCGCCCAAAACGGCGTCCGATTCAACTGTCTCAGAATCGAACCAAACTTGGCATACTGGACCAGAAAAACGATACGGTTCTGTTGGCGCAACTTTTGTCTCGATCCGATGATGAGCGTGCACAAAGTAATTGAGAAATTTGCAAAGTGCACGATACGGTGAATTTCGACGGATACGCATCAAATTCGTCGCGCACACGTGACCAATTTGAATTCTGCCAAAGCCCACACGACCACGAAGCCGTTATGCAGCTTTCGATGCCTTCGGTTCGCGACCCCGTCGCCCGGAATGGCGGGACGCACGTCGTATCGATGGTTTTTCAAGTTTTGAAAAATAGGTTTTTTGTTGATCTTTCGAATCGGATAACTTTTCATTTATTTGATTAAATCAGAATCTACAAGAAGGGTTACGAGACCCTATAGGTTGTCTAAATAACTGTTCACTTAGTTTCTCAAAACTGTAGATCGGTTGACAGAAAGTTGCCTTCTAAATAGGGTTCTAGAAACAGTTTAAATACTCTGTTTTTGATGGTTTTTCCTGAAGTTTCAGGAATTTCCATAATTTATTTAAGGCAAATCCAATAAATCTAATTAAAGGGGTTGATAGGCGGTCATATAGGCCACTCATAGAAATTTACGGCTCGGATAAACATTAAGCAGTGAGGGAGGAATTTACCCGCGAAACTGGGATCGCCAGAGCGTTGCTGCTGTCTTCCACTGTGCGCGCGCGATTCCAGCCCGCCGTCCGGCGGTCGTGCGGTGGCGCCGTTCGCCGATGGCTGCCCAGTGGCTGGGGGGGCTGCTCCAGGTCGTGGTGGTGGCGCTCGAATCCTGTGGTGAGCGTTTAGGGTTTCATCGGTTTCGATTTCTCGATATCTACTATATATACCATTCGCTCGTTGTAACAGAGCCAAGAGACTCTGCTTCTCCTCGGGCAGCCCGAGATTATTCGTTAATTGGTTCAGTTGGGCTTGGGCCCAAGACAGGTTTTGGGGGGGGGGGGGTTCTGTTACAGCCCGGGTTGGGCTCACTGCAGCTTATTCCTATTACTCTTTCTTTTTCTTTTCTATTTCCCTTATATATATACATATATATATAATATATATATATATATATATATAAGTACATGTATATATATATGTACTAGTCATAACCCGTGCCCATAGGGCATGGTTCATTTAAGGTATTCCCCCTCAAAATCTTGGACCCCCAATTTTAAACGAACAATAATAATTATGAAGCCCCCACTCTCAATAATGCTCATCCACAACCATTATGAGTGCAAACCCCACTCTTTGGATTCCCCATAAAATTCCACTCTCAATAATGCGCATTCCCCATAAAACCCCACTCTCAATAATGCTCATCCACAACCATTATGAGTACAAACCTCACTATTTGGATTCCCCATAAAATCCACAACCGTTGATTCATCAAGATTAAATCCCAACCACTCTTATCGGCACAGTCAGCCCTAGGATTCAAAACCTTTGTGTTTTGTATAATAGATATACACACACACCTTATATAGATCCATATATTCACATATACTCATATATATACACATATACCTTTATATATATACATATATATATACATATATATATATACATTTATACATTTATACTTTATATATATATGTATAAATGAAAAATATATAGATATATATATATATATAGAATATATATATTAGATATATAATACATTTAATTTATACATTTATATACATATGTATATATATATACGTTTATATATAGACATAGAATACATTGGAGAATAGGGGCGAGAGACGGGAGCGACAGAGAGGGAGAGAGAGAGAGAGAGAAAGAGAGAGAATAGAGAGAGAGAGAGAGATAGAGAGAGAGAGGAGTAGAGAACACACACCCACTAGAGAGATAGATATAGAGATAGAGAGTAGAGAGATATAATATAGATATATAGAGATATATATATAGATATATATAGATATATATATATATATAACATAATAATTTTAAGTAGTCAATAAACTAATATAAAATAATATTATTAAATAACAATCCCAATAATAATAATAATAATAATAATATATAATAATAATAATAATAATAATAATAACAATAATATTAAAAATAATAATAGTAATAAGGATAATAATAACAAAATTCGTAAACCATAGTGGTGTATATACCACCAGGCACAGTCTAATAATCCCAAAAATATATAGAGCCTATTATATACAAACATTATTGAATATCAACTAATCACAATGTTTATAAATTTAATTAAGAATATTTAGAAATATTCCTTAGATCACTAAAATGGAATACGACACAATCATACCAAAAATGCATCAATACGAAGGTCATTGGACGTACCGTATGACTAAATGGGCTTGGGCTCAGTTTGGGTTCAGTTTGGGTTCAGTTTGACTAGTTTGGTGCGACCGGGTCACCTAGACGTCAAATAATATTAATAATGAATAATTAACTATTATAATCGTCACGTCACAACCTTGCCTGGTTTTCCTAGTTAGGACATCCCTATGGCTAGGTTTCCCCGGACATGGCTAGTACACTAGTCAAGGCACACTGCTACATCTCCCGTGCCACAAATTCTAGTCATCTAGTACTTCAAAACTCAACTATGGTTAAAATCATCTACCGTAAAATACCTAAATAAATATTATAAACTTCTAAAATCCCATTTAAATCAAATAAATAAGTAAATAAATATTTCAAAAAAATTCCGGGAAGGGGAGCACCTACGTTTTGCAAATTATCTAGACTTATTGTATGGACATCCCGTGGGACATTTGAGAGAAAGCGCGCCAACGATATCAACTTTGCGGAAGCAACATTTCAGAGTTGCGGAAACAACGACGTTAAAGAATTCAATCGATAGTCCAAGGACGTAAAGCCGTGCTCTGATACCATTATGTCACGCCCCGCTCCCGTAGGAGCGATCGTCCTCGCTAAGGCGAGATGCCGCACGAGCCTAGATTGCGCTCGTGCAAGACGGGTTCCATAACGGCCGATTTCAGCGGCTGCGACGGGGTCGTCGCACAGAAGTCCCAAGCAGAGACATTGAACACGCAGCGAAAATTTAGAACAAACACAAGTTATACAAAGAAGCTTTATTGATATTGAAGCAACGGTTACATTGGGGCGTAAGGCCAAGATTACAAATACTCAAGCTCACTCTTCTCACTTTACAAGTCACTCTGCTCTCTCTCATCTCTCTATTACAATGCTTGAGCCAGCAGAAGCTTCGGAAGGCGATGTCCATACATTATGTCCCGTAAGTCTTTACTCCATGCGGTCGCACGCTTCGAATCTCCAAGGAACTCCATGGCTCGACGCATCCAAACGAGCTCCGCGCCACGAGCTTCTACCTGTGCCTGCACATGAAAACTATGTGGGTGTCAGTACTAAACTGTACTGGTGGAATGATCCTCGTCCACCCATAAAAACCTACACGTTTGATTTACTTTGTGCAACATAGTCACTTCTTATCAATTTTCTTTCTAGTGTTTCCTTAGGATTATTTTAGGACCGACGCATTGACCTATTTTGTGTCTCTAGACCATCACGTGCTTGCAACAGCAATGTCGACTCAACAACGTTAACATATCAAGTCGTGCTTGCCTTTCGGCCAAAATCAGAAACGCAACTACGCGATGAGGCTCTATTTCCGTGTGACCGTGCTACAAACCCTTGCTGAGGCCGTGCCTCGCAACTCAGTCAGACTTAACCATATCGCCGTCTCGGCCTTGCTACTTGATCACCAACCGACCCAATCAAGACTTATGGGTTAAGTGTCACTCGACCGACTTTGCCTTGCGGCATCTCCGACTTAAACTCAATACAACTCAATCATAACATACAACTTATATGCCGACAATATAAGACTCAACCCGTCTCGTGCCGAAGCACGTCGCCTATGTTGCGACCAAATCTTAGGCCCAACATTGTATTCAAACTATACACACACATTCAACTCGACTTCTTGATATAGTGCACTCAATACTCGACTAAATTCAAGGGCACACATGCGGATTGTCGCCCGTGCCGACTCATCTATATGAGGTCACTAGCATGACAAGCTATCCTGGACTATAGCTTTTATTAACCGGGACCCTTGCAGCGCAAGTAGCGATCCCGCTGCAAGTCCCCGCTTAACCGTGCTATCACCCTATCACCCAGCACAGCTATACCGTGTTTCCTCCTAGGCCGAGTCGGTCCCGTGGCCCCGGGTTGTCGCTCGAGGAAACTCTCCTTGTCGACAAGTTGTCCAATGACCATGCAGACTCGACACAAACTGACGTCTCACACAGTCATCCTCTTCCAATGTTACCATCTCTTTCAAACCAATATCAAGACTTCAATCCTTGAGATCCCTCGACGACCCACGGTCGCGAGCCTTCTTTCTTGATGCTCCTTGAGATCCCTCGACGACCCACGGCCGCGAGCCTTCTCCCTGTTACCATATCATTTCATTCAACTCAATGCCTATTCGATAGTCCTTCCTCCAAAACTCATTAAATCAACTGTGGCTCATGCCTTAAACACTAAGTCCGTGCATCGTGTCTTAAGCCAATAGTGCTCTACGCGACACTCATGTCCAAGTCGATGGGCCTTGAGATCGTGGGACTACTTAACTTCGACAAACCGCGAAAGAGCGGGACGGTACTTGTAATGTCTTAGGTCGATCGGCATAACTTTGCCTAACTTAACGAGCAAAGGCTGCGTCAAGCTTTGCCTTAACAGATCGTGTCGTGCACGCATCCAACTTGAACGACCAAGTCACTCGGGTGCCTAGACTTAGGTCACAAGCCGCTCAACGCAACTTAACTCATGGGCAAGCCAAGGCTTTGCCACGTCTTGGACGACGGGACCGTGCATGCTTTATGAAGCATTTATGCGGACGACGCCTATGACTTAGGCTACGATCATAACTTCGCCTACTCAACCAACTTTCCTTCTCCCAAGCCACGGGACGAAGGATCGAGTGTCATTTTCAAAGCACGTCGTGCACCAACTCTAAGCCGACTATTGGACCTTTCCATATTCTAACTCAATTCGACCCGTCGGAATTATTCCCTTTAGCTATGTGAATTTGTCTCTTTCATTATCAAGCCTACTTGTGCAAGTTGAAAACATGCGATTTATTATGTGAAGGCAAAGATAAGGCGAGTTCACCGAAACTACCCCACCTGAGCGAGCGGTCGCCTCGACCGAGCGATGTCTCCGAGTAGCCGTTGCAAGGCTAAGTCCGAACGTCGTCGGCGTTTCGATTCCTCCGATTGACTGAGCGGGACTACAGTTGAGTCCCTCTGGGTGCGTTTGTTGGTGTTGGCTTTCTAATTTGGCTAATAATATAGAAGCATATGCTACATAACCGGTCATGTGCAACTATTTGTTTACAGTAGTTACCGTGGAAAAACTACTATACCCCCATCGGATATTTGCACTGTTATTATATTCTAGGAGGACCTGTATGTGAATGCACTCGTGAGTGACCAATCCCATTGAATAGAATTATACATATTGAGCGGACTGTTGAGTCCCTCTGGGTGCGTTTGTGGGTGTTGGCTTTCTAATTTGGGGTGCGTTTGTGGGTGTTGGCTTTCTAATTTGGCTAATAATATAGAAGCATATGCTACCTAATCCGTCATGTGCCAACTATTTGTTTCCAGTAGTTATCGTGGAAAAACTACTATACCCCCATCGGATATTTGCACTGTTATTATATTCTAGGAGGACCAGTATGTGAATGCACTCGTGAATGACCAATCCCATTGTATAGAATTATACATATTGAGTGGACTGTTGAGTCCCTCTGGGTGCGTTTGTGGGTGTTGGCTTTCTAATTTGGCTAATAATATAAAAGTATATGATACCTAACCCGTCATGTGCCAACTATTTGTTTCTAGTAGTTACCGTGAAAAAACTAGTATACCCTCATCGGATATTAGAATAAATAAATTTTAGATGCATGACAAGAACAGAAAGATACACTCGTTTGGTATACTGTAAAGTAACCGTATTCAATGTAATAAAATAAAATAATAATTTTTTATTTAATTATATTACTAAAGAAAAGAATTTTTTATTATATTATAATTACAATTATATTATAGTGAATCAAACGGGTCTTACTTTCTATTAGTTATCAGTAAATTCCAAGAGTAGGAGCCGAAAAGTCAAGAAAGACCGGCTGAGCAAGCTGTCTACTTTTCTCTTTATTATATTTCCATCCATCTTATTATTTTATTAGTTTCTCTTTTCCTTATTACAGAGAGTAAAAGTTTTAGTGCATTTATTGTTTGACACATGACAACCGACTATGTATTAGAGCATCTCCAACCCTATTGTGAGTTTGGAAAAAATGGTTGCCACATAGGAATGACAACCATTTTTTCCAAAAGTACTTCTCCAATGCAAATGTGAAATAAAGTGTGGAGTTGACATGGCAATGACATGGCAAAGACAATGTGAAGTTGGTTGTCTAGATCTAGACAATGCACTTCACAATGTCTTTATGTCCACATCATCATTTGTGAATAAAAATATTTATAAAAAAGAAGTAGAAGAGTAAAAGTTGTCTTGGAAGTTGTAAAAAATTATTTGTATTGTCTTCTCAATACTTTTGCATTGGAGATGACTTTTTAAACCCATTGTCATTTCTGAATATAACCTTACCACCTATACAAGACATTGTCTTGTCCCTCATGCCACATAGGATTCACAACAAAAAACAAGACAATAGGGTTGGAGATGCTCTTATTGTCTTGTTAAGTGTTGTGAGTCTTAGGTGGCTCCTATGTGACATGAGCCACAAGACAATATCTTATTTATGTGGCAAAACTATATTTTAAAAGACAATGAGATAGAAAAACTTTCTCCAATACAAAAGTATTGAGGAGACAATAAAAATATCTTCCAAGACAACTCCTCCACTTCTTCAACTTTTTTATAAATATTTTATTCATAATTGATGATGTGGAGACAAAATCATTGTGAAGTGCATTGTCTAGATCTAGACAACCAACTTCACATTGTCCTTGCCATGTCATTGTCATGTCAACTTCATGTTTTATTCTACATTTGCATTGGAGAAGAAATTTTGGAATGAAAGTTTGTCATTCCTATGTGGCAACCATTTTTTCTAAACTCACAATAGGGTTGGAGATACTATTATGTATCTAAGTCTTGATAGCGATGGTGGTACCGTATTTTTCCCTTGGAAAGGAGCTTCTATGATCTATCCAATATCAAGGTGTGATTCCGGCCGAACTGGCCCGCGGCCCACAACGATCGGGCTGAAACGAGCTTGGACCAGGCCCAGCCCAGATCGGAGAGAGAGGCGAGCCGGACCTGGTCCGGCCCGATTTGCGTAAAAGGAGCCCAGTCCGGCCCAATGACCCGACTTGGGTAGGGTTGGCCCAGGTCTGTTCGATTCGGGGTAGCGGGCGGGTCGGGCCGGCCCGCCAATTTTTTTTCATTTAGTTTTTTTTTTCTTTAAGTTTTTTTAGTTTTTTTTTGTTATTTTTTTTTTGTTATTTTATTTTTTATTTGTTTGTTTATTTTATTTTTATTTTATTTTATTTGTTATTTCATTTAGTTTTTTTTTCCTCTGTTATTTTATTTTATTTAAAGTTTTTTGTTTTTTGTTTTAAATTTTATGTTCTTTTGTTTTTTTATATTTTAATTTAAGCTTTTTTTTCTTATTTTTTTTTTAAGTTTTTTGTTTTGTTTTTGTTTTTGTTTTGTTTTAAGTTTCTTTCTTTCTTTATTTTTTTTATTTTTTATTTTTAAGTTTATTTTGCTTTTTTCGTTTCTTTTGTTTTGTAAGTTTACTAATTCATACCTTTGAGTCATTCTTCTTCCTTGGTTCCAGAAACCTCATCCATTGTAAGCAATTCAAAGTCTAGCTCGTTGATGTCAGCATCTTCATCTCTTTGGTTTTGGAATTTTTTTTGGCTTGAATCCAATTTTGAATACATACACAAGCTTCCAAGATATCTGGTTTCAACCGGCTCTTCTTCCTGCTCAAGATCCTTGATCATGCACTAAAACATGACTTCGATGCTACCATGGACACATGGACCATTAGTAGATCATGTATTATGGCAGAAAGTACATAAAATATTTTGTCATATTTTCACCATTCTAAAATGGTGAAGTGATTTAAAGATTCGTCTTCTTCTTCATAAGAACTTATATATAAAGACAACTCTTGAGTGAGTTGGGAAGAGTGTTTTAGTTTCTTGCTTTGTAGTATACAACTGGCGTATGATAACTTAGACGCCAAACCAGAGCTACTACTAGTACCCACTTGAGTTGGTCGGGTCGATACAACTTTGCCTTAATAAAATATTACTAATCTATCCAATACTACCCTCAGTTCTATTTTCAAGTCACTAACATCAACATCTATGTTTTCTGCAAAGTCATCTAACAAAATCACTACGCCATCTAATTTGATCGCAGGATCAAAAATGGAAGCCAAAAAATATAAAAGAGGTACATCACCTGAATATTTATTGAATTTAGCTTCCATTTTTTTAACAACAAAGTCAAAATTAGGAACATTTCTATATTTAGAAAATAAGTAAGACATGTTAAAGTTCCCGTAAAGCTAAGCAAGAAGTGGGATAATAAACACCAGAAAAAGTATATGTAGTATTGTAAAAAAAATTCTAAAAATTCACAAATAGAAGAAACAACTATCCAATCATCATCAGTTACTCGATATTCAAAATTGTGATCCATATTGCAAAACTATGTAATAGCATCCTTAAAGAGAATTGCGGATTTCAACATTAAATATGTCGAATTTCATCTATGTGGTACATCCTTAACAAATTTTCTAAAACGAATACTAAAATGTGCACATGTGGCTTTACAAGCTTGTTGCCTACTTGGAGACGTGTTCAAGCTGTGTAAACATTGTCTAAGAGTCTCTAAATGTGTACTAAAAAACTCGAGACATTCTTTTACAACTAAATTAATAATGTGGCAAGTACACCTAACATGCAATAATCTACCTTCTAAAATGGGCTGAAATACTAAAGACAATGAAGATATAGCAGAATTATTATTACTAGCATTATCAAAACGTACTCATTGAAGAACCCGTAGCACCTCCAAAACTTATCTGGATTTGGGACACCGGAATTGTGCCCGGGCCGTAGCAGGTTTCTTAGTGTCATTATATGATACCGGTGCCACCTTCCCTCTTCCATTTGTATATGTTGGAACATTTCTTGCATTGTGCCGCGTACGGAACTGGTTTTTCTTTCTGATCTAAAACAAGTGAGTTATCATGATTAGTTTCATTAAGTATAACAAAAAATTCCCAAAATTTTGATTTTTTTTTCCT
Organism: Iris pallida; assembly: GCA_029216955.1. Lineage (NCBI taxonomy): Eukaryota > Viridiplantae > Streptophyta > Magnoliopsida > Asparagales > Iridaceae > Iris > Iris pallida. The sequence continues at coordinate 8,654,036 of JANAVB010022593.1, forward strand.
TCCTCTTTACAATATTTTGGGTAGCACTAGCAACTTCAGGAAGTGAACCAATTAAATCCTCAAGAATAGAATTTTTCTCAAAAAAGTATTAAAATATTCATAAGTCTGTCCGGCAGCGTCAGTAGGTTGGTTTGAATCTTGTCCGGACATTTTAAAAAGACAAATAAAAATAATTTAGAAGAGTGAGGATACTGAAAATAATTTTTTCTCAAAAAAGAGGGAGAGGGAGGAAAGAAAACTATTTTGTAAATGTAAAATAAATTAAAAATAATAATTAGAAAGATGAAGAAAAGAGAAAAAGAATTGGATCAGGGTTGGGAGCTTAATCGGGAAGTCGTAGAGCGCCGGAATTTCTTGCAAATTTTTTTTGAAACCATTTTGTTTTAAATGCAAAACATGGATACGTTATCCAATTTTTTTTTGAAACCTTATAAATTAAAAATATATCAATATTTCAATAATATTCTTGCAAACATGGATACGTTATTTTTATTTTAAATGCAAGAATATTATTGAAACATTGATATCTTTTTTTATTTTCTTTCATGCATCAACCAAACATTAAAAGGAAAATCAAATGGTATTTCTTAAATGATTTTCTTGTTTTACCAAACACAGAAAAGGAGGAAAGAAACCTGATCTGAATTCTAATTTTTCATCTCAAAGGAAAAAAAAACAAGAGAAATGATTTCCCTTCCGAGAACCAAAACGAGGCCTGAGGGATGGGTGAAGGAGGTGCATCAATACTGCCTCTGCGGCAGCTTCAAAACATTTTCTGGTCGGTTATCTAAATGAAATCCATGACAAATGTTTACCGGTGGTTGGGAGTTGTGGGGAGACTCGGAGCAGATGATCTCTAGTGGCTAAAGGTTACCCAGAGATTTTAAATTTAGGGGGTGTTTGGTACGCGGTATTTTTTTTATTTTCGAAAAAATTTAAGATGGAAATCTATTACCACGTTTGTTTGACTTATAAAAAATTTATTCCCGGAAATTATAAATACCCGGGTAAATAGTTTACCCACAAAACATGGAAATTCTATCCCTGGAGAATAGGTGGGTTTTTTTTTTTTTGTCCGGGAAAAAAAAATTGTCTAAATTTTTTTCTTCTTTTTTGATCAATTTTGATTAGTTTTGAACATTTTTTTCTTTTTTTTTGTCGTTTTTATCGCTTTTTGTCGTTTGTACCATTTTTTCGTTTTAAGCAATTTTTTTTTCGTTTTTATCCATTTTTTTTTGTCTTTTTCGTCACTTTTGATTATTTTTCAGATGATCTCTATTGGCTCAAGGTTACCCGGAGATTTTAAATTTAAGGTTCTCAAAAGGTCAAACACTAAAACTTGGAAACACGACTTACATATCATGATAATATCACAATTCGGTGGGAATATGGTTCCACTCATGACCCATGGGATTGATTTTTCCTCCTCCTTTTCCAACATTTATTACAAAAATTATGACAAAAGTAACCTTGTGTCATTGCTTATTTTACCATTAATGTTATTTTTTATAATGTTATTTTTATTTTAAAAGGTAGATATTGTGTGACATGAATTCTACTTTTTTATGTCCATGAAAACTACAAGGGGATGCATTTCATTTCCGTGAACCAAACGAGGTCTTAGTCTTTGATCGGTTAGGTACGACAGTAGAAATTTCAAAAATAAATGTGCAATTTTTTTTTTATATAGAAATTTCACCTTCTTTTTCTGCAAAAAGTTCTGGATCTCGATGCTGGAGCTCGAGTCGATGCTGTTGGCGTTGACCAAAGAAGTTGATGCACACGAATCTCATTTTGTACCGATACCCCATGGTGACCCTGATGATAGATTATAGACGTGGCTAATCCTCGGTTGTAGCGGACGACATTCACGGCTGTTCTCACGAGCATCGGCACACAAATCTGGCAACTCTTTGTCTACATAATCAATTGGTTCAAAAGTTGATAGGATCTGACCCTCCTCAACTAGGTCTTGAACAAAATAAATGGCTAAGAACTCAGCCTATGAATTATGTCGAAAAAAGATACCAATTCGCTTTATTCATGGTTACGCGGGCAATTCAACAACATATGATTCGCCAACAGCCGAATATCCAACATCTGATTTAACGGCATATGATTAGTCGACAGTTCCCGTTTATACCGAACTAGGAGATCCGGTTTGGTTTCTTCCGAACCAAAAGACTCTGAAGTCGCACCTAAAGCAAGAGGTCCTATATAAAACAAACTGCATCAACATCAACAGACGCATAAGCTTCAGTAGAAGCTGTTTCACAAGCGAACTCAGACCACGTATAAATATTCCGACCCACATCTAAATCCAAATCAGAAGCCGAAACAGACGCAGCTGCCACTAAAGCAGATGAAGTCTTGTCTACCGCCAAGGAAGGCACGGAAGGAAGCATCTATTCCTGAACCAGCGGACTCCGCTTTGACCAACCCAAGAGAAAAGGAAGAAGCAAAGAGCACCTCTCATCGAGCGACTTCTCAAGGATTGGATTGTGGTTCCAGCAATGAGATATGGTAATTGCTGACCCGGGAATAAACATAGGGTAGGTAGTGCCAGTGATAGGACAATCAGGATGTGAGGTACCAAAGGTCAACTCCCTTTCTATTAGTCCAATGTTTGTGATCAAGTAATGCCAGATGGCACGGGTCGAGTTGCCTTGGTCTGCCCTGTGCTAGCTGAGGCAGGAAGCTAGTCAAGGCATTTATCCGCCAGTGAAGTAGATCTCGAACCACCACTCCCATTTTCGTACTATGATAAGATGTCGAGCCCATTTCATTCAAATAGGAACAAGACAAAAAAAGAAGTCACGCTATTTCCATTACACAACAGAATGGAAAACCATCTCCCAAATCAGCAAGAGTAGAACAAGGACCTGCCATACTAGCGCAAGACCTACATTGGTTAGATTATAGAAGAAAGTAATACAATTCGTCCAAGGTGATGAAATCTCTCTATGAAAAAATATGTTACGAAATGAGCCCCCCTTATTCCTTCCCCGAGTCGGTAGCCTTGATCGTAGGCGTTGTTAAGCCCTTTCGATCAACTCGAGCGACGGACGAACGGAGCGAGCAAGCACCTGCTGCTAAACAAATCTAGCTAATGCAGCGATTCCCACCCCAACGACTGAGGGGGGCTGCTAATGTAGCTATTGCAGCTAATCAGGTAAGTAAAATGCCAACACATCTTGCCACCGTCAAAAGCAACATAGGCCAACTACTACTGTTTACATATTTCAATCAACAACAATTCCCAACTTTTAGGAAATGAAACAAATAGAAATTACTATTTCAAAATAGCAATGACACCGTTACTTTCCGAACTATTATAGGTTTAAATTTAAGAATTAGATCATTACTTTCCGCAACTTGCCACGCACCAAACAAACAACGAAAGATACAGCAGCAACTAGTACGACACACTGCCGCACTGTTTGCTGCATTTTTCAACCCAATCAAGGGAAAGTGTTAAACCACCACACTTTGTTCCAATAAAGTACGGAGTAAAAGTTGTTAAAACATCCATCGACACCACATCGCGAAAGAAAGAAAAAAAGAGCCAAATACACCACTAATCTGTTTCAGAAAAGACGCTGTTTATGACTTAACACGAGAAAACTGCAAAACCTACACACCTAGCCTGAACTTGGTACGGTGGAACCCGTCCACTTAGCTATAACCATCTTTGCTAGAGCAGATGTGCTTTTGATTGATCAAGGCTTGCTCTAGAGCTTGTTGCCCAGCGACCTAAAAACATCCCGTCTTGCCACTCCTGGTAACTGCAAAATAAAAGACGGTATAAATAGATATTCTCAACGGTAAATTAAAATCATAAGGACATTGAGTAAGATGCCCGTCCTTGACCTTCCCAAGCTGGCAGAAGCCATATACTTACTCAAAAGTGACAACCATAGTATAGTATGCCACTGTAGTCAAAGGCACGTCTTCTGTATTTGCTCTTTATTTGGACTCTATGGGCTCACCAGACAGAAATGATAGTGACGGTGGCGGTGATGATTTGATGGAGTTTGATGAAGATGAATAATTGTTCTATTAGTTCTAGTTTTATTTTACAATTCTTGTTCCTTTCATTTTGTTACTTCTTGTTAGAGAACACAAACTCTTCTTAGTTCTGTTGATTGTTATTTGTACTATGCTAGTTCACTTGGTTATATTTGAACATATTTTTGTCGGTTTTTAATATGTTATTTTGTTTTATTTCTTACATTACTAATTTATGTATGTATATTGTTTTTATTTTTTATTTTTGTGTGTGGCTTTGATTCGATCGGACACGGATCTTAATTGCACCTTGTGCCTCTGGCGATATGGATCATTTCGCCCATTTGTGCCTAGCGCCTTTGACTACCTTGTAGTATGCATACTTCTTCGCATATAGAAAGTACAAACATGCAGGGAAGCACAAATAAGGGAAGTTGTCGTGTTGGGTTATTGGGAAACCCCATATGGCTAGTGGTAACAGTGATTAGATGATTAAATATAGTGAAGTACTAGAGAATAAGGCAAAGTTTAATTCTATGATTGACTAAAGTCTAAACATGCTTTGGTATATTGGCTAAGTTTGGAGATGCAAGAAACGCGTCATATTGTGGAATCGCAAATTAACTAAAGGAATCCATTTTAACTTCTGTTACTGTTAGATTATAAGTTAATATTTGAATGTAGAAAATAATAATGTCTTGTTCTCATTGCTAGGGTTTGTTACAATATATATAGTGTCTACATTTGGGCTTATGGGTATGGGCCATATTTACATTTCAAATATTAACTTATAATCTAACACCCCCCCTCAAGTTGGAGCATGTAAGTCACAAATGTCCAACTTGGGAAGAAAAGAATCGAACACTTGCTTTCCAAGGGACTTGGTGAAGATGTCAGCCAGTTGAGAAGAAGTAGGAACATGCGAGGCTATTACGGTGCCATCTCTAATAGCATCGCGAACAAAATGCAAATCCACCTCAATATGCTTACTGCGCTCATGAAATACCGGATTCTGAGCCAGGTGCAGGGCTGACTGACTGTCACAATACACCGACATAGCAGACTCCTGGTGAACGCCCAAACACACCAATAACTCCTTCAACCATTTCAACTCACAAACGAGCGCAGCAAGAGATCGGTATTCAGCTTCAGCGGAAGATCGAGAAACAGTTGATTGCTTCTTGGTCTTCCAAGAAATAGGAGACCCCCCCAGAAACACCAACCAGCCTGTAACAGAGCGGCGAGTCAAAGGACAACTGGCCCAGTCGGAATCACACCAACCAGAAAGACGGAGATCACAATCAGCTTTCAAAAGAATACCCTGTCCTGGTGCATTTTTGAGATATCTGACAACTCTCAAAGCAGCATGCCAATGATCTTGTCGAGGCTCTTGTAAGAATTGAAACAAGATATGCACAGCATAGGCCAAGTCAGGGCGAGTAAATGATAGATAAATCAACCTCCCAACCAGCCTCCTATAAGTCTCTGCATCCGCCATCCTTGGACTAGTCGATTCTGCCAGCTTGTGATTGGACTCCATGGGAAAACCGGCAGGACTAGACCCCATCAAACCGCATTCTGAAATGATGTCCAAAGCATACTTCCTTTGACACAAGGAAATTCCTTCCGCACTCCGAGCCACCTCTATGCCAAGAAAGTACTTCAACACATCAAGGTCCTTCATGTGAAAGCAAGAACTAAGGTACTTTTTGAAAGCATCTAAAGCACCTGTGTCATTACCAGACACAATCATATAATCCACATAGATCAAAACATGCAACTCTACCTTCCCCTTAAAAAAAGAGAAAAGGGAATAATCGGAATGTGATTGAATAAATCCATAGGATATCAGAGAAGCAGTAAGCTTAGCGAACCAACAACGCGGTGCCTGTTTCAATCCATATAGAGACTTACGCAGGCGACACACTTTGTTGGGTTCACTATGCGAAAAACCTGGCGGCAACTTCATATACACTTCTTCTGTCAGATCTCCATGAAGAAAAGCATTGTGCACATCCATCTGGTGCAAAGTCCAGCCTCTCACAGCTGCAACAGCCAAGAACGCCCGAACTGTAGGCATCTTAGCTACTGGGGCAAATGTCTCTGAATAATCGATCCCCTCAACCTGATGATTACCGAACACAACCAGCCGTGCCTTTAAGCGCTCAACACTTCCGTCAGATTTGTACTTTATTTTGTACACCCATCTACTTCCCAATGCTTTCTTCCCAGGAGGCAAATCGACAAGACTCCATGTCCCATTATTTTCTAGAGCCTGTATTTCAGTTTGCATAGCCGCGCGCCAGCCCGAATCTCGCGAGGCCTGGCGATATGAAGTAGGCTCAACACCTGCAGTGATAGCTGCAAGAAAATCTATGTGTCCAACAGTAAATATGTCATAACTTAGAAATTGTGTTAGAGGATACGAAGTACCTGAGGAAGTGACGGGAACAGATGAACTGTGGTGAAGGGGGGAACTTTTACTTCGAACAGCATTTGTCACAAAATCTTGTAATCGCACTGGCTGTGATTTCTTTCGCATTCCTCTTCCCAATACTACCTCATCGGGCACCTCTGGCAACACTGTATCCCCTGTATTATTAGTAGTATCCGCATCACCCCCAGCGGACTCTTCTGTCAATACTTCTGCATCTACCTGTGCATCCTGGCTACTCGGTGCCGAGCCACCAGCAACCACTCCGGCCTCAGCAACCGTAGCCGACACCATCCCAAAAGCCTCTATATCGTCTCCTGGCACTTCGACAAATGTATGGCGTATCGCAGAAGACATCTCGCTAGCAGAGTCACACCCAGAAAATTCTTTTTCATAAAAAGTAACATCACGGGACACAAAAAATTCACCAGTCTCCAAATCATACAGTTTTCATCCCTTTTTATCAAGTGGATACCCAACAAAGATACATTTTCTGCTCCTGCTAGCAAATTTATCATGTCGGAATTTCAAATCATACGCATAGCACAGACAACCGAAAATACGTAGATGAGCATACGAAGGAGCCGAGCCATATAAAACTTCATAAGGAGACTTAAAATATAAGATACTAGAAGGGGTTCTATTTATCAAATAACATGCAGCCAGAACACATTCCCCCCAAAAATCTACGGAAAGAGAACCCTGAAATCGCAATGCCCTGGCTACATTTAAAATGTCGATGTTTTCTTTCCACCCTTCCATTCTGTTGAGGTGTTCCAACACAGGATGTTTGGAACAATATACCTTGAGATGAAAAAAAATCTCGTAAACAATTAAATTCAGTGCCATTGTCACTTCGCACACGACGTATATCAGCCCCAAACTGACGCTTCACCATAGCAATGAATTTAAGAAACATAGAATAAACAGCAGACTTATCCGTCAACAAAATAACCCAAACAGCTCTAGAAAAATCATCCACCAAAGTCAAAAAATATCGTGCCCCATTAGATGACGGAACACGATATGGTCCCCACAGATCACAGTGTATAAGTTCAAAGCATCTCAAAGCACGACTACTACTATCAGGAAAGGCATCACGAGTCTGTTTAGCTTGATGACAAATATCACAAGCCTTATGAGAAAACACACTACTACCAGAGAGAGAAGGTAAAGTCTGCATTACTTTATCTGGATGCCCCAGTCTACTATGCCAAACCTCGGAATCATTCTCTTTGCATGCCAGGATCACCGAAGCCAAAGAAGCTGGAACCTCCCCCAAGAAGTAAAGTCCACCCCTTTGTTCACCTGCTCCAATCACCATCCTCGTACTTCGGTCCTGAACTGGTATGCCCGATCTAAACTTGGCTGAGGATCCTGAGCCAGAAGATTAGATCGGGTATGACCATACAACTCAGCATTCAACCCATACATAAAGTCCTGAAAGTGGTCTTCATCCCTCATAGCCTGTAGCGTGGCAGCAAGTTCACCACAGGTACAAGTAGGCAATGGAAAATAAGCAGCTTGTTCATCCCACAAAGACTGCAAATTTCCAAAATAGGTTTCCACAGACATCGACGTCGTTTGTTTGCACTCGGCCAAAGCCACCTTAATTTGTTGCTTCCGAGTGCCGTTGCTAACAACAAATCTTTTCGCCAACAAGTTCCACAATGGATAAGCCTCCTCAAAGTACGGCAAAAAATTTTTCAGAGACGGATCAATGGTATTAAGAATCCATTGAACCAATAGCGCTTGCACGCATCTCCAATCAAGCAATTTGCTAGCATCATGAACAGGTTTGACTTCAGTACCCTCCAGAAAAGTGATCTTTCGTCTAGAGATCAGGGAGAGACGTATCGACCGAGACCACTCAGCATAGTTTGGTCCACGGAAAACAATAGGAGTAATGATATTTCCCGGTTGATCAGCAGAACTCAGAAAATATGGATCCTTCGGATTAGGATAATTTGGGTTATGTGCACTGCCACCGCCAGTCGCGACGGAGTAGCTAGACGCAGCATCATCTGCCATCGCGGATGTCGGGTGTACAAAAATTTTGTACAACTCCGACGAATCGGTCGCTGATGGACGGGGTCGGCGGCGAATCGGCCGCGATCAGGGGCTCCGGATCTGGCGCGTAGGGGCGAGTGGATGTCGGGTGTACAAAAATTTGTACAACTCCGACGAATCTGCGAAAGAGATAAAGGAGATTTATATATATATATATATATATATATATATTATATATATATATATATATATATATATTTTGGAAAAAGGATAAATTTTATTCCACTAACATCGCAATAAGGTTACAACATAAAGGTACAGTCCCAACTCAGGGGAACATAACTAGTACATCCGACTCAATGTTATGAAGGATGCCCACTGGTGGGGTGGACAGTCCCTCATAAATGCGCCGGTTCCTCTCCCTCCAGACATGCCAAACAGATGCAGCAAGCCTCAATCTAGCACGTCTGGCCCAGCTCTGCTCCTGGCCCCTGCAATCACCAATCCACTTAAGGATTTCTCTGAAGTCACGCTCCCTTCCAACCCCTCCCAAGTGCCTCCGGCTCTGCTCTGCCCAGATGCTCCACGCCACATGGTACTGAAAGAACAGATGCCCAATAGATTCATTCTCTGTCTCACACAAAACACACTTAGGGTCAGGGACAGGGACCCCGAACCGAAGCAGTCGGTCCCTAGTGAGCAATCGGCCCAGCACCAGTTTATAAGCAGACAGTTGCATCTTCCTGGCAAGCCCCTTCCCCCAGACAAAGTCGTACTCCTCTATATCATCGAAGTGGGGGCGAACAAGATCGTAGCAGCTACGAAATCTGAACTCTACCGCACCCTCCGAGTGGCCGGGAGGGGCCCAAACCCAAACATCAGACAGTACCGTAGGAGTGATCTGCACCTGCCTGATCTCCTCTCCTAACTGAGCAGTGAACCGGTACTCCTCTGGCCTCCAAACCCCACCACTGATGATGTGCCTACAAGTCAGACCTCTGTACGCCACACCGTCCGTCTGGGGGCCCAGAATCTCCAGAAGAGACTGACCTGAAATCCACGAATCAAGCCAAAGGTCCGTCTCCCCTCCCTCCCTCATCCTCCTCCGAATAGCCGTCCGAAGTACAGTACGGTTCCGCAGGATATGTTTGAAAGACACAGAGAAGTTGTTGTCAATTTCACATACCCAGAAGTTCCTGCCCCGTAGATACCGACTAGCCATCCAAGCCGACCAGAGAGAACCGCCCTGAAGGAACCGCCATGCCAGCTTGATCCCCGCCGCCTCCCTGACAGATACTAGAGAACGCAGACCCACACCTCCCTCCTTCCTTGGACGACAGAGCTGCTCCCAAGAAATGGCATGAATCCCCCCATGCCATATGAACTTGGCACAAATGCCCTCAATCTTTCTGATAGTAGCCAAAGGAACCATAATAGATTGGAGCCAGAACAAAGCAATAGCAGAGGTAACCGATCGTACCAGCTCAATACGCCCTCCAAAAGAAAGGCCAGCCGCCTGCCAGCCCTCTACCCTCCTCTGCGCAAAGTCCACCAGACTCTGACATTCTTGGTCCTTCGCGTAGTTGACAGAAAGGGACACCCCCAGATATTTCACCGGGAGGTCACCCTTTTCCACCCCAAGCTCCAGGGCCCGTTCCTCCTTCAAGGTGCAAGAATTGCTGAAGTAAACTTTGCTCTTGTCCCTATTCAGCCGAAGACCCGATAGCTGTCCGAACTCCTCCATCACTACCGCAAGCTCCCTCATCCCTCGCATGGAAGGCCTCATCAATACCAATAGATCATCCGCATATATGAGATGTGAGACCACCGGAGAGACCCTGTTGTATATCGGAACAATCCTCTCCCGGTGCACCGCAATGTCCATCAAACAGGTAAAATACTCTATCACGAGAGTGAATAGGTAGGGGGAAAGCGGGTCCCCCTGCCGAAGCCCCCTGCTGCTGCCGAAGAACCCGTATGGAATACCCTGAATGAGAACCGAAAAAGTGGGGGAGGTGATGCACTCTCTGACTCTGTCCACCCAAGTCTCGGAGAAATCCATCGCACCCATCAGATGACAGAGGAAGTCCCTGTTGACGGTGTCGTAGGCTTTCCTCAGGTCGAGCTTCACACAGGCCTTCATCCCTCCAGGCTTGTGGAACTCCCGAATCATCTCATGAGCCAGCAGGCTATGTTCCGCAATAGACCGTCCCTTGATGAATGCCGCCTGATTCCAAGAAACCAGGCCCTGCATAGCATCCTCCATCCTCCTGCACATAAGATGAGTAATTATTTTATACAAATAATTACAGCAAACAATCGGTCGGAAGTCAGCAAGAGAAGTCGCCCCCTCCTTCTTGGGCACTAGCGTCAGGAAGGTGTGGTTCAGCTCCTTCAGGAGCTTGCCCGTCTCAAAGAACTCCTGAACAGCCTCTAGAACCTGGTCCTTGAGGGAACCCCAATGACGCTTGTAGAAGCCGCTGGAGAAACCGTCCGGCCCAGGGGACTTGGAAGCATCAGCCTGCATCACAATCGCCTCCACCTCCTCCATCCGGATAGGAGCCATAAGAAGACTGTTGCCATACTCCGTAATCAACGTCTTCGTAGTCAGCTGCGGAAATACCGTGGGATAGTCCGTCTGATGATAGAGCTCAGAGTAGAACCGGACAGCCTCCTCCTGGATAGCAACCTGGTCGGTCACAAGACGCCCGTCCCTGCCAAGAAGTCTCTGGATACAGTTCCGGTGCTGGCGAGCCCGAATGACATCATAGAAGAATTTGGTGCAACGATCCCCATCCTTGAGCCAGGAGCATTTGGCCCGTTGGGCCGCACTAATCTCCTGCTGAAGCCGCAAGGTGTTGACCTCTGCAGCCAACTTCTTCTCTCTAGCCGCCATCTCTCCACTCATCATGTCTCCCTGAAGGTCGGACTGCAGGTCTCTTAACTCCGCCTCCTTCTCCTGTAAGGAGGTCCGGGGAGGGCCCTCACCCAGTCTCTGATGGCGCGTTTAGTCTTCTTCAGCCTATGAACCATACGGAACTGAGCAGTGCCGACCACATCCTGATAAAGACCCCCCGCCACAGTCTCCTCATAGCCAGGCGAAAGGAACCAACTGTTGTCATACCGGAACGGACGGGCTCTCCATCTGGGACTCTCCACGAAGCGCACCAGGATCGGCGAATGGTCACTGGTCCCCGCAGGTAGCCCCTCAGCAACAGCAGAAGGGAATAGGCGGAACCAATCACTGTTCCCCAAAGCCCGATCAAGCGGGCATGCCACCCTGCCAACCACCCGCCTTGTTGTGCCACGTCCATATGTGCCCCACCCTCTCCAGATTCCTGAGCCCGGACTGGAGAAGGCAGGACTGAAAGTCAGATAGAATCTGGTCCGGAACCGGCCGCCCCCCCAGCTTCTCCCCCATGTATAGCGTGGCATTGAAGTCTCCCATAATAAGCAGGGGGAGATGACGATGCATCGCCAATGAACTCAGCCTAATGATGTCCTGCCACAAGACCTCCCGCAGCCTCCTGCCATTGTGCCCATAGACAGCACCAAGTAAGAAACGGAACCCACCCTTGTTGGTGAAGGAGATGGCCACCAGCTGGTCAGTCATGAAGACCTCCCCCTCCCAACTAGCTCCGTTCCATCTAACCCAGATTCTCGCCATATCACAGAGACCAAGGTTGTGGAGCTGGACCCAGTCCGTAGGGGTTCTACGAGACAGGGTTTTCGCCCCCCTGATCTTAGTCTCAAGTAAGATCGAAATTTCACACTTCTCCTTCCTCAGCACCTCACTAATCTCCCTCCATCTCCCCAGAGAACACCCCCCCCCCCCCCGGACATTCCAGGCAAGGGCCGACATCTATTCCGCGGGTGGGGTCCCCTGAACATCCTCTGAAGGCGCACCCGGGGAGAGTGCAACCTCCATATCTCTGGACTCCTCATCTCTATCCCCCTGAAGAAGAGGCTGAGCTAGGACCGCAACCCATTTAGGGTTGGCCTTCCACACTCTCTCCGCCCCACCTTGTCCGCTGTCCTCACTATGCGACTCCGTAGCCTGGCGCTTCCGACTGTATACCTGAAGAGCTAAGGTGTTATCCTCTCCTTGTCGCCTGTCCCCCTGTCCCATACTCCTGGTGATCATAGTCCTCGTCCCCGTATACTCAACCATCGCTCCGGTAAAGATCTCCGTCGGAGACTCGTCGTTTTCCCCAGAGACGGGGGGAAGGTCTGCCTCTATCTCATCCTCCATCAAGCCCGCCTGGTCAACTACAGGGGTATGAACTACCCCACCTGTCTCCTGCACTGCCTCCTCCGTCACCACAGCAGCAACTCCTCCACGTCTACAAGCACTCGGAAGATGCCCAAAACAGACACACGTCGGACATCTGGGGGGAACCCACTCATATTCCACCTTCTGTATAAGAATCTGGCCCGTAGGTGTCCGGTACTTCAACTGCTCTGGCAGGTCCAACCTGGCGTCAATCTCCACAAATACCCGAGCGGACATCTGGGGGGAACCCACTCATATATATATATATTTTTTGGGAGGCTCTGATACCATGTAGGAAATAATAATGCCTTGTTCTCATTGCTAGGGTTTGTTACAATATATATAGTGTCTACATTTGGGCTTATGGGTATGGGCCATATTTACATTTCAAATATTAACTTATAATCTAACAGTTACCACTAAGTAAATTAAGTAACCCTTGATACTATGCTCATTCTGTTAATCCAATTCCAACCCTTCTTCCTCCAAGGCATTTAACGCTTTCCTACCAGTTAGCACTATATGTCTAGAAAAAGCACACGGGACACATCACATCTTTCGTCATAGATATGACATTTGTGGAAGGTTTATCTCGCTTCTTGACAGTTGTTATGGAACCTGACCTCGACTAAAATTAATGGTCTCATCATAAATATTTTGGGCATTTTCACATCAATCTATCCGTTATGCAGACCTCTCTTCCTCAATTCCCATCAAATTTCCTCTCAAGTTTCTCCTCACCAAATCAAGAAAGAACTTGCATGAAGTTCCTAGAATTTTCCATCAACAGCGTAGGCAACATTAGCATTCATCCATCATAACCCTTAGTTTTTCTAATTCAAATTTTGCTTCCAGTGCTATTTGTCCAATAGGCCTATAGGGGTAGGGGTAGTTAAAGGAGGATAAGATACTAGTCAAGAAGCGAGATAAACCTTCCACAAATGTCATATCTATGACGAAAGATGTTATGGAACCTGACCTCGACTAAAATTAATGGTCTCATCATAAATATTTTGGGCATTTTCACATCAATCTATCCGTTATGCAGACCTCTCTTCCTCAATTCCCATCAAATTTCCTCTCAAGTTTCTCCTCACCAAATCAAGAAAGAACTTGCATGAAGTTCCTAGAATTTTCCATCAACAGCGTAGGCAACATTAGCATTCATCCATCATAACCCTTAGTTTTTCTAATTCAAATTTTGCTTCCAGTGCTATTTGTCCAATAGGCCTATAGGGGTAGGGGTAGTTAAAGGAGGATAAGATACTAGTCAAAGGAGCCACAAGGACTAGAGAGGCCCAAATGAACATGTGTTGAACGGTTTTGTTCGTATTTCAGAGAACATGGCCCTAAGGATTCAAAGTAACAGCCAGCCCCAAAACTTTGGGATAAAGGTTTTGTTGTTGTTATGCCATTTGTGTGATCTCGGTTTATACTTCTATCACCACTTACAAACTTCACAACAAGATTGCTTCTTTGATAGCCTACGCAATCTTGTCCATTGTCTTGATTCCTAAAAAATAGTACTAGAATACTTGATCCACTCATTTGGCGACATTCCAGCTCTATGAAATCCATTTACATGAATAATTTCACCAACCAACAGATCCATGGTTTCAAGACTATAAACGCCTTCCACTTCGTAACTTACTACAACAGTGTCCATTGTCCTCTACACCTGTCAGTCATCTTAGCTAAATTATTTCAAAAGTTGTCGTTTTCATCTTTTAAATACATGACACATTCTTAAATACATGACATACACCTTTCTCAACAGCTGCCACCAAGATTCCTTCGATCTCTCCAAGCTAATAAAGAACTTGTGCGGTCTCTCTTCAAAGATGTTCTTTTTCCAAAGAAAAAAGAAGTCTAAACAGCTCCATCTTAGATAGCCAAGCCATGTAGCAAATCAAAATTTCACTTTGGCATAATGAAATCTCATTTCGTACTACTATACTTCAATACTTGCTTCCCAGGCCCTGATAGTGTGTGGCTCCATTAGTTTAGTGCTCTAAATAACAAGGTTCACAGTATCGTCCAAAGAGAGAACTATAGCAAAACAACGTCAACACAATGATCTAATTGTGCGGAAGTTGAGTGTATCAATAAATTTCTTACTGATACAATATAACCATTACCTTTTGTCGAGATTGTATACTAAAAATTCGAAAGATTCATACATCTTAATATTATTCCATTCAAAACCATCTATTGTGGGAGTACTTAGTCAAAAAGCAAGTAAAATAAACATCTATTACAAGTGAACTCAACAATGTTTAATATTATTTTATTGAGAACTGGAAACAACAAATAATAAGATTATGCCTAAATGTATCAAATATCTTCTACTTTCTAATAGTTATTACTATTTTATTGCTTTAATAAACCAAGGACTATTGAATCTCCGATCCGAAACCGTCAAAACTGCCAATACTAGTACTCGAGAAAGTTCCAAAACCGTCGAAAACCGCCGATATTAAAGTATTAATAGTCATAAGAGGGGTCAAAAACCTATTCCTACTATGTGAACCTCGCTAAATAGTTGAGGCAATATTCTGTTGTCCTTACTCTTATACCCACGCACCCTGACGTTATAAAGTGCCAAAGATATAATTACACGCTAGGGCAGACCCACATTAGGCCACAGACAAACACTTAAATGTTTTATGGCAAATTCACAATTGAGTGTAGTTTAGTTATCATGTGCGTATGGTTTTGACCAAAATATCAAGTTCAATCCTCAATGTCCCCTTAAATTTTAGTTCAAGGAAAAAAGGCACAACCACAGAAGCAAGAGAAACAAAAATTGTATATGGTCCCTTCCTCGTCTTCTCTCTGTGACCCCTTCACTGTGACCCCTTGGGTCTTGTATGTTACTCTCTTCAAATAGTCATTTCAAGAATATACCTCTTGCTATGAGTATATTAGGTAAAATATAGGCTCAACACTCGTTCCAAGTCTAATGAAGGATAAAAATCATGCATCAGCTGTACTCTTGCATCTTGGCCTGGTTTAAGTTTGTGCCCTACTGTAACAGATAACAATGCTAAGACAACCTCGTTTCTACCAAACTGAAAATCATTGATGATTAAAGAAAGCTCTCCATAAAACTTTTTCAAGGAAATAGAACTAGCAGCGATGCAATACATCAAATTGATAGTTTAAAGAAGACTATCACATTAAGCCACCCAGTTGCACCAAAACTCCTAAATCATACACTCGCCTAGATTCCGAATTGTTATTAAAGCCTCCACACATAAAGAGGCTATTATTGCGTAGATTTCTTCCAGCCATCAGCTGGCTCAGTGCATCAATTAATCCTATTAAGGGTACCCCAAAACATTGACTGAAATTCCGAAGAGCAACCAATACTTCAGTATCCATATTTATGTAGATTACTGAATTTCTCAATCTCCGTGACCTTACTGGAGAATAGCTCCTGATACATCTGTCATCAAGCTACTACAACTTCTCAACATTTTTGGGACCTAGACTCTTCAAAGAGTTTCAAGAGTCAGAGGTAATATGCAATGTGAAGAACACTTTAAACATTTGCTTGTCTAAATGAGATTATAAACAAGTTTCAATATAGGAACTTCAGAGACTAAACATGCATTACAACGAGTGAGCTTTAAAGAAGACCCTTTTCATCTTAATATCTTATTCAAAAAACTATGAACTATAGTATATATGTTCTTGAAGGGAACAGTTATAAATAACTTGAGATATGTTTAAAACAGTCTAACTGGAAAAACTGCATCCACTAAATCACAGGAAACAGAACACAAGATTGAGCAACTCCAAAAAGTTATGGAGTTTAGCCTGGGCCAAGGTAACATGTCTGCACTAAATAGGCCCAAGAATGACTGCTAAACTAAAGTGACCATGGGCCCCTTGAGGGGAACCATACCTGTGAAACTTGCACAACTAGCTTAAGAGCAAAACAGTAATGACAGACAGATGAACAAGTGAATCACCTTGTGCTGAAGCCTCATTATTGTAGATATTAGCAGCTTGTCACCAATGATTTGCCTCAGTTTTTTTACAAGGTCTATCCTGCTTATTTTCCTTCCCTGATAAGAGAAAAAAGCAAGAAACGAATGTGCTTAAATATTAAATTAAACTTTAGAATATAAAAGTTTGTATAAAAATAATATGTAAATACCTTGAACGCCTCATATTGAATATTAACTAAATCCATGTCTTCAGCAGATACTTTAGTTGAAATTGCAGCAAATAACATTGAGAAAGGCATCCAGGGCGACGTAGGAACTTTTGGAGCTCTACCAAATGCTGGAGCATTTTCCTTGGGAGGAATGGCAAGTGCTGGAGAATACTCACAAGTCCCCTCCTGCTTTTGTAGGAAATAATAATTAGTAGTAATAATAGAAAGAAGAAAAACCCTGTCAAAATGTGAGATATAACAATAATTGACAATACACATCTTATGAGATAATAGAACATCTTGCAACAGAACAGGCAATGAATAGTCTTGCATCCTGACCATCTAAAGTTTTTGAAATTACATAGATTAGAACTACCTGACTGACAAATAAACTGGGATATTTCTACTCTATTGTAGGGAAAGAATAATGGAAACATTAAAATTCACATCATGAATCCAGGCTAAAATACATAAAGAGGGGGGGAAGTGAGAAACATAAGCACACCTTAATTAGGCTATGCAATGAACCAGAAATGGTGACTGTAGACACATTAGATATGCTATCTTTTCCAACCAAATATTCTGCAGAAACAATTGCAAAACCAACATTCTGCACCTAAATCGTAGGACAAAAAGGTTAAACACAAAATCAACCAAACGACTAGCTATAAAATTACCTTTGGCTTCTGAAGGCACTTTAATAGAGACAACAAATTCTGGAAAGATGTGGGCATCCATATGCATATGCCATATGATATACTGCTTTGGTGTTTGTAGATCATCTACACCACTATCAAAGTTTTCATTGCTAGGCTGAAACTGTGTAGAGCCATCAGAAACAAGTTCCACATTTCCCAATATTATGCGGCATAACATCATATGGGTTATGCCATTTTCGTCGACATCAGAATATCTAGAACTGCAAAATATCAATATGTAAGTGAAATACATTTCCAAGTAAAAGTTGCTAGAAGAATTACTTAAAAGCAAAAAAGAAATCATTTACAATTATACAATTTGGCAGCCTCCGACAGTCAAAAGGAGCAGATATGAACAATTCCAAGGGACAGAAAATCTAACCAGATATTGGAGAAATTTGCTGCCGCAAGATGAACACCAATGCCATTGGTAGGTCTATGTACAGGAACCTCGAATCTCATAATTCCCCGCAGCATGAGGTCTTCCAAAGCATCCTTTGAAGAAGGCAGCCATGCATAACGGACATTTGCACTACCTCGGAGATTCTTCATGACTTCAACCTTCTTTTGGAAGAGCCCAAAGCGAACTTCCCCAACGTTATTTATAAAAGGTATTCTAGTGATTCTGACAACATCCTTTGGACTGACAATCGGACCCAGGCCATGAAGTAGCATCTTCTGCACGGCAATATAAGCATGCCGTTCACTATCTTCCCTGGTCATTTTCTCCTGCCAAGATCCTACATTAGAGATTTTTGAAGGGAATACAGCACAAGGCTCATTTTCTCCGACTGTCTCCTCAACATCATATGCATGCTTGTTATAAGGAACATGTCTAACCCTCTTAGTGTTCTTCCTGTTACTGGCATCACCCTCCATTCTCTTAAGGCTAGACAGAACCTCCACATTGTCTGCTGCTTCTGAATTTGAGCTTTCTGCAGCACTTACTGAGAGTTCTATGTGATCATTGGTTTCTCGTGTCCCATTTGGTTCACAAGTCATGTGAACATGTTTCCCTTTGACAGACTTGAGGATGTCATGAGATGCAAAAAGTTCAGGAAAGAAGCATGAACCTTCTGTATCAAACCAACCAATTGGCTTGCTCAAGCCTGTTTCTGTATCTATAAGAACCATGTGCATAAAGTCCAGTAACAGTTGCTGATTCTGATATGTAACTTCAGAAATTGCCTTCTTAGATTGAAAACTTCCCTGGACCAAGCTGATGATATTATCAGGAAAGTCTTTCCATTCACCATCATCGTGAAAAAGCATACGTTGGGGCAAGCCACTTTGCATAAAATTCCGATAGTTTCTAAGGATAGATTTCTCTGAACATGATTGAAGATTGGCAAAGGCCTGGTTTGCAACTGGGCTAGTAACCTTAGAACTACCAGATCTCATCATAGTGCAATGTCCAATAGTGGATTTGTCTGGAGTGGGTTGCTGTAATACAAAGTCATGGTGATCATACGGGGCAGAAGGTGCTGCTCGTTTCCGTTTCAGATCACCAAGAGTTCTTCCGCCATTAACCAACACCTTTACGTTCGTCACTTCCATGTCTATTCAAAAAAGTAAACACTAACCAAATGCTAAACTTTTTTAAAAACGCTCGCCTCCACAAAGTACTTATAGTAATTTATAGATTCCCGTAATGGTAAAGCCAGAAACAGCCATTGTCAGGAAAGTCTCTGAGTTAGTGACCCTAAAAACGTAAGCAGGATATGGACATCAGAGGTTGGCTTTCATATGAAGTATCTGCAGAATAGAAGCAAAAGCAACCACTATTCAACAACAAATATTTGACTGCACAGAAATGTGTCACAGAGAAATTCTTCATGTTCGAAAATTCCTATAAAATAAAACAGAAGACAAAAACCACATGATTTCAGCTCAATTTTAAGAACAAAATTATTTCTTGTGATGCTAACTCACAAGACATTTTCCAATGTCAAAGGATGAACATGTATAAAAGAGCATAAATCAGAAAATAACACCGATAACCAGTACGGGACACAAAGAATACAAATAAATTGAAGGTTGATACGCCATCGTGACAAAAATGCAAACTCGTTTCTACAAAAGAGCCATCCTTAAGATCACATTTTTTTACAGGAGTGAACTCCATAAGGAATGGAAGTAAAGTGATATATTTCAGAAATATGACTTTGCAGTGATTTACTCTTTACAGGCCACCTCTAATTACTTACCTGCCTACTGTCAGGTAAGTCCAAATGAAATCGACTTCAAAGTTACAGAGTTATGAAGAAAGATAATTTATGAAATATAACAAACCTGCTGCAGATCCAGGAGTGCAGTGCCATAATAAATGCAAGACAGGTTAATGGCTAATGTTCTGGAACCCCCATCCACTCCAACCTTAACACAAACCCAATGCAATTTGAGGATTGCTATGTTGTAGTATAGATTTGTAGAAATGAAACCAAGGATTCTGGGAAATAGGGTTTCCTTCCAATAGTTCAAAGCCTAGACAGAAATATAATCCAGGATTTCTACTACGAAAATCTAAATTTTAGTGGTAGGAAGAATTGATGTAGATGGCCAGTACTTATGGACAAAAGCTGATTTAATTTCTGTAGAGCTATAGAGAAACTATTTCAACTAAGTACCCTCTCATAACCGAGGAACAAAGGACGGACCAGGCTAGATGTTGGACACGGAAACCTTCTACATGACAAAATGATGCGGTATATAAGAAACCAGAACAGCAGTTTATATCAATCAAAAATCTGCATCACACGTAACAGTTTTATCTTGTTAAGACTTGCGTGGCAGACAGTTTTGGTAAAGAGTGTCCATTATGGCATGTTTGGTTGCTGAATCAGGATTGATATCATAGGTCGAATTGCTATTGGCGGACAGGAGAACAGATGGAATCGTAATTCCAATTTAAGTTGTCTAGTTTCCTTAATGGGTTTACCTTATTAAGATGGTTAGTGGTTCATGTGTCCTCTCCATTATGAATGCCAAAGATTGGAGAAGACTTACGGAATCGAGAAGAATCCATTACTTTCCATCTTTAAAGTTCTATGTTAAATTGATCCAGTATCCTAAGATTGTCATGTTTTTCTTGCCAAATCAAAAGGTAACAGATGGTAGGGTACTGATCTATGTTTCACAAAAACATGAATACAACAAAATAAAATATGAACACTAGGACGTGGTGGGTCCTAATCTATTTTTGGATTGCCCAACATAGAAACAACGAGGATATAAAAAGATCTTGGAGTTTTTTTCATACTAGGTTTCAATATAATTGAGCAATTAAAATCTTATCACCTAATACAATGCGACTTAATGAATCTATTTTTATGTAAAAAAATTGCTTGATCTACATAAAGGATAACTTTATGTAAATCCATGGGAAGAATATACAATGTTGAGTTTGTTGTTCATGGAGGTGATGATGGTCGTGTTCAGTGGTGGCATATAGTGTGAGCAGCTGTTGATGTGGATTTTTCTGAACTATCACAACCTTGAGAGACCAACTCACCAACTCTTGTCAGATGGAGTCGCATGACTCGAATCGTTCTCCTAAGTAGTTAAACCTACACTCAATTCCTTCACCGCTAGAATTGTGAAACCAATAAATCAGTTGAGATTTCCTCTACTCTAAAATCTTTCTGCAATTTGCAGTTCAGATTCACTTCATAACAGGTTAGAAAAACCTGACAAAGTCTGCAACTCTCTAGACCTTCATGTGTTAAGATAATCTTCCTGAATGACCTATACCCTCATCTATCCAGAACTAGAGACTACTTTTTGCATCCCTAAAGAATGCTTACTATATCACAAAATTTTCATTTTCAATGATAGGATATAGACTATGCTGAGTAACAATTAGGACCATGTTTAAGCTGTGAGATGCAAAATAACAATAGTTCATCCCACAACAGGCCTTAGGCAATTTAGGTCGGTTTTGGTAGAGTCTTCGGCTTAATTTTTGAAAAGCAGCAGAAAAGGCTGTTTGACTAGTTCATTTTCAGATGCTTCTGAAAGCTTCAAAAAGCTGGTTCTGCTTCTTTTTCGTTAAGTAACAACAATAGCAAACCAAGCCTTACTCGGCAACGAACACATGAACTACAAGATACTGACAGAGGATATATACCAGGATTCTATACTAGCAAGAATGTCTAATATGGTAACACAATCCTTTGAGTCAAAACAAGCTTCTAGGTAGAATTGATATGGCAGCAAGATGTATAATCTTGAATAATATATTCTCTGTTCAGCCATGAAATAACACTATAAGCTATTTGAGGTAACTCGCTGCACATTATAAATTTTATTCGTAAGTACAAAATCGTTCCTCACATGACAAGTAAACATTAGGTTTTCATGTAGATCTTGACGAGAACATACTTAGGTTCCTTCCACAACTTCCCTTCCCAAGCACTTTTTTCCAAGCAAACTTAATTCTCCACACAAGAATTGCGATCAGAAAAAGCCAAACCAAAACTGCCGAACATTTGAATGTGAATTGCAAAGTATCATTACTCAAGTCACCTCTACGAAAATGACTATTAAGTATTGATGATGAGGTGCTCCGATCAGCTCTTTGTCAGACACTTTGGGGACATTGGTGGTGTATATAAAGAAATAAGATATTACTAGCCATATTCCTCGACATCTGTCACATTTCATATATCCCATATAACATGCCTGTTTGGATCAAATAAGGTAAGCCATGTTCCTACGTAATGGAGGGCATTTGTCACATGCCATATGTCAGTAAAACTCACGTGTTTTAAATGATCCAAATCATACTGAAGAAAAAAGGTAATATGCCTATTCTCAACTCTCAAGAATCCTAAACTTACGCAGCTCCATGTTTTGCTGCCAGATATAACCATTCGATCAACTCTAAACATACTTTCTTCGTGAACATGTTGAAAACACAAATTTGGTAGTTTACCAAGAAAGAGCCAGCTGCTTATCTAAAAACAAGTTTCTTGATAGTGTACAACAGTACAAATTGATCGCACTACTTTGGCATTTTAACCCTAGAAGAGGTATTAGTAGTTTGGATGCTCGACCTACTTTCATATTCTTAGGTTTAGTAAGAAACCAAATCAACTTCACAATAGCAAATAGCATCCTTGTAGTATCTGCAACATAATCCTATTATCACCTCTAACTGGTCAACTCCATAATGGGAAAGAACGTCAATGCCGTATCTGCTTATCAAATTTTCCCAGTAAATTGGCATGCAACACCATCATATCTCCTATAAAATCTTCCATAGAACTGATTACTTCCCTGATGACACACAAATGAAACATCGGCAGGTTTACATACTTCCAAAAATGTTGGTGTTTCAAAATTTAGGCTTAATTGCACTTTGCTACCCTCAACTATTCCGCTTTTTCAACTTGATACCCTAAACTTTTTTTTGTAACAAGTTGATACCTCAACTATTATTTTTTTTCAACTTGATACCTAATTTTTCAAAAAACCCCAAAATGCCCTTATCCCTTCCCTCTTCCCTTCTCCCCCCCCCCCCCCACTCCGGCCACCCCCACCCTCCCGCTCCGCCTCCCCTCCGGCCAACCCCCTCTCCCACGTCCAGCCAACCCCCCCTCCCGCTTCCGGCGCCACCGCCGCGGTGGCCGGCGGCGGTGGGGGTAGGGGGTTGGCAGTACACGGGAGAGGGGGGTGGCCGGAGGGGAGGCGGAGCGGGAGGGAGGGGGTAGCCGGAGTGGGGGAGGGGGGGTAATTTTAAGGTTTGAGCAGGGGTATTTTCGTCCCAAATTTTTTTTTGGTATCAACTTGTTACAAAAAAAAAGTTTATGGTATCAAGCTGAAAAAACGGAATAGTTGAGGGTAGCAAAGTGCAATTAAGCCCAAAATTTATGATACTGCAGCAACCATAAGGATAATTTTAAGAGAAGAAAACATTTCAGGACACCATGCATCATGCATGTACCTTCGTATAATAGGTTTGTCGACTAGTTTATTGCCTATAAGGCTATAATGGCATAAAGTACTTTCTTCTGATAATATCATTGTAACGAAAACCATGCATGCATGCAAGCAAAAATTAAACAGTGATCACAAACATGAACATAAAGTCGTGCATGCAAGCTGGACACTTCTAAAATCGGTGCCAGTGTCCATGCCACATTGTATCAGACACATTGGACACAACATGGGCACTCCAAAATACTCTACAACACCCACCAAAACAGGCGACGCGCTCGTATCGTCACATTTCATATATCCCATATAGCATGCCTGTTTGGAACAAATAAGGTGCATTACTAGCCATGTTCCTATGTAATGGAGGGCATTTGTCACCTGCCATATGTCGGTAAAACTTGCGTTTTTTAAATGATCCAAATCATACTGAAGAAAAAAGGTAATATGTCTATTCTCAACTCTCAAGAATCCTAAACTTACCCAGCTCCATGTTTTGTTGCCAGATATAACCATTCAATCAACTCTAAACATAATTCTTCGTGAACATGTTGAAAACACACGTTTACCAAGAAAAAGCCATCCGCTTATCTAAAAACCTGTTTCTTGATAGTGTACAACAGTACAAATTGATCGCACTAATTTGGCATTTTCTCCCTAGAAGAGGTATGTGTGTTAGTATTTTCGATGCTTGACCTACTTTAATATTTTTAGGTTTTGCTAAAAGAATCTATATAATAGTAAGAAACCAAATCAACTTCACAATAACAAATAGCATCCTTGTCGTATCTACAACATAATCCTATTTTCACCTATAACTGGTCAACTCCATAATGGGAAAGAACGTCAATGTTGTATCTGCAAACCAAATTTTATCCTTAAATTGGCATGCAACACCATCATATCTCCTATAGAATCTTCCATAGAACTGATTACTTCCTCGATGACACACAAATGGAACATCGGCAGGTTTAAATACTTCCAAAAATGTTGGCACTTCAAAATTTATGATACTGCAGCAACCATAAGGATAATTTTAAGAGAAGAAAACATTTCAGGATACCATGCATCATGCATGTACCTTCGTATAATAGGTTTGTCGACTAGTTTATTGCCTATAAGAGGCTATAATGGCATAAAAATACTTTCTTCTGATAATATCATTGTAACGAGAACCGTGC
This sequence comes from Iris pallida, assembly GCA_029216955.1. Lineage (NCBI taxonomy): Eukaryota > Viridiplantae > Streptophyta > Magnoliopsida > Asparagales > Iridaceae > Iris > Iris pallida. The sequence goes on from JANAVB010022593.1 coordinate 8,678,739, forward strand.
ATGCAAGCATGAACACTTCTAAAATCAGTGCCAGAGTCCATGCCACATCGTGTCAGACACATTGGACACAACATGGGCACTCCAAAATACTCTACAACACCCACCAAAACAGGCGATGTGAACGTGTCCGTCACGCTCGCATCGTCACATTTCATATATCCCATATAACATGCCTGTTTGGATCAAATAAGGTATTACTAGCCATGTTCCTATGTAATGGAGGGCATTTGTCACATGCCATATGTCGGTATAACTCGCGTTTTTAAATGATCCAAATCATACCAAAGAAAAAAGGTATTATGTCTATTCTCAACTCTCAAGAATCCTGAACTTACCCAGCTCCATGTTTTGCTGCCAGATATAACCATTCGATCAACTCTAAACATACTTTCTTCGTGAACATGTTGAAAACACAAATTTGGTAGTTACCAAGAAAGAGCCATCCGCTTATATGAAAAAACGTGTTTCTTGATAGCGTACAACAGTTTAAATTGATCGCACTAATTTGGCATTTTCGCCCTAGAAGAGGTATGTGTGCTAGTATTTTCGATGCTTGACCTACTTCCATATTCTAAGGTTTTGCTAAAAGAATATCTATAATAGTAAGAAACCAAATCGACTTCACAATAACAAATAGCATCCTTGTCGTATCTGCAATATAATCCTATTTTCACCTCTACTAGTCAACTCCATAATGGGAAAGAACGTCAATGTCGTATCTGCGAACCAAATTTTCCCCTTAAATTGGCATGCAACACCATCATATCTCCTATATAATCTTCCATCGAACTGATTACTTCCCCAATGACACAAACAGAACATCGGCAAGTTTAAATACTTCCAAAAATGTTGGTGTTTCAAAATTTATGATACTGCAGCAACAATAAGGATAATTTTAAGAGAAGAAAACATTTCAGGATACCATGCATGTAACTTCTTATAATAGGTTTGTCGACTAGTTTATTGCCTATAAGGCTATAATGGCATAAAAATACTTTCTGATAATATCATTGTAGCGAAAACCGTGCATGCAAGCAAAAATTAAACAGTGATCACAAACATGAACATAAAGTCGTGCATGCAAGCATGGACATCATGTCAGACACATTGGACACAACAAGGGCACTCCAAAATACTCTACGACCCACAAAAACAGGCGATGTGAACGTGTCCGGCGCGCTCGCATCGTGATGTGTCGTATTTGTGTCGTGCAACACAGGCAGACTAAAATAAACTAATTTGATCCAGAATAGAATAATACTCCTTTCCAATCTCTCTTTTTCAACCCTCCTTCCGTAATACTTTCAGATTCAACGAACGATTTCCAACGAAAATAGTGCAAAGAATCAACAACCACACACCAGAACAGAAACACAATATCCTCACAATCCTCTGTTCCCGCTGCTCGCAAGCAAGATCAAAGAATACATACAATCGCAACAAAGTTCCTAGTCAACAATCACCACACAAACCCTAACCCTAACCCTAAAATTCGTCAACACAGCCAAAATTGACCGCCAAATTCACCAGATCGGGATCGAACTCCACGAATCAGAACACGACGCCACCGGTCCCCATCAAAAACAACTCGAAATCAACCCCAAAAAAAAAAAATTTTAAAAATTTCCATTAGTGTACGGAAAAAGAAATGAAAGGAAAAATATACCTAGATCTCTAAAAAGAAAATTAAGTTCGTCGACGAAGAAGAGGCGCTCTCTCTCTCTCTCTTTCTCGTTCTTCTCGAGACGCCGGAAAGAAGAGGAGGCGAGGCGGGGGGTGGCGGCGGCTGACGAGGATGTACAAAATAGCAGAGGACCGGTTAGATGAAGCACCACTCTTTCTTCCTTCTCTCCTTTCTTGAGACCAAAGAAAGGACCCGAACACGCCGACTCGCGGATCCGACGGTGGATGTTTTGTCTGGGCGAGACGGTTCGTTTCTGGCCGTAGGATCGAAGGGGTGCTATTTCGTAATTGGCATCTAGCGGATGGTAACGTTACGTACACGTGGCGGTCGAGTTTTTAAAAGGGTCGGTTTCGGTCTGACCTTTTTTTTACGACCGTTGAATGTGGGAAGGGAAATTGGGGTCATGTCACCGAAGCGACTTTTGTGCTTAGAGCATCTCCAATGTGAGTTTGAAAAAAATGGTTACCACATAGGAATGACAACCATTTTCTCCAAAAGTACTTCTCCAATGCAAATGTGAAATAAAGTGTGGAGTTGATGTAGCAATGACATGGCAAAGACAATGTGAAGTTGGTTGTCTAGATCTAGACAATGCACTTCACAATGTCTTTATGTCCACATCATCATTTGTGAATAAAAATATTTATAAAAAGAAGTAGAAGAGTAAAAGTTGTCTTGGAAGTTGTAAAAAATTATTTGCATTGTCTTCTCAATACTTTTGCATTGGAGATGACTTTTTAAACTCATTGTCATTTGTGAATATAATCTTGCCACCTATACAAGACATTGTCTTGTGCCTCATGCCACATAGGATTCACAAAATAAAACAAGACAATAGGGTTGGAGATGCTCTTAGAGCATCTCCAACCCTATTGTGACTTTGGAAAAAAGTTACAATAATGCTAAGTCTACTACCAAATTCTTACAACCCTTTTACAACCACTCACCCATGTGCTGACATGTGGACCATGGCCCATATATCAGCAATGGGTGAAGGTTGTAAGAGGGTTGTAAGCATTTGGTTGTAACTGTAGCATTACTCAAAAAGTTGTTGCCACATAGGAATGACAAAATTTTATTTAAAAGTTCTTCTCCAATGCAATTGTCAAGTCAATTATGAAGCTTATGTGGCAAAAATTAAAGAAGACATTGTGAAGTTGATTGTCTTGTTCTAGACAATACACTTGACAATGTCTTCTCTTCCATGTCATCAATTATGAATAAAAAAATATTAGAAAAAAGAAAAAAGATGAGTAGTTGTCTTAAAAGTTGTCTTGGAAGTTGAAAAAAATAATTTGTATTGTCTCCTCAATACTTTTGCATTGAGAGAGTTTTTCTATCTCATTGCTTTTTGAGATATAATTTTGCCACATAAACAAGATATTGTCTTGTGGCTCAAGCCACATAGGAGCCACCTAAGACTCACAACACTTAACAAGACAATAAGGTTGGAGATGCTCTTACCGAAGAAAGGTATAAAATTTTGATTGGGTGATGAAAGATTATTAGATCGAGTCACGAAGCAGGACCGACCCAGAACACCGACAAAGGGGACGATCGTCATGGGCCCTCAATTTTGGAAGACTCCATAATTTTAAAATATATTAGGTATATCATAAAATTAATAAAAATAAAACAAAGACCCAATCTAGAAACAACAAAAATGTCAGTGTTCCAATTTTGAAAAAAATAATAATAGCTTGATTGATGATTTTAATAGATTGATTGATGATTTTGATAGCTTAATCAATAATTTTGGTTGTAAAAATGCTAAAATAAATTTTTATTTATGTGAAAAAAATGGTCCAAATTCTAGATTTTGTCTTATGTCCCGTAAATTATAGGACCGACCCTGCCATGGAGACATATTATTCCTTCCATTTTTTTATGGAAGTTGGGAGACAGTGGATTCAACAGACATGCAATGCAACGTGCACAATGTCCCAACAAACATTCTAATTTTAGTGGGTGAACAAAAACGGACTCTATGTGGATTGGGATGTGGAAGCCCATATGTATATTAGACTTGTAAATTCATGTGTGTTAATAATATTATTATTTAGATATAGTTAAATATATTTTTTAACTTATGTGTTTAAAATGGGAGGTATTCTTTTTTGTTAGTGAGTTTAATTCTACATGTTGTTATATAAAAAAAATTTAAAAAAATTTAAATAAAATTTAAAATAATTTAAAAATTTTAAATTAATAAGTGATGTATACATTCACTTAGACGGCTCACTTTTGAGTCGTTTTTCAACTTTATTATAAAATGGTGCTGCTATTATCGCTCTTAAAATGTAATTCGACACTCCTTTTTAATTTTTTTTAACATTCAAATTTCAAATTTGTCCATGCATTAACATTATTGACACTCCTAAAATGTCATCCTACACTCCTCCCTCCATGCATGCACAAATTAATGTCATATTTAATGCATTGGTAGATTTAGAATTTGAATATTAAAAACATTAAAGATGAGTGCCGAATAACATTTTATGAGTGCTAATAGCAGCACCCTTATAGAATTGTAGATATTTGTTTGTGTATAGTTTATTTTTGTAACCTCATCAAAACTAGCATGGTTCATACTTTCACTCAAATATTACATGTACCATTTTTATCAAATCTAAAATTATATTGGGGGTGGTTTGATAAACATCCACACTAGTTTTGATCATTAGTTTGACATGTGGCAACATTTAAGTGGAAGGATGAACATACATCATAGTTTTTGTGGGTGAACAAAAATGGACTCGTGTGGAGTGGGCTTATTAGATCATCCACAATGTGGTTTGAAATGCTACATTTTTTTGAGTTAAAATTTGTAGCACTTGGAGGCTGCAGTGGCTCTTGTCCACACTTGAAATGCTAGAAAGCCAAAAGGGATGAAAGGACAAAATTAAACAAAAAGTGTCTCTTGCCCACACTTAAAAATGTTCAACGGACTGAGTAGGGGACTACGGTTTAAACTGCGGTGCCAAGTGTCTTTCTCATTGGTCGGTTTTTTGTCGCTGGCGTCAGCACCCTTCTGCTAACGTCATCGCTCGGGTCTGACAAAAAAGAGAAGGACATGTGGCACCGCGGTTTAAATCGCAGTCCCCTCTTTAGTCTGTTAGGCATTATTGAAAGGATGAAAGTCGAAAACTAGGTTTTATACGGTAGGAATGCATGAAGGTGGAAATTTATTCAAACATTGATTTGTACTTTCCACATTTTACTTTTGCTTTCCACTTTAAAAATAAGAACGTCAAGGAGTTGTTTGGATTAATAAAAAATCTCGTACAATAAGTCTATACTAATATATAATCCAAATATTATGGATCACTATTTTTCAACACTTTATTGCTAATTATTTAGGAATAAAAAAAATTATTTGCTCGCATGCTAACTCAGCATTTCATATTAAATTATAGTAACCATCTTTCTCTGCTCGTACGTGTGTATATTTTTTTTTGTATTATCGAAAATATGGTTCGATTTTGAAACCCTGCCATCCAACCGTCCATCGATCTTATCTGTTGGGTTTTTAGCCTTTAATTTTGGTTTTTAGTCCCACATCGGCTAGAAAGGAATGTGTATCTCCATATATATGAGTCTTTGCTCTTTATGGAGATGCACATGTAGTGCACATGGGTGTGTGCCATGTGGGATTAATTATTAATGGTATAAAGGCTTAATCAACAATTAAGAAGCTGTAAGCTTTTTGCTCTTGGAAATTTATTTCCATGGAGCTAAGCTCCGTAGGAGCTTAGCGACTCGGACTCGGACTCGGGCTCAAGGGCTCATGAGGCGTAATGTGGCGTTTTGTTGGCACACTTTGCACTTAGCACGTCCTGAAGTTCAGGCAACTGCTTGGCAACCGCCCCGTGGGCTATATATGCAGGTTCTCTCCTCTCTCTCAGTGTTGGAGAAATCAGAATTCCAGGAAGAAAACTCTAAGTGTTCTTTAACACAACAGAGCAGTGAGCGTGTTTTTTAACACAAACACTAGTACTTTTTAGTACGCGTGGGTTCTGTTACTTCAGAAACAGAGAGAGAAGAGTAGAGCCATTGCCAGAGGAGTTCGTCGTCTTCTGAGGAGTCAGAAGAGCAGGAGTGTTCCAAGGTTTTTCGTCAACCTTGCTGGTTCCTGGAAGCTGTTCGCAGAGGGCGAATAAAGCTTTGAGCAACAGTGATCATTCACCCCAACAATTCCATCTCTCGCCTGTCACCCTTCTGTTGCCTTTAGCAGTTCTGTCAGTATCTTCTTTTTAGAAGGCACTACTGCCAGTTTGCTACGATCACGAAAATCTCTTTAGATTATTCGTGAATTACGATATCTTTTTAGATCTCGTAATTTGCAGAATCCTTCTGGATCTCTGTTGCAAAACCTTCTTTAAGGAATTGCATTTGAAATATTGTCTTTACAATTGTTTCAGTTTTTGTATTTTCCATCGAAAAGCGTGCCCCGGCGTTCCCGGCAATAACAATCTCAAAGCTTTATTGCTACGATGGAAAATATTAATTCTTTTCTCCTAAACACTGACTTCTGTAAGTTAGAGAAGTTTGATGGAGAGCATTATCAAGTCTGCAAGAGGAAGGTTTATCTCACTCTTCAACTTAGAGACGTTGATCACGTACTGCTTGAAGAGGAACCTACTGTTCCAGATACTGGGTCTGCTGCCGCAATCTCTGCGGCTACTAAACTTCAGGCCAAGTGGAGAAGGGAGAATAGCATTTGCAGGTTGCTTATCCTGAATGCTATGGAGGATTCCCTAGCAGAATCCTATTCTAAGAAGAATATCGCTAGAGACATATAGGAGTCTCTAGAAAAACTGTACGAAGAAGACAAGAACAGGAGCAAAATATTTGTGGTTGAAAAATATCACAAATGGCTCTTTGAGGACGAGAAGTCCATGCTGCCGCAGGTCAAAGAATTTCTGAAGCTGCGACAGAAGTTGGAAGACGAGGCTATGCCCCTCCCCGACAAGTTTGTTGTTGGAGGGATTGTCTCAAAGCTCCCCGCTGGGTGGAGTAAGTTCTATGCAAACATGCATAGGAAGAAGCTGGAGATCACCCTTGAAGATCTCCTGCAGGAAATTTATGTTGAAGACCAGATGAGGACTCAACATAAAGTTGACACGCTTTCCAAACAGATGGCTAACGCAAACTTAGTTTCATCAAAGGAACCAAAGGGAAAGGGAAAGCGTGCAGATTTCCAGAAGAAGAAGAAGAACCCTAACAACTTGAATGTTAAGGGAACTTCTTTCAAGTCAAAGAAATCTAAGGCAAAGATGCCTTGTTTCAAGTGTGGCCAGTTGGGCCATTTCAAAAGTGAATGCACAGCACCGGCCAAGAAATCAGAGCAAGGTGAGCCTAGCAAAGTCTCAATGATTACTGATGTAATTGCTATGATTGGACAGGTTGATGTTGTAGGATCTGATTCAGACTGGTGGGTAGATACTGGAGCCACCTGCCATGTCTGCTCCAGTAAGGAGTGGTTCACCACCTACACACCCACTTCTGAAGCGGTTGTGATGGCGAACCAAGCACAAGCTGAAGTTCTAGGGATCGGGACGGTTATTCTAAAGCTGACTTCTGGCAAGTCTCTGACGCTTCAAGGCGTGAAGCACGTACCTGCTATCGCCAAGAACCTGATCTCGGGAGGCTTACTCTGCAATGCAGGCCTCAGGATGGACATCAATGCTGGCCAGATGGTGATGTCTATCAAGGGAACATATTTCGGGAAAGCTTTTTATACCGAAGGAATGTTCAAGATTTAGCTTGTAAATCAGTCCAATGTAATTAATGTAATTAATGAAATCACTCCTTCTGCTTATACTCTTGAGTTGTGGCATAATAGGCTAGGACATGTTCATTGTAAACGAATAAACAGAATGTCTAGTCTAGGACTTATCTCCAAGTGTGGGGGTAAGGTAGAGAAATGTGAAGTTTGTGCTCAAACGAAGATCACAAGGAAACCCTTTCCTCGGGTTAATCGAAGTATAGATCTTCTGGAGTTGGTACACTCAGATATCTGTGACTTCAAACAGTTCTCTACAAAGGTCGGGATGAAGTATTTCATAACCTTCATCGACGACTTCTCAAAGTATGCGTTCGTCTACTTGCTGAAGGCTAAAGACGAAACATTCGAGAAGTTCAAGGAGTTCAGAGCCGAAGCTGAGCGGCAGACTGGACAACAACTCAAAAGGATAAGAAGTGATCGAGGTGGGGAGTACAGGTCTCATGAATTCGCATCGTTCTGTAAGGAACATGGAATTGTCAATGAGACTACGGCTCCGTACTCTCCTCAATCAAACGGAGTAGCTGAGAGGAAGAACATGACGTTGACAGAAATGATAAATTCAATGTTGTTGACTGCTGGCCTTCCTAAGTGCTACTGGGGAGAAGCTGCATTGACGGCCACTTATATTCTAAATAGAGTGCCTCATGCAACTTCAGACGTTACTCCTCATGAACTCTGGTTCAAGGTCAGACCTAACTTGAATGTTATTCGAGTGTGGGGGTGTCTGGCGTATGTCAAGCTTCCAGATCTAAAGATTCAGAAACTTGGGACAAGGACTACAATGACGATCTTCTTGGGGTATGCCGAGAAGAGTGATGCTCGGAGATTTCTTGATATTGAGTCAAATCATATTATTGAATCTCGCGATGCAGAATATTTTGAAGATAAGTTTGCAAGGCACAAGAATATTGTTCTTCCGGATGTTCCGGAGAATAATGAGGGTGCACAAGAGACTGAAGTCTTCAATGAAGATGTGGTCCAAGAAGATGCTGTTGTTGAAACAACGGTTGAACCAGAACAAGCTGAGCCGTCAGCTAAGCGTGTGAGGAGGCCGAAGGACTTCGGAAGTGACTTTGTCACCTATCATATGGAAGCAGATCCGCTTACCTATGATGAGGCGATAAAGACCAGAGATGCGGTTTTCTGGAAGGAGGCGATTGACAATGAGATTGATTCCATCACCTCAAATAACACTTGGGTGTTGGTTGATCTTCCTGAAGGAGCGAAACCCATCGGATGCAATTGGATCTTCAAGAAGAAGATGAAAGCAGATGGAACTATTGACAAGTTCAAGGCTAGGTTGGTAGCCAAAGGGTTTTCTCAGAAGCAGGGGATTGACTTGTCACGCCCCAGAACCAGAATACTGGAGAACGGGGGCAGACATAGCCAGCTACGTATATTGAAATAGAGTACATCTCAACTATACGGTCACGGCTGTCTAGATATGAGGGTTTACTATAAGCCAGCAGTCTCTTAAGGTCAAGCCTATTGTCTCAATCTCAAGCAATTAACAGAGTTACAAGATATTAGAGCATCAAATATATATATATAAGACGTCCCAAATATTACATATTGGATGATCATGAAGCTAGTCGTACAAAATGATAGGACTAGCAAGAGTTCAGTTATACATGATCAACCCTAGGATTTGTTAATCATGTTTACAGTCCGTAGGCAGACAATAAGTAAATGTACATCGAGCTAACAGGTGCTCATCGGCAAACGCCTCAAAAGAATAATTTACATATAAGTAGGTGAATCAAAAGGGAAAACCCACTCGTAGCCCTGGTTCCTTCTAGTGTTCACCATTGGGCTGGAAGCTTGGTAGATCCTCGGGAGCTGCTCCGAAATCTGGCCACACAAAACCAGCTGGGTCAAACCCCAGAAAGAGCAAGTGCCACAAGGAGGCCACAAATTAGAACAAAAGCCAGCATATCAGAACATAAAGAATAAAAGAAAGTACAAGTAGTAAAGTACACAGGACGATAAACGACTAGGGACGTGGAACCATTCCGGGAGCCAGGTTACAATCCTTAAACCAAACAAAGACCGGAATTGTACCCCTTCGCCTGAATTGCTCACTGTCTCTACCCATTTATCGTTAGAGATAAGTAAAACAATCATGATCAAGAGTTCCAGGTACAGGGGCTAGACACGACTTAGACAGAGCTGGATACCATTCATTCACAATCGGTCAAGCAAGTACTACGGCTTACTACTTTAACTAACTAGGGTTATCACAAGCCTAATTACTAACAAGATGCAAGTGAGAATTTCCAGTCCCAAGCCCTGCAGACCATCCAGTTATCCTTCCGCGGGTTGAGAGTTATAGGTGGGTACATTGCCCGGGAGACAAATGTACTCTTAGGTGACTTAGAGGGTGCAACACATGACAGTGTGCTGGAAATGTGCTCTACTCGTCGGCAAGCTACAAGTCCATTAAAGCGCCCAGATAACGAGATTGCCTGTGACTGGGAATTCTCTATGTTCTAGTTTGATCTAATCATTAGCCTAATCCAATTTAGCGCGAGTCCCTGGCCGTGGTACCCAGGAAGTCACGTCCTAGACATGATGCAAGACAAGACAAGACAAGTGGATTGTACAAGCAAGCAAACAGGAACACCCACGGTGTCAAGTTGATTATACGAGTCGAGTTACAAGTTACAAGTCAAGTCAAGTCAGGAGTGCGCCGCCACGGGCCACTATCAAGTTATCAAGATAAATTATGTCAGGGTACTGTCAGGAGTGCGCCACGACGGGCCACTATCATGTCAGGTTGGTCATGTCAGGAGTGCACCACTACGGGTCACTGTCGTGTTATGCTAGTTCCTTGTCATACCATGCCATGTACAATAGTCATTCCAAACATATTAAGTAAAAATCAGTTCGTGACAAAAGGCGTAAGGATATAAAATGGACGTAAAATATCTAATAAAATACCAATATATATAGGACTATAGAAGAGCCAAGCTTAAAGAAATAACAATTCATCATAGACAAGTAGGTTGTGCAAGGGGGTCAAGGGTTGGGCTGCGCAGGGTATGTACTGCGCATGGAAGAGCTGCGCAAGAGTTGCCTTGCGCAAGGGTTACCTTGCGCAAGGGTAGACTGCGCAGGGGGGTCAAGGGGCACAGGGTTAAAGGGGCACAGGGGATGCCTTGCGCATCAATTGGATTGTGCAAGGGAGGATTGCGCAAGGGTAGACTGCGCAGGGTATGGACTGCGCAATGGTCGAGTGCGCAGGGGGTTACTTTGCGCATGGCTGGCTTGCACATGGCCAGCTTGCGCCAGCGCAATCCAGCGCAGCGCAAAGCACCGGCTGAGCCTATGCACAATCGGCCATGCGCTAAAGAGCACAGGCCGGGGTGCGCAAATGGTCAAGTGCTAAAAAGCACTGGCCGAGAGCCTTCACCAAGGCTGAGATGAACTCCTCAAGAACACCAAAAACTTCAAATCTTCATAACTTAGCCAAATCAAAATCAAATCTAGATTTTCAAAGTTCTAACTTGAGTAAAATCGAATTCTCTTCCACATGGAAGCATCAAAACATACAAAAATCGAAGTTTAATGGATCAAAACCAAGGATTTTCGAAAATGGTTAAAACCTAGATCTAGAAAAATGAAAGCTCCAAATCACAAAATGTCAAGTTCTAAAGTTGTTCTCCATGGCCTAATCTAGTTAATGGACAAATAAAAAGTGGTGCTTATTTGATGGCAAGGTGCACTTGCCTATGGGTTGGGGAGTTGTGTGGAAGAAGGAAGAAGAAGAAGTTGTAAGAAATTAATGGAGTTATGAAGGAGAGAGAAAAAGTTGGTGGATTTTAATGAGGGTGGTTGTGATGGAATGGAGGTGGAGGATAGGCTAAGGTGTTCCACTCATGGTAAACCAAACCAAACCAAACCAACTCCACAAAATAAGACCAAGCCATGGTCCAAAACCCATATTTCGAGAAACCAAATCCACAAGTCGAGAAAATAAAATACGTACCAAAATCAATTACGAGTACACATACGAAATACAGGAAATGGGGGTGACAACTCTACCCACCTTCAAAGAATTCCGTCCTCAGAATTTAATCAAGGAGCTAGAGATTGTCACGACAAGCTATACTAAGCACAGACAAGCTACACTAAGCAGTTCAATCATATAATCATACAATGCAAGCAAGGAAGGGAAAGCGTAAGGCATAAGAAAGACATTATACCTCACGAGTCAAACATGTAGGGATATCGCGATCGGATGTCGTCCTCACGCTCCCACGTTGACTCACCCAGAGAGTGATGACCCCAAGCAACACGGACTAATTTAACAGTCTTGTTCTTGAGTATCTTTTCCCTCCGGTCCAAAATAGACACGGGCCTCTCCTCATATGAAAGGTTGGTACCAACAACCAATTCCGAATGGTCTAGGATGTGGCTCGAGTCCGGAATATACCGTCGTAATTGGGACACATGGAATACATCATGTACCTCACTTAGCGACGGCGGAAGAGCGAGACGATAGGACACATCACCTACTCGCTTTAGAATATCGAACGGCCCTATATACCTAGGACTAAGCTTTCCCCGCACGCCAAAGCGAATGACGTCGCGGTTAGGCGAGATCCTAAGGAATACATGGTCGCCGACAGCAGATTCTAAGGGACGCCGATGAGCATCGGCCCAATGGCGCTGGCGATCCTGAGCAACTCGGAGGTGATCTCTGACTTTCCTGACCACTTCAACCGTCTGAGAAATCAGTTCTGGACCGAGCATCTGCCTCTCTCCGACATCGTTCCATGCTAACGGGGATCTGCACTTCCTACCATACAGAGCCTCGAAGGGTGCCATCTGGATACTGGCCTGGAAACTATTGTTGTACGAGAATTCCACCAGGTGCAGGTGATCCTCCCACGAACCACCGAAGTCAAGGGTACATGACCGCAACATATCTTCGAGAGTTTGTATAGTACGCTCTGACTGCCCATCTGTCTGCGGATGATACGCTGAGCTAAACTTGAGACGAGTCCCCAAACTTTGATGAAGACTGCGCCAGAAGTGCGATATGAATCTCGTATCCTTGTCTGATACTATACTGACTGGCACTCCGTGAAGTCTGACGATCTGTCTGAGATACATCTCTGCTAGCTGTGCCGTCGACTGTCTAACTCTAAATGGAAGAAAGTGTGCCACCTTGGTAAGCCTGTCTACAATGACCCAAATAGCATCTCTGCCTGCGGGAGATCTGGGTAACCCAGTCACGAAATCCATGGTTATGTGTTCCCATTTCCATTCTGGGATCGGTAAAGGTTGAAGAAGTCCAGCTGGCCTCTGATGTTCAGCCTTGACTTGTTGGCAAACCAAACATCGAGAGACATACCGGGATATCTCTCTCTTCATACCATTCCACCAAAACTGTTGACGAATATCTCTGTACATCTTTGTGCTGCCTGGGTGGATGGAATACTGCGAACTGTGAGCCTCTGTCATGACTTCCTGTCTGATATCTCCACTGGATACACAAAGACGCGTGCCGTGTCGAAGCGTACCATCCTCATGAATACATAACTCTGGCCTTCTCCCTGCCTCGCACTCTGCTCTGAGCCGCTGAATCTTGGAATCCGTTAACTGTGCGGTCCGGATCCTCTCAACTATGGTGGACTGAATCTGTAGGCTGGCCATCAAGGCCATATTGGAAGGAAGAACCACTTCAATTCCCATCTTCTGAAGATCCGACAATAACTCTGGTTGCGCCGTCAGGAAATAAACGGCTCAACGCATCTGCTACAACGTTGGCCTTCCTGGGATAATACTGCAAATCCACATCATAGTCCACCAGTAGCTCGAGCCATCTTTTCTGCCGCATATTAAGGTCCTTCTGGATGAAAACATACTTCAGGCTCTTATGATCAGTAAAGATCTCCACTCTATCTCCGTACAAGTAGTGTCTCCACAACTTAAGTGCAAACACTACTGCTGCTAGCTCCAAGTCGTGGGTCGGGTAATTCTTCTCATGATCACGGAGTTGACGTGACGCATAAGCAATTACCTTTCCATGCTGCATCAAAACACATCCCAATCCTCTGCCTGAAGCGTCGCAATAAACTGTGAATCCTCCGGTCCCATCTAGAAGGGTGAGAATGGGAGCCGTTATCAAACCTCGCTTCAACTTCTCAAATGATTCCTGACACTCTGCTGTCCAAACAAACGGCACATCCTTGCGGGTCAACTGGGTCATCGGCGCTGAAATCCTGGCAAAATTTGAGACGAATCGTCGGTAGTAACCGGCCAATCCAAGGAAGCTGCGAACCTCTGCCACTGAGCTGGGTACTGGCCAAGACTCGATGGCCACAATCTTCTGGGGATCTACTTCCACTCCTCCTCGGGTAATGATGTGACCCAAGTACAAAATGTGATCGAGCCAGAACTCGTATTTACTGAACTTGGCGTACAACTGGTGCTCCCTAAGCGTCTGAAGGACGATCCTGAGATGCTCCTCATGCTCTACTTCACTCTTGCTGTAGACCAGGATGTCATCAAGGATCACTATCACAAACTGATCCAAGTAAGGCATGAAAATACGGTTCATGAGGTCCATGAAACACTGCCGGCGCATTGGTCGCTCCAAAGGGCATAACTAGAAACTCCCAATGCCCGTACCTAGATATGAATGCCGTCTTCGGGATGTCCTGCTCTCTGACTCTGATCTGGTGGTATCCTGACCGCAAGTCTATCTTCGAGAAAACTGAAGCCCCCTTGAGTTGATCAAACAAGTCATCTATCCTCGGGAGAGGGTATATGTTCTTGATTGTCACTGAGTTCAAGGTACGATAATCAACACATAGCCTGGACATACCATCCTTCTTTTTCACAAGAAGCATCGGGGCTCCCCAAGGCGATCCACTAGCACGAATGAATCCCTTGGTTCTAAGTTCTTCAATCATCTTGTACAAAATCTCCAACTCTGAAGGCGCCATTCTGTAGACTCGCTCTGATACTGGTGCTGTCCCGGGAATCAAGTCAATGGTGAACTCGATCTCCCTGTAACGCCCCAAATGTTGCACCCCGCCCGAGGCCCTGTTGCATAACCTTTTTGCGGACTAAGGTTATGCGGGAAGCTTCCAGAACATTCTAGAAGATGGCGGAAGGCTCTAGAAGACTGTGGATCTCTCCGGGAGGCCCAAGATCGTTCTAGGAGGCCCAAGAAGCTTCTGGAAGGCCCTTGAAGTTTCCTTTTATGTCGCTAGGGAATAAACCTGGAATATGCCATTCCAGTTATGGTAGATTGTAATAATCCTTAGAATATTCCTTCCAGGACTTTCCTTGTATTGCTCTATGAGCACTTATAAAAGGGGGAGGCTCTCATTTGTTCCTCACCACCTAAAATTGTAAGCATTCTCCAAGTCAATAAAGAGATTCTTACTAGTCCCATCTTTGCTCCACTATTCTAGTTTTCTTAGCGATCTAGCTAAGTCGGGACGGGAAGGCTTGCACGAGTCTTTGAAGAGAAAGACAGTGCGTCGCAGGGACGAAGTGCTAGCAAAAATACTAAGTCCGTGACAAGTGGTATCAGAGCAAAGGTTCGATCGCCATCATGTCTTCGACCGAAGCCATCATCAACGACGAGCCCGCACAACCCTCATCGCCTAAGGAGAAGGCGAAGACCTCGAAGAAGGGCAAGAGCAAGGAACCGTTGCTGGAACGGGCTCTTGGCGAGTTGGCGGACCGTGTTGAGATGCTGGAGAAAGGCGTGACGGGCGTCGAGTATCAAGTGGAGCAGAACCAAGCGGCTCAAGAGGAATTTGCCCAAGGTTTGGAGGCGGATGTCGCCACGGCTATGGCGGAGTTCCGAGAGCATCTCCGCGAGATGCAGGCTGAGTTCGAGGAGGAACGAAAGGCCACGAAGGCAGAGATTGCTGAACTACGCAAAGAGCTACAAACCAAGGCGGAGGTCCTCGAGAGGGCCATTGCTGGTTGTCCGACTCCGAGGAGGGAGTCGACGCAGAGGGTGAAGTATCCAGAACCAAAATCCTTCAATGGCGTACGAGACGCGAAGGAGGTGGACAACTTCATCTGGAACGTCGAGCGTTACCTGAAGGCGGTCTGCATCGAGGATGAGACCGACAAGGTAAACACAGCGTCCCTATATTTTTCTGATGATGCTACGCTGTGGTGGCGACGCAGGTGCATTGATATAGAAAAGGGACTCTGCAAGATCGAGACTTGGGAGGATCTCAAGAAGGAGATCAAGTCTCAGTTCTACCCGAAGAACGTGGAGTATGTCGCAAGACGGAGTTTGCGTCAACTCAAGCACACCGGGTCGATCAAGGAGTATGTGGCGGAGTTCACCCGCCTGATGCTCACCATTTCCAGTATGGGCGAAGAAGACCGCCTGTTCGTATTCCTAGAGAGTCTACAACCATGGGCGGCACAAGAATTGCAGAGGCAAGATGTGTCAGATCTGAACACGGCTGTTGCGGCAGCCGAGAAGCTGATGGAGTATCGACGGAGTGATGCCCCAAAGCCCAAGGAAAAGACCACCACCAAGTTCAATGGTGGGGGAGCGAAGAAGAATAACGGAAAGGGAGGCCCACCGCCGAAGGATAAGCCGCAAGCAAAGCCTTCGACGGAGCGAAAGATCGAGTGCTATGTGTGCGGTAGAAATCACCTCGCACGAGATTGTTCGAACAAGGGCAAGAGGGTGAACGCAGTCCAAGGCGAGGAGGCCGAGGACATGGAGCCTAAGAAGGGGGCTCATATGGGTGCCCTGCGCCTGTTGAATGCTTTGAAGAGCAAGGCGGTAGTGTCCAAGACCCTGAATCGAGAGCTGATGTATGTGGACGTGAAGATCAACGGCCACAACACCAGGGCGATGGTCGACACGGGGGCTACCCACAACTTTATCTCGGACGCGGAGGTCCGACGCTTGGGTTTGGCGCTGGAAAAAGACTCAAGCACGATAAAGGCAGTCAACTCTGAGGCGCGTCCTGTGCAGGGGGTGGCCAAAGTAGTGAAGATCCAAGTGGGAGACTGGACGGGTGTCACCAGTCTCACGGCAGCACCACTGGACGACTTCGACATGATCCTTGGGATGGACTTCCTCACTTCGGCAAAGGCAGTCCCAATGCCGCATCTGGGAGTCGTCGGGATCATGGAGGAGAGCTCTCCGTGCATGGTGACAACTGCACGAGGCGAGCTTGCGAAAGGGAAGGCTCTCTCCGCACTACAACTCAAGAAGGGGATGCGACACGGAGAGATGACTTACCTTGCTGTGCTCAAGTCGGAGGAGGCGCCCGTGCAGGAGGATCTTCCGCCTGAGATCGATGACGTTCTTGTTGAGTTCGGGGACGTCATGCCGAAGGAGTTGCCGAAGAGGCTACCTCCGCGGAGGGAGGTAGACCATGCCATCGAGTTGGAGCCGGGCACGAAGCCGCCCGCCATGGCTCCATATCGCATGGCCCCGCCCGAGCTGGACGAGTTGAAGAAGCAACTCAAGGAGCTGCTGGACGCGGGATTCATCAGACCGTCAAAGGCCCCGTATGGTGCACCGGTGCTGTTCCAGAAGAAGAAGGACGGAAGCCTTCGTTTGTGCATCGACTATCGTGCACTAAACAAGGTAACCGTCAAGAACAAATATCCCATCCCGTTGGTGGCGGACTTGTTCGACCAATTGGGAGGCGCGAGATACTTCTCCAAACTTGATCTGCGCTCGGGGTATTATCAAGTCCGGATTACGGAGGGTGACGAGGCTAAGACGGCATGCGTGACGAGGTATGGCGCATATGAGTTTATGGTTATGCCTTTTGGTCTAACAAATGCTCCTGCGACTTTTTGTACTTTGATGAACAAGCTCTTTCATCCCTATCTGGATCGGTTCGTCGTGGTCTACCTCGACGACATCGTCGTGTACTCAAATACGATGGAGGAGCACATCGAGCATTTGAAGACTGTCTTCCAGGTGCTAAGGGAGAACGAACTCTTCGTCAAGCGGAAGAAGTGCTCATTCGCACAAGAAGAGGTGTCGTTCTTGGGGCACTGGATCGGGCGTGGCAAGATATGGATGGACGGCGCAAAGGTCCAGTCCATACGGGAGTGGGAGGCTCCCACCAAGCCGACGGAGCTGCGATCATTCCTTGGCTTGGCGAACTACTACCGGCGGTTCATCCGAGGATATTCCGCCATCGCAGCGCCTCTGACCGATTTGCTGCGGAAGGATCGGGCGTGGAGCTGGACGCCCCGATGCGAGGAGGCATTCGAGGCACTGAAGCGGGCTGTGACGGAGGAGCCGGTCTTGTCTCTACCGGACTACTCTAAGGCGTTCGAAGTGCACACGGACGCGTCCGACTTCGCCATCGGTGGGGTGTTGGTGCAGGAAGGACACCCTATCGCGTTCGAGAGCCGCAAGCTGAATGACACTGAGCGGCGCTACACGGTGCAGGAGAAGGAGATGACCGCGGTCGTGCATAGCTTGAGGACATGGCAGCACTACCTCCTCGGTACCAAGTTCGTGGTCATGACGGACAATGTTGCCACGAGCTACTTCCAGTCCCAGAAGAAGCTATCTCCGAAGCAGGCGAGATGGCAAGATTTTCTAGCCGAGTTCGACATGGCGTTGCAGTACAAACCCGGCAAAGAAAATCAGGTGGCCGATGCGCTTAGCAGGAAGGCCGAGCTCGCATCTGTGTGCTTGCTCAAGGGGGACATTCTGGACCGTGTTCGAGTGGGAATCATGGAGGACCCACTAACACTGGCCCTAGTGAAGCTTGCCAAGGAGGGCAAGACGAGAAGGTTCTGGCTGAAAGACGGACTTCTCTACACCAAGGGCGACAGGGTGGTCGTGCCTAGGTGGAGTGGCTTGCGGAGACAGCTGCTCAAGGAGTGTCATGACATAAAGTGGGCTGGACACCCGGGACAGAAGCGAACCTTGGTGCTACTGGAGGCCGCATACTACTGGCCTCGCATGCGCGAGGATGTGGAAGATTATGTTCGCACTTGTCTTGTGTGCCAACAAGACAAGGTGGATCATCAGAAGCCCGGGGGCCTGCTGGAGCCTCTTCCCGTGCCGAGTCGGCCGTGGGAGAGCATTTCGATGGACTTCATCTCCGCCCTTCCGAAAGTGGGGGCGCTTGGGTCCATTCTCGTGGTGGTGGACCGGTTCTCAAAGTATGTGACCTTCATTGCTGCTTCGACGGACTGCACAGCAGAGGAGGCCGCACGACTGTTCATCAGCCATGTGGTGAAGTTCTGGGGCATCCCGGTCAACATTGTCAGCGACCGAGACCCCCGCTTCACGGGGAAGTTCTGGACGGAAGTGTTCAAAATCCTCGGGACGGACTTACACTTCTCGACCAGCTTTCACCCGCAGACGGACGGGCAGACCGAGCGGGTCAACTCGCTACTCGAGGAGTACTTGCGGCACTTTGTGAGTGCCAACCAGAGGGATTGGGTGCATCACCTCGACGTCGCTCAGTTCTGCTACAATCTTCAACGGAGCGAGTCGTCGCACAGCAGTCCATTCGAGTTGGTGATGGGTCGCCAACCGCTTGCCCCGCACATGCTGAGTGCGGGGCCCTCGAGTAGAAGCCCCGCGGCCAACCAGTTCACTTCAGATTTCAAGACAAAGGCGGACATTGCCAAGGCATTTCTGGAGAAGGCCGCGAGGAAGATGAAGAAGTGGGCCGACGCGAAGCGAAGGCCGGTTGAGTATGGGGACATGGTGCTGGTGAAGCTGCAACCACAACAGTTCAAGGTGTTCCGCAAGGTGCACAAAGGACTGATCCGGAAGTACGAAGGCCCCTTCCCCGTGCTCAAAAAGGTAGGCAAGGTGGCCTACAAGCTTGAACTCCCTGCCAAGCTGAAGATTCATCCAGTCTTCCATACCAGTTGCTTGAAGCCGTACCATGAAGACTTGGAGGATCCCCAGCGCGGAGTTTCGAAGCGACCAACGGCGACCATGACGACTTCCTTCGACAAGGAGGTAGAAGCCGTGCTGGACAGGAGGACCATTCGGCGACGAGGCGTGTCCCCGTATGTGGAGTACCTCATCCGGTGGAAGGGCTTGCCTTACGGTGAGTCTAGCTGGGAACGTGCTGATACGCTGCATCAGTTCGAAGCCGAGATCCAGGCGTTTCTCAGCGAGCATGGTTGACGAGGGCGTCAACGCCTTAGGTGGGGGAGAATGTAACGCCCCAAATGTTGCACCCCGCCCGAGGCCCTGTTGCATAACCTTTTTGCGGACTAAGGTTATGCGGGAAGCTTCCAGAACATTCTAGAAGATGGCGGAAGGCTCTAGAAGACTGTGGATCTCTCCGGGAGGCCCAAGATCGTTCTAGGAGGCCCAAGAAGCTTCTGGAAGGCCCTTGAAGTTTCCTTTTATGTCGCTAGGGAATAAACCTGGAATATGCCATTCCAGTTATGGTAGATTGTAATAATCCTTAGAATATTCCTTCCAGGACTTTCCTTGTATTGCTCTATGAGCACTTATAAAAGGGGGAGGCTCTCATTTGTTCCTCACCACCTAAAATTGTAAGCATTCTCTAAGTCAATAAAGAGATTCTTACTAGTCCCATCTTTGCTCTACTATTCTAGTTTTCTTAGCGATCTAGCTAAGTCGGGACGGGAAGGCTTGCACGAGTCTTTGAAGAGAAAGACAGTGCGCCGCACGGGACGAAGTGCTAGCAAAAATACTAAGTCCGTGACATCCCGCTCTGGTGGCATCCCTGGAAGTTCCTCTGGGAAGACATCTGGAAACTCTTCAACTATCCGGGGCAACTGCACTGCTGCTACTGCCATCCGCAATACTGGAGGAGATGGCTCTACTGTGCCTCTGGAAAATGAAAACTCTGGCTCTCCGGGAATACTAAAGACAACTCTGCCAACATGGCAGTCTATCCTAGCATAATGGTTCCTCAACCAATCCATGCCTAGGACTACATCATAGTCTGCCATAGGGAACTCTATGAGCCTAGCGGGAAACTCTCTACCGCTAACTACGATCCGACACGAGGAAAACACTCGATCTACTCCCACAAGACCATTACCAGTAAGTATATTGAGGCTCACTGATAATGACTCGGGCTCCAATCCTATCCGTGTCGCGAATCGTACAGACATGAATGAATGCGATGCACCAGAATCAAATAATACAGATGCTGGAAAGGTGTTGACGAGAATAGTACCTGCCACTACCTCACCTGGTGCAACTTCTTCTTCCATGGTCATTATCATAGCCTGACCTCTAGCTGCGGGTCCTCTCTGCTGGGAACCCCTCTGCCGACTCTGTGCTGGAGCCTGGGTGAACTGCTGCTGGAAGGCCTGGGCCTGGGGCGCCAATGGCCTCGGGTACTGCTGTTGCTGCTGCTAGACTGGAACTGGGGCTGGTCCTCTCACCGAAGAACTAGAAAGGTTGGATGATGATGGACCTCCCCTATTCGGGCAGGTCCCTATCTTATGATCTGCTCCTCCGCAAGCCAGGCACAATCTCTGCGCCCTACGACACTCTGCCACTACATGGCCCGGCTTTCCGCAATGAGAACATCCCATCGCGAAAGTCTGCTTCTGCTGCTGCGGGTACGTCGGGGTCGAATGCTGAACCGACGTTACTGAGGCCGCCCGCCTCGGAGTTCCAATGGTCAATCCCCTAGCTGCCGGGGCTGGAGCTGATGATTGGTGCATCTGACTGTGGGACCGCTTCCTACCTCCGGTCCTATCCACGATCCGCTGGGAGGTGTACTCATGCCTCCTAGCCGCCTTCAATACTGCATCGAACGTCTGATGCTCGAACTGTTCCACTGCCAATAAGATTTCCAAATGCAGTCCCTGCTGAAACCGCTGGGCCCTGTCAAATTCGGTTGCCACCAAGGTGGGGGCAAACCTACTCAGCCTAGAAAACTCGGTCGCATAACCATCGACCGTCCTGCATCCTTGCTTCAAGTTGGTAAATCTGGTCTGCAGGTCGTACCGAGCCACAGCATCAAAGTATTTCGTCTGGAACCTCTCCCTAAATACTGTCCAAGCAATGGGTGCCACTAGTCCCATGGCATGTGCTGTCCACCAACTGTGAGCCAAGTCAAGCAACTGTAGGCGTACCACCGCCACCTTCTCATTCTCGGGTGTCCTAGCTGCTTCCAGAATTACCTCGGTATCCTGAAGCCATGCATCCGCGGCAACCGCATCCTCGGTGCCGTCGAAGAAAGGAGGGTTCAATTGCTTGAAGCTGTTCGCCGCCTGGTTCCCTGGATGTCCGTCTCGGGTCAAAGCATCTTGAACTGTCTGGTGCAGGACGTCGCTTCGACGATCCTGGGAAGCTATCAAGGTTCTGCTGAGGCCTACTAAGGTACCATCATCTGGCTCTGCGGGCTGGACGGGCCGAACTGGCGACTCTCCTCCAGTAGGCACAACTCTGGAGGCTACTCCGGAATACTGGGCTTGATCTCCGGGTTGCTGCTGGTCTACGGAACGTGCTCCACCTCGTTGATCGGTAGGACCAGGTACAGTGCCGCTGAAGAAGACGACACAGGGAATAATAAGGAAAGGACCAGGACAGATCAATGATATAAGCACAGGATCAGGGCAAGAATTTCAGGGATTTGAAAATACGACGGAGATCAAGGACGAATACTGATTGAGACATCTATTCGGTAAACCCTCACATTTCTTGATTGACAAGACCTGCATGGGCCACCACTTAAACCATGTCACGGCCCAGAACCAGAATACTGGAAAACGAGGGCAGACATAGCCAGCTACGTATATTGAAATAGAGTACATCTCAACTATACGGTCACGGCTGTCTAGATATGAGGGTTTACTACAAGCCAGCAGTCTCTTAAGGTCAAGCCTATTGTCTCAATCTCAAGCAATTAACAGAGTTACAAGATATTAGAGCATCAAATATATATATATATAAGGCGTCCCAAATATTACATATTGGATGATCATGAAGCTAGTCGTACAAAATGATAGGACTAGCAAGAGTTCAGTTATACATGATCAACCCTAGGATTTGTTAATCATGTTTACAGCCCGTAGGCAGACAGTAAGTAAATGTACATCGAGCTAACAGGTGCTCGTCGACAAACGCCTCAAAAGAATAATTTACATATAAGTGGGTGAATCAAAAAGGAAAAACCCACTCGTAGCCCTGGTTCCTTCTAGTGTTCACCATTGGGCTGGAAGCTTGGTAGATCCTCGGGAGCTGCTCCGAAATCTGGCCACACAAAACCAGCTGGGTCAAACCCCAGAAAGAGCAAGTGCCACAAGGAGGCCACAAATAAGAACAAAAGCCAGCATATCAGAACATAAAGAATAAAAGAAAGTACAAGTAGTAAAGTACACAGGGCGATAAACGACTAGGGACGTGGAACCATTGTAGGCCTTTAAAAATGACAGTCACGCTGAGTTGATCAAGACAGAGTCAAAAGTCACGCTCAGTTGATCCAAACAATATTTACAAATCACGCTGGGGAGACAGCTCATCATTTGTCAGAGAGTAATTATGACTGACAGCACAACAGTTGAAGAATGTCTCTTCGTATGCCACGTATGCACAGAATTCGAGAGATCATGTTTGCCATTAAAATTGTTTTGATTAAAATCTTAATACAAACAGAACAGTGATACAATATAGGACTTAGATGTAGTCCTAGGAGTATACTTTTGTTTAAGCTGGGTCCTTAGTGCCAATGGAGCGAGTGGTAATACGTTGACTCCGTTGACCGGCTGACGACGGTTATCGGTTCTCTGAAGGTGTTGATTGCTCTGGGTGTTGGAGCTTGCTGAGAGGAGGAAGACGTTGAGTGTCTAGAACTGCCTCTCGGTGATTCTCTGTCGTCGATTCTCTCTGTGTTGTGAGTCTTCTGTTCTGAGTCTCTGTGTGTGTGTGAAGGAGATGATCCTTCTATTTATAGTTTTGCAGGCTGGCTGCTCATGCGCGCATGCAGGATGCGCCGGTGTGGGGATGCCACGTGGAGGTTGCTGATGGAGGCGCACGGATGCTGCACCCTGATCGAGGGGGAGAACTCTTCATACTGCTATTGTGAGCCGGCACGTAGCAGAGAGAAGATCTTTCCGTTGCTGAAATCTTGGATGAGTTGAGTCAAAAGACACGTGTCGTCGACTCATGGTTCGAAGATCTCGGATTTGGTGGAGAGAAGTGATCTGGTGAGCTGCGCCTTGGATTGGGCGCAGGAGGAGGCTGCAGCTCATAACCTTTAGGAGTTACAAACCATTTGGGGCGCATAGCTTTTGAGGCGCATGCTGATTTGGACGCATGGCCGTAGAGGCGCATGCTGATGGTGGAGTGGCCACGTGGCAGTAGCCGTCGAAATAAAGTCATGATGATGCTGACGTTGCCGACGCTTCGTTTTCTGAATAAAGCTGTCAACTGTTCAGACTTTGGGAGGCGTGCTGCCAACTCTGTCAGTTCAGCATTTAATGTTGGTGACGTTCGATGGACAGCTGAGTGGGCGCGTCGGTTGGCATTCCACTCGGTATGGAGATGTGTGAGGGCGCACCCTCTGTAATGCGCCGAGTACTGTAGGGCGCGTCTGTGTGATGCGCCTCATGCCGAAGGGCGCGTCCGTGTGATGCGCTGTCTGGCTGGTGCATCGGACATGTCTTTTAAAATAGCCGTTTGGCTGAATTCGAGGTGTCCGGTTCATCCATTTAATGTAAATTCATTGCACGGAATTCGGAGGGTCATCCACTTGGCGCGTGGGTTTGATCTGCCCGGCCTATAAATAGTAGCATGGAGAGAAGATTTGCTTCTTATTCCCTCACGTACTTCCAACATGAACTTGAACTACAGGTGCATTCTGTTGACGAAGTGCTCCCGAGGGTGAAGATGAGACGCTGTGTTGTCTTCGATGCACTTGAAGGTGACTGTTACATCCAAAAGACGGAGTCGAGGGCTTCCGAGGCAGGCAGAAGGTGCCTGTTGCATCCAAAGATAGGGATGCTCGGGCCTTGTCCCCGTTATTCCGGAAGAGCCGTAGATCGGAATGGCGGTGCTAGGCTCTCTCTTCCTTCAAAGTGGGGTTTCCCCACTTTGATCGTGTTGAAAGCTGCTCCTTTAGCCGCGGTTTCGATCACGGTCTTCCTTCGGCTTTGGAGGCTCTTTCGAAGCCTCCCCTGGCCACAGCATTTGCGGTGCTCTTCTCTTCCTTGGTTCCAGCCAGAGGGTTAAATGCTTTGCTTGGCGAAGCACTTATCAGGTGAGCCTGGCTGGAAGAGCGGCACATAACTGGGCTCTGCTCGGCCAGGTGAGCCTGGCTGGAAGAATTTGGCTGAAGGGATGCACATAGCTGGGCTGCTGAAGATATGGTAGGATGCGCCTGGTTGGAGGCGCATGATGTCTGCTGTGCCTGACTGACAGCGCATGGTGACTGGCAGCGCATGATGACTGCTGCGCCTAACTGGAGGTGCATGGTGGCCGCTGGCTGTAGACTTAGGATCTTTCCTTTGTAGAAATTCTCCTTTGTACAACATTTTCTAGACATGTAATAGACTTTTATATATAAAAAAGTCCTTCTTCAAATGTCCATGGTTATTGACTTTACTGTGAAGTGTTCTGTGCGAGTCCTGGCGCATGTAGTGTCTGGCGCATGGTCTTTCTGGTTGTGAAATTCCATGCTTCTACAAGACCCCCTTCAAAGTTTTCAAAACTTTTGAATAAGTTTTGGAATACTTTGAATAAGAAGCATGGAGTTCAGGGAGCATGATTTCTGGGCGCATGCCTGTTCGGGCGTATGCCTGTTCGGGCGCATGCCTGTTCGGGCGCATGCTCTTCTCAGTTAATGATGATGGTGCCTCGGTAACCGAAAAGATTAATGATGATCTTTTGGTTTTATTTACTGCTATCCCTGCACAGAACCCGAGGCGACGGCTGAGATCACACGTCATCTATTCACGCGTGCGACCAAGCCCTATAAATAGATAAGAGTTGGAGAGAGAAAGGGTTCTTCTTCTCTGTGCTTCTGCTTTTCTTCTTCAAAACCCTAACTTCTCCTTCCTCGAGAGAATGGCTCCCAAGACTCCTCGCGGTGCTGCCGGCAAGGGGAAGGAGAAAGCGAAGGAGTCTGTCGATGAGGATGTACCTATCACTCTTGCGCCTCTTGCCGACGTTCGTCCTGAGGTGACAGGTGGGTTTCGTCTCTGCTTTGGGCCCTGTGCCCTAACTGCCGACGCGTATAGACTTCGGTCTTTTGATGATACGCCGAGGTTCTATCCTGCCGACGTGCATAGGTTTATACCTTTGTCATGCACCGAGGTTTTAATGGCTGACGTGCATGGGTTTTATTTCCTGAAGATGCGCCGAAGCCTTCGCTGACGCGCATGGGCTCACGCTCTGATAATGCGCCGAAGCTCCAATGCCAACGCGCATGGGCTTACGCCCTGATGATGCGCCGAGACATGCTGACGCGCATGGGCCTATGCCCTGATGATGCGCCGAAGCAGATGCGCATGGGTTCATACCCTGGCAATGCGCCAGTCTGCTTGACATATTTTGTCTTTTTGCCTGACTTCCACTTTTGTCGTGCCAGTGTCGATGACGATCCCTTTGTTGAATGAGGTCCTCCTGGACGCTTCTCTTTGTCAGATGGGAGTTGATTTTGATGAGGCGGTGATCAACCCTGCAAAGGATGCTATCCTTCGGGACCAACCTCGTGAGAGGATGCTACAAATCCAGGTCCAGTTGCCGCTTTTCCTCCAGAGTATGATGGAGAGCGGTAAACTGAAGTCTGCTGATTCTGAAGGTGTGACTTTCTTAAAGCCTGCCTTTCTGTTTGGCGACCGATTAGTCTCTTCCGAAGCGAAGATATTGAAGATCAGAGAAGACTGGTTCTTTGCTGCTAAGGGCATGATGTTATACATGCGGCAGGTTGACCGCCAGTTGCCACTGACAGCCTTTTATCGTCTAGCTTCGAAGAGAAGGATGGGTTGGGAACTTACTCCTTCTCAAGGAGGTGCCTTGGGGGGTTTCCTTTCGATTGACACCACCTCAAACCAGCGAGACACCTTGACCGCCTCACGAACCGGTTCTTTGTTCAGTTACCGAGCTTTGCGTCCCGGGAGCATCTATAGTGAAGTCCCAAATGACACGTTTCCCTTCAGTGCCCCGACTTTTGCAAATCGGATGCTGACGTCGAAGGTCACGTATCCGACAGCTGGTTTTAGAGTCGAAGGTTGGTGTCACTACATCCCAAAGTGGGACGAGTTGACCTCCTGGGTGCTTTCCAGGTTCAAAGTTGAGCTTAAAGAGATAGGGCTAACTGCCGCCATTCGGGCCACGCAGGCAGGCGTGGACCTCAATAAGCCGATGTTCCTTGCGCTCTTGGAGCTTTTCAACGCCCAGACTGGCAGCTTCTTTACTCCAGTGGGGGAGTTGGGATTGGCCCTTCATGAGATGTACGAAGTGTCCAAGCTTCCTTGGGGCTCGGAACCGTACGAGGAATATTTTCCATCAAATGAAGAGATCCAGGTCTTGGAAGATAAGGACCCGGAGATAATGGCCGTTTTCAAGGAGGTGACGAGCCATCATTATCTGATGTACCGGAGGGACAAGGGTAAGACCCAGCCTCACGTGACTGCTTGGAGGGACTATGTCTTCAGGCAGGATTTGGCGGATCCTTCGAGGATCCGGTTTGCGACTCCACAAGGCTTGAACCCCGCGGAAGTGAGTTCTGAAATAACCCGGCTGGACGAGAGGACCCCACATTCCAATGAGAGCGGCAAGGATACATACAGCTGTTTCTGGCACTGCGTGCACCGGATGTCGTCTAAGGCAGTGTTGACGGCCTACTTGATGATATGGCTCCGGGATTGCATATTTGTAGGGGGATCCGGTGCCGTTGAGAGGGTACATCGGAATCTCATTTTGCCTGCAGTAAAGTTGGCCTTTGGACGACCTTTAGCTCTCCTCCCCGCGATGGTGTGCAACCTGTTGCGCAGTTTGAGGTCTTTTGCTGATGATGTGATCCACGAGAAAGGTAATAATGACAACTTTCCCCGGGCCGAGCTGCCTTTCCTTTATCTTATGGGGTGGCTGATCTTACATCATCCGAATGTGATGAGTCCTGGCCCTGAGGAGGACCATGTTGAAGGAGATGCCTTCATTCGCCGCTTCTACAAGAGGAAGTGGTCTTACACTGGCGTCCCCGTTTGTAGGAGGGTTTTGTCCTTCCTTCAGGGGTGGGAAATCGTGAAGGTTGGCCCGATCTTCAAGAATTTTGAGGCCGACCAGGATTTGGTTGATTCTGGCGAGGATGCGGTTACTTTGCCGAAATGGAGTTTTCGTTGGTTGCAGAGTATCCGGCCTTCGCACCTGGTCTACCGTAATCAGAACAGATGTTATCTGGAACCGTACTTGCCAAGCCGATTTGCTCGTCAATTTGGCTACACTCAGCTAATGCTGCGGAATCCCAGTAGCAGTCTAGGCTTCATCGGGAGTTTGCTGGATGGAGCCCGGGGCTGGCAGTATTATAACGCTGGATGCACTAGCGTTAAGTTTACCACACCAGTTCGCAATCCTCGACCGCCGATCTTATATCCGGCCGCCAAGCTGTATTGCACTATGAATACTATGTCTCCTGGTTATGACAGGGAGACTAGTTTCATCATTGGAACCCAGTTGGAGGCAACAACGAATATGTTGGTGGCAGCTCGGTCATATCGTCCGCCAGAATTGGCGGGGTATCGGGCTGCTGCTGTGGCACCAGTGAGAGACCCGTCTGTCGGGAAAAGGCGGGCTGACCCAGAAGCTGGTTCTTCTGTACCGAAAAGGTCGAGAAGGACGTCGACCCCGAAGATTACGGAAGCGCCACTTGTAACGCCAACGGGATCGGCTCCCGCTGAGGTAAGGAGTGCTTCATAATTCCAATTTTTTATGTCATTGTGGCGACTTATGTTCTTCTTCTTGTAGGGATTGAAGAAGAAGTCTCGTGCTTCGAAACCGGGCACCAGTAAGCCGAAGGAGGTGGCAGGCTCTTCTGAGGAGCGCATTCCACCAATGATGATGTCTCCTGTGGAGGAGGGTCCCGAAGATGTTCCCGCGGAGGTTTTAGTATCTCCTGACTTTGAAGTCGCAACAACTTCTGGGATAGTACCATCTGCCGTGGAGGCCTTGGACGCTGAGGGTCCTACAGACTCGAGGCATCCTGATGATGAAGTGGATTGGAGTTCATCGCCTTCTGGTGACGTCCCTCCAGCGTTGCAAGGGTCCGTTGCGGGGGCAGCAGAAGCAGTGAGGATAGAGGAGAGGGTTGATTCCCCTCCTTGTCATGATGAAGGGAGGTCGGCCGAATCATTGCCAAATCCTTCCTTGGCTTCAACCACGGACATAGAGATGGCTACTGATCAGGCGGTAGCGACAGATTCTGTCCCTGTAGAGGGACTTGAGAAGAATGAGACCCTTCTGCCGGTCTTGTCTCCTGGGGCTGGCCAGGAGATAAATGTTGATCTCCCCGTTTTGCCGGGGGAGGTAGCTGATGCTGATAGAACGTCGGGGGTAGAAGAGGTGGCCGTTGACGTCGGTGATTTCTCCGGGCTTGAGAAGGGTAAGGGTGTGGAACCCTCTGTTGCTCCTTCCACTTGGGGTACTATCACGACGCATGTGCCGGCTCCTTCTGTTCCTTCGGCTCCTCGGGCTAGCAGTCTGGCCCCTGTTGATGAAGAGCCTATTGCTGCCGAGGTTCAAACCTCTCAGATCGAGGTTGGCGGATCTTCCTCCGGTCCGCAAACTATAGTAGCTCCCCCAACTCCTGCTATGACGTCGCAGGTGCTGGCGGATGCCGACGAGTATGTGAAGTTCCTCGTCGAGAGAGTGTACAAAATGCTGGAGAAAGTAGTATCTGCAGTGATGGATGCCAAGGGGAGCTTTGCGATAGCAAAAGCTTTGGCAATGCCTTGTATCGAGCTGATCCGCGTTCACCAAGGCCATGACCATATGGCCAAAATTCTGGAGGTTTCGGTGATTGAGCTGGATGAGCGGCTCGCGGAACTGCAGCGCATCCAACAAAATGACCTCTCTGTCTTGATAGATGCAGAGATAGGGAAGTTGATGGCTGAAATCGAGGCTTCCCATCGAGCCGATGTGAGCAGTTGGGAGCGTGAAGTGGCTGGGACTGAGGCTGCGGCGGAGCAGTTGTCTCAATCTATGGAGAAGACGACGGAGAAGCGGGCTGCGGTGGACGCTAACATCGCAGAGGTTGATGCTCAGATGCGCCGTCTTGAAGACCAGCGGGCCCAACTTCAACTAGAAGCTGATCGTGTCCTGGCTGAACACGTGGCATTCAAGCAGGAGGAAGCGACTCTTACTCAGCGGACCCTTGTTTTGGCTCAGCAGCGACGACAGCTTGATGAGAAGTATGAGAGTAAAACTTCCGCTGAGGCTGTCGGATTAATGCGTCAAGAAGCCGAGCTGCGAGTCCAGGCGACTGTGGAAACTCGTACTGCCGACCTGAGACGTCGAGTCAGAGAGCTCTCATCCCACCCTGGAGAGGATCGGGGACTGTAGCTTCTCTTCTTTTATGTGTTTTTGCAACTCTTGCTGGGGAAATAGCGTATTTCTGTACTCCCTTCTTTGAAAAATAAAGAAATACACTATCTTTTTTTTTGTGATGTGTTCATTTTTGATCTCATGAACTTGATGATTTATGTGGACCTATTATCTTTTGCGCACCTTGGTTTTTAGGTACAGATAATAAGTTTGAAGGAACCAACATGTTTGCTCAGAGGTAATGTGGACATGGCAATCATTAGGTTCAAATGATAGAATCTTCCTACTCAGAGGTATTTATGGACATGGTAGGAATGATCCTGGGGGATACGCTGAACAACTCAGAGGTAATGTGGACATGGAAGTTCTGCGATCAATGTACGACAACACAGGAGTTGTTTGTACGGGATGTTTACTCAGAGGTAATGTGGACGTGGTAAACATGAAGGATAGCGTAAGCTCACAAAATGTAAGGTTCCGCTTTGTAGGATGTAGAGAGACAACTCAGAGGTAATGTGGACGTGGTTATCTTTCTACGGAAGGATGCCACGGAACAGCTGGGTTCCGGAAGCGTTTGATTTTTGTGAAAAGAGGTTGTTTGGGGAAATATATGTCTTGGAGGATGTCAAGAATAGTACTTCTTTAGGAACTTGTCGTTGATGGGCATCATGAACAAGTCCCCATTGGGTTTGGCGAGGCGGTAAGCACCGTTTGAGTATACCGTCTCAATGATGAAGGGTCCTTCCCATTTGGGCTCGAACTTCCCTGGTGTCTTGTGAGTTAACACCATTGGCCTTCTGACTGCTAAAACCAGGTCGCCAACTTGGAAAGTTCTTTGCTTGACCTTCTTGTTGAAAGCCTGTGATATACGGGCTTGGTAAAGTTCGATGCGTTGTTGAGCTAGGAGACGCTTTTCGTCAAGTGCCTCCAGTTCCCGCAGACGACGACGTTGATTGTCTTCTTCTGTGAGATCGTTTGTGATTGCCACGCGGAGCGAAGGTATCTGTATCTCGAGAGGCAGTACTGCTTCGCTCCCGTAGACCAGGGAGAATGGAGTGTTGCCTGTTGGGGTCCGTACCGTTGTGCGGTAGGCCCAAAGGCATTCGCCAAGCTTTTCGTCCCAGTCGCGTTTGTTGGATGACACGACCTTTTTGAGCAGCCTAACGATAGTCTTGTTGAATGCCTCAGCTAATCCGTTTGCTGCCGGATTGTAGGCGGTTGAGGCCACGTTTTGAATGCGATTCTTGTCACAGAACCTGCTGAAAATGTAGCTGATGAATTGGGGACCATTGTCATGAATGATTCGCCTGGGTACTCCGAAACGGTAAATGACATGGTGTTTGATAAAGCTGACCATCCTGGAGCTTTTTACTTTCGCTAGTGGGACTGCTTCCGCCTATTTGGAGAAGTAATCGGTGATGGCCAGGATGAAACGATGTCCTCTTGATGAAGGAGGGGTGATTGGTCCTACAATGTCCATGCCCCAGGCTTCGAATGGCCAGGAGGCGACTGTAGGATGTAGAGGTTCAGACGGTGTATGTATGAAGTCTGTATGAAGTTGGCATGCATGGCACTTCTTAGCATATTCCACTGCGTCGGCGGCCATGGTTGGCCAGTAGTAGCCCATACGTCGCAGTCGATCTTGCAACTTAGGACCGGGTTGATGAGCTCCACAAGTTCCGTCGTGAGCTTCTTGAAGAGCCTCGGCTGCTTCTTCGTTAGACAGGCATCGAAGGAGGAGCCCATCGAAGGAGCGTCGGTACAGCGTTTTAGTGGCTGTATCGTAGTAGAATCGAAGAGAGCGTCTCCTGACTGAGACGGCTTCCTTCGGATCTTCCGGTAGGATTCCGTAGACGGCGAAGTCGATGAATGGGAATCTCCAGTCTCGGACATTAACATCGGTGTTTGTCGGTACGGCGTGAGCCATTTGCAAACATAGGTTGTTTCTGGGACAAATCAAGTCCCGGCCAGTTACCGTGACATAGTGTTGAGTCCCAAGGGGCGCGGCCAATGAGGCTGCGAGGCCAGCCAGAGCGTCAGCCTCCAAGTTTTGTAGACGGGGTACATGTTCGATGAAGAACCCAGTGAAGGTTGAAATGATGTTCAATGCAACTTCATGGTAAGGGATCAAATCTTCATGGCGAACCTCGTATTGCCCCCGAATCTGGTTTACGACGAGTTTCGAGTCGCCGTAGGCTTCCAGATGATCCACCCCTAGCTGTTGTGCTAGCTGGAGTCCCATGACGAGTGCGTTGTACTCAGCAACATTGTTGGAGCACGGCTTCGAAAGAGAGTATGCGCGCTGGATGACCAGCTGATCGGGAGAGACCAAGACTACCCCCACTCTTGCGATGATTTGGCCGTTGGGGCCCGTTCTTGAAGCGCCATCGAAGAACATCCGCCAAACGGGGCTTCCTTCAGTGACGTTTGATTCTTGGACTTCATCCGGGATGTCTTCATAGAGTTTTGAAGATTCTGGGATGGGGTGTGCAGCTAAAAAGTCAGCCAGAGCCTGACCCTTGACCGCCTTCTGCGGGACAAACACCATGTTGTATGACGTTAGTAGGATCGCCCATGTAGCCAGCCGGGAGTTTAATGACCCTGGTTTCGTCATGAGAACTCTTCTGAGGAGCGTACCGACGGAATGACCTCTCCTTCGCTTTGGGGACCATTGTCCCGCAGACGGAATTACCTCAGTTTTGAGGCTGCCGATGTGACACTCCAGCCGGATCTTGCCCAGTGGCTCGCTCTTGCTAGCGTTGAAGCCACTGATGGTCGTATTGGAGGGCGCCAGCCGGTACATTGGGATCCCCAGCTTTGATAGCAGCGCCTTTGGAATGATGCTTAGGGAAGACCCCGGATCGATCTGAATCCTGCTCACCTTTACCGAACCGATGTACCCTGTGTAATACAACGGTCGGTTATGTCGGTGATGCTTGAGCAGCATGTCTTGTTGGGTGAAAGTTATGTTTGGGATAACTTCATCCGTACAATGACAGTGTGCACAAGTAGTTGGGTGGTCTTCAGGCTGCTTGATTTGACTGAGAAAGGATTCGGCATCCTTCAGAGCTTCGCAGAGAGCTTCTCGGGAGTCCTTGGAGAGACGCAGGAGCTCGAACAAAGACAAGCGTGCAGGAGTACTGGCCAGTTGTGCCAGAATGTCAAAATTGTGGGGCTTGGCTAGCCCCGAAGCATTTTCTTTCCGCAGAGGTCTGTCGAAACGGGCCTCCACTTGCTTTTGTTTATTGGCTGCTGAGGGCTTGGATGGACCCTCCTCAGGGATGGTGCCAGGAGGCACCACTTCGGCGACAGCTTCACCGGGCTGGGAGTTCTGTTGTGCACGCGTCTGCACAGGAAGCGCCTCTTCCATTGAAGAAGAGACCGTGCGGCAAGACTTGATCTTCCTGCCTTTTGCTTTGGAGGTAGGGCGTACCTCCGGTTGGGTTACCTCGGAGACGAGGTCGGGGTAAACCCAGAGGACCTCTCCTCGAGATGTGGTGAGTGGGACAAGTCCACTCACATTGTCACGGGTGGGTGGCAAGTTCACCACCTCCATTGTCGCCTTAGGGATGGGGACGACGCCATCTTGTGTGGTAGTCGGCGGCAAGGTGTCGAACTGAAGTGACACCACATTAGCTGACACCGTCTTCTCTTCATAGTCGACGGAGATTACATCCGCATTGATCATGCGCTGGATGTAATTTTTGAGGACGTAGCAGTCCTTAGTCGGGTGTCCGACAAACCGATGGTAGTGACAGTACCTCGGGTTGTCCACTTTTCTGACTTCATCGGGCCGCTTCGGGTCCGGAAGCTTGATCTTGTCACCCTGCTTCAGTATCTCAAAGAGTTGCAGGGTGTCGTCATCATTGAATGAATAAACCTTCTTGGGTCTCGGTGCCAGTGGAGGCTTTTGAGTAGGCGCAGATGCGCCCTTCGAGGCATTAACAGTCAATGCCTGTTTCCCCTTTGTTTCTCGTCCGGAGTTGTTGATTGCGGACTTTTTTCCCTTATCGTTAAAGGCGGGGAAGCTAACACCCAGAAGACGTGCATTGGCCGCCTTCTTCTCTGCAGCTTCAGCTTCGATGATTAGGGAGCTCCAGTCGGGAGGGGGAGTAGAGTTAAGCCAGAGCTTTACTGCAGGCAGCATGTTCATACTACAAGCGGAGAGAAGCGCATGCTCTGGCATGCCTGGAGATAGCCTGAAGCAGGCCTGACGGAAGCGTTCGATGAATGCCCGAACCGTTTCCTTGTCCTTCTGGCGTATCTCAATGAGAGACGCCATCGTCATGTCCTTCCCACCGTCGTAGAAGCGGTCGAGAAAGAGGCGTGTCAGGTCGTCGAAGGACGATATGGAATTATCGGGGAGGCTGCAGTACCAGTCATATGCCACCCCTTTCAGGGCCCCAACAAAGATGCTGGTGAGGAGCGCGTCCTCCTTCGGAAGATGCCCTGTCTGCGACTGGAAGTACGTCAGGTACCGTCGTGGAGAGTCCTTCTCGTCATACGGCGTGAGTGTTTGTGGTTTATACTTTGGGGGATAAACCACCTTGTTCCACTCAAGGGGATAAGGCTGGGGAATGCCCATCTTCTGGCGCTCCTCCTGCCTGTTCTTGGACTCGAAGCGCTCCCGCAGATCTTTGATCATTTCGACCACGTCCTCCGTGGAGCTAGGAGTCGGGGAAGGAGGTACCACCTGGAGTGGAGCGTTTGAGGGCTCCGACGTCCGGGGTGCTTCTGTGTCTGAGGGTGTTCGTTGGAGGGGCACACTCGACTCTCCATTGGCTCCTGGGTCGGGACCATTTGAAGGTGTCCTGATCAAGGCCGACCGCATCTCAAACACTGCTTGAGTCAGTGCTTGCATTGAGGCAGAGAGGGTTTTGAGTCCTCCCTCTAGCGAGTCTATGCGCTGGACAATGTCCTGTGGCGGCGCATCAGTCTCAAGATCACCCCCGGTCATGTATACTGTCATGACACGGTCGGAAGTGGATGGATCAGTTGAGGCTTCGCTCTCAGCCTCGCTCTCATGTGGGGGAGTCACTTCTCCTGGTGTTTGGCCACCCCCAGCCATATTCTGGAGTTCGTCTTCGACAGGCGCATCTGCAAGGGCCTGACTGCCCATCAGCTCTGTCTTGAAGGGCCTTTTCGTTTCCAGCACTACCCCCGACGGTGTCCTGGAGGACATCGTCATTTTGAGGGGCTTCAGGGAGGCCATTTTCGCCTTGATGAAGATCCGCCGCAGCTGTGCTTTGGACATCTTCGTCTTCGGAAGGAGGCTCGACAAGGGTCTGGCTA
Source organism: Iris pallida (assembly GCA_029216955.1). NCBI lineage: Eukaryota > Viridiplantae > Streptophyta > Magnoliopsida > Asparagales > Iridaceae > Iris > Iris pallida. The sequence goes on from JANAVB010022593.1 coordinate 8,713,977, forward strand.
CCCCCAGCTTCCTCCAAGAACTTCTTCCTCGACCGAGTGCCTTCGAACACTCCAGAGGTCGAGACAGCTGCCTTGGTTTTCCTCGGCTGGCTTTTGGATGAAGACGAGGAATTGGCAGTCGTCTTCCGGACAGATGAGGAGTTGGAGATCACGTTGCATGAAGCAACCTTTAGCTCCTCTTCTGCTGACACCTTCGTCCCAAGGCGATGTCGGAGGGGTGTCGATGATTGTAGCCGTTGGAAGACCGACTGCTTTGGTGGTACTGCCGTCTTGCAACAGCAGTTGATGGTGACCACTGCACAAGTGTGCCCCGTGAGAGGCGCATCGTGCTTGTTGGTCAACTCTCCTGACCGGCGCTTGTGAGTGATCACGTTGCGCAGGTCATTGGAGGAGAGTGCTACCCTCACACCCCTCTCAGGCGCATGACAGGGCCAAGCACCGGGGTGGTCGGGTGAGTGCTGCGCCCCCTGATCTAATACCAAGCAGGCATCACGATCAGTAGTGGGAGAACCACAGCATTTGAAGTGACTTGAACGGACCTCAAACGCACAACCAGAGGAGGCGCGGGAGTTCAAGACCACTGAGTTTGCCTCTCTCGGCTTGGTTGTGCATGCAGTGAATGCGCCCAAGCGAGATGAGGACTTTGAAGGTCGACTCGTTGTTGGTGCAGAAGCACTTGAGTCAACCTTGTACAGCTTGCCATCGGCAGCGCGCGTGATTGTAAGCGCGTGCCTCTGGCCGGCTGCTGGCATAGCACGTTTGTGGCGCATGGCCCGTATCGCCTTGGATTTCTTCGTACCAGCCCGCTGGGGCGCATAGTACTCAACATCCAAATTCTTCTCGCCATTACAGCGAGTGAGTCTGTCAAAGACAGAGGCTCTTTGTGGCGCATCAGAAGTGATGTGCGGGGCATTGGCTGCGCCCCTGCTCCGTCGACGTATCTTCCTCGCCTGAGAGGAAGATGGCTGGGGAACGTGGTCAGCCGCACGCTTCCCCGAGAGATGCGCTGCATCAGCGGGCGCACCTTGACTGCTGAGGACGTCAGCAGGAAGGGAAGGCTGGACGGGCGCATCCCCTTCAACGGTGGTGCCCGAGGCGTCGACTTTGCGCACCCAGACTGCGCGGGTCTTCTTCGGCTTCGACAGCCGCTTCGAAGGACTCGCACTTCCTTCAGAAATGAACTCCTCGTACGCCTGTTGATTGAGGCGCAATACCAGCGTCTTGTGGGAGGAGCCCACCTTCACGTCGTCGGCCTGTGACACGACTTTCTCGGTAGAGGAGAAAGAAGTCCCCAGCAGAGTCGCCAGCTTGTTTGCCATTAAAATTATTTTGATTGAAATCTTAATACAAATAGAACAGTGATACAATATAGAACTTAGATGTAGTCCTAGGAGTACACTTTTGTTTAAGCTGGGTCCTTAGTGCCAATGGAGCGAGTGGTAATGCGTTGACTCCGTTGACCGGCTGACGACGGTTATCGGTTCTCTGAAGGTGTTGATTGCTCTGGGTGCTGGAGCTTGCTGAGAGGAGGAAGACGTTGAGTGTCTAGAACTGCCTCTCGGTGATTCTCTGTTGTCGATTCTCTCTGTATTGTGAGTCTTCTGTTCTGAGTCTCTGTGTGTGTGTGAAGGAGATAATCCTTCTATTTATAGTTTTGCAGGCTGGCTGCTCATACGCGCATGCAGGATACGCCGGTGTGGGGATACCACGTGGAGGTTGCTGATGGAGGCGCACGGATGCTGCGCCCTGATCGAGGGGGAGAACTCTTCATACTGCTGTTGTGAGCCGGCACGTAGCAGAGAGAAGATCTTTCCGTTGCTGAAATCTTGGATGAGTTGAGTCAAAAGACACGTGTCGTCGACTCATGGTTCGAAGATCTCGGATTTGGTGGAGAGAAGTGATCTGGTGAGCTGCGCCTTGGATTGGGCGCAGGAGGAGGCTGCGGCTCATAACCTTTAGGAGTTACAAACCATTTAGGGCGCATGGCTTTTGAGGCGCATGCTGATTTGGACGCATGGCCGTAGAGGCGCATGCTGATGGTGGAGTGGCCACGTGGCAGTAGCCGTCGAAATAAAGTCATGATGATGCTAACGTTGCCGACGCTTCATTTTCTGAATAAAGTTGTCAACTGTTCAGACTTTGGGAGGCGTGCTGCCAACTCTGTCAGTTCAGCATTTAATGTTGGTGACGTTCGATGGACAGCTGAGTGGGCGCGTCGGTTGGCGTTCCACTCGGTATGGAGATGTGTGAGGGCGCACCCTCTGTAATGCGCCGAGTACTGTAGGGCACGTCTGTATGATGCGCCTGATGCCGAAGGGCGCGTCCGTGTGATGCGCTGTCTGGCTGGCGCATCGGACATGTCTTTTAAAATAGCCGTTTGGCTGAATTCGAGGCGTCCGGTTCATCCATTTAATGTAAATTCATTGCACGGAATTCGGAGGGTCATCCACTTGGCGCGTGGGTTTGATCTGCCCGGCCTATAAATAGTGGCATGGAGAGAAGATTTGCTTCTCATTCCCTCACGTACTTCCAACATGAACTTGAACTGCGGGTGCATTCTGTTGACGAAGTGCTCCCGAGGGTGAAGATGAGACGCTGTGTTGTCTTCGATTTACTTGAAGGTGACTGTTACATCCAAAAGACGGAGTCGAGGGCTTCCGAGGCAGGCGGAAGGTGCCTGTTGCATCCAAAGATAGGGATGCTCGGGCCTTGTCCCCGTTATTCCGGAAGAGCCGTAGATCGGAATGGCGGTGCTAGGCTCTCTCTTCCTTCAAAGTGGGGTTTCCCCACTTTGATCGTGTTGAAAGCTGCTCCTTTAGCCGCGGTTTTGATCACGGTCTTTCTTCGGCTTTGGAGGCTCTTTCGAAGCCTCCCCTGGCCACAGCATTTGCGGTGCTCTTCTCTTCCTTGGTTCCAGCCAGAGGGTTAAATGCTTTGCTTGGCGAAGCACTTATCAGGTGAGCCTGGCTGGAAGAGCGGCACATAACTGGGCTCTGCTCGGCCAGGTGAGCCTGGCTGAAAGAATTTGGCTGAAGGGATGCACATAGCTGGGCTGCTGAAGATATGGTGGGATGCTCCTGGTTGGAGGCGCATGATGTCTGCTGCGCCTGACTGACAGCGCATGGTGACTGGCAGCATGATGACTGCTGCGCCTAACTGGAGGCGCATGGTGGCCGCTGGCTGTAGACTTAGGATCTTTCCTTTGTAGAAATTCTCCTTTGTACAACCTTTTCTAGACATGTAATAGACTTTTATATATAAAAAAGTCCTTCTTCAAATGTCCATGGTTATTGACTTTGCTGTGAAGTGTTCTGTGCGAGTCCTGGCGCATGTAGTGTCTGGCGCATGGTCTTTCTGGTTGTAAAATTCTATACTTCTACAGATCACAGCCGTCTATTGCATGATTTTCGAAATCTTCTTCAGCAAGACTCAACCTTCGTCAAGTTGGCGTACCAAAAAAGCTTCTTGTCATTTAATGCGACTGACAAAAGCAATCACTGTCAAAGATTTTGTGTCAGTCGAGGCACGCTGAATCAAGACAGCTGGTAGTCCTATCTCAAGTCTGCGTGTATTTTGAGCTTTCTCTCAAATCTGCGTAGATTCTGAAGTTTTCTTCTTCAAGTCTGCGTGGATTTTGAAGCTTTTTGCCTCAAGTCTGCGTGGATCCTGAAGCTTCTTGCCCCAAGTTTGCATGGATTTTTAAGCTTTCTACCCCGAGTCTGCGTGGATTTCGTCTTCAACAAGTCTGCGTGGATTTCATCAAATTAGAGTACGTGGCAGCCATGCCACTGATCTCTCGCCTGCGTGTCCTGTAACTTGTACACGACTCATGCATGATTGCCATGTGTCCAACAGTTACAGGCCACGTCCAGTAACTGCTCACAACCTTGCGTATGTTAAATCCTGCGTGATTTTCAACTAAGCACAGGCTGTGAAGACAGTTATCTTTTTAATTATTATTTTTGACTCTATAAATAGAGTTCTTTTTCTCATTCATTGCACAGATACATAGTTATCTACTGTCAAAATTTTAAGAGCTTTTCTTCTTCGCATAGTCCAAGGGATAAAGTGATCGTCTTCTAGATCAGATTCCCACAGTTGTAATTTTCCCAGATACACAATAAATAAAGGAATTTATTTATGGAAAACAAATTGGCGACTCTGCTGGGGAAAACCATCTCCTCTTCTGAGATGGCAACAACTCAATGCGACACTTCGTCAATCGGCTCGACGAAGGAGGTGATGACGATCAAATTCGATCAACTTGCCTATGAAGAAATGCAGCGGGCTAAGAGTGGTAAGCCCACTACAGCCTCCATCATCACTGCCAAGTCGAAGGGACACTCTGTCTATGTCCCTAAGAATCAGTTGGCAGCCAATGGTGAAGTCTCTGCCACAGTGTCTACTCCTAACACTGGCAAGAACTCTACTGCAAGCACGCACACTCTTGTGCGCTCGAAGATGACAGCAATCAAAGATCACGCTAACAGTACTGGCTCCTTAGCCAAATCTGTTCCAGTGTGTGTCTCCAAAGTTGAAAGTCACGCTGACAGTACTGGCTCCTTAGCCAAATCTGTTCCAGCGTGCAATTTCAACCTCAAAAGTCACGCTGACAGCACTGGTTCCTTAGCCAAGTCTGTTCCAGTGTGTAATTCTAAAATCAACAATCATGCTAACAATATTGGCTCCTTAGCCAAATCTGTTCCAGCGTGTATTTCCAAAGTCAAAAGTCACGCCAACAGCACTGGTTCTTTAACCAAGCCTGTTTCAGCGTGTATTTTATCTAAGAAGAATAGCTCTTTAGCTATCTCTTCTTCTTTGCCAAGTTCTACTAGAACTGGGGGTGGTCTTCCACACAAAGTCCCTTCGAAAAGGAATAACTCTTTAGTTGTTTCTTCTGCTCCTGTAGTCTTTACTTCAGGAACAGCTTTGACTGACAATTTTGTTAGTCAAAGAAAAGGAGATGGTCTTTTGACTACTCTTTCTTCTGGACATTCTATGTCTCAAAACATGAATGAGTCTAAGAAGAAACATTCCTTAATGTCTTCTTCTATGACTTCTTCGAATTGGGTACAGAATTTGTCTAGAAAAGGTCTGTTACCAACTCCTAATCAAGGGGGTGGTTCAACTCTTCCTTCTCTGCAAATATCCAGATCAATAGAAGAAAAACTCCATGTTTCCAAAACCAATGTGTTACCTCCAACTGATCTAAGAACAAAAATTAACACTTCTGGTGTTAAGAAACCATACCAGTTGGAAACAAGGATAAAAGATCCGGATGCAGAGTATGCAAGAAATTATGTGGCTCATATTAATCATTCTCTATATAATCAAGAGCCATCAAGACCCAAGAACAGGAAATATACTCCTCAATCTTCACAAACAGATTTACGAGAATATCTTCAACAGAAAAGAAGGAGTAATTCTGTGACAAAGGACCATACTGAATGTGACTTCTATCCAAGAGTCATAATTCAATGCAGATGTCAATCAATGGCTTATGACCATGTTGATCATGAATGTGACTTCCAGCCAAGAGTCACAATGCAATGCAGATGTCAAACAAAATGACAATCTGTCTTCAATCGGATTCAGTGTGAACCTATGCCTGATGAAGATGAGCCTTTGTTTGCTTCTGTCAATATGACCTCTCGGGATGCTGGGGGTAGAGTTGATTGTCTAGATGGAGTATATAGAAATACCAGAGCAAGAGTCCTGGCCTCTAGTCAAAGAAATTTGATCTCTGAAGATGATTCTGAATTCCTTGGAGAATCTAACTTCCCACCTCTTCCTACTGGGAGTAGTTCTCCTATAATTGACTTTGATGCACAAAGCAATGATTCAGAACAAACAACATCCACCAGTTCATCAATAATTCCTCGTACAGTCATGACTTATATGGTTGATGGGAATACTGATGAACCTTCTTCTTCCTTGACTCCTCAAGATCAAAGAATTGCTTCTTTGGAACAACAAATGAAGTCTATGGCTGATACTATGAAGTCGATGTATGAACTCATGGCAACATAGATGCAAAATCGACAGACTGTACCAGATGCCATACCAACTGACACTGATATGAGTCCAGTACAAGTTCCTCCAGCAGTACAATCCAATACTCCTGGACCAGCTCAACCAAACCCTAGTCTCTCTGGAGCTGGGGGTAGTGCTTACAATGCTGTTCCTCCTCCCAACTATTCTCTACAAGTTACAACTCCACAATCTTCCGGAGTTGTTAATGAAGAATTGAGGAATCTCAAAACTCAATTCGAGGCATTCAAACAGAAAGATGGTTTACAAAGGTTAGGCATCAAACAACCTTATCCGATAGAATGGAAGCAAGTATCGTATCCTCCTAAATACAAGCCTCCTACTATCTCATTCTATGATGGAACCACTTCTCCAAGTCAGTTCATTAATCACTTTGAAGTGATGACTGATCAGCTGCAACCAAGCGATGCCCTCCTTACTCGGGTGTTTGTTGGATGTCTCAAGGGAACGGCTTATGAATGGTATAGAAGTCTCCCAGATGGGAGCATTACCTTATTTTTCGGTTTTAAACAGATGTTTCTTGAACGGTTCTATGAAGGGCTCAATGACATGACTATGTCTGCTCTTATTAGAATCAAGCAGAAAAATAATGAAACTACAGAAGAGTACATTGAACGGTTTCGAAGAGAAGCTCTGAAGATGCCTCTTGTAACTCCTGATGTTGTCACCATCGACACATGCAAATCAAACTTGTTGCCAATCATCAGCATGTGGACAGGATCCACTCAATTCCAAGACTGGCCTTCTTTCATAGTTAGTGCCAAGGCCGCAGAAATTAGTGCTGAAACCTTCAAAGGTTTAGGAGTGCAGATGACTCCTAAAGAAACAGGTCAAGGTACTAACAATAAAAACAATGCTCGCAAGGGAAAAGAAACTCTTGAAGTTAATCTTCAGAGTAAAGATGTATCAACTGTTCAAACTCCTACAACTCAACAACCAAGAACACCTCGCCCCAAAGAAGAATACTCTTTCGATGACGACGATGTCCTTGGTATCTTTGAATGTCTGCTGAAAGGTAATAAGATACAATTACCTGAGATCAAGAAACCTGATGAAGCTGGTAAAACAGATCATCCCAAATACTGCCCATATCACATAATGTTGGGTCACACAATTCGTACATGTTATGTACTGAAAGGAAAGATCCAAGAAATGATTAAATCTGGAGCTATCTCTCTTACTCCAAAAGAGAAGACCGTCACCTCCAACGTCGTCTCTATACAATTCGGAGATTTCCCTCCTCAACTCCTTGAAAGTAGGATCGTTCCTATTTCCAAGGCAACTCTTGAGATAGTGAACATTCCTCCTCTACAGTCTGAAGGATTAGTGCCAATCACTTTGGAAACAGGAGAAATCATGTGGATCCATCCTGATCTAGTGGTAGATTTTGAATCGCCTTCTCCTCAAAAGACTACTTCTCGAAAGTCCAAGAAGGCTGGAAAGATTAAGTCATGTCATATGACTTCTCTTGGATCTATTCCTGACACAGAGCCAAAAGAGAAAGAAGAAGCACTTGTTAGTGCTACTCGAACGGGGAAACCTTATCTAAAGGATTATTCCAAGAATCCTGAGGATCCTCTTGATATCCCTCCAGCTAATAAAGATGCTTCTAATGTTCCTCCTGAAGAAGAATCATCCACTGAACCTGTTCCTCCCAAGCCTACAGCTCTGGAGAAAGGCAAACAACAGGCTCGGTTTGATAAGCCAATTAAGAAGTCCTCTCCTCTTGGACTTCAGAAGCCTTATAATTTCGACATTTTAGCTCAGCTTGCTAATACTCCAGCTAGAATGTCCCTCTTTGAACTTCTACGTCTTTCCAAAGAGACTCGGGAGACATTAAGTGAAGCACTTCTACAAGCTGACTCTTGTCTTGCACAATTGAAGAAGCCAGATGCAGAACCTGCCACTTGCTTACATTGCAACAGTGTATTGGAGATTATCCCAAATATCACCTTTACACAAGACGGCATGCTATTGGAGGATAATCGACATGATCGGCCTCTCTACTACACCGGTTATATCGATACAATGAAGATAGATCGTATCCTCATTGATACAGGGTCTGCTATAAGCATAATGCCAAAGAGTTTATTGGATGAACTAAAAATCCCTCTTCACAAACTCTCCAAGACGGTTACTACTATCCTGGGATTCAATCAAAGCCGAAGCGAGCCTTTGGAAAAGATTCATCTGAAGCTTCAAATAGGTGATTTCAGATCCAAAGTCACTTTCTATGTGATCGAGATCGTGGGATCCTATAATCTTCTTCTGGGGAGGCCCTTTCTTCATAAAAATAATGTGGTGCCTTCTACTCTTCATCAGTGTTTTAAATACATTGATAGCAATGGAAGAGTACAAAAAGAAGTTGCTGATATAAATCCCTTCCATGGGGTCGAAGCTTATTTCAATGATTCCCGAATGTACAAAGAAGAGTATACAAGGGTTATACAAGCTATAGAGAAAGAGGATTCACAAAGTGAGACCTTAATAATTCCTGTTAAAGGTCGAACTACTCAGCAACAATCTCCCAAACTCTCTGAAGAAGGTTCTTTCATCATTTCGGTGAGTGGACGGATTTCTCCGTTACCTCAGTCGTTTGCTCAAGACACAATGATTATTCCTGTCAGTGGGCATACTGCAATTTCTGTATCTCCACATATGAAACAGGATACTCTGCTAATTCCAGTTGGAGGGCAGATTATTCTTCCATCTCAAACTTCAAGGGAGCTCACCTCTTCTGAGCCATTTGTTATCGATCTTAATCGAAACAACGCTTCTTCTCGTTCTTCTTCTCCCCCTTTAGTCATTGACTTGGCTAAAATCTCTAAGGCTCAGCCTTCTCCCAATGTAAATACTGCTGCTTTTATATTTAATAAAAAGTCTCCATCTTTGCAGTATGCTGATGTGTGTAATTATGTTCATAGTTATTTACATTTGTTAGATGACTTGAACGCAATAACCATAGGGGTTGTACAGACTGTTCATACAGATGTATCCCTAGAACCTGTACAATCTTCATACTTTCTAGTTCCCAGCAGAAAGCCAGGAGACATTCCAATATTCTTCCATAAAGGGCCCCAAAGTCCTTCTAATTTAGAAGATGAAGACAAAAATGATGATACTGGAAGATTACAACTACGTCGTTATAGTCAGCAATCTAAAGACATCATCAAAAATATGGGCTATGACTTCAGGACTGGCCTCAATAGTGGAAAGGGAAGAAAAATGCCTGTTCGTATTCCTCTTCTGAAATATGGAAGGACGAAATGCGGATTGGGCTATAGCTCCTACTCCTTTTATCAATATTATCCATGAAGATCCCGAGTCTGACGAAGATAAGAGATCTGATTCTTCTAGTACCACTTCTTGGGATTCTGATACGAGTATCGGTGACTTCTACTGCAATCTTCTGTCTTCCAATATGGTTTCTATTGACTGTTTTGAAAAATGATTCATACGTGACGGTTCATCCGTTCATCTGACGGTTTGACCGTTCATTAATACCTGACGGTTCATCCGTTCATCTATCCGACGGTTCGTTCGTTCATTATAATCTGACGGTTAACCCGTTCATTCATCTAGTCTTTTGATTTCCGAGTCTAAAGATCATGAAAAATTGAGTTCAAAGATATTTTTATGTCTGAATTCTATTTTTTCCAATCAGTATTAAACTAAGATTATTTCTGGTTTAATATCATTTGATAGAATTACAAAGTTCGTTTGTATATTCTATTCTACTGAAATATGTCATGTATTATTTACCTCTGAACATATTTTCTATGAATCTATCATTATCAAAACAGCAAAACCAAAAGTCAGATCAAGGATTTTCATTTACTTTCATTCCGGAATCAAAACATGAAATACAAGTGAAAGTGAAAATAAAAGAGGTTCACTCATTTGGAGTTATCAGCTCCCTAATACGATCTAGAACAGCAGTCAGTTTCTCTTCATGAGTTTTTCTAACTCGTTCTGCTGCTACAATTGAAACATTCTGTTCATCAAAAGTAATGATGGTAGACTGGCGACGGCTGACTTCTTCAATCTGTTTCGCCTGCATCTGTTCTCGTTCCTTCTGAAGAGTCTCACAGCGTTCAACTTCAGAGATATAAGCAGTAGCAACCTCAGCTTGATCTGTTTCCATGACAGCAATGCGCTCTTGAAGACGAGCTAATTCCTCTTTCAATTTTTTCAGCTCTTCAGTCTTGGACGCTTTATCCTTCTCCAGAAGCTCTACTCTTTGACGAGTAGCTAATATTTTTTCACCCTTTTCTACTAATTTCTCAGTAGAAGAGGCAAGAAATGCTTCAAGAGCTGCTTGTTGGGACTGTGCTTCATGCTCTAGTTGACTAAGTTCAATTGCAGTTAAAGATTGAAGATCTTCCTTCTTAGTCTCCCAGTATTTTTGGATAGTTACTTCCAACTCATCCAGGAGATGTTTGAAGAAGATGCACTGAGATTCATAACCAGCATGACGCAGCGCCATGAGAGGGAACTTAACCATAGTTCGAAGATCAGAAAATGGCATAGCTTCATCCTTCAAGAAACGTCTGGAATATGTATCTAGATATGAGTAAATGATATCTGAATACATTCCTAGAGTTCTTGTTAACCCAGTCTCAAATCCAGGAGTCGCTGTCATCATGGAAGAAGAAGCTTGAATATTCTCTATCCTCGGAACAGAAGTATGTGCCACCAGAGAAGTTAAGTATGAATTCCCTTCATCGGTATCAGCCTGGATAAGCGGAGCATGAGTCGAACTCATTGCTGCAGCAGTTCCTACAGTTAAAGAAAAATGTAATCAGCATTTAAAGAAAAAAGAAACAGCGGAAACAGAATTTGAAATAAAGTTCTACCTGGCTGAGGTTCATACTCGGTATGTGGAGGGAGCTTTGCTTCTTCTCGCAGCCGGTCCATGATTGTATCCGATACCTGCTTTATATGGTTGCTTCCAGCTCCAGAATTACTGGGTGCTAGAGCGTTGTTCGGTGATTGAGCAGGTTCAGGGCTAAGTTCCATTCTGTTCCCCTTGACTTTGTCATCATCATAAGGAGTAGAGGTGCCAGCATGCCAGTCTTCTCCTCCTTCAGCTTCTTCTTCTTCTTCGTCTTCAGGATGAGCTTCTGATTCAGAATCAATGATATTTACATCTTCATGAGTCTCTGGAACAATGACAATAGCAAGCTCGGTATTGGCTGCCGGTTCAGTTGTCTCTGGAATATCGGTTCGAAGAATGATATCTTGACAAACATTCTTTAACAGATCATCAGCAACTGATAGCTCAGACGCCGGCACGTCTTCATCACCTCTGGCCAAAGAAATGTTTTCTTCAGCTTGAATTTCAGGAACTTCTGACTGTTTGGTAGCTTCTTCCGGAGCTGTTGCTTCTTCAGAGTAATCAATCTGGTCATCCAGTGCTTGAATGACGCCTTCTGTCCCATGCTCAAATGGGATTATCCTCGTCTCCGAGGGTTCAATAGCTACTCCACTTGTGGTCGGAGCAATTATTTCCTGAACTTGAACAGACTCTACTTCAGTCTGTTCAGTTGAAGCTGTTGCAAGGTGAATATCATCAGATTCGGTCTTCTCAGTAGAAGCTGCTTCATTGATTTCTGGCAAAACTCCTCCACTCATGATCGTTTCTAGGAGTTTGTTGCCCTTAATTTTGCTGACAGACTTCTTGACATATCTGCCTCTAGACCTCCTTATCAAAGGAGCGTCGTCTTCATCAGTCTCTTCGTCTTTATCAGCGGCATCGTCCTCATCAACCGAGATACCGCCTAAAGATGATGTAGCAGTCACTGAGACTCCTTTCTTCTTTTTCCTAGATGTTGGAGACTTAGTACTCCTCTTGGAGATAGTCTCAGATTCATCGCTTCTCTTCCTCTTAGAAAGAGATACGAATATAGGGGGAAGAACTTCATCAGGAAAATTTTCCTCCTGAAACAATTCATACAAAGGTTCAACCTCAGTTGTTTCATCTTCGGGTTCCGGAGGGAAATGTTGAATAACAATCCTCTTCCTTGACCTCTTCGATTCATCCTCTGCAACAAAGGTCTTCAGATTGAAACCCGGCCTAAAAGTGCTCGACGACACATAAAAGCGAGCATATGTATAAAGCATCTTTGGCCCCGAGCTAGATAAAGGATTAGGCATAGAGAATACAACTTTTGTATCCCTAGCCGCAAAATATCTCCAAGCTCGAGCTCCGTCGACAAGCCCTCCACGAGCAGATAAGCAAGAGGTGGCGTTTCCAACGTGAAGTTGATCATAACTGAATTGCCTGGCAAATCGGCTTGGTAAATATGGCTCTAGATACGCCATTTCTTCATGACGATACACTAGATGGGAAGGCCGTATCCTCTGTAACCACTGAAAGGCTACATCGTCTAACCTGTTCCCCATATCTCCGTCCATCATGTTTAAGGGCATGCTCTCATAGCCCTGTGGTGGAGGGACACATTGGATAGACCAATGTGATGCCCGATTCAAGACATTTCTACATTCTGGGAGGGTGTGAACCTTCCAGAACGTCTCTCCAGAGTACCTCTCCAGAAAAAGACTGCTACTTCCTCCTGCCCCTGGAGGTATCGGACCATCATGATGAAGGAGAAGCCAACCATAAAGATACGTGAAGGGCATCTCTATCCTTGGGAATTCTTCAGTCATCATCCTCTGAGCAGACAGCATACTAGTAACAAAATTCCGGAGACCTGCATTCAGCCTACAGGTCATCGCCGATAACAAATCCAGCTTGTAACCATACACAAGGAGCACCGCTGCAAAGATAACACCTCTGTGTATCCTGTCCAAAGAGCTGGAGCCAGGAATGATGAATCTTCTTAACCACAGGGATAGAAATCCGGCCAGATGACCGTTCCTTGACAGACTCTTTCCGCTCTGTCTAACATAAGAGCTGAAAGTGGTTCCAGCTTTGAACTCGTACCAGTCTTCAGTAATAGTAAAATCTTTGCAATTATATTTCTCCAGCAAATAAGTGATTTCACTTTCAGAAAGAGGTTTGAAGTTGCTAATCTGATACCACCTCTTCTCATTTATTTTCTTTTCATCCTTTTCACGGTTCATGAAAAGGTAGGACATCCACTTCTGAATGTGGTTGCCAGCTTCATCCTTGGAACCCTTGTAATATAGAGTACATGTACCAAAATGGCACATCATCTCTTCAAATAGATGGACCATCTCTGGGTTCTTCTCTAACAGAAAGTTCAGTTCCTCTGTCGTAGGAACATATTCCTCATACGGCAGTGAGCCTGAAGGCAGGTGTGAGATGTATTCCATCTCATGAAGGGCGAAGCCCATCTCTCCTTTCGGAGTCATAAAGGTCCCCGTCCTGTGATTGTATCTCTCAACCAAAGCCAGGAATAGGAAGGGGTTAGGCTTGAAGCCGTAGGATGAATTGACGACGGCATCATAGAGATTTATCTTCTTCAGCTTAGTCGCAAAATTCTCCAAAGCCCAGTTGACCAAAGTCTTCCATCTCACATTCTCCTGATTCATTAGGCCGTTCATCCTCGGCGTTGAGTCGGTGGGATAGAATGCATTCTTGTTAGACATGAATTTATTTATGAAAATGGGCATCCGGAATGGCATCAATATGGTTGAATCTTCAGGTGGTATGCATCCAGGCTTCAAACCCCGAAACACTGATACATGATCCTTCGGGGTACTGAAAAATCCCTCCTTCCTGTAAATAATATGGCTTGCCTTCGCCTGCTGATATTCTGTCAAATACCAGGACATCTTTCTCGGGTAGCTGGCATGCATAAGTCTCATGATTGATAAGCCCCGGGAAACCTTAAACCAAACAAGGACCGGGATTGTACCCCTTCGCCTGAATTGCTCACTGTCTCTACCCATTTATCGTTAGAGATAAGTAAAACAATCATGATCAAGAGTTCCAGGTACAGGGGCTAGACACGACTTAGACAGAGCTGGACACCATTCATTCACAATCGGTCAAGCAAGTACTACGGCTTACTACTTTAACTAACTAGGGTTATCACAAGTCTAATTACTAACAAGATACAAATGAGAATTTCCAGTCCCAAGCCCTGCAGACCATCCAGTTATCCTTCCGCGGGTTGAGAGTTATAGGTGGGTACATTGCCCGGGAGACAAATGTACTCTTAGGTGACTTAGAGGGTGCAACACATGACAGTGTGCTGGAAATGTGCTCTACTCGTCGGCAAGCTACAAGTCTATTAAAGCGCCCAGATAACGAGATTGCCTGTGACTGGGAATTCTCCATATTCTAGTTTGATCTAATCATTAGCCTAATCCAATTTAGCGCGAGTCCCTGGCCGTGGTACCCAGGAAGTCACGTCCTAGACATGATGCAAGACAAGACAAGTGGATTGTACAAGCAAGCAAACAGGAACACCCACGGTGTCAAGTTGATTATACGAGTCGAGTTACAAGTTACAAGTCAAGTCAAGTCAGGAGTGTGCCGCCACGGGCCACTATTGGGCATGGAGAGGTTACGGACCTATAACCACTGTTGTCTACTGTTATTTTCTGCGGAAAACAGGTCCTGTGGGAGGTTGGCTTAAATGCCTTAATGAGTTCTCAGGCATTTGGAATGTCTGGTATGCTTTACAGGAAGCATGGTAGCACAGCACTACAAGGAGTGTGACTCCATGCTATGTGTGGCGGTGACTCCACCATGAGGTTCTCGAAGGAGGTAAAGCCTCGGCTATGTTAGCCAAGTCACAGCGGCATAGCACCGCAAATAGGCAGTTGGCCTAATGCTGTATATTGAATTAAAGAGGGATGTAGTCAGCACTACAAAGAGGAGGTGTTCCTCATGTTACGGGTGGCACGACACCACAATGAGGTAAACCCGGCTAGGGATAAAGCCTCGGCCTTGCAAGCCATGTCGTAGCGGCGTAACACCGCACAGAAGCGTAAGGCTTCATGCTGGGTAGTTTGGCACTACAAAGGGGCTAGACCTCATGCTACGGGTAGTATGACACTACGATGAGGTTCCCGGTGATTCGGGATAAGGTCCTCGGCTTAAGGCCATGTCATAGCGGCGTAGCACCACAAAGGAAGCGTTGGACGCTTCATGCCATGTCTCTTTAATAAAGAACTCACCTATAGTGTATGGACAAAGAGATATCAGGCCGTCTCTTGAGGGTAAACTTGTAGACGCCCAATATTATACACTGAAACCAGGCTGGCACACGGCCTTAAATGTGCAGCCAGAAGCACATGTAACTACATTATGTGAGTGGAAAGAATTTCAGCTATGATGCAGAATTCAAGGCTTAGTCCATTCTTGTATTATAGTTTGATTTTTGACTCACGTGGGAAGATTCAAGTCTTAAGTGGCATCTATCCTAAAAGCATAATGGACAGTTACTGTGGGGAACACTCGTACTCATATATATAGAGATATGTGGGGGATTGTTGGGTTTTTAGCCTTTAGTTTTGGTTTTTAGTCCCACATCGGCTAGAAAGGAATGTGTATCTCCATATATATGAGTCTTTGCTCTTTATGGAGATGCACATGTAGTGCACATGGGTGTGTGCCATGTGGGATTAATTATTAATGATATAAAGGCTTAATCAACAATTAAGAAGCTGTAAGCTTTTTGCTCTTGGAAATTTATTTCCATGGAGCTAAGCTCCGTAGGAGCTTAGCGACTCGGACTCGGACTCGGACTCGGGCTCGGGCTCGGGCTCAAGGGCTCATGAGGCATAATATGGCGTTTTGTTGGCGCACTTTGCACTTAGCACGTCAGCATCGTCGCTAGGCGCATAGTGTGCTTAAGTTGCGCTCGTTGCGCGAGCCACTTGCGCGACCACGTTGCGCGGCCCGTTACGCGAGCCCAGTTACGCTGGCCCAGTTACGCAGCCCAGTACGCCCAGTATGCGCAGCGTACGCAGCGTGCGTAGTGTGCGCAACGTACGCAGTGTGCGTAGAGTGCGTATGTGCGTATGGCTGGCTGCATATTAGAGCGGAAACAGTTGCAGCAGTTGCTGCACGTTCAGGAGTGGTTCAGCCACTACCCTGAAGTTCAGGCAACTGCTTGGCAACCGCCCCGTGGGCTATATATGCAGGTTCTCTCCTCTCTCTCAGTGTTGGAGAAATCAGAATTCCAGGAAGAAAACTCTAAGTGTTCTTTAACACAACAGAGTAGTGAGCGTGTTTTTTAACACAAACACTAGTACTTTTTAGCACGCGTGGGTTCTGTTACTTCAGAAACAGAGAGAGAAGAGTAGAGCCATTGCCAGAGGAGTTCGCCGTCTTCTGAGGAGTCAGAAGAGCAGGAGTGTTCCAAGGTTTTCCGTCAACCTTGCTGGTTCCTGGAAGCTGTTCGCAGAGGGCGAATAAAGCTTTGAGGAACGGTGATCATTCACCCCAGCAATTCCATCTCTCGCCTGTCACCCTTCTGTTTTCTTTAGCAGTTCTGTCAGTATCTTCTTTTTAGAAGGCACTACTGCCAGTTTGCTACGATCACGAAAATCTCTTTAGATTATTCGTGAATTACGATATCTTTTTAGATCTCGTAATTTGCAGAATCCTTCTGGATCTCTGTTGCAAAACCTTCTTTAAGGATTTGCATTTGAAATATTGTCTTTACAACTGTTTCAGTTTCTGTATTTTTCATCGAAAAGCGTGCCCCGACGTTCCCGGCAATAACATTATCTATTTGTGCTCGTCATGGCACTTTCACTCTCTTCGTGCTCCTCACAATCTCCAGTGCCTACTATAATGGAGTTGCAACAACTTCGACTAAATTTTTATGTTATGGCAACTATACAATTACAATAAAAGAAACAAAACTAAAATATTTAATAAAGTTTTTGTTACAATAGCTATATAATTAAAAAAAAGAGTTTAATTTCAACTTAATCCCTTAACTTTTATATTTTTTCAACTTAATGTCCTAAGTTTTTCTATTCGACAACTTGATACTGTGAACTATTGAATATTTTCAACTTGATACAAAAAAAATAAAAAAGACGAAATTATCCCTTCTTCTCCATCCAACTGTGTGCTCCCACCCCCTATCCCCACCCCCACCCCCACCCGTTGGCCCCGCCCATCACTCACTGCCACCTGATTGCACCCTCCCTCCTCTCTACGCGTAGCAGCGACGGTGGCGACAGTACCAGCGTGCGGGGAGAGAGAGAGAGAGAGGGGGTGCAGCCGGGGGAGGAACGGGGATGGAGGGTGGTGGTGGGGCAGCCGAGAGGGGGGGGGGGGGGGGGGGGGGGGGGTTGTGTGCAGAGAAAAAAAGATGGATGGATAGAGATTTTTTTTAAAAAAAAAAATATTAAATTGATATCAACTTCATATAAAGGACAACCTAATTGTATTCAGTCTCTTGTCAGTAATGACATCAGCATTGTAACATATGTGATTTAGTCAATAAAATTATATTTGCGTGGCAAAAAAAAAGGGTTTAAATATAAAATATAAAATATTTAACATTTGAGGGTATCAAGTTAAAATTAAGCATAAAACAAATAATAAAATTGATATAATATTTTTTTTCCTTCGCAGATTCAGATTATGTCATGTTCATCAGTCTTATGATATTGTGGGATCGTGGGTGACGGTCATACGTCCTCATGGCATTTCATCATTGTCATTGCACCTCTGTCAACACTGACACCCTCTCGGTCGTGCACGAGATAAGGAACGTCCACAGGTCGGTCGCACCCGTTCGACCGCACGTACAGGACGAGATAACTTATCTGATCATGTGCCCGAGTCGAGGCATGTTCACGGACCGGTCGTATCTACACGAGCGCTCGCTCGAGGCGAGATAACGTGCACGAGTCCAGTGAACTTATTCCTGGGACTCAGAATATTATCGCTTTCATCAGTTCTCTAATGCGTACAAGCATGTGTGTCCCGGACCGCACGCTGTGCATAAGGCTTCTCGTCATGCCCAATAAAATTGATATAAATCCAAGTACAAGTACCAGAATAAATACATTTACAAGCAACCTAAGAGCCTCCCAGTTCCAGTGAACCCTCTTCCACTGGCAACTGCGTCTCCCATGAACAAGCAGCCCCACGTTTCAAACGACCTCGCCCGCCACTTATCCCTCCTCCTCCACCAGTCTTCCGCCACCGACCACCGCGCCGTCCGCACCGCCTCCGCCGTCCACGCAGTCCTCCTCAAACTCCACCACTCCCACTCGCTCGGCACCTCCTTCTCTCTATGGAACAAACTCCTTCGCATCTACTCGCAGTCCTGTCCCCCCAAGCTCGCACACAATCTGTTCGACACAATGCCACAACGAGACCCCGTCTCCTTCAACACCCTCATCTCCGCCCGCGTCCGCCACCGCAACCGCTCCACCGACAGCTCGAGCTCGCTCCACCTCTACTCTCGTCTGCTCGCCGAGAACCTCAAGCCCAACCCCATCACTCTCTCCACCTTGCTAGCCGGCTCCGCGAGCGCCGCTCTCCTGGAACAGATCCACTCCCACTCGATCAAATTCGGCCTCAACAGCGACACGTTCGTCGGGTCTTCGTTGGTGAACGCGTACGAGAAATGCAGGGGGCTGGCGGAGGCGGTCCGGGCGTTCGACGAGATCGACAGGGCCGACTCCGTCTCCTGGAACGTAATGATCGACGCGTGCGCCCGCAGCGGCGGCAGAGCCGAGGCCTTCGAGATCTTTTCGAGGATGAGAAGGGACCGCGGCGGCGGCGGCGGCGGCGACTCGGGGTTCGATTGCTTCGCGCTGACGAGCGTCCTGAAGACGTGCTCCACGAGAGGGGACCTGGGCCTCGGCTTGCAGCTCCACGCGTGCGCGACGAAGGGCGGGCTGGCGTCCGAGACGGCGGTCGGGAACTCGCTCGTCACCATGTACTCGAGGTGCGGCGAGGGGATGGGTCCTGCACTGTCGGTGTTCCGGAACATCCTCGAGCCGAACGTGATATCCTGGACCGCGGCGATCGGCGGGCTGGCACAGGGTGGGATGGCGGAGGATGCGGCAGCCCTGTACAAGAGGATGGTCGGGGCCGGCGGGGCGGAGAACGAGTTCCTGTTCGCCAGCGTCCTGCCGTCGTTCGGCGCGATGGCGAGCCTCGAGCTGGGGAGGATGGTGCACTCCAGGGTCGTCAGGTCGGAGTTCCGGTCGGACGTGGGGGTGGGGAACGCTCTCGTCGACATGTACTTCAAGTGCGGCAGCGCGGAGGACGCCCGCCTGGCGTTCGATGAAATGGGGAGCCGCGACTCGGTGTCCTGGACGGTGATGATCGCCGGGCTCGGTCAGCACGGGAAGGTGGGGGAGGCGCTCGAAGCCTTCAGAGAGATGGGCGCCGGTGGGAGCAGGCCCGACGGCGTCACGTTCCTGGCCGGGCTGTCGGCGTGCGGCCACGGAGGGCTGGTGGAGGAGGGGCTCCGGCTGTTCCGGTCGATGGTGGTCGAGTGCGAGGTGGAGCCGAGGAGGGAGCATTTCGCGTGTGCGGTCGACATGCTGGGCCGTGCCGGGAGGCTGGAGGAGGCCGAGAGGTTCATAGAGGAGATGGGGATGGAGTCGA
The DNA here is from genome assembly GCA_029216955.1 of Iris pallida. Classification (NCBI taxonomy): domain Eukaryota; kingdom Viridiplantae; phylum Streptophyta; class Magnoliopsida; order Asparagales; family Iridaceae; genus Iris; species Iris pallida. The sequence goes on from JANAVB010022593.1 coordinate 8,733,556, forward strand.
ATGCATTGGCATGGGAGGCTCTTCTGGGGGCTTGTTCAATGCATGAAGAGATGGAGCTTGGGGAGAGGGCGGCAAGGAAGGTTATGGAGCTGGAGCCGGGAAGGGAAGGGCCATACGTGCAACTATCCAATATATATGCTGGAAGAAGGATGTGGGAAGAGAAGGGCAAGCTGAGGCAAAGACTGGATTCCAGTGGGCTGAAGAAGGAAGCAGCACAAAGTTGGTTTTGAGTCCCGAACAACGCCAAGGGGAAGATTCGAACCGTGTCCATCCCCACGAAACGCTCTGGTATACCCAACGGACTACACTCCCACAGACTGCACAATCTATTCTCTTCAAGCTGAGATACCTGCCGGAACCTCCGAAAAAAGAAGGGAAAGGTTAGATTGTAGTAACTAGCTATTTGTTGATGGGAATTGTTATTCACGCCCCATTCTGTACTCCAACGCTCCACCTGGTGTAATACGAATAACAATTTTCGTAATGAATTGTTATTTGCGCTCCAACATGTGGAGTGTTGGAGTAAAGATTAGAGCGAGAATAATAATTTTTCTTTTTAATGAGTTCAAGCACGAGTATATAGAACCACAATCTTCCCTTCACCTGCGGGCAAAAAGATTATTTATAAGGACACAGCAAAAATTGATCAGGGGCTAGCCATTTTCTGACAGTCCTAGTAACATTATGGACTGCCAGCCACATTTTTTGGCAGTCCATCTCATATTTGGCTGGACAGACATATTTCTGGCATTCCATAAAGTATATAGGAATGTCAGAAATTGTGGCAGTTCTGGACTGCCAGAAATTGGATAGTCCTGACTGTGCCTTATAAATAATCCAAAAAAAGGAGGAAATGTTAGATCATACTAACAAGCTATTTGTTAATGAGAATTGTTATTCATGCACCTGTACACATAATGAGGAATAGTGCAAATTACAATTCCTATATGGAACTGCTATTTGCACTCAAACCTCTAGAATGTTGAAGTAAAGATTAGAGCGAGAATAACAATTCCCTTGTTAACGAGTTCAAGCACAAGTATATAGAACCACGATCTTCCCTTCAAACTGAGATACATGCGGACACCTCAGAAAAAGAAGGAAAATGTTGGATCATAGTAACTAGGAGCTCGACTAAAAAACTCAAATTATAACTTAAAATAAGAACTTACAATAACAATATGGATGTAGCGCGTGAATTTCACTAGTATATGGAAACTCTACTTATTTTTCTGTTTAATCCCTTTGGGAAAAAAAAAATCAAATGATGAGATGCATGTAATCCAACGACTTTTCGTGGCCGAGTTTTAAAAATTAAGCACTCATAAGTTCCTCTAGAATTTTGACTAACTAGCTATTTGTTAAAAGTAATGTTAGGATTACAATCAAATAGGTTACAATTCAGTTACAACTGTCTACTTGGCGGTTGCCAATTGGGTTCCCTCTTTCAATGTAGAGTGGGGGAGGGGAGCCAATTGTCAACCGTCACATAGACGGTTGTAAATGGATTGTAACTCATTTGGTGGTAAACTTAACATTTTTATTTGTTAATGGAAATTGTTATTCATGCTCCATTCTGTATTCTAGCACTTCATTTAGTGGAGTGCGAATAACATTGATATTCTGGATATGCATGTGGCATCTATTTTATTAGTTGTATGTGCAAAATTTAGATCAATGTTAAGGACATTACATTTATACATTGTACATGTCTTTTGGGTCAAGTGTCTCTCACTCCCACTATTTTATAAATGAAAGGAATAGTACGTCATTATGGCTCGATCTACTAATCTTTCTGTTGGGAAAGAAGCGCGGAACCTTTCCCCAAACCGGAGAGTACCTGCGAGAGGACCGAGCAAACAACGTACCTGCGAGAGGACCGAGCAAAAACGCACGAACCCAAAAACAAGCACACAAAAACAATCACGCAGACACAGAGAATTTTTGACGTGGAAACCCTTGCGGAAAAAACCACGGGACGATCGGAGTCCAACCCTGAGAAGCCTCCACTAATGGAATAGAAGAATTACACCCTCTAAAACTCCTCCGATCCAAATCGGATCCCCACAACACTCAGAGAAAAGAACAACGATTACAAGGCTATGAAGAACGAGAACGACGAGTAGAGATTACCCGAACACGATCTCCTCCGAATATCAACCTTCAATCCTCCGCCTTCTTCTCCGAAGTTGCAATGGCACTCTTGCCTCCTTTCTCTCTCAAACTTGGATAGCCTCCAAAAGTTACCAATGTGCGCTATGGGATTAGGGTTGAGATATCTCAACTTAATACCCTAATCCCGCAACAAACCTGGACCGTCGGATTAGATCCAATGATGAAAACTCATCCAGAATCCCGCTTCAGCCCCCGACAACACAGAGTTCGGCCAGAACTCTGTGTGGGGCAACCAGCACTGGTGGCCAAACCCTGGAACGGCCAGACCGAGTTCGGCCAGAACTCGGCCTGGGACCGAGTTCGGCCCGAACTCGGCAGACTAGGTCCAGAACCCCCTTTGGGGCAGCAGCAGCAAGTAACAACTACTCCCGAGCTTCTCCGACATCGGACGGCGCTCGTCGCACTCCGGGATCTTCTCCACATAGGTTGGGAACCCCACCCACTCCAACAAATCTCCCCCTTCACAACTATGGGGAGGACGTCGTCATTCCGACGATCTGCCTGCAGTACTCAAACTTCCCCCTTGGTAGAATCTTCGTGAACATATCAGCTCCGTTGTCATCTGTATGCACCTTCTCAAGCTCCGCGTCCTTCTTCTCAACCACATCCCGTATCCAATGATACCGAGTCTCGATGTGCTTGGACCGGCTATGAAACGTCTGATTCTTCACAAGATGGATAGCACTCTGACTGTCGCAAAGCAAAGTATACTGCTTTTGCTTCAGTCCCATTTCCTGCAACAGCTTCTTCATCCACAACAGCTCCTTGCAAGCCTCCGTCGCCGCAATGTATTCCGCCTCCGTCGTCGACAAGGCAACACACTTCTGCAACCGCGACTGCCACGACACTGCTCCTCCCGCAAACATCATCACGTAGCCTGAAGTCGATCGCCTCGTGTCTACATCTCCAGCCATATCAGCGTCGGTATACCCAACCAGCTTCGGCTCGTCACCACCAAAGGAAAGTCTCCAACCAGCAGTGCCCTGAAGATATCGTAGAATCCACTTGACCGCACTCCAGTGTACCCTTCCAGGATTCGAAAGATACCTGCTAACCGTACCAACTGCATGAGCAATATCTGGCCTCGTACACACCATAGCATACATCAGGCTTCCCACAGCTGAAGCATATGGAACCCGCTCCATATCTTCCTTTTCGTCCTCGGTAGATGGACACTGTTCCTCAGTGAGCTTAAAGTGAGCCGCGAGGGGGGAACTCACTTTCTTCGACCCGTCCATCCCGAAACGCTGAAGTACCCGGTAAATGTACTTCTTTTGGGACAAGTGTAGCAGCTTGGACTCTCTCTCTCGGCTGATCTCCATCCCAAGAATAGTCTTCGCTGCGCCCAAATCCTTCATAGAGAAGGCCGCACCCAGTTGGCGCTTCAACTCCGCTATCCTAGTGGCATTCCGACCCACTAATAGCATATCATCAACATAGAGCAATAAGATGAAAATCATCATCGGCAAAATACCTCACAAATGCACAATGGTCCGACGTCGTCCGTGCATAACCATGCTCCCCCATAAACGACTCGAACTTTCTGTACCACTGCCTCGGAGCCTGCTTCAGACCATACAAGCTCTTCCTCAACCGGTAGACCAAATGTGACTTGCCCTTCTCACAGAATTCCTCCGGCTGCTCCATGTACAACTCCTCCTCAAGATCACCGTGGAGGAACGCCGTCTTCACGTCCATCTGCTCGACCTCCAAGTCGAGACTGGCTGCTAATGCTAGCACCACCCGAATGGACGAATGCTTGACGACAGACGAAAAGATCTCATCATAATCCACGCCTTTCCGCTGACCGTAGCCCTTGACTACCAGCCTCGCTTTGTATCGAGGGCGAGTAGCATCATCCGTCTGCTTCACTCTGAACACCCATCGATTCTTCAAAGCCTTCTTGCCCTTTGGCAACCGCACCAGATCATAAGTAGAATTGGTGTGCAAGGAACTCATCTCCTCCTGCATAGCCACCATCCACTCCTGCATGTGTTCGTCTTCCATAGCCTCTGCGAAACTTTCGGGCTCTCCCCCGTCAGTCAATAGCACATACTCATCCGGCGAGTATCTCGTAGATGGTCGACGATCCCTGTTGCTCCTTCTCAGTGGAGCCACTGGTGCTGGCTGTATACCGACAGCCTCCTCCCCTTCAGGAACTACCTCTCCGGCATGCTCATCCTCCTGAGGGACACCCTGACCACCATCAGCAGGCTGATGATCAAAGTTGGGAGCAACTCCATGTACCGGCTCCCCCATAACTGGATCCTCTGCGATGTCCTCTGGAAACTGCTCGAAGCGAAATGACTCTAACTCAGGCAATTCCTCAGCCTCAGAAGGCGTCTCGGAATCCTGAGTGTTGGTCATGGTCTGATCCTCGACGAACACCACGTCCCTGCTTCTGTAGAGCTTTCCTTCCACTGGGTCGTAGAGTCTATAGCCAAACTCATCCCGACCGTAGCCGACAAAGACGCATCGCCTCGTCTTCGGCTCAAGTTTGGTCCTCTCGTCCTTCGGTACATGCACGAAGGCTTTACAACCAAACGCCCGCAGGTGATTGTATGACGGCTCTTTGCCGTACCATACTTTGTCAGGCACATCACCCTGCAAAGGAGCACTAGGAGACAAATTAATAATAAGCAGCTGTGAGAAGAGCCTCACCCCAATAACTGCCCGGCAAGTTTGCTTCTGACAGCAAACACCGCACCCTCTCCATCAGTGTCCTGTTCATGCGCTCCGCTACACCATTGAGCTGAGGTGTCTTTGGCGGAGTCTTCTGGTGTCGTATCCCTTGCTCTCTGCAATACGCATCAAAGGGACCGATGTATTCGCCGTCATTGTCGGACCGAACACACAACAACTTCTTGCCCGTCTCCCTTCAACGGAGGCCTGAAACTCCTTGAAAGTAGGCAGCACCTGATCCTTGGTCTTTAAGGCATAGACCCAAACCTTCTTGGAACAGTCATCAATAAAAGTCACAAAGTAAGAAGCACCACCAAGAGATTTTACCTTCATAGGACCGCAGACATCCGAGTGAATCAACTCGAGCAACGCCGGCTTCCTCGAACTTGGGTGACTCTGGAAAGACACCCTACTTTGCTTCCCAGCCAAACAGTGCGTGCATTTCTCCAACTTTGTAGACTTGAGCCCCGGAATCACTTTCCTGTTCACCAAGTAGCTCATCCCCTTCTCGCTGATATGGCCGAGCCGCCTGTGCCACAACTCGGTAGACGCGTCACTGACTGCGTTCACCTCCTGTGCCCCCTCTGCGCTCCCCTCCATATAGTAGAGACCGGACTTCTTGCTTCCTCTGGCAATCACCATCGAACCTCTGGAAAGCTTCCACTGACTATTCCCGAAGAGACTGAAGAATCCTTCGTCATCCAACCTTCCAACCGACACCAGGTTGAAACGGATATCAGGGACATGACGAACATCCTTGAGAACAAGAACCGCACCCGTCTTCGTTCTCAAATGCACATCCAATGGCAACCGCCTTCGACACATCTCCGTTGTCCATCTTCAACACGCCACAGTCGCCTGTCGTGTAAGTGGCAAACAGTGCCCTATTGTGAGATACATGTGCTGAAGCCCCTGAGTCCACCAGCCAAGAATTGTCATCGCAGGCGAGGTTAGTAATGACCTCATCACCTACGACGATCACATCGCCTCCATGTACCGAGGCCGCCGCTGTAGTGTTCTCTTCTTGCTTCCCCTTGTCGCCCTTCTTCTCCTTCTTCCAAGCGAAACAATTCCGCTTGATATGGCCCTTCTTACCGCAATGATAACACTCTGAGTCCTCGTACCGACCCTTGGACTTCCCCTGCTCTTGTCTCTGCCACCACCTGGACCCCTGCTTTTGCCCCTTCCGCGGCTCTCTGAAACAAGTGCCTCTGAGTGGTGGGATGTGGATGAAGTGCCCTGAGAACGTCCCCGCATCTCTTCATTCAACACCCGCTCTTGGCAAACTCCAGACTGACCACGCCCTCTGGAGCAGAAGCGATCATAGATACTCGTACGGTCTCCCACGAGTCTGGCAAGGTACACAGCAGCCACAGTCCCTGAACTTCGTCGTCGAACTTGACTCCCATAGAAGATAGCTGGTCAACCACGCCCTGGAAATCACTCAAGTGATCCGTAATAGACGCCCCATCCTTGTACCGCAGACCCATCATCGGATCAGGAACAACTTGTTTACCCCGGTCTTCTTCGCATACAAGGATTCCAGCTTATCCCACAACGTCTTCGCGTGCTCAATTTTGGCAACGTGGTTGTACACGTTCTCGTCAACAAACTGCCGTATGTACCCACACACCTGTATGTGCTCGAACTTCCAGTCCTCCTCGGATTTATCACTGGGCCTCTCGGATGCAAACACAGGTAGATGCAGCTTCTTGACAAATAGCAAATCCTTCATCTTGCTCCGCCAATAATGATAGTTTGTGCCATTAAGGTTCACCATGCGCACCGGCTTCGCGTCCATCTCTCCTTCTGGTTCCTCTGTCAACTCCTGACACCCTTTGAACCCAAAGCTCTGATACCACTCTGTTGGGAAAGAAGCGCGGAAACCTTTCCCCAAACCGGAGAGTACCTGCGAGAGGACCGAGCAAACAACGTACCTGCGAGAGGACCGAGCAAACAACGCACGAACCAAAAACAAGCACACAAAAACAATCACGCAGACACAGAGAATTTTGACGTGGAAACCCTTGCGGGAAAAACCACGGGACGATCGGAGTCCAACCCTGAGAAGCCTCCACTAATGGAATAGAAGAATTACACCCTCTACAAACTCCTCCGATCCAAATCGGATCCCCACAACACTCAGAGAAAAGAACAACGATTACAAGGCTACGAAGAACGAGAACGACGAGTAGAGATTACCCGAACACGATCTCCTCCGAATATCAACCTTCAATCCTCTGCCTTCTTCTCCGAAGTTGCAATGGCACTCTTGCCTCCTTTCTCTCTCAAACTTGGATAGCCTCCAAAAGTTACCAATGTGCGCTATGGGATTAGGGTTGAGATATCTCAACTTAATACCCTAATCCCGCAACAAACCTGGACCGTCGGATTAGATCCAATGATGAAAACTCATCCAGAATCCCGCTTCAGCCCCGACAACACAGAGTTCGGCCAGAACTCTGTGTGGGCAACCAGCACTGGGTGGCCAAACCCTGGAACGGCCAGACCGAGTTCGGCCAGAACTCGGCCTGGGACCGAGTTCGGCCCGAACTCGGCAGACTAGGTCCAGAACCCCCTTTGGGGCAGCAGCAGCAGTAACAACTACTCCCGAGCTTCTCCGGCATCGGACGGCGCTCGTCGCACTCCGGGATCTTCTCCACATAGGTTGGGAACCCCACCCACTCCAACACTTTCGCTATCCAGTTAGGATCTTATGTTTCTCTCCGGTAAACAAAGGTCACTCGAGTTCGACATGGCACTACATTTATTTGTTAAGAGGCATCACATTTTTTTTTGTTCCTGTGCATATATGTTTGACAAAATTTTGGTAGTCCTTGTTATGCTTAGCACTGCAAAATATTTTGGCAGGTCTGGTTTCTTCAAGACTGGGTATGCACATAACTACCAAAATATTTACTAGCAAAATATTTTATGCTAGTAAATATTCTTTTGAGAAATATTTTTTGGTGTGTGTGTTGTAATTCGTGTACTACACAAGTTTTTAAGATATTTCACTTTCTTCTACCAAAACCAATAAAATGACAAGGTAACGCTTCCGTGAAAACAAAAATATTAACAATATTGGATATTCTCATTCTATTTACTATATTTAATATATTTGAGACCCTTGTTAGCAATTCGGCAAACGGAAAAAATTCGAAATGACAAAATTACGAGTATAAATCGGCTTAGTATAAATAAAATATGTTCAAAGATTCGGTCAAATATTTGAAAAATGAAAATATTGAGTTAGAAGCTTCACATTCTTAAATATATAATCAAATTTAGTTAATTAAACAGCTTTCCACCGCATTTTTTTTTGCTAAGTTTTTCAATAATTTATACGGTATACGTTTAAAATTTCGCATGCTTAAAATTTACGTACTGATTTAAATATGTCAAAAGTACGCAAGTATTATATGCTTATGAAAGATACGTATAATACGAGTTTTAATCGGGTGATTGCTAACAAGGTTTGAGACACTGACATTAAGAGATCAAAATACTTTACACTACTACTATAAAATATTATATAATATTTAACATTAGGGATTCAAATACTTTTGTATTGATATTATCCGACATTACTAGATATTGTGGCATTCCAAAAATGAAAAATCCAAATACTTTACATTGCAGTATATTGCTGGATATTTACATCAAGGGATCCAGATATTACGAGAGATTACAAAATATTGGCATTTGTGTGTAATTTTTTTAATATTTTGTAATGTACTTACTCTACTTATAACTTAACCAAAACTGCATCAAATGTGTAAGTTGTTACATTCATTCAAGCATGACTAACCACTCGAACTCGCCGGGACGTAGCCGTCGCCGCCGCAGCTGTCGCTCCGGTCACGATACGCTTGGCAGAAGAAATCTCCCCGGCCGGGACTGGTCAGTGATGCTCGTCCGCTTTGTCAGAACAATACATTAATTGTGCCCCGAAGCTCCCCCGCCCGCCCGCCCGCCTCCGCTAGCCGGCCGCCTTCTTCGCGACGTCCTCCACTATCTCCTCTATCTGCTCCAGCGCCGCCTTCATGGTTATCCTTCTCTCGAGGTCCGCCTCGACGCACGCGGCGCCCACCTTGATCAGCCGCTCCATCTCGGGCAGCGCCGGCCTGCTGCTGTCCGTGACGATCGCGGGGTCCACCAGCTCGCCGACGTGGTTCCCCTTGATCGCGGAGTTCGTCCACTCGACCACGTCGGTCCCGGCCCTGGTGCTGTCGAGGTACTGGGAGGGGAACTTGCCGGTGAGGACCTCGAGGATGACGATGCCGAGGCAGTAGACGTCCGACTTGGGACATACGTGGCGGTGCGTGACCGACTCGGGGGACTTGTAGGCGAACATGGTCTGGGAGGCCTGGGACGGGTTGACGAGGGGGACGTAGCCGTAGTCGATGAGGAGGGGCTCGAAGTCCGCCGCGAGGAGGACGTTGCCCGACTTGAGGTTCCCGTGGGGGATGTCGACCGAGGTGAGCTCCCCGTGGAGGTACACCATCCCCCGGACGATGCCGAGGATGATCTTCATTCGCGTCGGCCAGTCGAGGCTCATTTGCTCCTGTGCTTTGTTTCCTGCACAATCGTTTTGCCATGAAAAAAATTTGGAGTGTCAGTAACGTGTCCGACGAGAGTCCGGTTCACTGAATAATTTCTCGTTCCGAAAACTTAACAAAGAAACTTGCCATGGAGAACATGGAGCAAGCTCCCCTTGGGAATGTACTCATAGATGATCAACTTCTCCTCCTTCCTATAGTGGTACGCCAATGGAGGCAGGACGTTCTTGTGCCTCAACCTCCCCAGCCTCCTGAGCTCCAGATCGAAGGTCCTTCCCCACCCTGTTCATGTCCTTCACCCGCTTCACCGCCACGGCCATCCCGCTCACCATCACCGCCTTGTACGCGGACCCCATCCCCCCGTTGCCGAGCACCTCCGCCGCCGCCTTCATCAGGTCCGACAGCCCGAACACGCCCTTCACCTCGTTGACCATCACCAGGTCCCCCGGCGCGCTCCTCCTCTCCCCTTCGCGCGCGGCGGCGGCGGCGGCAGCCCCCGCTTTCAGAGACGCCGAGCGCTGGGTCGAGCCGCCGTTCGTCGAGCCCACGGCCGCGGCAGCCGCCACCGGCGCGTCCTTCTTAGCCTCCCCGGCTTCCATTCGGCCGTTGGCGACCCCGAGGGTGTCGACCTCGCCCTCCTGCCGGCGTCTCACCGAGGCGATCCCCACGATCACCAGGGCGAACAGGATCACCATGACGACCATCAGGAGGACTGAGCCGTTGGTGCCGGAAAGCGACGCGGGGCGCGGGTTCGAGGCGGCGATGGCGGCGGCGATCTCGGAGGCGTCCGCCGCCGTGATCCCGCAGGGCCTGTTGACGAGCGGCGGCCCGCACAGCCCTTCGTTCCCCCCGAACGGCTCCGCGCCGAACTTCGCCCCGAGGGCCGCGGGTATCTCTCCGGAGAAGCGGTTGCCTTCGAGGTGGAGCTCGATCAGCGTCTTGACGGCATCGAGGGACGGGGGGATGGGGCCGGAGAAGTCGTTGTTCCCGAGGTGCAGCTTCTTCAGGTGGCGCAGCGTGTCGAAGAAGCCGGGCGGGATCTCTCCGGAGAACTTGTTGCCGTCGAGGTAGAGGTTCTTGAGGGCCTCGAGGCGGTTCAAGGGGGGGATGGGGCCGGAGAGGGAGTTGTTGGAGAAGGAGAGGGAGCGCAGCGCGGGGAGGTTCTCGAGTGCTTCGACGTGGACGGTGCCGGAGAGGGAGAGGGACTCGAGGCGCAACATGGTGACCTGGCCCTCGGAGCAGTCGATGCCGACCCAGTCGTCGCCGCAGGGGTCGACGGCGGGGTTCCAGGAGGAGAGGGAGGGGGGGTTGGAGAAGGACTCCTTGAGGAGGAGGAGGTTGTTGGCTTCATTGGAGGGAGGAGCCGGAGCCGCGGTGGCGGAGAGGAAGAGGAGGGACAGCGCGAGAAAGCTTGCAGCGGCCATGGCCTAGAGAAGAGGCCGCTGGTTTTGTTTTGAATTTTTTTTTTCTTCTTTCAAGGGGGGGTTGATGTTGGTTCTGATTTGGTAAAGGAGGGGGGGAGTGGAGAGGAGAGGAGGGGGTGGTGAGGAGAGGAAGGAGGGAGAGGAAGAATAGGGAGAGAAAGGAAAGGCTGGTCGAGAAGAGAAGTGCAGCGTTGACCAGGTCAAACTTTGTCGTGGCGGGAAATGTTGCTTCCCTGGGATGTGTTGACACTCTTTGGGTCGTGTCCTATTTTGGGGAAATTTTGACTCTAATTGTGGGGAAAGCATATCACACACTGCAACAATTGTCGTCGTTATCCTATCTGTGTCGTGTCCACATGGACACCGCATAGTACATTAGAGCATGCTGAAACAAAGCTGTGTATGTGTTTGTATTATTACTAGGTCTCGGGCGGGTTGGGTCGGATCTGAGCTCGACCCGAACCCAACATGATGGATCATAAGCCTAGTCCGACTCCAAGTCCGACAGACCTCGGATTCAACGTATGAAGCCCAAGACCGAGCCCAGATGAATAAAAAAAACAGATTTTTTCATATAGAAGGATGAAGTTTACATTATTACGTACAAAGGGACAAGTTTAAAGAAATTCCAAATCAAGGGAAGGACCTCCAACTCAAATGGCGGGGTTGGGAGGAATCCGGTTGTAGGGGGGCGTATGGGCCCCCCTGGTGGCTCACTCCAAGAGAAATGACGGATATAAGGGGCCTCCAATTGAGTTGGCGGTCCCTAGGGGCCTCCAACTCACTTGGAGTATCCTGAGATTTTTTTTCTTTTTCTTTTTTCAGTTTCCTCCCTGCCCTCAATGGCTAGTAACCCAACGGCTAGTATCCCAACGGCTAGTTTCATATTTTACCTATAAAAACATATGATAATTCACTCTTGTTACTCACACTTCTTCCTACTACTCAATTCTCACTCTTCATCTTTATTCAAGTTTTCCAAAGAAGCTTGTGATCAATCTCTAGCAATAGCCTCCTTCGATTATGGATCGTAGCGTAAGATTAATATCCTCACATGGAGGTAACATAAATGGGTTAGATTATGAAGGAGGAGAAGTCCAAATATTTTCAACTTATGCAAGTATTACTTTTGAAAATTTACGTAATTTTATTCAATGTGCTCTATTCATTACGAATTTATTTTAAAGTCTGTTTTTAATTCTAGATTTTTAATAGATAGTGATGAAGCATGCAATTATATTTTAGAAATAAATTCACAATCAATATATGTAAATATTTTTGTTATTCAAGTAGCCAAAACATTTTATAACAGAAATAGTCAATATTTTGCGGGTGGCAGTTCTTTCCAACAAATTGTTCCACCTCTTCAACAAAATCAATCATCAGATGAATCCGATAACTATTGAAAATTAAAACAAAAAAACATTTTAACTATGCTAGGCATCTATTAACTAAAGTGAATATTTACACAATTTAACTATTGAAAAAACTAGACAATCGAGCTAATATATTATTTATTAAATTTATTGAGGTAAAATAAATTATCTTTCTGCTAAATATTTTATCAGATATGTTTTTAGGTTGCTTCTTAATCAACTCCGTAGTTGGTCCACCGGAAAGACGACCATCATTTTCGTTAGCCATCTACAATTAAAATTAATTATTAATACATAAACTACAAATATAAAATATATAGAAAGAATGCTTACCTTGGTCGGGTAGAGAAGGGAAGGGGGAGATCTGAGTAGTAGGAAGAGGAGTGAGTAGCAAAGAGTGAACTGTGAGAATGGAGTAGTAGGAAGAAGAATGAGTAGCAAAGAGTGAATTGTCATATGTTTTTATAGGCAAAATATGAAAATAGATGTTGGGATTACTAGCCGTTGGGTTACTAGAGCAGGAAGGAAGCTCAAAAAAATAAAAATAAATCCTCCTTGATACTCCAACTGAGTTGGAGGCCCCAATGGGACCGCCAACTCAAATGGAGGCCCCTTTGCCACTCCCCTTGACCCGCCAACGCGCTACCCATGCTCCCGCATCCGCCAACTCAAATGGAGTATCCTCCCTTTATTTGGAATTTCTCCAAAATTGTTCCTTTAGACGTAATTATGTAAATTTCTTCCCTTTAAATGAAAAAATCTGATAAAAAAAAGTACCCAAGTTTCTCGGGTCGGATCCATCGGATTTATCGGTCTCTAATATGAAACTTAAAATAATTTTGAACAAAATTTATTAAACACATAATTAAATAGCAATCAAATATAAACAAAATAAGATTTAGGATAAGGAGTTGAAGAGTTTGGGCCGAAACATTTATAGGATTTCAACTTTTTATTTAAAAGTATGAAAGAGTTTAAGAGTAATAATTATATATATAGATATATCTATATATAATATATATATATATATCAAAAATATTGTTGGGATATATACCAACACGATTTTTCATCGAGTTCAAATATTTTAACCCGAACCTGGATATCTTCAAGTCAAATCCAACCCATTAACGGATTTATCCGATCGGCCTCGGGTTTAGCCCGCCTTGCATCCTTAATTATTAGGAATAGACCGGTTGCGAGCAGAATCTGGCTCATTTTGGAGCAAAAGATCATTTTATGTTGGATACTCAAAACTTTCAACAACTTTTGGTAAAATTTGTGTACATTAAGTACACTGTCGATATACCAAAGATACGTTGGTCCTGGCTAATTTTATGCAATGCGGGATTTCATCGGATCGGATTATTACCGCATAGCTTGTATGTGTTCTGATGGTGTCGTGTCCGTGTTTTAATTTCCTTCCCACCAGGACATTCAAGACTTTTATGATTTTTTTTTTTAAGAGTTAGTCCAGGCCTAACCCACTCTAACCTACCTCAAATTATATCTGGATCCGTCCCTAAGAGCATCTCCAACCCTATTGTGAGTTTGAAAAAAATGGTTGCCACATAGGAATGACAACCATTTTTTCCAAAAGTACTTCTCCAATGCAAATGTGAAATAAAGTGTGGAGTTGACATGGCAATGACATGGCAAAGACAATGTGAAGTTGGTTGTCTAGATCTAGACAATGCACTTCACAATGTCTTTATGTCCACATCATCATTTGTGAATAAAAATATTTATAAAAAAAAGTAGAAGAGTAAAAGTTGTCTTGAAAGTTGTAAAAAATTATTTGTATTGTCTTCTCAATACTTTGCATTGGAGATGACTTTTTAAACCCATTGTCATTTGTGAATATAACCTTGCCACCTATACAAGACATTGTCTTGTCCCTCATGCCACATAGGATTCACAATACAAAATAAGACAATAGGGTTGGAGATGCTCTAATAGACTAGTTAATGCAAAGATGATGACTCTTTGGAACAGTTGGCACTGCAACTATCAACATTTTCCATGTGAAAAGTCAC
>JANAVB010022593.1:8747820-9067287 GCA_029216955.1 Iris pallida
CCAGAAGCACATGTAACTACATTATGTGAGTGGAAAGAATTTCAGCTATGATGCAGAATTCAAGGCTTAGTCCATTCTTGTATTATAGTTTGATTTTTGACTCACGTGGGAAGATTCAAGTCTTAAGTGGCATCTATCCTAAAAGCATAATGGACAGTTACTGTGGGGAACACTCGTACTCATATATATAGAGATATGTGGGGGATTGTTGGGTTTTTAGCCTTTAGTTTTGGTTTTTAGTCCCACATCGGCTAGAAAGGAATGTGTATCTCCATATATATGAGTCTTTGCTCTTTATGGAGATGCACATGTAGTGCACATGGGTGTGTGCCATGTGGGATTAATTATTAATGGTATAAAGGCTTAATCAACAATTAAGAAGCTGTAAGCTTTTTGCTCTTGGAAATTTATTTCCATGGAGCTAAGCTCCGTAGGAGCTTAGCGACTCGGACTCGGACTCGGACTCGGGCTCGGGCTCGGGCTCGGGCTCAAGGGCTCATGAGGCATAATATGGCGTTTTGTTGGCGCACTTTGCACTTAGCACGTCAGCATCGTCGCTAGGCGCATAGTGTGCTTAAGTTGCGCTCGTTGCGCGAGCCACTTGCGCGACCACGTTGCGCGGCCCGTTACGCGAGCCCAGTTACGCTGGCCCAGTTACGCAGCCCAGTACGCCCAGTACGCGCAGCGTACGCAGCGTGCGTAGTGTGCGCAACGTACGCAGTGTGCGTAGAGTGCGTATGTGCGTATGGCTGGCTGCATATTAGAGCGGAAACAGTTGCAGCAGTTGCTGCACGTTCAGGAGTGGTTCAGCCACTACCCTGAAGTTCAGGCAACTGCTTGGCAACCGCCCCGTGGGCTATATATGCAGGTTCTCTCCTCTCTCTCAGTGTTGGAGAAATCAGAATTCCAGGAAGAAAACTCTAAGTGTTCTTTAACACAACAGAGTAGTGAGCGTGTTTTTTAACACAAACACTAGTACTTTTTAGCACGCGTGGGTTCTGTTACTTCAGAAACAGAGAGAGAAGAGTAGAGCCATTGCCAGAGGAGTTCGCCGTCTTCTGAGGAGTCAGAAGAGCAGGAGTGTTCCAAGGTTTTCCGTCAACCTTGCTGGTTCCTGGAAGCTGTTCGCAGAGGGCGAATAAAGCTTTGAGGAACGGTGATCATTCACCCCAGCAATTCCATCTCTCGCCTGTCACCCTTCTGTTTTCTTTAGCAGTTCTGTCAGTATCTTCTTTTTAGAAGGCACTACTGCCAGTTTGCTACGATCACGAAAATCTCTTTAGATTATTCGTGAATTACGATATCTTTTTAGATCTCGTAATTTGCAGAATCCTTCTGGATCTCTGTTGCAAAACCTTCTTTAAGGATTTGCATTTGAAATATTGTCTTTACAACTGTTTCAGTTTCTGTATTTTTCATCGAAAAGCGTGCCCCGACGTTCCCGGCAATAACATTATCTATTTGTGCTCGTCATGGCACTTTCACTCTCTTCGTGCTCCTCACAATCTCCAGTGCCTACTATAATGGAGTTGCAACAACTTCGACTAAATTTTTATGTTATGGCAACTATACAATTACAATAAAAGAAACAAAACTAAAATATTTAATAAAGTTTTTGTTACAATAGCTATATAATTAAAAAAAAGAGTTTAATTTCAACTTAATCCCTTAACTTTTATATTTTTTCAACTTAATGTCCTAAGTTTTTCTATTCGACAACTTGATACTGTGAACTATTGAATATTTTCAACTTGATACAAAAAAAACTAAAAAAGACGAAATTATCCCTTCTTCTCCATCCAACTGTGTGCTCCCACCCCCTATCCCCACCCCCACCCCCACCCGTTGGCCCCGCCCATCACTCACTGCCACCTGATTGCACCCTCCCTCCTCTCTACGCGTAGCAGCGACGGTGGCGACAGTACCAGCGTGCGGGGAGAGAGAGAGAGAGAGGGGGTGCAGCCGGGGGAGGAACGGGGATGGAGGGTGGTGGTGGGGCAGCCGAGAGGGGGGGGGGGGGGGGGGGTTGTGTGCAGAGAAAAAAAGATGGATGGATAGAGATTTTTTTTAAAAAAAAAAATATTAAATTGATATCAACTTCATATAAAGGACAACCTAATTGTATTCAGTCTCTTGTCAGTAATGACATCAGCATTGTAACATATGTGATTTAGTCAATAAAATTATATTTGCGTGGCAAAAAAAAAGGGTTTAAATATAAAATATAAAATATTTAACATTTGAGGGTATCAAGTTAAAATTAAGCATAAAACAAATAATAAAATTGATATAATATTTTTTTTCCTTCGCAGATTCAGATTATGTCATGTTCATCAGTCTTATGATATTGTGGGATCGTGGGTGACGGTCATACGTCCTCATGGCATTTCATCATTGTCATTGCACCTCTGTCAACACTGACACCCTCTCGGTCGTGCACGAGATAAGGAACGTCCACAGGTCGGTCGCACCCGTTCGACCGCACGTACAGGACGAGATAACTTATCTGATCATGTGCCCGAGTCGAGGCATGTTCACGGACCGGTCGTATCTACACGAGCGCTCGCTCGAGGCGAGATAACGTGCACGAGTCCAGTGAACTTATTCCTGGGACTCAGAATATTATCGCTTTCATCAGTTCTCTAATGCGTACAAGCATGTGTGTCCCGGACCGCACGCTGTGCATAAGGCTTCTCGTCATGCCCAATAAAATTGATATAAATCCAAGTACAAGTACCAGAATAAATACATTTACAAGCAACCTAAGAGCCTCCCAGTTCCAGTGAACCCTCTTCCACTGGCAACTGCGTCTCCCATGAACAAGCAGCCCCACGTTTCAAACGACCTCGCCCGCCACTTATCCCTCCTCCTCCACCAGTCTTCCGCCACCGACCACCGCGCCGTCCGCACCGCCTCCGCCGTCCACGCAGTCCTCCTCAAACTCCACCACTCCCACTCGCTCGGCACCTCCTTCTCTCTATGGAACAAACTCCTTCGCATCTACTCGCAGTCCTGTCCCCCCAAGCTCGCACACAATCTGTTCGACACAATGCCACAACGAGACCCCGTCTCCTTCAACACCCTCATCTCCGCCCGCGTCCGCCACCGCAACCGCTCCACCGACAGCTCGAGCTCGCTCCACCTCTACTCTCGTCTGCTCGCCGAGAACCTCAAGCCCAACCCCATCACTCTCTCCACCTTGCTAGCCGGCTCCGCGAGCGCCGCTCTCCTGGAACAGATCCACTCCCACTCGATCAAATTCGGCCTCAACAGCGACACGTTCGTCGGGTCTTCGTTGGTGAACGCGTACGAGAAATGCAGGGGGCTGGCGGAGGCGGTCCGGGCGTTCGACGAGATCGACAGGGCCGACTCCGTCTCCTGGAACGTAATGATCGACGCGTGCGCCCGCAGCGGCGGCAGAGCCGAGGCCTTCGAGATCTTTTCGAGGATGAGAAGGGACCGCGGCGGCGGCGGCGACTCGGGGTTCGATTGCTTCGCGCTGACGAGCGTCCTGAAGACGTGCTCCACGAGAGGGGACCTGGGCCTCGGCTTGCAGCTCCACGCGTGCGCGACGAAGGGCGGGCTGGCGTCCGAGACGGCGGTCGGGAACTCGCTCGTCACCATGTACTCGAGGTGCGGCGAGGGGATGGGTCCTGCACTGTCGGTGTTCCGGAACATCCTCGAGCCGAACGTGATATCCTGGACCGCGGCGATCGGCGGGCTGGCACAGGGTGGGATGGCGGAGGATGCGGCAGCCCTGTACAAGAGGATGGTCGGGGCCGGCGGGGCGGAGAACGAGTTCCTGTTCGCCAGCGTCCTGCCGTCGTTCGGCGCGATGGCGAGCCTCGAGCTGGGGAGGATGGTGCACTCCAGGGTCGTCAGGTCGGAGTTCCGGTCGGACGTGGGGGTGGGGAACGCTCTCGTCGACATGTACTTCAAGTGCGGCAGCGCGGAGGACGCCCGCCTGGCGTTCGATGAAATGGGGAGCCGCGACTCGGTGTCCTGGACGGTGATGATCGCCGGGCTCGGTCAGCACGGGAAGGTGGGGGAGGCGCTCGAAGCCTTCAGAGAGATGGGCGCCGGTGGGAGCAGGCCCGACGGCGTCACGTTCCTGGCCGGGCTGTCGGCGTGCGGCCACGGAGGGCTGGTGGAGGAGGGGCTCCGGCTGTTCCGGTCGATGGTGGTCGAGTGCGAGGTGGAGCCGAGGAGGGAGCATTTCGCGTGTGCGGTCGACATGCTGGGCCGTGCCGGGAGGCTGGAGGAGGCCGAGAGGTTCATAGAGGAGATGGGGATGGAGTCGAATGCATTGGCATGGGAGGCTCTTCTGGGGGCTTGTTCAATGCATGAAGAGATGGAGCTTGGGGAGAGGGCGGCAAGGAAGGTTATGGAGCTGGAGCCGGGAAGGGAAGGGCCATACGTGCAACTATCCAATATATATGCTGGAAGAAGGATGTGGGAAGAGAAGGGCAAGCTGAGGCAAAGACTGGATTCCAGTGGGCTGAAGAAGGAAGCAGCACAAAGTTGGTTTTGAGTCCCGAACAACGCCAAGGGGAAGATTCGAACCGTGTCCATCCCCACGAAACGCTCTGGTATACCCAACGGACTACACTCCCACAGACTGCACAATCTATTCTCTTCAAGCTGAGATACCTGCCGGAACCTCCGAAAAAAGAAGGGAAAGGTTAGATTGTAGTAACTAGCTATTTGTTGATGGGAATTGTTATTCACGCCCCATTCTGTACTCCAACGCTCCACCTGGTGTAATACGAATAACAATTTTCGTAATGAATTGTTATTTGCGCTCCAACATGTGGAGTGTTGGAGTAAAGATTAGAGCGAGAATAATAATTTTTCTTTTTAATGAGTTCAAGCACGAGTATATAGAACCACAATCTTCCCTTCACCTGCGGGCAAAAAGATTATTTATAAGGACACAGCAAAAATTGATCAGGGGCTAGCCATTTTCTGACAGTCCTAGTAACATTATGGACTGCCAGCCACATTTTTTGGCAGTCCATCTCATATTTGGCTGGACAGACATATTTCTGGCATTCCATAAAGTATATAGGAATGTCAGAAATTGTGGCAGTTCTGGACTGCCAGAAATTGGATAGTCCTGACTGTGCCTTATAAATAATCCAAAAAAAGGAGGAAATGTTAGATCATACTAACAAGCTATTTGTTAATGAGAATTGTTATTCATGCACCTGTACACATAATGAGGAATAGTGCAAATTACAATTCCTATATGGAACTGCTATTTGCACTCAAACCTCTAGAATGTTGAAGTAAAGATTAGAGCGAGAATAACAATTCCCTTGTTAACGAGTTCAAGCACAAGTATATAGAACCACGATCTTCCCTTCAAACTGAGATACATGCGGACACCTCAGAAAAAGAAGGAAAATGTTGGATCATAGTAACTAGGAGCTCGACTAAAAAACTCAAATTATAACTTAAAATAAGAACTTACAATAACAATATGGATGTAGCGCGTGAATTTCACTAGTATATGGAAACTCTACTTATTTTTCTGTTTAATCCCTTTGGGAAAAAAAAATCAAATGATGAGATGCATGTAATCCAACGACTTTTCGTGGCCGAGTTTTAAAAATTAAGCACTCATAAGTTCCTCTAGAATTTTTGACTAACTAGCTATTTGTTAAAAGTAATGTTAGGATTACAATCAAATAGGTTACAATTCAGTTACAACTGTCTACTTGGCGGTTGCCAATTGGGTTCCCTCTTTCAATGTAGAGTGGGGGAGGGGAGCCAATTGTCAACCGTCACATAGACGGTTGTAAATGGATTGTAACTCATTTGGTGGTAAACTTAACATTTTTATTTGTTAATGGAAATTGTTATTCATGCTCCATTCTGTATTCTAGCACTTCATTTAGTGGAGTGCGAATAACATTGATATTCTGGATATGCATGTGGCATCTATTTTATTAGTTGTATGTGCAAAATTTAGATCAATGTTAAGGACATTACATTTATACATTGTACATGTCTTTTGGGTCAAGTGTCTCTCACTCCCACTATTTTTATAAATGAAAGGAATAGTACGTCATTATGGCTCGATCTACTAATCTTTCTGTTGGGAAAGAAGCGCGGAACCTTTCCCCAAACCGGAGAGTACCTGCGAGAGGACCGAGCAAACAACGTACCTGCGAGAGGACCGAGCAAACAACGCACGAACCCAAAAACAAGCACACAAAAACAATCACGCAGACACAGAGAATTTTTGACGTGGAAACCCTTGCGGAAAAAACCACGGGACGATCGGAGTCCAACCCTGAGAAGCCTCCACTAATGGAATAGAAGAATTACACCCTCTACAAACTCCTCCGATCCAAATCGGATCCCCACAACACTCAGAGAAAAGAACAACGATTACAAGGCTATGAAGAACGAGAACGACGAGTAGAGATTACCCGAACACGATCTCCTCCGAATATCAACCTTCAATCCTCCGCCTTCTTCTCCGAAGTTGTAATGGCACTCTTGCCTCCTTTCTCTCTCAAACTTGGATAGCCTCCAAAAGTTACCAATGTGCGCTATGGGATTAGGGTTGAGATATCTCAACTTAATACCCTAATCCCGCAACAAACCTGGACCGTCGGATTAGATCCAATGATGAAAACTCATCCAGAATCCCGCTTCAGCCCC
This sequence comes from Iris pallida, assembly GCA_029216955.1. NCBI lineage: Eukaryota > Viridiplantae > Streptophyta > Magnoliopsida > Asparagales > Iridaceae > Iris > Iris pallida. Next base: position 8,754,493 of record JANAVB010022593.1, read on the forward strand.
CGACAACACAGAGTTCGGCCAGAACTCTGTGTGGGGCAACCAGCACTGGGTGGCCAAACCCTGGAACGGCCAGACCGAGTTCGGCCAGAACTCGGCCTGGGACCGAGTTCGGCCCGAACTCGGCAGACTAGGTCCAGAACCCCCTTTGGGGCAGCAGCAGCAGTAACAACTACTCCCGAGCTTCTCCGACATCGGACGGCGCTCGTCGCACTCCGGGATCTTCTCCACATAGGTTGGGAACCCCACCCACTCCAACAAATCTCCCCCTTCACAACTATGGGGAGGACGTCGTCATTCCGACGATCTGCCTGCAGTACTCAAACTTCCCCCTTGGTAGAATCTTCGTGAACATATCAGCTCCGTTGTCATCTGTATGCACCTTCTCAAGCTCCGCGTCCTTCTTCTCAACCACATCCCGTATCCAATGATACCGAGTCTCGATGTGCTTGGACCGGCTATGAAACGTCTGATTCTTCACAAGATGGATAGCACTCTGACTGTCGCAAAGCAAAGTATACTGCTTTTGCTTCAGTCCCATTTCCTGCAACAGCTTCTTCATCCACAACAGCTCCTTGCAAGCCTCCGTCGCCGCAATGTATTCCGCCTCCGTCGTCGACAAGGCAACACACTTCTGCAACCGCGACTGCCACGACACTGCTCCTCCCGCAAACATCATCACGTAGCCTGAAGTCGATCGCCTCGTGTCTACATCTCCAGCCATATCAGCGTCGGTATACCCAACCAGCTTCGGCTCGTCACCACCAAAGGAAAGTCTCCAACCAGCAGTGCCCTGAAGATATCGTAGAATCCACTTGACCGCACTCCAGTGTACCCTTCCAGGATTCGAAAGATACCTGCTAACCGTACCAACTGCATGAGCAATATCTGGCCTCGTACACACCATAGCATACATCAGGCTTCCCACAGCTGAAGCATATGGAACCCGCTCCATATCTTCCTTTTCGTCCTCGGTAGATGGACACTGTTCCTCAGTGAGCTTAAAGTGAGCCGCGAGGGGGGAACTCACTTTCTTCGACCCGTCCATCCCGAAACGCTGAAGTACCCGGTAAATGTACTTCTTTTGGGACAAGTGTAGCAGCTTGGACTCTCTCTCTCGGCTGATCTCCATCCCAAGAATAGTCTTCGCTGCGCCCAAATCCTTCATAGAGAAGGCCGCACCCAGTTGGCGCTTCAACTCCGCTATCCTAGTGGCATTCCGACCCACTAATAGCATATCATCAACATAGAGCAATAAGATGATAAAATCATCATCGGCAAAATACCTCACAAATGCACAATGGTCCGACGTCGTCCGTGCATAACCATGCTCCCCCATAAACGACTCGAACTTTCTGTACCACTGCCTCGGAGCCTGCTTCAGACCATACAAGCTCTTCCTCAACCGGTAGACCAAATGTGACTTGCCCTTCTCACAGAATTCCTCCGGCTGCTCCATGTACAACTCCTCCTCAAGATCACCGTGGAGGAACGCCGTCTTCACGTCCATCTGCTCGACCTCCAAGTCGAGACTGGCTGCTAATGCTAGCACCACCCGAATGGACGAATGCTTGACGACAGACGAAAAGATCTCATCATAATCCACGCCTTTCCGCTGACCGTAGCCCTTGACTACCAGCCTCGCTTTGTATCGAGGGCGAGTAGCATCATCCGTCTGCTTCACTCTGAACACCCATCGATTCTTCAAAGCCTTCTTGCCCTTTGGCAACCGCACCAGATCATAAGTAGAATTGGTGTGCAAGGAACTCATCTCCTCCTGCATAGCCACCATCCACTCCTGCATGTGTTCGTCTTCCATAGCCTCTGCGAAACTTTCGGGCTCTCCCCCGTCAGTCAATAGCACATACTCATCCGGCGAGTATCTCGTAGATGGTCGACGATCCCTGTTGCTCCTTCTCAGTGGAGCCACTGGTGCTGGCTGTATACCGACAGCCTCCTCCCCTTCAGGAACTACCTCTCCGGCATGCTCATCCTCCTGAGGGACACCCTGACCACCATCAGCAGGCTGATGATCAAAGTTGGGAGCAACTCCATGTACCGGCTCCCCCATAACTGGATCCTCTGCGATGTCCTCTGGAAACTGCTCGAAGCGAAATGACTCTAACTCAGGCAATTCCTCAGCCTCAGAAGGCGTCTCGGAATCCTGAGTGTTGGTCATGGTCTGATCCTCGACGAACACCACGTCCCTGCTTCTGTAGAGCTTTCCTTCCACTGGGTCGTAGAGTCTATAGCCAAACTCATCCCGACCGTAGCCGACAAAGACGCATCGCCTCGTCTTCGGCTCAAGTTTGGTCCTCTCGTCCTTCGGTACATGCACGAAGGCTTTACAACCAAACGCCCGCAGGTGATTGTATGACGGCTCTTTGCCGTACCATACTTTGTCAGGCACATCACCCTGCAAAGGAGCACTAGGAGACAAATTAATAATATAAGCAGCTGTGAGAAGAGCCTCACCCCAATAACTGCCCGGCAAGTTTGCTTCTGACAGCAAACACCGCACCCTCTCCATCAGTGTCCTGTTCATGCGCTCCGCTACACCATTGAGCTGAGGTGTCTTTGGCGGAGTCTTCTGGTGTCGTATCCCTTGCTCTCTGCAATACGCATCAAAGGGACCGATGTATTCGCCGTCATTGTCGGACCGAACACACAACAACTTCTTGCCCGTCTCCCTTTCAACGGAGGCCTGAAACTCCTTGAAAGTAGGCAGCACCTGATCCTTGGTCTTTAAGGCATAGACCCAAACCTTCTTGGAACAGTCATCAATAAAAGTCACAAAGTAAGAAGCACCACCAAGAGATTTTACCTTCATAGGACCGCAGACATCCGAGTGAATCAACTCGAGCAACGCCGGCTTCCTCGAACTTGGGTGACTCTGGAAAGACACCCTACTTTGCTTCCCAGCCAAACAGTGCGTGCATTTCTCCAACTTTGTAGACTTGAGCCCCGGAATCACTTTCCTGTTCACCAAGTAGCTCATCCCCTTCTCGCTGATATGGCCGAGCCGCCTGTGCCACAACTCGGTAGACGCGTCACTGACTGCGTTCACCTCCTGTGCCCCCTCTGCGCTCCCCTCCATATAGTAGAGACCGGACTTCTTGCTTCCTCTGGCAATCACCATCGAACCTCTGGAAAGCTTCCACTGACTATTCCCGAAGAGACTGAAGAATCCTTCGTCATCCAACCTTCCAACCGACACCAGGTTGAAACGGATATCAGGGACATGACGAACATCCTTGAGAACAAGAACCGCACCCGTCTTCGTTCTCAAATGCACATCTCCAATGGCAACCGCCTTCGACACATCTCCGTTGTCCATCTTCAACACGCCACAGTCGCCTGTCGTGTAAGTGGCAAACAGTGCCCTATTGTGAGATACATGTGCTGAAGCCCCTGAGTCCACCAGCCAAGAATTGTCATCGCAGGCGAGGTTAGTAATGACCTCATCACCTACGACGATCACATCGCCTCCATGTACCGAGGCCGCCGCTGTAGTGTTCTCTTCTTGCTTCCCCTTGTCGCCCTTCTTCTCCTTCTTCCAAGCGAAACAATTCCGCTTGATATGGCCCTTCTTACCGCAATGATAACACTCTGAGTCCTCGTACCGACCCTTGGACTTCCCCCTGCTCTTGTCTCTGCCACCACCTGGACCCCTGCTTTTGCCCCTTCCGCGGCTCTCTGAAACAAGTGCCTCTGAGTGGTGGGATGTGGATGAAGTGCCCTGAGAACGTCCCCGCATCTCTTCATTCAACACCCCGCTCTTGGCAAACTCCAGACTGACCACGCCCTCTGGAGCAGAAGCGATCATAGATACTCGTACGGTCTCCCACGAGTCTGGCAAGGTACACAGCAGCCACAGTCCCTGAACTTCGTCGTCGAACTTGACTCCCATAGAAGATAGCTGGTCAACCACGCCCTGGAAATCACTCAAGTGATCCGTAATAGACGCCCCATCCTTGTACCGCAGACCCATCATCGTTCGGATCAGGAACAACTTGTTTACCCCGGTCTTCTTCGCATACAAGGATTCCAGCTTATCCCACAACGTCTTCGCGTGCTCAATTTTGGCAACGTGGTTGTACACGTTCTCGTCAACAAACTGCCGTATGTACCCACACACCTGTATGTGCTCGAACTTCCAGTCCTCCTCGGATTTATCACTGGGCCTCTCGGATGCAAACACAGGTAGATGCAGCTTCTTGACAAATAGCAAATCCTTCATCTTGCTCCGCCAATAATGATAGTTTGTGCCATTAAGGTTCACCATGCGCACCGGCTTCGCGTCCATCTCTCCTCTCTGGTTCCTCTGTCAACTCCTGACACCCTTTGAACCCAAAGCTCTGATACCACTCTGTTGGGAAAGAAGCGCGGAAACCTTTCCCCAAACCGGAGAGTACCTGCGAGAGGACCGAGCAAACAACGTACCTGCGAGAGGACCGAGCAAACAACGCACGAACCCAAAAACAAGCACACAAAAACAATCACGCAGACACAGAGAATTTTTGACGTGGAAACCCTTGCGGGAAAAACCACGGGACGATCGGAGTCCAACCCTGAGAAGCCTCCACTAATGGAATAGAAGAATTACACCCTCTACAAACTCCTCCGATCCAAATCGGATCCCCACAACACTCAGAGAAAAGAACAACGATTACAAGGCTACGAAGAACGAGAACGACGAGTAGAGATTACCCGAACACGATCTCCTCCGAATATCAACCTTCAATCCTCTGCCTTCTTCTCCGAAGTTGCAATGGCACTCTTGCCTCCTTTCTCTCTCAAACTTGGATAGCCTCCAAAAGTTACCAATGTGCGCTATGGGATTAGGGTTGAGATATCTCAACTTAATACCCTAATCCCGCAACAAACCTGGACCGTCGGATTAGATCCAATGATGAAAACTCATCCAGAATCCCGCTTCAGCCCCCGACAACACAGAGTTCGGCCAGAACTCTGTGTGGGGCAACCAGCACTGGGTGGCCAAACCCTGGAACGGCCAGACCGAGTTCGGCCAGAACTCGGCCTGGGACCGAGTTCGGCCCGAACTCGGCAGACTAGGTCCAGAACCCCCTTTGGGGCAGCAGCAGCAGTAACAACTACTCCCGAGCTTCTCCGGCATCGGACGGCGCTCGTCGCACTCCGGGATCTTCTCCACATAGGTTGGGAACCCCACCCACTCCAACACTTTCGCTATCCAGTTAGGATCTTATGTTTCTCTCCGGTAACCACAAAGGTCACTCGAGTTCGACATGGCACTACATTTATTTGTTAAGAGGCATCACATTTTTTTTTTGTTCCTGTGCATATATATGTTTGACAAAATTTTGGTAGTCCTTGTTATGCTTAGCACTGCAAAATATTTTGGCAGGTCTGGTTTCTTCAAGACTGGGTATGCACATAACTACCAAAATATTTACTAGCAAAATATTTTATGCTAGTAAATATTCTTTTGAGAAATATTTTTTGTGTGTGTGTGTTGTAATTCGTGTACTACACAAGTTTTTAAGATATTTCACTTTCTTCTACCAAAACCAATAAAATGACAAGGTAACGCTTCCGTGAAAACAAAAATATTAACAATATTGGATATTCTCATTCTATTTACTATATATTTAATATATTTGAGACCCTTGTTAGCAATTCGGCAAACGGAAAAAATTCGAAATGACAAAATTACGAGTATAAATCGGCTTAGTATAAATAAAATATGTTCAAAGATTCGGTCAAATATTTGAAAAATGAAAATATTGAGTTAGAAGCTTCACATTCTTAAATATATAATCAAATTTAGTTAATTAAACAGCTTTCCACCGCATTTTTTTTTGCTAAGTTTTTCAATAATTTATACGGTATACGTTTAAAATTTCGCATGCTTAAAATTTACGTACTGATTTAAATATGTCAAAAGTACGCAAGTATTATATGCTTATGAAAGATACGTATAATACGAGTTTTAATCGGGTGATTGCTAACAAGGTTTGAGACACTGACATTAAGAGATCAAAATACTTTACACTACTACTATAAAATATTATATAATATTTAACATTAGGGATTCAAATACTTTTGTATTGATATTATCCGACATTACTAGATATTGTGGCATTCCAAAAATGAAAAATCCAAATACTTTACATTGCAGTATATTGCTGGATATTTACATCAAGGGATCCAGATATTACGAGAGATTACAAAATATTGGCATTTGTGTGTAATTTTTTTTAATATTTTGTAATGTACTTACTCTACTTATAACTTAACCAAAACTGCATCAAATGTGTAAGTTGTTACATTCATTCAAGCATGACTAACCACTCGAACTCGCCGGGACGTAGCCGTCGCCGCCGCAGCTGTCGCTCCGGTCACGATACGCTTGGCAGAAGAAATCTCCCCGGCCGGGACTGGTCAGTGATGCTCGTCCGCTTTGTCAGAACAATACATTAATTGTGCCCCGAAGCTCCCCCGCCCGCCCGCCCGCCTCCGCTAGCCGGCCGCCTTCTTCGCGACGTCCTCCACTATCTCCTCTATCTGCTCCAGCGCCGCCTTCATGGTTATCCTTCTCTCGAGGTCCGCCTCGACGCACGCGGCGCCCACCTTGATCAGCCGCTCCATCTCGGGCAGCGCCGGCCTGCTGCTGTCCGTGACGATCGCGGGGTCCACCAGCTCGCCGACGTGGTTCCCCTTGATCGCGGAGTTCGTCCACTCGACCACGTCGGTCCCGGCCCTGGTGCTGTCGAGGTACTGGGAGGGGAACTTGCCGGTGAGGACCTCGAGGATGACGATGCCGAGGCAGTAGACGTCCGACTTGGGACATACGTGGCGGTGCGTGACCGACTCGGGGGACTTGTAGGCGAACATGGTCTGGGAGGCCTGGGACGGGTTGACGAGGGGGACGTAGCCGTAGTCGATGAGGAGGGGCTCGAAGTCCGCCGCGAGGAGGACGTTGCCCGACTTGAGGTTCCCGTGGGGGATGTCGACCGAGGTGAGCTCCCCGTGGAGGTACACCATCCCCCGGACGATGCCGAGGATGATCTTCATTCGCGTCGGCCAGTCGAGGCTCATTTGCTCCTGTGCTTTGTTTCCTGCACAATCGTTTTGCCATGAAAAAAATTTGGAGTGTCAGTAACGTGTCCGACGAGAGTCCGGTTCACTGAATAATTTCTCGTTCCGAAAACTTAACAAAGAAACTTGCCATGGAGAACATGGAGCAAGCTCCCCTTGGGAATGTACTCATAGATGATCAACTTCTCCTCCTTCCTATAGTGGTACGCCAATGGAGGCAGGACGTTCTTGTGCCTCAACCTCCCCAGCCTCCTGAGCTCCAGATCGAAGGTCTCCTTCCCCACCCTGTTCATGTCCTTCACCCGCTTCACCGCCACGGCCATCCCGCTCACCATCACCGCCTTGTACGCGGACCCCATCCCCCCGTTGCCGAGCACCTCCGCCGCCGCCTTCATCAGGTCCGACAGCCCGAACACGCCCTTCACCTCGTTGACCATCACCAGGTCCCCCGGCGCGCTCCTCCTCTCCCCCTTCGCGGCGGCGGCGGCGGCGGCAGCCCCCGCTTTCAGAGACGCCGAGCGCTGGGTCGAGCCGCCGTTCGTCGAGCCCACGGCCGCGGCAGCCGCCACCGGCGCGTCCTTCTTAGCCTCCCCGGCTTCCATTCGGCCGTTGGCGACCCCGAGGGTGTCGACCTCGCCCTCCTGCCGGCGTCTCACCGAGGCGATCCCCACGATCACCAGGGCGAACAGGATCACCATGACGACCATCAGGAGGACTGAGCCGTTGGTGCCGGAAAGCGACGCGGGGCGCGGGTTCGAGGCGGCGATGGCGGCGGCGATCTCGGAGGCGTCCGCCGCCGTGATCCCGCAGGGCCTGTTGACGAGCGGCGGCCCGCACAGCCCTTCGTTCCCCCCGAACGGCTCCGCGCCGAACTTCGCCCCGAGGGCCGCGGGTATCTCTCCGGAGAAGCGGTTGCCTTCGAGGTGGAGCTCGATCAGCGTCTTGACGGCATCGAGGGACGGGGGGATGGGGCCGGAGAAGTCGTTGTTCCCGAGGTGCAGCTTCTTCAGGTGGCGCAGCGTGTCGAAGAAGCCGGGCGGGATCTCTCCGGAGAACTTGTTGCCGTCGAGGTAGAGGTTCTTGAGGGCCTCGAGGCGGTTCAAGGGGGGGATGGGGCCGGAGAGGGAGTTGTTGGAGAAGGAGAGGGAGCGCAGCGCGGGGAGGTTCTCGAGTGCTTCGACGTGGACGGTGCCGGAGAGGGAGAGGGACTCGAGGCGCAACATGGTGACCTGGCCCTCGGAGCAGTCGATGCCGACCCAGTCGTCGCCGCAGGGGTCGACGGCGGGGTTCCAGGAGGAGAGGGAGGGGGGGTTGGAGAAGGACTCCTTGAGGAGGAGGAGGTTGTTGGCTTCATTGGAGGGAGGAGCCGGAGCCGCGGTGGCGGAGAGGAAGAGGAGGGACAGCGCGAGAAAGCTTGCAGCGGCCATGGCCTAGAGAAGAGGCCGCTGGTTTTGTTTTGAATTTTTTTTTTTCTTCTTTCAAGGGGGGATGTTGATGTTGGTTCTGATTTGGTAAAGGAGGGGGGGAGTGGAGAGGAGAGGAGGGGGGTGGTGAGGAGAGGAAGGAGGGAGAGGAAGAATAGGGAGAGAAAGGAAAGGCTGGTCGAGAAGAGAAGTGCAGCGTTGACCAGGTCAAACTTTGTCGTGGCGGGAAAATGTTGCTTCCCTGGGATGTGTTGACACTCTTTGGGTCGTGTCCTATTTTGGGGAAATTTTGACTCTAATTGTGGGGAAAGCATATCACACACTGCAACAATTGTCGTCGTTATCCTATCTGTGTCGTGTCCACATGGACACCGCATAGTACATTAGAGCATGCTGAAACAAAGCTGTGTATGTGTTTGTATTATTACTAGGTCTCGGGCGGGTTGGGTCGGATCTGAGCTCGACCCGAACCCAACATGATGGATCATAAGCCTAGTCCGACTCCAAGTCCGACAGACCTCGGATTCAACGTATGAAGCCCAAGACCGAGCCCAGATGAATAAAAAAAACAGATTTTTTCATATAGAAGGATGAAGTTTACATATATTACGTACAAAGGGACAAGTTTAAAGAAATTCCAAATCAAGGGAAGGACCTCCAACTCAAATGGCGGGGTTGGGAGGAATCCGGTTGTAGGGGGGCGTATGGGCCCCCCTGGTGGCTCACTCCAAGAGAAATGACGGATATAAGGGGCCTCCAATTGAGTTGGCGGTCCCTAGGGGCCTCCAACTCACTTGGAGTATCCTGAGATTTTTTTTCTTTTTCTTTTTTCAGTTTCCTCCCTGCCCTCAATGGCTAGTAACCCAACGGCTAGTATCCCAACGGCTAGTTTCATATTTTACCTATAAAAACATATGATAATTCACTCTTTGTTACTCACACTTCTTCCTACTACTCAATTCTCACTCTTCACTCTTTATTCAAGTTTTCCAAAGAAGCTTGTGATCAATCTCTAGCAATAGCCTCCTTCGATTATGGATCGTAGCGTAAGATTAATATCCTCACATGGAGGTAACATAAATGGGTTAGATTATGAAGGAGGAGAAGTCCAAATATTTTCAACTTATGCAAGTATTACTTTTGAAAATTTACGTAATCTTATTATTCAATGTTGCTCTATTCATTACGAATTTATTTTAAAGTCTGTTTTTAATTCTAGATATTTTTAATAGATAGTGATGAAGCATGCAATTATATTTTAGAAATAAATTCACAATCAATATATGTAAATATTTTTGTTATTCAAGTAGCCAAAACATTTTATAACAGAAATAGTCAATATTTTGCGGGTGGCAGTTCTTTCCAACAAATTGTTCCACCTCTTCAACAAAATCAATCATCAGATGAATCCGATAACTATTGAAAATTAAAACAAAAAAAACATTTTAACTATGCTAGGCATCTATTAACTAAAGTGAATATTTACACAATTTAACTATTGAAAAACTAGACAATCGAGCTAATATATTATTTATTAAATTTATTGAGGTAAAATAAATTATCTTTCTGCTAAATATTTTATCAGATATATGTTTTTTAGGTTGCTTCTTAATCAACTCCGTAGTTGGTCCACCGGAAAGACGACCATCATTTTCGTTAGCCATCTACAATTAAAATTAATTATTAATACATAAACTACAAATATAAAATATATAGAAAGAATGCTTACCTTGGTCGGGTAGAGAAGGGAAGGGGGAGATCTGAGTAGTAGGAAGAGGAGTGAGTAGCAAAGAGTGAACTGTGAGAATGGAGTAGTAGGAAGAAGAATGAGTAGCAAAGAGTGAATTGTCATATGTTTTTATAGGCAAAATATGAAAATAGATGTTGGGATTACTAGCCGTTGGGTTACTAGAGCAGGAAGGAAGCTCAAAAAAATAAAAATAAATCCTCCTTGATACTCCAACTGAGTTGGAGGCCCCAATGGGACCGCCAACTCAAATGGAGGCCCCTTTGCCACTCCCCTTGACCCGCCAACGCGCTACCCCATGCTCCCGCATCCGCCAACTCAAATGGAGTATCCTCCCTTTATTTGGAATTTCTCCAAAATTGTTCCTTTAGACGTAATATATGTAAATTTCTTCCCTTTAAATGAAAAAATCTGATAAAAAAAAGTACCCAAGTTTCTCGGGTCGGATCCATCGGATTTATCGGTCTCTAATATGAAACTTAAAATAATTTTGAACAAAATTAATATTAAACACATAATTAAATAGCAATCAAATATAAACAAAAATAAGATTTAGGATAAGGAGTTGAAGAGTTTGGGCCGAAACATTTATAGGATTTCAACTTTTTATTTAAAAGTATGAAAGAGTTTAAGAGTATATATATATATATATATATATATATATATATATATATATATATATATATATAATATCAAAAATATTGTTGGGATATATACCAACACGATTTTTCATCGAGTTCAAATATTTTAACCCGAACCTGGATATCTTCAAGTCAAATCCAACCCATTAACGGATTTATCCGATCGGCCTCGGGTTTAGCCCGCCTTGCATCCTTAATTATTAGGAATAGACCGGTTGCGAGCAGAATCTGGCTCATTTTGGAGCAAAAGATCATTTTATGTTGGATACTCAAAACTTTCAACAACTTTTGGTACAAAATTTGTGTACATTAAGTACACTGTCGATATACCAAAGATACGTTGGTCCTGGCTAATTTTTATGCAATGCGGGATTTCATCGGATCGGATTATTACCGCATAGCTTGTATGTGTTCTGATGGTGTCGTGTCCGTGTCGTTTTTAATTTCCTTCCCACCAGGACATTCAAGACTTTTATGATTTTTTTTTTTTAAGAGTTAGTCCAGGCCTAACCCACTCTAACCTACCTCAAATTATATCTCTGGATCCGTCCCTAAGAGCATCTCCAACCCTATTGTGAGTTTGAAAAAAATGGTTGCCACATAGGAATGACAACCATTTTTTCCAAAAGTACTTCTCCAATGCAAATGTGAAATAAAGTGTGGAGTTGACATGGCAATGACATGGCAAAGACAATGTGAAGTTGGTTGTCTAGATCTAGACAATGCACTTCACAATGTCTTTATGTCCACATCATCATTTGTGAATAAAAATATTTATAAAAAAAAAGTAGAAGAGTAAAAGTTGTCTTGAAAGTTGTAAAAAATTATTTGTATTGTCTTCTCAATACTTTTGCATTGGAGATGACTTTTTAAACCCATTGTCATTTGTGAATATAACCTTGCCACCTATACAAGACATTGTCTTGTCCCTCATGCCACATAGGATTCACAATACAAAATAAGACAATAGGGTTGGAGATGCTCTAATAGACTAGTTAATGCAAAGATGATGACTCTTTTGGAACAGTTGGCACTGCAACTATCAACATTTTCCATGTGAAAAGTCACTTCATAGCAACTCTGTAGCGTAAAATCTCCTATGCGTGGTAATGAGAAGAACTGGATTTTCTAATGAGCTCCTTCGCGTGGGTAGCTGTGCATATTTTCGCATGGAAGTCCTTTGTGTGAAAATGTTTGATGGAAGCCAATTTGCACTCTTCTCGAATGGCACTCTTGTCTTGTATACTTAAAGAGCGACTTTAATAACATTTTTCTATGCTTCTACAACATGTACAATGTTTACGATCTATGATCTACGATTTCATGGTCAAATATTTCAAATACAAAATTATCCATACGCAATATTTGAATATGGTGGTTTCTTTTATTTTTTTGGTCCTAGTTTTAAACATTAGGAGTAAAATTTTATTTTCAAATTTTCAGCAATTTGTCAGTTTTTGTCATATAATACCATGCAGTATTTGTTAGCTTATCTCCCACAAGATCAATTATCTTGATTATTTGTGGTATTTTAATGGATCAAATCTTAAGAATATTATGTTATGTAGTACAATAAATAGGTTATCTTACTAAGGAGGTTTAACTCTCTTTTTTACCGCATTTGATATTTAAGTAGTCAAGTTTTTTCTACTAATTAACCAAAGTTTTCATGTTGGTCATAGTTCTTTAAATCAAATTGTAATATTTATTGAAGTCGAACATATATTAAGAAAAGATGATAATAATATAATTATTGATGATTTAATTGGTGATTCAGATAATAATTTAAATGATAATGTCGATAAACCGAACTCGAGTGTCGCTTGTGGTTACCGAGGAGAGAGATAAGATTCTGACTGGGTGGCGGAAGATTAGTGGATCGATCCACGGAGACGTATTATTCCTTTTATTTATAATAAGGGTAGAGATTGAAGACCGTGGGTCCAAAAAGACATACATTACAGCGTGCACAATAGACATTTCAAAAATCTTGTTTAATTATCATATCTTGCTTGTTAGATTTGTGTTATGTGCACCTTATTAATATTCAACTGGACATGTTAGTCCAAGCTCCCTAGCCCAAGTGGTTAGGGAGGGGGGCTCACTTGGGGGAGGTCCCAAGTTCGCCCCCCAACCCCCCCCCCCCCCCCCCCCCCCCCCCCCCCCCCCCCTCCTTTCCGTAGGCATATGATGATTGGATGGTCGCGGGGTGGCCACGATCTCAAGCTGGCGGCCTCAAGAAATGGAAAAAAAAAAAAAAACAAAAAAAAAACAAAAAAACTGGACATGTTAAACTCAAAATTCTTTAGTCCATAGCGGGGATTCCAAGTCAAGTATAGTAAAAGAAAGTTTCTGCATCAAGTCCAAAAAGCTTGTGAGTCGAAGACAAATGTTTCTTTGCTTCCGTTTGGATGCTTCTTTGCTTCTTCTATCTTCCATTATATGACGAGGCTTGAAAACAACTTAAAAGTGAACCGTCTAAGTCGTTATTATATTACCATCCATTTTATTAAAAAAAATATGTAAAAAATTGTTGAAAAAAAGTAAAATATTGTCAACATGAAAAATCAAACTCAACTAAAAAAAAATACGTTACACCTTAACCACATGAGTTAGAAGAAATATTTAACTATAAATGAATAATATTTTTATTATATGATATTATACGTGCAAAAGCACGTGTATTTACTGGTCCCATGTAATCAGCTTGGCATTTGGTACGACTAATAACTTTTTTTTTTTTTGATGCTAAAAATCTAATCAGATCTAGGACATGTACAATTTGGTTCCTGTTAACTAATTCATTTGTTGGTTGTCTCTTGTTTCTTTCATTTGGTCATTTCGGCAGGAGCTAGTTTGAAGCTTTGTTTCAAAAATGGAAACAAGCTTTCTCTCATCTTTGAAAACCCTTTGGAAGAAGGTTTTGTTAACATGTGTCCTAAGGACACATGTTAAGAATAATTAATGCATAAATTTTTACTTTAAATTTGTTATCTAGATATAATAATAATAATAATAATAATAATAATTATTATTATTATTAAAAAAAAATTTTTTTGCATTGGAAATGTCCTCAAGACTTAATGCAATGAACTTCTTGTATAGAAAAATCATTCTAGGTGATCTTAATGACATTTTCAATACAAGAAATTATTTTTTAATGTTTACTGTATGTTGATAACAAATTTTAAAGTAGAAAGACTGTATTAATTATTCTTAATATGTGTCCTTAGGATACATGTTAACAAAACCCTTGGAAGAAAAATGTTTGTTCCACGTGTTTGTAAACATTTTTTTAGCATGAAGTTGATGTTGCAGGGATGTTTGACTAAGCAAATGCAAAAACCAAGTCTCATCTTTTGTCCTATTATCTTGCCTTTTGAATGTTGGATTTTACCAACGTTAGGAGGACCATCCTTTGTGGCCAAGTGATAGGAAAGTTGTTGGGGCTTTTTGCCTATATATATTCCTATTATTCTTTGCTTCTAAACTTGACATGAGGTGTAAACTCTTCACTAAACAAAAAATCTCCTACCTTATCTCTCTCGTTTACTTCAAAGACGTTGTTCTTCAATTTATGCTCTGGGCAAAAGCTAAGTTCGGGGTCGCTCTTTCTGAATTGTGTGCGACGAGGAGATACTGGTAGAGCGGGAGTTTTACCACTAGGAGCATTCGGAACAAGTCTGCACATAGACCCGAATCAACTCTTAGGGTAGTGCTTCGTGCGCGACTTTCCCGGAGGCCGGTAACATTTACTTTATTTTATTTTGTTTGCAGATTTTTTGGAATAATTTCCAACAATCTAAGAGTTGAGTCATTTATAAAATAAAAATCTCTAATTGCTGCTACGAAATTTGTTATCAAATATTTCTTACTGTAGCTGTAACGCCCCAGTCCCAAAATACGTAGGACTAGGAACGTAGACATGCCAGTTGTATACATACGAAGTACACTCCAATATATGGGAACCTCGTATGAATACACAAGCTGTAAAATGCAGTAGAACCATAACTAATCTCATCCACAACAAAATAAATGAATAAAAGATATCATATAATGATAATGAATTGTCTTGATACAATATGTTGGGCGGAGACAAATCCACTACCAACAAGTAAAGGAAAAATACATGAGAAAAGAAATAAATTTGGCGAGCGAAGCGAAGACGATCCAAGCACAATCATCCTCGAAGTAATAGCGATGATCACGGCTAGAGCTAGAACACCTGCGAAAGACAAGAGCACACACCTGGCGAGATAACCAGGTCCTCAGAGGGACGTAACAAGACACATAATATCATGCCAATAACTGAATAAATAAAGCTCAACAGAAAAGTATATGTGACTACACAAATAAAGGTCCTTAACCATTTTATGTGAAAATGCACTTTGAAGACAACGTTCCACACAAGGGCTTCCGAGACTAGAAACACGGTGCATTAGCGTTTCAACCGAGGTACTAGTGGCATCTAGAAGAAAATAAATAAATGTACGGCACACTAGTCTCTCGGGTGAGTCACTAACGGCAGCTAGAGGAAAGTAAATGCACGGCACATTTGTGTTTCAACCGAGGCACTAGTGGCATCTAGAGGAAAGTAAATAAGTGCACGGCGCACAAGCTCTCGGCTGAGTCACAAATGGCAGCTAGTGGAAAGTAAATGTATGAAAGTCCCTGCGCCTAATAACTGTCTTCCCCTCCCCATGCACTACTCGTGTGCTGAATCCACACCACGATATTTCTAATAACCGCTAAGTCTTCTAGACAACTATATTAGCAGTTATATCCTAACGCTCGTCCTGTACGCACCGATGTACGGTCGGTATGCAAGTCCGAATCTATATGCGACTCGCGACTTCGTGGCACACATGTGTCGAGGCCAATGAATGCGGCACAAACCAAGGGCGGTCCCTTAACTCTAGGCCAAATGCAACTAAAATATAATAATTTGCAAGAACAATTTATATTTGCTAGAAATAAGTAAAAACATGCATGATATTGAGCAATTTAAATAAACAGTAAGGCAAGGTGTCTTGCCTGGTAGGACGTCTGGTGTACTGCAATGATCAAGATGGCACGGATTATGACTTCGGTGCAACAACTATGCAAGGTGACCTCTGATGGTGGCACGGACAGTTCCATTGGATCCATAAGGGTTAAATTAGTTAGGGTCAATAGGTGGAAGGAAAGAATTGTGTGAAACCCGTATTAGACTGCATTTTAATTTTTTAATTTAATTATGTTGCTAAATAATTTTGTGCTAGAATAATA
Source organism: Iris pallida (assembly GCA_029216955.1). Classification (NCBI taxonomy): domain Eukaryota; kingdom Viridiplantae; phylum Streptophyta; class Magnoliopsida; order Asparagales; family Iridaceae; genus Iris; species Iris pallida. The sequence goes on from JANAVB010022593.1 coordinate 8,770,650, forward strand.
TTATTGATTAATTGTAAAATTATGAAAATTATTTTTCAAAATAATTGAAACTGGATTTTTGTATGTCAGACCCGAACCCGAATTAAACCCAATTTGAACTTAAAAATATTTTATTTAAATTTTAGGAGTTACAAATTTTATTTATAAAAATTTCCTTGGAAAAAAAAAAAAAAATGATTTTTGATTTAATCCTTTTAGCCCAAACCACAAGGCCCATTCTTCTAATCCTTTTCTTTAAAGCCTTAAAGCCATTTTCTTAGCCATTAACTAAAGCCCATTTTGGCCAAAATACCTTAGAAGTAAACCCATTAGACTACTTTAGAACCCATTAAAGACTTAGTAGTCCTACAGCACCATTAGTAAGTCCTTTTCATTTATTTGTAATGGAATGATCCATTCTTTAGTTGTTGTGAGCTTTAAAGGCTCTGAGCCTTTTTCTCTTTGCTCAACCGAAGACTCTTTGGTTCCAAACCGACGCCGATCCCCGGCCTTCCACCGTCGCCGGCCATTGATGGCATGGAGACCTTTCCCCTTCTTTAATGGGTAACCCCTATTTCCTTTACCTATATATAACCCCATTTCCCCTCTTCTCCCCAATCATCTTCTTTCCCAAAGTAAATCCCTAGATCTAATCCCGGAGCCCCGAGCCGACCCTACCCGGCGCACTTCCCCGGCGCACCAGACCACCGGCGCCGCTCCCCGAGCCCGCTCCAGCCGTGCCCTAGGCACCGCGCGGCGCACCCCCGCCGGACCCCCTGACCCGCGCGGCCCTCCCTGGCCGTTCGATCGCGACGTTCGACTCCGCGCGCCCCTCTCGGCCCTGCCGACCGCGCCTCCAGCACTGACCGTGCGCCCCGGCCCCTTTGCTCGGCCAGCCCCGCTCAGCCGTGATCCTGTGGAACCTCGGTTTTCTGTGGTTTTCTGCATCCCGAGTCCGAGGCAACTCTTCGGATTTCGTCAATTTCGGTAATTTCTGTTATTCACAGTAGTTCGTCCCCCGTGTCAATGATGATTTTGGTCCTAGAAATTCTTCGGGATTTCGTTTGGATTTCGTCGATTTTTTATCTTCCGAGAAATCTTTCGGAGATGTTTCTGTTGGATTTTGTTTAGTCTTTCCGAGGAATTTTTCCCTCGGCAAAGTTTCTGTTGGTTAGTTTTCCGAATTTAATACGGAAAGTTTTCTGTGTTTGTTATTTTGATCTTTTCCGAGTACTTCGGAAAGATTTCTGTTGGATGTTGATTCCAGAAAGTCTCGGAATTGTTTCTGTGGGTTTTCGGATTTTTTTCGATAGCATGCTATGATGTTGTTTTGCTTCGGCGTTCCGAATTCATTTCGGGTTCGTCCCGAAATTAATCTGGTGATGTTGTGGATTTGTTATGAAATTGGGTTTTCCCCGGTTTGGGATTTGCAGGAAATACGGCGCCATTCCCAGTTTTTGGGTTATCCCGAAAACAGAGGGAATGCTGCCGAAATTTTCGGAAAATTTATTAAAAGATTTTAAAATGATTTTTCTGATAAATATTATTTTAATAATATTTTTGGGCGATGACCATATTGGTCAATGGGCCCCAACGAAATGCAAACGCACCGGTTCGTCCGGACGTTGAGGCAGAGTAGCTGAACATGACGACTGGACCAGAGTCTGAGACTCATATATTTTATATAATTTAAATTGGCAATTGTTAGTTTTATTATTTAATTATAGGTAATTTTCAAGACTAACAAGTTTCTTCTTATTTCAATTTGTGTAATATTAAGATGTAAGGGCATAAGCCCAGTTATTTATCATGCTGTGAAAATGTAATAATTAGGATTTATTTTATTTCTTTTCTGGATGTTGTAGTGTAATATAAATAGTAGACTATATATTTATATTCACATAAATGTTAGGAATTAGTTGATAATTCATTATTTTCTCACTTATTAAATAGATAATAACTTTATGTATAAATACAAAGTTTTTTCGAATGAAAATTGGTAAAAACGAAGTTTTCCAAATAAATGGTTAAATTGGATTTTTATTTATAATATAGAAACTCACCTAGGTTCATATGTGATTGTGTTGTTATGAACAAGTAAAAAAAATTAATTAGGACAAAAGTTAAAGATTGCAACTAGTGTAGTTAGTATGGTAACTTGGAGTCTGAGACAATTTCTCGAAATGTAGGATTTTGAGGAAGAACCTGAGTTTACATCTTGACGAATCATCTTTCAATCCAGTCGAGATTCAAGGCAAGTACATTTATGTAGATTTTACAATTATTTTCACAATTGTTTCATTGCAAGTTTAAACCACTGTTACACACGAACTCCTTCGGGAGCATTGATCGTACTGTTGGGGACTGGGGAAGTAGAGTAGTGGATATGACCAAATCCAAATTTAGGATAATGAATGTGTTAGCTTTCCCCTCTTCACACGGGGACAAGCCATACCGTATCGTTAGGATACTATTGTAACCCAAACCGGTCATATTCATTACCTATTCACATCACTGTACTGTACTATTTCAAAAACTGCTCATCTTTAAATTGTTTAAAAATGCATGATTTTTAATTGTCATTTTAATTGTTAAAAGTTTGCATGAATTGTACTTTGCTCCCTCCTGACTGGAGATAACATTTTAGGTATTACTGAGGATCTGGAGATGATGATCAATAGCTATTATGATCCTGACTTGTACCCGGCGGTACTCCCAGCTGATGATGATGTTGTGGCGTCTCCATAGATGCTACATTAGTTGAGAGTTTAGTTGTTTCTTTATTTCCAGTTTATGAACTTTGTATTGAAAGACAAGTTTTTATCGTAAATTAAATGTTGTGGCAACTTTTAAATTCAAGCTTGTTGTTGATATGACCTGCAATATGGATTACAGCTTACTGCCGCCGTCTCATCAACGGCGCAGGCTGGGCATGATCCGATTCGACCCAAGTATTTGGGGACCGGGTCGTGACATGTTTTTAGTGGTGGCCCATGCAGGTCTTTGTTCAACAACTTAGGAAAACTTAGAAACAATTAGGAACACTAGAACATCATATTGCCACAACTTAGGACCGATATATCTTATTAAATATTTTTGCTTGATTATAGATGGGTAGGATACCTTGCTTATGTTTATGTCCTAAAACCTTTCCAGACCATGGCCATTAATGAGAATGACAATGTTGGAGATGAGTTGTCACCTCAACATACCACACCACCACCTTCCCTGTTCAGTCCAGATCCTACTCTGCGACTTTCTGATCGCCATCATAATGCTGGAGACACTCAAGTTCATCAGACGATGGATCCTTCAGGCTCGAGGACTGGACTGCGGACAGAGATGCCTGTCCCATCTGCCCCGCCGCTTCCAGTGAACCCCTCCGAACTCATAAGTTTGCTGCGGGAAATGCTAGCAACTCAGAGGGCTGAAGCTGAATCTCATCGCGAGCAGAACGCGATTATGAAGGAAGGAATGGAGAACTCCCACAATGTAGCTATGGCTGCACTTGGAAGGAGAGAAGTGAACCCAGAAGAGCCTAGACCAGCTAAGGTAAGTGCCATTCTAGAGGATAAATTTTAGTAATTTTTTTAGACCATTAATAGTGATTAGAGATCATATTATGGTAAGGTGGGGGATATTGAGAGCTTCAAAAAGCAGAACCCTCGACCTTTCAAGGGAACCGAGGGAATTGTCTATGCTGACGAATGGCTCGACAGTATGGAACGTCTCCTGAGCGTCGCACGACTTCCAGAAGACCTTAAGGCAGAAGCTGTAGGACTCCAACTGCAGAATATAGCTAGCACCTGGTATCGGAATGAACCCCGACTCCAGGATAGGCAGGTCGATTGGGACACCTTCAAGAGGTTATTCCAGAGGAAATTTTTCCCAACTTCTGAGATGCGGGAGATGGAGCGACAATTCCAGAACCTGAAGCAAGGCAATATGACTGTGGGAGAGTATGCGGCAGAATTCGGCCAGCTTAGCCGATTTGCCAAGAACATGGTGGCTGATCCTGCTGATCGTGCTGAACGATTCAAGTATGGACTTCGAGAGGAGATTCGCACTTATGTGATCTCTGGCGGAGCTAAGACTTATGAGAAGATTCTGGAGAGAGCCCAAGACATAGAGAAGAGCCAACCTGCCCGCTCGAAGAGAGATTATCCTGGAACTAGCAACTTCCAGGGTAATCAGAAGAAGCCCAACAACAACAACAACAGCAGCAACAATAACAACAACCGTCCTCAGCACCAGCAGGCGAGAAACAATAAAAGAGCACCCCAGAGGCAGATTCCTATCTGCGACTTTTGCAAGAGGCCGGGACATCTGGCAAACATCTGCAGGAAGAGACTAGGGCAATGTCTGATCTGTGGGTCTTCCACCCATCAAGTGAGAGACTGTCCCTTGTCAAACAACAAGGCTGGAGGAAATCAGCAGAAAGGACCTCTGCCCACTCAGCAGCAACAATTTGGGCAGCATCAGAAGACGGGGCGAGCTTTTGCCCTAACTGCAGAGGAACCAGAGCTGGAGCAGGAACCTAATGCGGATGTCATATCAGGTTACATCTATGTACATTCTCATCCTGCATTAGCTTTATTCGACTCTGGTGCAACACACAGTTTCATAGCAACCAAATTTATCTCTGCACATCACATAGTTACGGGCTTTAGCAAGAGAATATGTAGGGTTATGACTGGAGGTGGACCCCTACCTATAACGGAGACTTGTAATTGCCCCATTACAATTTCTGACCACAAGTTTGTAGCACCTTTGTTGGTGATGCCCTTGCCCAACTATGACATAGTCCTTGGAATGGACTGGTTGAGCAAGCAGCATGCGCTGATAGATTGCCATAGAGGATGTGTGATCTTCAGCCCACCTGGAGGGCCAAAGTTTGAAGTCTCTAGAGCTCCGGAGGTTATGGAGAGTATTGTCTACTCTATTTCTGAAGAACCTGAACCACCTCACCCTATCATAGCGGAATTCATGGATGTTTTCCCTGATAGTCTGCCTGGGCTATCCCCAGATCGGGACATAGAATTCACTATTGATTTAGTCCCTGGCTCTCCCCCGATCTCTAAGGGATGTTATAGAGTCAACCCGAAGGAGGCCAAAGAGATGAAGGAGCAGATCAACGAACTGAAGGCCCTTGGATTCATTCGAGACGGAGCTTCACCCTGGGGAGCACCTGTTTTGTTTGTACCCAAGAAGGACGGAACAGTGAGGATGTGCATCGACTACCGGGCGCTGAACAATGTCACAATCAAGAACAAGTACCCTCTGCCCCGGATCGATGACTTATTTGACCAGTTGAGTGGAGCCAAGGTGTTTTCCAAAATTGATCTCAGGTCTGGCTATCATCAGATCAAGGTCAGGAAGGAAGACATTCCCAAGACGGCATTCAACACCAAGTATGGGCAGTTTGAATTCTTGGTCATGCCGTTTGGATTGACGAATGCTCCTGCTGTGTTCATGAACCTTATGAACAAGATTTTCCATGAATACTTAGACCAGTTTGTCGTCATCTTCATTGATGATATACTGATCTATTCGAAGACGAAGGAGGAGCACGAAGAGCACCTCAGGAAAGTTCTGGAAACTTTGAGGAAGGAGAAGCTGTACGGTAAGCTATCCAAGTGTGAATTCTTTCTAGACAAGGTGGATTTTCTTGGCCATGTTGTCACAGGAGAAGGAATTTCTGTGGATCCTAAGAAGATAGCTGCTGTGGAGAAGTGGCCTACCCCAAGCTCAGTTGCTGACATCAGAAGTTTCTTGGGCTTGGCGGGCTACTACCGGAAGTTTGTGAAGGATTTTGCTAGAATTGCTGAACCAATGACGAAGCTGACTCGGAAGAATGAAGAATTCATCTGGACGGAGGACTGCCAAGCAGCGTTCGAGGAGTTGAAGAAGAGGCTTACCACTGCACCAATCCTTGCGCTACCCGCAGGATCCGGTGGTTTCACAATCTACAGTGACGCCTCAGGCAAAGGACTGGGTTGCGTTCTTCAACAACATGGGAAAGTGATTGCTTATGCATCTAGGCAATTACGGACTCATGAGAAGAACTATCCCACTCATGATCTGGAGCTGGCTGCAGTCATCTTTGCATTGAAGCTTTGGAAGCACTATCTATATGGAGAGAGGGTGGAAATATACACATATCACAAAAGTCTGAAGTATGTTTTCACTCAGAAGGAGTTAAACATGAGGCAAAGGCGATGGCTGGAGTTAATGAAGGATTTCGACATCGATTTGCAATACCACCCGGGTAAGGCTAATGTGGTCGCTGATGCACTTAGTCGATACCCAGTGGCGATGTTCTTAACCAAGGAGAGGCACCTGCTGGAGGACATCGAAAAGCTCGGACTGGAGATTGTACTGCCTGGACGGAAGGAACTGGATGCTGATTTTGTATTGATGAAGTTGCAAGTGAGCTCGTACTTGATGGACAAGATTAAGGAGACGCAGTTTCAAGACGAGGCACTTTGCAAGCTGAGAGATCAAGTGTTAGCAGGAACAATGGAAGGTTTCTCAATTGCCAGCGATGGAGCTTTGAAGAATGGTACAAGGCTTTGTGTACCGTCTGGCGAACTGAGGAACGAGTTGATGAAGGAAGCGCATCAGTCTCAATATTCCATACATCCTGGAGCCAATAAGATGTATCGGGATATGCGCACTATTGTCTGGTGGAGTGGAATGAAGAAAGATGTCACCAGGTATGTTGCTAGATGCTTGATTTGTCAACAAGTGAAGGCTAGTAGACAGAGGCCTGCAGGACTTCTACAACCGCTGGACATCCCAGAATGGAAGTGGGAGCACATCACGATGGATTTCGTGTCAGGACTGCCTCGTTCCCAAGGAGGGAATGATGCCATCTGGGTAATTGTGGACCGACTAACCAAGTCAGCTCACTTTATCCCTTTCAAAGTTGGTTTATCCACTGAGAAGTTGGCAGCATTGTACATGCGGCATATCTACCGGATTCATGGCGTACCGGTAAGCATTGTATCTGACCGAGACACTCGTTTTACCTCACATTTTTAGAAAAGTTTGCATGACAGCTTGGGGACACAGTTGAAGTTCAGCACAGCTTATCATCCTCAGACTGACGGACAATCTGAAAGGACAATTCAGACACTTGAAGATATGCTGCGAGCTTGTGTTTTGGAGTTTGGAGGATCATGGGAAGACCATTTACACTTGGTAGAGTTTTCTTACAACAACAGCTACCAAGCCAGCATTGGGATGACCCCATTTGAAGCTCTTTATGGACGTCGTTGCCGTACACCACTTGCATGGGACGACGTAGGAGAAAGAGTACTGCTGGGTCCAGAGATGGTGACTGACGCAGCAGAGAAAGTGAAGATTATCAGAGACAAGCTCAGGATCGCTCAAGACAGACAGAAGCACTGGGCAGACAGCGGTCGACGACCATTGGCATTTGAAGAAGGAGATAAGGTCTTTGTGAAGATTTCTCCTACCAGAGGTACTATCAGATTTGGCAGAGCCGGGAAGCTGAGTCCCAGGTACATTGGTCCGTTCGAAGTCCTGAGCCGGATTGGAGAAGTGGCGTATAGGTTAGCTCTACCAGCTAATCTAGAAGGCGTGCACAACGTCTTCCACGTTTCGCAGCTCAGAGAGTATGTACCTGATGAAACCATATCTTGGACCATTCCGAATTGGAGATCGGACCAAGTCTCACTATACCAGAGAAGCCTGTAGCAATTTTGGACAGAGGCGAGAAGAAGACCAGAACCTCGGTGACTCCTATAGTCAGAGTTATGTGGAAGCATGATTCCCCAGGCGAGTCTACCTGGGAGCGAGAAGACGAGATGCGGGAGAGATACCCGTATTTATTCGAGACCTGAGGTAATTCCTAACCCAACTCTTTAAATTTCGAGGACGAAATTTTCTAAGGAGGGAAGGTTGTGAAACCCGTATTAGACTGCATTTTAATTTTTTAATTTAATTATGTTGCTAAATAATTTTGTGCTAGAATAATATTATTGATTAATTGTAAAATTATGAAAATTATTTTTCAAAATAATTGAAACTGGATTTTTGTATGTCAGACCCGAACCCGAATTAAACCCAATTTGAACTTAAAAATATTTTATTTAAATTTTAGGAGTTACAAATTTTATTTATAAAAATTTCCTTGGAAAAAAAAAAAAAATGATTTTTGATTTAATCCTTTTAGCCCAAACCACAAGGCCCATTCTTCTAATCCTTTTCTTTAAAGCCTTAAAGCCATTTTCTTAGCCATTAACTAAAGCCCATTTTGGCCAAAATACCTTAGAAGTAAACCCATTAGACTACTTTAGAACCCATTAAAGACTTAGTAGTCCTACAGCACCATTAGTAAGTCCTTTTCATTTATTTGTAATGGAATGATCCATTCTTTAGTTGTTGTGAGCTTTAAAGGCTCTGAGCCTTTTTCTCTTTGCTCAACCGAAGACTCTTTGGTTCCAAACCGACGCCGATCCCCGGCCTTCCACCGTCGCCGGCCATTGATGGCATGGAGACCTTTCCCCTTCTTTAATGGGTAACCCCTATTTCCTTTACCTATATATAACCCCATTTCCCCTCTTCTCCCCAATCATCTTCTTTCCCAAAGTAAATCCCTAGATCTAATCCCGGAGCCCCGAGCCGACCCTACCCGGCGCACTTCCCCGGCGCACCAGACCACCGGCGCCGCTCCCCGAGCCCGCTCCAGCCGTGCCCTAGGCACCGCGCGGCGCACCCCCGCCGGACCCCCTGACCCGCGCGGCCCTCCCTGGCCGTTCGATCGCGACGTTCGACTCCGCGCGCCCCTCTCGGCCCTGCCGACCGCGCCTCCAGCACTGACCGTGCGCCCCGGCCCCTTTGCTCGGCCAGCCCCGCTCAGCCGTGATCCTGTGGAACCTCGGTTTTCTGTGGTTTTCTGCATCCCGAGTCCGAGGCAACTCTTCGGATTTCGTCAATTTCGGTAATTTCTGTTATTCACAGTAGTTCGTCCCCCGTGTCGATGATGATTTTGGTCCTAGAAATTCTTCGGGATTTCGTTTGGATTTCGTCGATTTTTTATCTTCCGAGAAATCTTTCGGAGATGTTTCTGTTGGATTTTGTTTAGTCTTTCCGAGGAATTTTTCCCTCGGCAAAGTTTCTGTTGGTTAGTTTTCCGAATTTAATACGGAAAGTTTTCTGTGTTTGTTATTTTGATCTTTTCCGAGTACTTCGGAAAGATTTCTGTTGGATGTTGATTCCAGAAAGTCTCGGAATTGTTTCTGTGGGTTTTCGGATTTTTTTCGATAGCATGCTATGATGTTGTTTTGCTTCGGCGTTCCGAATTCATTTCGGGTTCGTCCCGAAATTAATCTGGTGATGTTGTGGATTTGTTATGAAATTGGGTTTTCCCCGGTTTGGGATTTGCAGGAAATACGGCGCCATTCCCAGTTTTTGGGTTATCCCGAAAACAGAGGGAATGCTGCCGAAATTTTCGGAAAATTTATTAAAAGATTTTAAAATGATTTTTCTGATAAATATTATTTTAATAATATTTTTGGGCGATGACCATATTGGTCAATGGGCCCCAACGAAATGCAAACGCACCGGTTCGTCCGGACGTTGAGGCAGAGTAGCTGAACATGACGACTGGACCAGAGTCTGAGACTCATATATTTTATATAATTTAAATTGGCAATTGTTAGTTTTATTATTTAATTATAGGTAATTTTCAAGACTAACAAGTTTCTTCTTATTTCAATTTGTGTAATATTAAGATGTAAGGGCATAAGCCCAGTTATTTATCATGCTGTGAAAATGTAATAATTAGGATTTATTTTATTTCTTTTCTGGATGTTGTAGTGTAATATAAATAGTAGACTATATATTTATATTCACATAAATGTTAGGAATTAGTTGATAATTCATTATTTTCTCACTTATTAAATAGATAATAACTTTATGTATAAATACAAAGTTTTTTCGAATGAAAATTGGTAAAAACGAAGTTTTCCAAATAAATGGTTAAATTGGATTTTTATTTATAATATAGAAACTCACCTAGGTTCATATGTGATTGTGTTGTTATGAACAAGTAAAAAAAATTAATTAGGACAAAAGTTAAAGATTGCAACTAGTGTAGTTAGTATGGTAACTTGGAGTCTGAGACAATTTCTCGAAATGTAGGATTTTGAGGAAGAACCTGAGTTTACATCTTGACGAATCATCTTTCAATCCAGTCGAGATTCAAGGCAAGTACATTTATGTAGATTTTACAATTATTTTCACAATTGTTTCATTGCAAGTTTAAACCACTGTTACACACGAACTCCTTCGGGAGCATTGATCGTACTGTTGGGGACTGGGGAAGTAGAGTAGTGGATATGACCAAATCCAAATTTAGGATAATGAATGTGTTAGCTTTCCCCTCTTCACACGGGGACAAGCCATACCGTATCGTTAGGATACTATTGTAACCCAAACCGGTCATATTCATTACCTATTCACATCACTGTACTGTACTATTTCAAAAACTGCTCATCTTTAAATTGTTTAAAAATGCATGATTTTTAATTGTCATTTTAATTGTTAAAAGTTTGCATGAATTGTACTTTGCTCCCTCCTGACTGGAGATAACATTTTAGGTATTACTGAGGATCTGGAGATGATGATCAATAGCTATTATGATCCTGACTTGTACCCGGCGGTACTCCCAGCTGATGATGATGTTGTGGCGTCTCCATAGATGCTACATTAGTTGAGAGTTTAGTTGTTTCTTTATTTCCAGTTTATGAACTTTGTATTGAAAGACAAGTTTTTATCGTAAATTAAATGTTGTGGCAACTTTTAAATTCAAGCTTGTTGTTGATATGACCTGCAATATGGATTACAGCTTACTGCCGCCGTCTCATCAACGGCGCAGGCTGGGCATGATCCGATTCGACCCAAGTATTTGGGGACCGGGTCGTGACAAATTGGCAAAGGGATAGGAAAATGGGGTCATGGACAGGTGGATAATCAAAAAAAATTGGCTAAATAATATATACGATTTTTGAAAGATATTTATAATACTTGAAAACTAGTTTTTATGAGTCAAAATAATTATAGAAAAAAAATACTTAAAGTCAAGAAAATCGTTTTATTTTGGCCAAAACTCTAAGTTTCTCAAAAATAGAATTTCTAGGAAGAAACTAAATTTTTATTTGTCCAAAAATATTTTAAATAATTATATAAAAATATAGGAAAATATTTTAGGGCTACTGAGTTGCCAAACATAATTTTGGAATAGGTTAACTATCTATTTATTTAATAAAACAAAATAATAACAATAATATTAATAATAATAATAATACTTATAGTAACATGCATACTAATAATATATGTAGTTTTTACATTAAAAATTACACTGTAAGTAGGATGATGATAATAATAATAATAATAATAATAATAATAATAATAATAATAATAACAATAATAAAAGAAGCTAAAGAACTCAACAGAACAAGCAAACACAAAATAACCAAAAATAATTAATAGTAATAATAATACTAAATAATAATAAAAACAAAAATAGTAATAATAATTAATAATAATGATGATAATGATAATAATCAGGATAATAATAATAATAATAATAATAATAATAATAAATAATAATAATAATAATAAATAAAAAAATAGCAATGTACACACTCCTCTCGAAGGAGAGGACACAGCTAAACAAAATAAATAAAAGGAAAAAGGAACTGAAGGAGGAGGAGAGAGAGAAAGAAAGATTGAGAGAGGAGCATGGGAGAAGAGAAGGGAAAGGGAGAGAGAGGGAGCGGCAGAGAAGGACGGGAAGAAGGGGGTTTTGGTCACCGGGTGGCACTGCTCCGGCGTTGGGTGGCGCCGAGCGCAGAGAGGGGGCTGCGAGCCGGCGCGGTGGTGGAGAGGAAAGGGGTTTCCGACAGTCGTGCCGAGGACGCGGCGGACGGTGGAGGCGCTGGGAGGCGGCGCTCAGGCGGAGAGGAGAGGAGGCGAGCACGGGTGACTGGGCGGCAAGGGATCGGTGGTTCGGCGGGGCTCACCGCTCCGGCGGCGAGATGGTGGGGGCACGAGCGGGCGAGACGGAAGACGGCGGAGCTGCGTGCGGCGGTCTCGGCCACCGGCGGCGAGAGGAAAGGTAGCGACGGTGAGTTTTAGGGTTTAATTTTAGGGGTCTTGGCCTGTCGGTGGTGGCGCTCGGCCAGGGTGGCCGGAAGGAGGGGCTGGGCTTCGACGGTTGGCCGTGTGCGGTGGGCTTTAGGGGTTGTGTGGCTGTGGAGAGGACGGTGGCCAGGAGGAGGTGATGTGGTGAGGCGGACGTCCGGTTTCTTGGTGGTGAGGAGGGTTTGCGGATGTCGACGGTGAGGAGAGTGTTGGCGGCGGTGTTGTTGTCCCGCGGCAATGGACACTTGGTGGTGGAGGTCGTTCGTAGGTGATTTGACAGGAAAGATGGAATGGAGAGGGCGCGGTTGGCTGGAGTTGGGTGGCCGGCGATGCCGCGACGCGGGTCTGGGGACACGATGGACGCGACGGTAGTGCGAGGTTGTGGGTGATGGTGGTGAAGCTGATGGCGGCAGTTGTGTTTGTAGCTGCGGCCGTGGAACAGTGGTGGTGGTGATGATGGGCTTTGTTTGCAGGTGGTGCTCGGATGTCCGGGAGTAGGCTGATGGCGTCGGCAACGGAAGGCGAGGGTTAGGATTAGGGATTTGTTAGTGGTGGAGGGTTACCGTCGTGTCCTGTGAGACACGGGGCGGGGTGTCCGGCATGTCGGACACGGAGAGAATTTATGTATTTGTAAAGGAAAATATGTAGTGGATGGGACACGGACACGGACACGATGCACTCACGTTTGGTTGTGGAATTTGGAGTTGGAATTTTTATGTGGAGGAGTATCTCTCCTTATATAGGAGGTGGGAATTCCCACTTAGATAAGGATTAGGATTTAAACCCAATTAAATAATTCAGTTTAAATCAAATCTAAATTCATTTTAAATTCTAATTTTAAATCTAGATAACCTAGACTCAAACTAAATATAAATTCTACCTTTAAACTATTTAAATTAAATCCATAAAATCAAATCAAAATTTAAAATGGCCACAATAACTTCCAAATATATTTTTCAAAATATCAATAATAATAATTTCAAAAATAATAAATTTTTTTAAAAATATTTTTTAATAATAAAATATTAATATTAATAAATCTCGAAAATTATATTTTTATTTAAAAATAAACTAATAAAATATTTAGAAAATATATACGTATGCACAAAGAATATTATTTATTATTATTAACTATTATAAACGAAAGACTTTTTATAAATAAATAAAATAATGGACTTGGAAATGTTGGTACGATAGCTAAAATAATTATTATTTTGAAACTATAAAATAATAAATAAAAATATTTTTCTAAAAATATGTACGCTAGCACATATTCGCACTCGTCGAGCAAATTCGATAATAACGAAATTTCGTGCGCGACGTTCACTGCAACTACGCAACGTACAAATACAAAAAAAATAATAATCAGTACCAAATTTATAAAAAAAAATATAGTAGAAATTTATGGGTTTTACAGTAGCGGAAAAAAAAAAGAAAAAAAAGATTTTTTGTTATCAAATATATGTTATTTCTAAACAAGAAGTTCTTTTGATGCCTTAATTTATTTGCTAGTTTCAAACAAGTTGTTCCAGCATACTAAACTTGTCCTTGAGCAAAATTTTGTAATCATCAACATTGTTATAATATACGGTGCTTAAATTATTGTAAGCATTAAGACTTATATGCATTGTTATAACTTATATTAGTGTTAGCATATCTCCTATTCACTCACAAAATTTGCTATACATTGCTTACACTTTACTATCATCAAGCAAATATTTTAACTTACTATTAACAAGTTATTTGTTAATTTTTGAATATTTGTCACATTAGTAACAATTTGTCATTTTCATAAAGTGACACCTGAGACAAACATTATTGTGTTAGTAATTTTGTCAATTCTAGTTTTTCTTTACTCAATATTTAAATTTAGGCTAAAGTAAACAATCAATTGATTTAGTAAAATTCCTTTAATTTTAAAGTTCTAAAGTAGAGATTTGTTTGGGAACAAGCCGAAAGGGCCCTTCTGTCAAAAAGACGTAAATCGTCTAAGCAACCGGTTCTTAAGTGTTCCTAGTGAACCTCCGCTTGCTGGGATCCGGCCCCTACAGCTAACCCAATCTTATCAAAACTTGAAAAACAAAAATTTTAAAGGTCTATTACTAAAATCATTTAAATTGTTAAGTTTTAGCTTAATCCATCTTACTGAGTAAATATTTTATTTTATTTTATTTTCAGACCTTAGAAATCATGTCTACCAAAGACGAGACTTCGACTGCTACGCCAGCCAAGTTTGATGGCACCCACTTCAAGAGGTGGCAGAGTCAAATGAATTTCTGGCTCACCACTTTAGGACTGATTTCAGCCATTGATGGTTCCACACCCATCATAAATGATTCTGACGACACTGAGTCTGACATAGGAATGTCCAAACCCTTCAGATCCTCCAAACCTAAAACCCAAGAAGAATATCTTCAAGAAGAAGAATATTGTTCAGCCTCATCACCAGAACCACCGGAATCGTCAACACCAGCAATCCCAGAAACCTAGAAACTTTGGTCAGACTCAGGATCAAAAAAGATTTTGTTTTGTGTGTGGTAGAACAAACCACACGGCCATCAACTGTTTCCAGAGGAAGAAGGAACCAATCAAGACTTCCTATAGGGGAAAAGGCCCAGCCAAACCAGAAGCCAACATGATTCTGAATGAGTCTTCTGGTTCCTTCAGGTCTATGACTTACCAACCCTTAGTTAATATTTCTTACCATTCTGATGACTGGTGGTTGGATTCTGGAGCTAATGTTCATGTTTCATTTGATCGCTCCTGTTTTTCAAACTATCAGGAATCATGTGGAGGAGACATAACCCTAGGAGATGGCTCTACGGCACAAATTGTAGGAAGAGGAAGAATAGATTTGAAGATGACATCAGAAAAAATTCTGCCTCTTCATGATGTTCTTCATGTGCCGACTGTTAGGAGAAATTTAGTTAGCGGTTCCCTTCTTGTAGCATCTGGTTACAAGATTGTAATGGAAGCCAATAAAGTTGTATTTTCTAAGAATGAGTCCTTTGTTGGTAAAGGATTTGTAAATGATGGTCTGTTTATTCTCAGTACTGTAAATAAAATGTTGGATCCTTCTCCTATTATTTCCAATGTAGAATCTTCCAATGTTTGGCATGGTAGACTAGGTCATGTGAACCTGGGTTCCCTTAGAAGAATGATGAACTTAGATCTTATTCCCAAGTCTCATGTAGATAATAAAGACAAGTGTGAGATTTGTGTTTAAGCCAAACATTCTAGACTACCATTCAAATCCGTAGAAAGGAATTCTGATATTCTAGAACTAGTTCATAGTGATGTTTGTGATTCAAATTGGACTTTGACTCGAGGCGGTAGAAAATACTTTGTCACATTTATAGATGATTGTTCAAAGTATTGCTATACCTACCTTCTCAAAACCAAAAATGAAGTTCTAGATAGATTCAAGGTTTACAAATCAGAAGCTGAAAACCAATTAGAGAAAAGGATTAAGATCCTTAGATCTGATCGTGGCGGAGAGTATACCTCAAACGAAATGACTAACTTCTGTGAAGAACACGAAATAATTCATGAGGTGACTGCTCCTTATTCACCACAGTCCAACAGAGTTGCTGAAAGGAAGAATCGCACTCTGTTAGACATGGTGAATGCCATGCTTCTCAGCTCAGGTGCTCCTGATAATCTGTGGGAAGAAGCCTTATTAACAGCCTGCTACATCCTAAATAGGATTCCCAGTAAATCTAAGGATAAGACTCCCTATGAATTATGGAAAGGTAGAATTCCTAGAGTCCATTACCTCAAAGTTTGGGGATGTCTAGCAAAAGTTGGAATCCCTGAACCAAAAAAGAGAAAGATTGGACCCAAGACCGTAGATGGTGTGCTCATAGGATATGCCTTAGATAGCAATGCCAATAGATTTTTAGTGACTAATTCTGAAGTAAATAAAATCTCTAACAATACCATTATAGAAGCTATAGATGCAGTTTACTTTGAGAATATATTCCCTTTTAAGGATAGAATTTCTTCCAACCCCTCAACTTCTTCCCTAGCTCCTTCTACAAGTTCCCATTACCATTCATCAAGCTCACAACCTGAACAAGACTTAGAACCTAGAAGAAGTAAAAGAGGAAGGATTGAAAGGAATTTAGGGGAAGACTTCTTCACTTATTTGATAGAGGGTGATCCCTCAACTTACGAAGAAGCAATATCTTCTTCTGATGCTCCTTTCTGGAAAGAAGCCATAAACAATGAGTACAATTCCATTATGGAGAACAGTACTTGGTATTTAGCAGACCTACCTTTAGGTAGTAAACCTATAGGTTGTAAGTGGATCTTCAAAAAAAAACTCAGAGCTGACGGTACTATAGAGAAATACAAAGCTAGATTAGTAGCCAAGGGTTTCACTCAGAAAAAGGGATTAGATTATTTTGATACCTATTCTCCTGAAGATAGGATTACTTCTATTATAACCCTTCTAGCCTTAGCATCCATTCATAACATGTTGATCCATCAAATAGATGTAAAGACAACATTTTTGAATGGAGATCTAGAAGAAGAGATCTACATAGAGCAACCTGAAGGTTTTATTGCTAAAGGTCAAGAAAAGAAAGTTTTCAGATTAGTAAAATCACTGTATGGCCTAAATCAAGCTCCCGAGCAATGGCACAACAAATTTGATAAAGTGATTATAGAATATGGTTTCTTGCCAAATGAGTATGACAAATGTATATACTCTAAAAATTCTGGTGGAAGTTGTGTCATTTTATGCTTGTATGTTGATGATATCCTTATTCTAGGATCTTCACTGGAACTGATAAATAACACTAAGAATTATTTATCTAACCGGTTTGATATGAAAGACCTAGGCGAAGCCAACTTGATCCTAGGAATGCAAGTGTCCAAATGCAAAGAGGGCTATACTCTATCTTTAGCACATTCAATTAAGAAAATGCTAAGAAAGTTTGAGTATTTTGACAAAAAACCTGCCCTTACTCCTTATGACAGTAATGTTGGTCTCAAGAAGAACGAAGGATCACCTATAGAACAACATAGATATTCACAGATGATAGGGTCCCTTATGTACATATCAAATAGAACCAGACCCGATATTGCATTTGCTATTAGAAGACTTAGTAGATATACCAGTAACCCAAATCAGTCACATTGGACTGCTTTGGATAGAGTACTTAGATATCTTAGAGGTACTCTAGATTATAAACTTTATTATACTAGACACCCCGATATCATAGAAGGTTATTCAGATGCAAACTGTGTAATGCCCGTGGTTCGTATCACGTATTGGGAATACGTGTACGTATTTCGGACTCGTATTTTTGGTTTGTCATAATTGGTTAGCCTTGGGTTTATTTTGCATGTTGCCTTAGCATGGTTCATCATGGCATTGCATTGGCTTGATTTGGTTCGGTTTAGTGGGTTGGCTTGGTTTGGTTTTATATGGAGGACCACTCCCACCTACCACCACTCCCACCATAAATATCCATTCCACTTTCTCTCTTCCATCAATTCTCATTAACTCATTTCTTCTTCTCCATCTTTACTCTTCACCTACCAGAGAGAGTGGAGAGCTTAGGCAAGTGCACCTTGCTTCATGGAGGAAGTCCATTTTTATTGTTCTATTATTTTCCTCATGTGTTTCTAATCCACTTTAGTATTTAACATTTTTCATTTCCATAGTTAAATTTTGGAGATCTAGCTTTGTGGTATTTTTGGTTTCCAGGAATTTGATCTATCAAACTTGCATATTTTGCGAAGTTGATGATCTCATGTTGCAGAGAATTTTGTTTGGTCCAAATTTGACCTATGAAATTTTGCTGAGCCGCATGGACATTTTTGCACTCAGTCGCATGGCCTATAAATGCAATAGCCAGCATTTATTTTGCATGCATTATTTGATGCAATGATAACAGTCAGCCGCATGGATTATGGAAAATAATCCATTGTAGCCGCATGCATGAAGCAAGCACGTCAGCCGCATATTAATGCCTTAGGTAATGCATTATGTAATGCATGTTTGTTTGCTATTTTATTTAATATCTTACAAACTTACTTGTGCTGGCAAGACCATTAATGCCAAGTTTTGCTTGAAATCCCATTAATGCATGTACTGGTAAGATATAAATGCATGATTCTTAGTTGCATTATGAAATGCACGTGATGCAAGCCTTGCTTGCTTGAACACACAGTAATGAGCCGCATATGGCTCTTAATGAGCCGCATATGCATGCAACGCATTAATGTACATTCTAAATACATGCAAGATTTTAACGTGTACAATATTTTATAGTAATTGCATTCTCCAATGCATTAATGTATATATTAAATGCATTAATACAAGTTGGAGCCGCATGAGGTCAGTATTGTAGCCGCATAGGGAGGAAAGAAATTGCATGCTTATTCTATTAAGCATTAAATTTTCTTGCCGCATGGGAATTGAAAGCATGTTGCATGCTTTTCCTTTAGCAAGCATTTAAATGCTTTCCTACCAAGCATCAAAAGCTTTCCTGGAAAAGCATTTCAATACTTTGTTATAATACGCAATTTCATGCTTTATTAGATAAGCATTAATGCCTTTTTGATTGAAAGCATTAAATCTATTACATGTTGAATGGCCTTTATGGCCAGCTTGCTTACAGAGTATGTATTAGCCGCATAGGTATTCATATTATAATGCATAAATCAAGTGGAGCCGCATAAGAAATTATTTAATATTAGTTGGTTGTTTGCATTTTCATGCAAGCAAACCGCATGGCCATTATTTATTTATTTGTTTGTATTTTCATGCAAGCAACGTGAGGGTGAGCCGCATGGATATTTACAGCGTTAATAACTGCTTGATGCAGAGCCGCATGGCCTTGGCCATTAAATAATATTATTATTTACATGTCGCATTTTTGCATGGAATGTAAGGTGAGCCGCATAGGCTCCCTTCCCCCACTATCTAATATTTTGGCCACGTGAGCCACTCTTTTACTGGTAGTCATCATTTCATTGTTTGGCCATGTGCCCCTTTCCTTTGTTTAAGTGGAAGCTCGCAATTATTGTCTTCCCACTCTCTGTCTTTTCTGATTGCATGAATATTTCTTGTTAGCATTTACTCTTGGCCGCATGGACCCCTTCAGCAATTTTCTAGCCGCATAAGCTTTGGCTAGCCGTATGGGTGGCCTTCCACTCTCTTTGACCGCATGTTTGTTCTCCCACTTTTGGGCCGCATGGGGTCCACTTTGATTGTTTAATGTTTTATTTGTCTGAATTATGGTCAGAATTTTTTTCCACTCCCAACATGAAAGTTGTAGAGTTTCTCCTTGGCTTCAAGAATATATATATTATATATATTATTATTTAATTGCACAAGTTTCTTTCCTCCTTGATAAATGACATGACCTGACAGTGACCCGTGGTGGTACACTCTTGACAATTAACTTGACATGATAACTTGACATGATAAACATGACTTGATAGTAGCCCGACGTGGCACACTCCTGACAGTGGACATGACATGATATATTTATATTTCTAGAATTGCTGTTGCGACGGCTAACACGACATGACAAGATTGAATGGCCTGGACACCGTGGACGATTGTGCTTGTATAAATGAACCAGTATTGTCTTGCATCATGTCTAGGATGGGGACCCCTGAGTACCACGGTCATGGGTACCCACTAAAATTTACTAAGGCTAATAACTAGAATAATTCAGTAGTCATGAGAGATTTCTCCAGTTACAGGCGATCCCGTTATCCCGGCCACAATTGTTTGGACTTGTAGCCTGCCGACGAGTAGAGCATATTTCCAGTCCACTGTCATGTGGGGCACTTCATGAAACAATTTTTACGCATACTGTCATGTGTTGCACACCAAGCTACCTAATAATTATTGATAAATGCTTAATGAATCCAAGTCGCCTGGATAACCTGGATTAGCTGCAGGGCTTGTGGCTGGAGGAACATCTCATTGCATATTGCTAGTAACTAGGCCTGTGATAACCCTAGTTAGTTAAAGTATCAAGCCGTACTTATTGCTTGGCCGTGAATGTTGGATGGAGTTTACCAGTTTATTCTTATTTTGATCCTGTACAAGATTGTTACATGACCTGTTTTTCTTATTTTATCTTACCGATAAATGGTGGGAGAAACCAAGTTCTGTTCAGACGAAGGATTACAACCCCGGTCCTTGTTTGGTTTACGGATTATAACCTGGTTATCTGAATAGTCCCATGGTTATCTCATCGTATATCATCCTGTCATGCTTTTCCAATATGTCCTGTCTTTTATTGATTCTGTACAAGATCATCTTTTATATATCACCTGCCATGTTTCTTTTAATTACTGTCTTTTATTTTGTAATTATACTCTTATGCTAATTGCTGGTTTTAGTTCCTAAGTGAAGCCTCCTTTGTGGCACTTGCTCTTTCTGGGGTCTGACCCAGCTGGTTGTGTATGGCCAGATACCGGAGCAGCACCAGAGGATCTACCGAACTTCCAGCCACATGGTGACCTCTAGAGGGAATCCTGGCAACGAGTGGGTTTATTTTGGCTCTCCCACTCTATTATAAAATTATTCTTTTGAGGCGTTTAGCCGCCGAGCAAGTGTTAGCTCGTGTACATTTTTACTTACTATCTGCCTACGGGCTGTAACAAGATTGGCAACCTAGGGTTGATCATGTATGACTGAAACTCTTGCTAGTCCTCACATTTTGTAACGACTAGCTTCATGATCAGCTGAATATGTAATGTTTGGGATACCTTACTATTGTATATTTGGTGATCTTACATCTTGTAACATTTACTTACTTGCTTGTGATTGAGACACTAGGCTTGTTATCGACCTTAAGAGACTGATGGCATGTAGATAAACCCTCATATATCTAGACAGTCGTGACCGTATAGTGGAGTGGATCCCATTTCATTATACGTAGCTGGCTATGTCTGTCCCCGCTCTCCAGTATTCTGGTTTTGGGGCGTGACATGGTTTAAGTGGTGGCCCATGCAGGTCTTGTAAATCAAGATATGTGAGGGTTTACCGAATAGATGTCTCAATCAGTACTCGCCTTTAATCTCTGCTCGTATTCTCTTGATTCCTGAAATTCTTGTCCTGATCACATGCTTGTAATCGTTGATCTGTCCTGGTCCTTCCTTATTGTTTCCATGTCGTCTTCTTCAGCGGCATTGAACCTGGACCTGCCGATCAGCAAGGCGGATCGCCTTCCATGGACCAGCAACAACCAGAAGATCAGGCCCAGCACTCAGGAGCAGCCTCCCGAGTCGTACCTACTGGAGGAGAGCCGCCAGTTCAGCCAGTCCAGCCTGCAGAGCCTGATGATGGCACTTTGGTGGGTCTCATCAGATCATTGTTAGCTTCCCAAGATCGCCGAGGAGATGCCTTACAACAGGCAGTGGCAGATGCTCTGAACAGAGGTGGAGATTATGGGAACCGTGCAGCGAACAGTTTCAAGCGTCTGAACCCTCCATTCTTCAACGGCAGCGAAGATGCTATTGTTGCTGATGCATGGCTCCAGGATACTGAAGTGATTCTAGAAGCAGCCAGAACCCCAGGAGATGAGAAGGTGGCCGTAGTACGTCTACAGTTATTGGATCTTGCCCGCAGCTGGTGGGCAGCACAGGCCGATGGATTAGTGGCCCCTATTTCATGGACAGTATTCAGGGAGAGATTCCAGACCAAGTATTTTGATGCTGTAGCTCGGTATGATCTACAGACGAGGTTCACCAATCTAAAGCAGATGGGCAGGACGGTCGATGGATATGCGGCCGAGTTCTCCAGGCTTAGTCGGTTTGCTCCCACCTTGGTGGCGACCGAGTTCGACAGAGCCCAGCGGTTCTAGCAGGGGCTCAACCTTGAGATTTTGTTGGCAGTAGAACAGTTTGAGCATCAGACATTTGATGCAGAGTTGAGGGCAGCTAGGAGGCACGAGTATACCTCCCACAGGATAGTAGACAGGACCGGAGGTCGAAAGCGATCTCACGGCCAGATGACCCAGTCGACAGCACCAGCCCCGACAGTCAGGGCTTTGACAATTGGAACTTCGAGGCAGACAGCCTCAGTAACGTCGGTCACGTCCCCTCAGCAACAGAAGCAGAAGCAGTCTTCCGCAATGGGCTGCACTCATTGTGGGAAGCCAGGACACGTTGTTTCGGAGTGTCGCAGAGCACAGAAATTGTGTTTGGCTTGTGGAGCACCGGACCACAAGATAGGATCATGTCCGAATAAAGCAGGTTCCTCCTCATCGGTCCCGACTAGTCCCTCGGTAAGGGGACCAGCACCAGCAGCAGTACCAGCCTCCGAGGCCATTGCCGCCTCAGCCCCAAGTCTTTTCGCAGTAAAGACCCCAGCAGTATGCCCTGGTCCAAGCTCAGATTCAGAACCGGCAAAGAGGTTCCTAGCAGGATATCTTCCCTCTTTCTCGTGCCTTCGATTTCCTTGCTTACATACATGATTGCATGATTGATTGCTTAGTATAGCTTGTCCTTGCATCTCTAGCCTCTTGATTAAATTCCGAGGACGAAATTCTTTTAAGGTGGGTAGAGTTGTAATGCCCGTGGTTCGTATCACGTATTGGGAATACGTGTACGTATTTCAGACTCATATTTTTGGTTTGTCATAATTGGTTAGCCTTGGGTTTATTTTGCATGTTGCCTTAGCATGGTTCATCATGGCATTGCATTGGCTTGATTTGGTTCGGTTTAGTGGGTTGGCTTGGTTTGGTTTTATGTGGAGGACCACTCCCACCTACCACCACTCCCACCATAAATATCCATTCCACTCTCTCTCTTCCATCAATTCTCATTAACTCATTTCTTCTTCTCCATCTTTACTCTTCACCTACCAGAGAGAGTGGAGAGCTTAGGCAAGTGCACCTTGCTTCATGGAGGAAGTCCATTTTTATTGTTCTATTATTTTCCTCATGTGTTTCTAACCCACTTTAGTATTTAACATTTTTCATTTCCATGGTTAAATTTTGGAGATATAGCTTTGTGGTATTTTTGGTTTCCAGGACTTTGATCTATCAAACTTGTATATTTTGCGAAGTTGATGATCTCATGTTGCAGAGAATTTCGTTTGGTCCAAATTTGACCTATGAAATTTTGCTGAGCCGCATGGACATTTTTGCACTCAGCCGCATGGCCTATAAATGCAATAGCCAGCATTTATTTTGCATGTATTATTTAATGCAATGATAACAGTCAGCCGTATGGATTATGGAAAATAATCCATTGTAGCCGCATGCATGAAGCAAGCACGTCAGCCGCATATTAATGCCTTAGGTAATGCATTATGTAATGCATGTTTGTTTGCTATTTTATTTAATATCTTACAAACTTACTTGTGCTGGCAAGACCATTAATGCCAAGTTTTGCTTGAAATCTCATTAATGCATGTACTGGTAAGATATAAATGCATGATTCTTAGTTGCATTATGAAATGCACGTGATGCAAGCCTTGCTTGCTTGAACACACAGTAATGAGCCGCATATGGCTCTTAATGAGCCGCATATGCATGCAACGCATTAATATACATTCTAAATACATGCAAGATTTTAACGTGTACAATATTTTATAGTAATTGCATTCTCCAATGCATTAATGTATATATTAAATGCATTAATACAAGTTGGAGCCGCATGAGGTCAGTATTGTAGCCGCATAGGGAGGAAAGAAATTGCATGCTTATTCTATTAAGCATTAAATTTTCTTGCCGCATGGGAATTGAAAGCATGTTGCATGCTTTTCCTTTAGCAAGCATTTAAATGCTTTCCTACCAAGCATCAAAAGCTTTCCTGGAAAAGCATTTCAATGCTTTGTTATAATAAGCAATTTCATGCTTTATTAGATAAGCATTATTGCCTTTTTGATTGAAAGCATTAAATCTATTACATGTTGAATGGCCTTTATGGCCAGCTTGCTTACAGAGTATGTATTAGCCGCATAGGTATTCATATTATAATGCATGAATCAAGTGGAGCCACATAAGAAATTATTTAATATTAGTTGCTTGTTTGCATTTTTATGCAAGCAAACCGCATGGCCATTATTTATTTATTTATTTATTTATTTATTTGTTTGTATTTTCATGCAAGCAACGTGAGGGTGAGCCGCATGGATATTTACAGCGTTAATAACTGCTTGATGCAGAGCCGCATGGCCTTGGCCATTAAATAATATTATTATTTGCATGTCGCATTTTTGCATGGAATCTAAGGTGAGCCGCATAGGCTCCCTTCTCCCACTATCTAATATTTTGGCCACGTGAGCCACTCTTTTATTGGTAGTCATCATTTCATTGTTTGGCCACGTGTCCCTTTCCTTTGTTTAAGTGGAAGCTCGCAATTATTGTCTTCCCACTCTCTGTCTTTTCTGATTGCATGAATATTTCTTGTTAGCATTTACTCTTGGCCGCATGGACCCCTTCAGCTATTTTCTAGTCGCATAAGCTTTGGCTAGCCGCATGGGTGGCCTTCCACTCTCTTTGACCGCATGTTTGTTCTCCCACTTTTGGGCCGCATGGGGTCCACTTTGATTGTTTAATATTTTATTTGTCTGAATTGTGGTCAGAATTTCTTCCCACTCCCAACATAAAAGTTGTAGAGTTTCTCCTTGGCTTCAAGAATATATATATTATATATATTATTATTTAATTGTACAAGTTTCTTTCCTCCTTGATAAATGACATGACCTGACAGTGACCCGTGGTGGTGCACTCTTGACAATTAACTTGACATGATAACTTGACATGATAAACATGACTTGATAGTGGCCCGACGTGGCGTACTCCTGACAGTGGACATGACATAATATATTTATATTTCTCGAATTGCTGTTGCGACGGCTAACACGACATGACAAGATTGAATGGCCTGGACACCGTGGACGATTGTGCTTGTATAAATGAACCAGTATTGTCTTGCATCATGTCTAGGATGGGGACCCCTGAGTACCACGGTCATGGGTACCCACTAAAATTTACTAAGGCTAATAACTAGAATAATTCAGTAGTCATGAGAGATTTCTCCAGTTACAGGTGATCCCGTTATCCCGGCCACAATTGTTTGAACTTGTAGCCTTCCGACGAGTAGGGCACATTTCCAGCCCACTGTCATGTGGGGCACTTCATGAAACAATTTCTACGCATACTGTCATGTGTTGCACACCAAGCTACCTAATAATTATTGATAAATGCTTAATGAATCCAAGTCGCCTGGATAACCTGGATTAGCTACAGGGCTTGTGGCTGGAGGAACATCTCATTGTATATTGCTAGTAACTAGGCCTGTGATAACCCTACTTAGTTAAAGTATCAAGCCGTACTTATTGCTTGGCCGTGAATGTTGGATGGAGTTTACCAGTTTATTCTTGTTTTGATCATGTACAAGATTGTTACATGACCTGTTTTTCTTATTTTATCTTGCCGATAAATGGTGGAAGAAACCAAGTTCTGTTCAGACGAAGGGTTACAACCCCGGTCCTTGTTTGGTTTACGGGTTGTAACCTGGTTATCTGAATAGTCACATGGTTATCTCATCGTATATCATCCTGTCATGCTTTTCCAATATGTTCTGTCTTTTATTGATTCTGTACAAGATTGTCTTTTATATATCACCTGCCATGTTTCTTTTAATTACTGTCTTTTATTTTGTAATTATACTCTTGTGCTAATTGCTGATTTTAGTTCCTAAGTAAAGTCTCATTTGTGGCACTTGCTCTTTCTGGGGTCTAACCCAGCTGGTTTTGTATGGCCAGATACCGGAGCAGCACCAGAGGATCTACCGAACTTCCAGCCACATGGTGACCTCTAGAGGGAATCCTGGCAACGAGTGGGTTTATTTTGGCTCTTCCACTCTATTGCAAAATTATTCTTTTGAGGCGTTTAGCCGTCGAGCAAGTATTAGCTCGTGTATATTTTTACTTACTGTCTGCCTACGGGCTGTAACATGATTGGCAACCTAGGGTTGATCATGTATGACTGAAACTCTTGCTAGTCCTCACATTTTGTAACGACTAGCTTCATGATCAGCTGAATATGTAATGTTTGGGACGCCTTACTATTGTATATTTGGTGATCTTACATCTTGTAACATTTACTTACTTGCTTGTGATTGAGACACTAGGCTTGTTATCGACCTTAAGAGACTGATGGCTTGTAGATAAACCCTCATATATCTAGACAGCCGTGACCGTATAGTGGAGTGGATCCTATTTCATTATACGTAGCTGGCTATGTCTGCTCCCGCTCTCCAGTATTCTGGTTCTGGGGCGTGACATGGTTTAAGTGGTGGCCCATGCAGGTCTTG
This sequence comes from Iris pallida, assembly GCA_029216955.1. Classification (NCBI taxonomy): domain Eukaryota; kingdom Viridiplantae; phylum Streptophyta; class Magnoliopsida; order Asparagales; family Iridaceae; genus Iris; species Iris pallida. The sequence continues at coordinate 8,797,107 of JANAVB010022593.1, forward strand.
TAAATCAAGATATGTGAGGGTTTACCGAATAGATGTCTCAATCAGTACTCGCCCTTGATCTCTGCTCGTATCCTCTTGATTTCTGAAATTCTTGTCCTGATCACATGCTTGTAATCGTTGATCTGTCCTGGTCCTTTCTTATTGTTTCCATGTCGTCTTCTTCAGCGGCATTGAACCTGGACCTGCTGATCAGCAAGGCGGATCGCCTCCCGTGGACCAGCAACAACCATAAGATCAGGCCCAGCACTCAGGAGCAGCCTCCCGAGTCGTACCTACTGGAGGAGAGCCGCCACTTCAGCCAGTCCAGCTTGCAGAGCCTGATGATGGCACTTTGGTGGGTCTCATCAGATCATTGTTAGCTTCCCAAGATCGCCGAGGAGATGCCTTGCAACAGGCAGTGGCAGATGCTCTGAACAGAGGTGGAGAACATGGGAACCGTGCAGCGAACAGTTTCAAGCATCTGAACCCTCCAATCTTCAACGGCAGCGAAGATGCTATTGCTGCTGATGCATGGCTCCAGGATACTGAAGTGATTCTAGAAGCAGCCAGAATCCCAGGAGATGAGAAGGTAGCCGTAGTGCGTCTACAGTTATTGGATCTTGCCCGCAGCTGGTGGGCAGCGCAGGCCGATGGATTAGTGGCCCCTATTTCATGGGCAGTATTCAGGAAGAGATTCCAGACCAAGTATTTTGATGCTGTAGCTCGGTATGATCTACAGACGAGGTTCACCAATCTGAAGCAGATGGACAGGATGGTAGATGGATATGCGGCCGAGTTCTCCAGGCTTAGTCGGTTTGCTCCCACCTTGGTGGCGACCGAGTTCGACAGAGCCCAGCGGTTCCAGCAGGGGCTCCACCTCAAGATTTTGTTGGCAGTGGAACAGTTTGAGCATCAGACTTTTGATGCATTGTTGAGGGCAGCTAGGAGGCACGAGTATACCTCCTACAGGATAGTAGACAGGAGCGGAGGTCGAAAGCGATCTCACGGCCAGATGACCCAGTCGACAGCACCAGCCCCGGCAGTCAGGGCCTTGACAATTGGAACTCCGAGACAGGCAGCCTCAGTAACGTCGGTCACGTCCCCTCAGCAACAGAAGCAGAAGCAGTCTTCCACAATAGGCTGCACTCATTGTGGGAAGCCAGGACACGTTGTTTCGGAGTGTCGCAGAGCACAGGGATTGTGTTTGGCTTGTGGAGCACCGGACCACAAGATAGGATCCTGTCCGCGACTATAGGATAGGGCGATCCTAGACAACTCTCATGAATATGGAATAAGTGCGCATGGCCAATCAAAAGTGCCAACCGATAGACTCAAGAACCTCTAGCGTACTATGTGTACTATTTTCTGAATCTGGTTCAAGAAGTCTGATTTAAGGCATAGTCCATCAAGCACTTCTTCCGATAAAGACAATAGTCCCTAAGTGAGATTCAAGGCTGTAGTCCATCTCATCTATGCATAGTATATATATTTGCCCAGATATTCTTTACTCTTATTCTTATCTTTTATTTTTTCAGAACTTGGTTTTTTTTGGGGAGGGGGGGATTGTTGCATGGTTGTTTGACTAAGCAAATGCAAAAACCAAGTCTCATCTTTTGTCCTATTATCTTGCCTTTTGAACGTTGGGTTTTACCAACGTTAGGAGGACCATCCTTTGTGGCCAAGTGATAGAAAAGTTGTTGGGGCTCTTTGCCTATATTTATTCCTGTTATTCTTTGCTTCTAAACTTGACCTGAGGTGTAAACTCTTCACTAAACAAAAAATCTCCTACCTTATCTCTCTTGTTTACTTCAAAGACATTGTTCTTCAATTTATGCTTTGGGCAAAAGCTAAGTTCGGGGTCGCTCTTTCCGAGTTGTGTGCGACGAGGAGATACCGGTAGAGCGGAAGTTTTACCACTAGGAGCATTCGGAACAAGTCTGCACATAGACCCGAATCAACTCTTAGGGCAGTGCTTCGTGCGCGACTTTTCCGGAGACTGGTAACATTTACTTTATTTTATTTTGTTTGCAGATTTTTTGGAATAATTTCCAACAGTTGAGGATGTTTGAAACTTTTTAAGCAATTTATAGCATGTCTTGGCCTTTAGGCGAGTCATCTATTCATGGACCAAGTCATAATATTCTTTGAATTGTTGAATGTCCCAATTACTCATTAGGTGGATGATTCCCCAAATATATTTTTATCAAGTAGTTTAGTAATATGCTAATTCAGATGTATAGATCTTATGATTATCCATTCATACCCATGACACAATGATCGAGAAATTATCCAGTGAGTCGGGTCAGTCATCAAGTGGAGGATGATCAAAAAATTTATGGTGAGTCCGGCTCACTGAATAATTTCTCGTTGAGGAGAGTTACAAGACAATGCTGGATTTATATCAAAGTCTGTGTATTGTGATGTTAGCTCTGGAAGAGAGTTCTGCAGTTTATATTTGTTCAAAACTAATTGCGAAAACTAGGACGATGATGAGTCTGGCTTGTGCGATGCGGGGCATCCACAACATCGTAGAACTGACAAAAAATAGCCCCGATCGATCTGAGCTGGCGTGGGTCAAAATGGGGCGTCCGTGCATAAAAACTCAATGGCTAGGACGTCGCGCGGACGGTCGATGACCGGCACCATTCTATCACGGGTATAAACGACGGCCGATGTAATGCATGTGGTTCGTATTACGTATTCTGGTATATGTGTACGTATATTGCATGTTTCTTGGCTTGGTTCGGCTTGGTTGGCTTGGTTCGGTTTGCTTGCTTCCGTATGGACCGAACCAACTCCCACCTACCACCCCACTCCTCCCTTTATTAGCCGCCCAACTCTCTCTCTTCATTACTCTTCTTCATTTACTTTTTCTTCTTCTCCACCAACACTTCCTCACCTACCAGAAAGAGAGCTAGGCAAGTGTAACTTGCTTCATGGTTTAAGTGGTGGCCCATGCAGGTCTTGTAAATCAAGATATGTGAGGGTTTACCGAATAGATGTCTCAATCAGTACTCGCCTTTGATCTCTGCTCGTATCCTCTTGATCCCTGAAATTCTTGTCCTGATCATATGCTTGTATCGTTGATCTGTCCTGGTCCTTCCTTATTGTTCCCTATGTCGTCTTCTTCAGCGGCATTATTCCTGGACCTGCCGATCAGCAAGGCGGAGCGCCACCTGTGGACCAGCAGCAACCAGGAGATCAGGTCCAGCATTCAGGAGTGGCCTCCAGAGTCGAGCCTATTGGAGGAGAGCCACCAGTTCAGCCCGTCCAGCCTGCAGATCATGATGATGGCACTTTGATGGGTCTCATCCGATCATTATAACACTACTAGAAAAAGGGCTTTAGGCGACTAGTAGTTTTTTGTCACCTCAATGCAAAATTAGTTGCCTAAGGTTTATCGTCACCAAATTTCTTGGTCGCAAACATCGTCGCCTCAGGCTCCTGGCCCAAAGTAAGGGACAACTAATTAAGCATTTTAGTTGCAAAAGATCTTTGGCTACTACACTGTTGCGAGAAAATATCTGTCATTCCAAAATTTTAGCCAAGAAGGCGTTGTCGCCTTAGGGTGTAGGATTATTTTGGAGGGAAAGATGCACCAATACCTTTGTTGACTAAAATGGTTGGCAAAGGTAGTCTATGGTGACAACATTTGGTTGCAAGAGGTTGTCTGTAGCAACTATCAGTGGTCCCCCAAGGTGGTTGGTGCTGACTATGATTGGTCGTAATAAGTAGTGTGTGACGACTATCATTTGTTGCCTAAGACACTTTTTGACAACTATACTTGGTCGCAATAAATAGTATGTAGAGACTACTATTGATCGCCAAAGGTAGTCTGTGGCGACTACCATTGGTCGCCTAAGAAACTACTACAACAAAATTACCTTTTTATGATTACTAAAAATAGCTTTGTATAACGCTTTTTAGTTGGCGTTCAAGTGTTATAAATATCAGTGTTATAAATATTTTAAAAGCGTTATAAATGTTATATACATATGCAACACTTTTTACTCGAAGCGTTATAAATGGAATGCATATATATAACATTTATTTTCCAAAGTGTTATAAATATGATGCACATATATAACACTTATTTTTCAAGCATTATAAATGGGATACACATATATAACACTTATTTTTAAAATGTTATAAAAACAATATTGCTCAATCAATAATCAAGCAATTTCCAGTACTGCTCGATTTCTACTCGATTTAAAAAAAAGTTAATCCATCCCAAATACAACAAATATATATTCAAGATGTCACTTTAAGAAACTACTAAAGCATTCATTTCGAATTAAACATATCATTCAATCCATATACGTACAATCCAATACTAAAAATACATACTATCAACATCTTACATTTTTTGAATTAAATATCATTCAATCCATATATGTACAAGCTTGCTCCTCCACCATCATTTCTTTGAAAAAATAACTCTATCTAGGTAACGTCCATGATACGCCCCACTGCTTCTAGTATTGAGTTGTAGGGAGAGGAAGAGCGTCTTGTTGTGAAATGTGGCTAAATGGACACTATTTCTGCATCAACATTGTTGAATTCAATGACAGGGACTTGCCACCGAGTTTAAGCGATGCGTGCTTCGAATGCCTCTTTGCAGTTGCTTGCATCATCAACCATCTTACTTCAGTTGAACCAGTAAAACTAACCTGAAACCAGTAAAACCTATTACTCATATTAAATCAGAAACTGTTTAATAGATACAGTCGTTTAAAATCTGACCGTCAATTTCCTAAAGGGTGAAGGGCCTGACCAATAATTTACAATTCTCTTTCTTATAAAGATCAATTTTCGAAAGGGTGAAGGGCCTGACCGTCAAGAATGCACATCAGATGCTCTTTAATATATCTAAAGTCTGATACAATAAGAATATCGGATATCTATGTCAGGGCTCCAAGAGACAGCAAAAACACAAATGGCAGTCACATCAGCGAATCCACTGATGCCGCAATTCATGGATAATTGTCATATTGGAACAGGTCGGGTATATATATACTTTTAGGGGGATCTATCCGATCTCCTTTTTTTCATGCAAGCTAATAGCCAAGACTTTTTAGGTAATCTATCCTATCTCCTTTTTTTTCCTGGTATTATACACTTACTTTTCTGAAATTTTAGCCCTCTAAAGTTCTTTCTTTGGTTCAATAAGCTTCCCTTCTTGCTTTAAGTTGGAAAGCCTTTTTCTTGAGTGACAACCTGAGATTTATCGACCCCACCAGTTTTTCTACTAGACGAGGAACTCTACAAGATTTTTCCAAGAAGATTAGACAACTCACCATCTACACTAAGTTGATCATATACAAAAATAGAGAACTGTTCATGAATAACTCATGAATATATGAAATATGACTTGTCAAAAGTTGAACAAAATCTGAAGCTAAGCACATGGGACAAACAGTATATTAGAAGTTTTATTGGTGAACACTCCAAATTTGGTGCCAAATAAGATTCAAAATTCCAATCGATGTGCTTTATATGAGTTTGATTTCTTGACAAGTTTAAATAAATTTAATCCTAACGCAATGCATCTGTAAAGGAAGTGTGGAGTCAATGCTTCTAGATAGGTCCAGTATCTGTCAACCCAATTTTTTTAATATAATTACAAATGTAGCCCTTAGAACGTATGATAGATGACTGATATCAGGCTGACATCCAGTTTTAGGAATATCTAGCATAAGCAGAGCTAAAAAATTAGTTTGAGGGTTATCTTGCATAAGTAGAGCAAAAAAAATAGTTTGAGGGTATTTAAGATACAGGAGAATGTACCAAATGATGCGTATATATGAAATGGGACAAAAAAATACATAGCTTTGCAATACCTGAACTAAGGCATCAGGTCGTGATTCGAAAACAATCAGGAGCATAGATAAAATACACTTCTAGTCCTGTAGAAAAAACATATATAGAAGGAAAATTATTTGTATAAAGGTTCAAGAGTAAGGTAAAATGAACCAAATCTTATCAAATAGTACAACTAAAGCATGAGTTATTGAGGAATATATTATAATGGCCTTTTTTTTTTAACTATCATGGCCTTTATATCATCCCAAACATCATCAATTACGTAAGCACTCAAGATTAGATCATCAAGAAATTCCATAGTATTTGCACCTGGAGATATTTGGCTCAATAACTGATGCATGTAATGAATAGAAGGATAAATTATTTCAATTAGAGATTTAGTTATAAAAGAGAATACCTTTTGAACCTGATTGAGAGCTTTTTAATGTTTTGTGCAATTATGTGATCATATACTAGTTTACCAAGTGCATGACGAATCATGGGTGGTTCGTCAAGAAATAAATCATATAATGGACCTAATTCATCATCTGTTAGAAGATGATGCCTACAAAATAGAAAAGGACAAGCTTTGTTTATAGTATAGAAAGTTACCATTAACACTACAAAACTAACTGAGATTAAGAGGAATACCTCAACAGTTGTTTTAATAGTCCTATGACAGAAACAACCATCGAAACATTGATATCATCAGCCCTTTAAATAAGGTATTTTTCTTGTAATTCTAAATGGACAAACAACTGCTGAGGTTTTAAATGGACAAACAAGACCCTTTAAACAAATACATAGTTCTAAACCCAACCCCAACATGTTCCTTCTCATATCCTCAAGCAACATGCTCTTCAAGAAGTGATTGATCAAAATGCCAAACCCCTGCAGAAAAGACCACGAAACATATTTGACACCATGTCAAGGACGATAAAACTAAGATTATGGGCAATAGGCTAGTGAAGTCTTTGTTTATGTTCCTACCATGTCCCTTGCTGACCCTTCTCAATTGAGCTACGTATTAAAAAATCTTCTTTATAACTTCAACCTGGTTTGAAAAGTAATACACATATTAACTATGCTATTATATACTTCAATATAGTGTTGTAATCGGAAGACATGACCAGAAGGAACAACTAATATGATAATAGGGGCCAATACAAAGGTGTAAACTTAAAGCCAATGATTTTTTTAAGAACTATTCTACGAAGACACAAACAAGGTGTGTGACTATGTTTTTGTAGAAAAAAAAACTTAAATCACAATTATCTTTGCAAACACTATTTGTTCTAAAGAGCTGCAAATACTATTTGGCAAGCGACAACACATTTTAGAGAAAAATGTATAATATGAAATTTGTCTAAGCTTTTTGGTCTAAAATAATCAAGAGACATATAATTATTCTTATCCTACCTAATCATTGACAACCGAAGATTTTATATTGGCAAACTTTATTGAAGCTAAAAAAGACTGTTAGATTTAGACGTGTTGCATAACTTACGATGCAACAGAGAAATTCAGTATAATTTTAGATATCGTTCTACTCTCAGGCTTTCCTCCTGAAATGCCATAATTGTTAAATATAAACAAGGTAGCATTTGCAAAATTTACGTAAAATAGAAAGTGGCTTACTATTAGACGTCTCCAAGACAAAATTTGACATCATGTGCTTCTGAAAGCAAGCAATAAGACGGGAAAGTCAACATACTTTTTGTTTTAATAGAATAACTATATTTATTGGCTGGAAAATACAAGACTCGATGTTTGTCATAGACAAGAATAAACAATAATAATACATGAACAAAGCATTTACAAGATATACATCAATTAACTCATCACCTGTAGGTGGCTTTTAACATGAGCAATAGTCAACCTATGCAAAGACATTGGTAGGGTTAAATTCATATCGATGCAAAAGACGGTGTATGGGTTAATTACATCATAATAATTCCAATCTCTGCTGAGCTTTTCCAAAAGACCATATAAGGGGGAACCTTAACAAGAAAAGATCATGGGGTTGGTAATTCTATTTGGATAACATTTTCTACAATTCATAATTTATGCCTTTTAGGTACAGTAGTATTTAACAATATTTAGCTCAGTCTTGAAACGTAGTAATCGAAATAAGAAGAAAATTTATCTCAGGAGAAAACCTAAATACACATATGACCAATGAACTAAAACATGAATGGTTCAAACAAAGCCATAGCTCTTTATTTTTTTTCTTTTTTGAAAGCAACCTTGTTAGGTTGGCTTGCTACAGCTTATTTAAGTTGTTTTTTGCTGCTTTTTCTGAGCAGTAGTTGCTTTCTTTTGCAATAGTTGTTTGGTAAGAGCTGGTTGCTTATTTTTTGAGAAGATTTTGCCTATTTGGGGTTGCTTCAGAGAACAGGGAGGGGTGCTTTTGTAAGCAGCTTATGATAAATTTCAGCAAATACCAAACCCAACCTAACCTTATTCTTATTTCATGGAGAGGTTGTTTACATGGCGCAAACCCAAGTCCTCTAGAATGCAAGCACCAAACCTTTTTTATCCATGACACCCTCGTAAATGAAACATGTGCGCAACCTTTGCAAATGAATTGTAAAAATGTAATATGTTATGACAAATACAGAACACTTTGTCAGACGATCAATATGTGTATGTGACACAAAAGTGGTTACCTTGTAGGAAAAATGTCTCCCATCAAAGCTCACTTTATGGTTGTTCTTCAAACTGTCAAAAATAGTTGTGTTACCATTTATGTCAATGTAACTTGCTTCATTTATCAGCCCTGGTGTGAGGGCTGGCCTTGTCTACAAAAGAGTACAAGGGTTCAGAAGTCAGTAGAGACTCTTAAACAATACAACAATAGAATTCTCCTATTTGAAAATTAGGTCTCAAATCTCAATTATCAACATACCCATACTCCGCAACAATGAACAACAGGCTCTCCCATGCATAATTCTGCTTGAAGCCATCCGTGAGAAAAAAGACCAAACTGTACAATACATTTCAAATAAACCTTTGTGATTATATAACTACAGAAGAAGATGGATCTACAAACCTTGAGATGATATTTCGTTCTGGCATTTTGTCAAACAAGATGCCGGCACTAGTCAAGACAATATATTTCTTTACGTAGACGTTGTCGTCGGAGATGGACTTGAGGACGTGGGTATGGATGCGGACACAGAGGCAGGCGCATGCCTAGAGGACGAAAGGGAAGGTCAAGTTGTTGGAAGAGAGGCCAAAGCAACGCATGTAGAAGAAGGAAGCAAGGTCAGAGGGGAAGTGGGAGGAGAAGACAACCAGGCCGCCAACCATTCGAAGGCCCTGACGTCCTTCTTCATCTCATTCCAAACCGCCCATTCCCTGTCGCCTCGCCATCCGACTTCAACCCTTGACCCGAGCCAATCCCCTCGTCAGCCTTGATCTCCTCCCAAGCTGACCCGATGCCAAAGATCCTTATGTGTCGCGTCCCGTGCACCCTAATACCACTGACCTAAGAAAATCGGGCCGACCCCTCACCGTCAACCGAACCTAACGTCGTGGAGATGGAGACCGCGAGGGGCTTGAATTCAGCGCTCGATACAGAAGAATAAATGGGGAAATAAGGAGAGGCCCCTTGCTGATATAAAAAGGGGGCAAAGAAGAAGCTTTGAGCTTTAGGAATTTAGGGGGAAATATATTTTAGAATGCTAAAATTTTGGTGCCCTAATGAAAAACATTTAGGGCCCGTTTGGTTTGCAGGATTGGACAACGTAATGTAATTGGCATTACGTTGTCAATCTAACTCGGGTGTTTGGTTGGACAAAAAAAATTAGATGTAATGTAATCGCGATTACAAGTTTGATTACATTACATCAGTTTCTTCTAAACTCAATTACATCATAAAACCTATGTAATCTCAATTACATTACAACTTAAGCGGAAGGTTGGTATGCTATAATTTGGTCTTTTTGTTCGTTTTTGGTCATTTTTTGTTGTTTTTGTTTGTTTTTGGTCATTTTTGTTCGGTTTTGGTCGTTTTTGTTCGTTTTTTGTCATTTTTGTTCGTTTTTGGTCATTTTATGTTGTTTTTTTTTTTATTTTTTGTCGTTTTTGGTCGTTTTTGTTCGTTTTTGGTCGTTTTTTTGTCGTTTTTGTTCGTTTTTTGTTATTTTTGTTCGTTTTTTGTTGTTTTATTTGTTTTTTTGTTCGTTTTTGTCCTTTTGTTGTTTTTGTCCGTTTTTTGTCGTTTTTGTTCGTTTTTTGTCATTTTTGTTCATTTTTTGTTGTTTTTGTTTGTTTTTTGTCTTTTTGTTGTTTTGTCCGTTTTTTGTCGTTTTTGTTCGTTTTTTGTCATTTTTGTTCGTTTTTTCGTTGTTATATGTTTGTTTTTTTTAATCGTTTTTGTCATTTTTTTTTGTTATTTTTGGTCCTTTTTTGTTCGTTTTTTGTCGTTTTTGTTCGTTTTTTGTAATTTTTGTTCGTTTTTTTTTCATTTTGTTCGGTTTTTGTCATTTTGTCCTTTTTTTTGTTCGTTTTTTGTCGTTTTTGTTCGTTTTTTGTTGTTTTTGTTTTTTTTTGTCGTTTTTGCCCTTTTTTGTTGTTTTTGTCCCTTTTTTGTCGTTTTTGTTCGTTTTTTTATCATTTTTGTTCGTTTTTTCGTTGTTTTTGTTTGTTTTTTTGGTCGTTTTTGTCCTTTTTTGTTGTTTTTGGTCTTTTTTTGTAATTTTTGTTCATTTTTGTCATTTTTGTTCGATTTTTTGTCGTTTTTGTCCTTTTTTTTTCATTTTTTGTCGTTTTTTGTTCATTTTTTGCCTTTTTTTTTATCGTTTTTGGTCAATTTTTACGTTTTTTATCGTTTTTTGTCGATTTTGCACATTTTTTGCCATTTTTGCATGTTATTATCGATTTTTTGTCATTTCTGTTCCTTTTTATCGTTTTTTATTTTTTGCTCTTTTTTATCGTTTTTTGTCATTTTTTTTTTTGTCGTTTTGTTCATTTTTTGCCCTTTTTTTTTGTTTTGGTCGTTTTTCGTCCTTTTTTTCCCTTTCATTTATTGTTGTTTTTTGTCAATTTTTTTGTTTTTAGTCATTTTTTTTATCATTATTGGTCACTTTTTATGGTTTTCACATTTTTTATCTTTTATTTTGTCATTTTTCTTTTTTATCGCTTTTTCATTTTTGGTTTTTTTCTTCTGTTTTGTTCGTTTGTCATTTTTGGTATTTTTTATTTTTTGTCTTTTTTTCGTTTTTGGTCTTTTTTTAGCAGAAAACAAACCATTTTCCCCCTTTTTTATTATTTATTTTTATTTTTTTCTTTTTTCTTTTTAAATTTTTGAAATTTTGTATTGATCAACTTTTTAAATTTTATGTTGTATTTTAAAAAAAATATTAAATTAAAAATTTAATTACATTACATGGTAAACCAAACACATGAATGCAATTAATATTACATTACATGGTTTGATTACATGTTTCAACCAAACATAGTAATGTAATTGTAATTCCATTACATTACAAACTCAATTACATTACAAACCCAATTCCATTAAGATTACGATTACATTACAATGAACCAAACGCAACCTAAGTTTTTGTCATTTTAAAACTGTCAATAAGCTTTTTGTTGTATTCTGTATATATTATTTTTCTTTTAGTTAGTTTCAACTTGGCCTATATTTTTTTGTAACAATATCTTTAACATCTTTTGGCCACTAAGTTATTTTATTTCTGGCAAAAGCATTTTGGGTTATCATAAGTGTTTTTGCCAAAACATGTTGTGACTAAAAAAATTATCGCCTAAAAAATATTCATTATCGTCTAAAATTTGGTGTAAAATTCAATGTTTCTGCACTACTTTAGATGAGAAATATTTTCCTATTCGTCTTAGGGTTTTCTTGCGAATAACTTATTGGTCGGCCTAAACTATTTAATAGTCGCAAGAGAGTTTACAATTATTTTTGCCAATCCGGTGGACTTTAGGTGGCAATTGTACTTTTTAGTCTATAAAGATTACTTTGGACGACTAAATTTTTTTGGTCGTCCCATATTTTGTGGCCTAAAGCCCTTATCCTTGTAGTGTTATTAGCTTCCCAGGATCGTCGGGGAGATGCCTTGCACCAGGCGGTGGCAGATGCTCTGACCAGAGAGGTCATCAGGGTAACAGCGCAGCCAACAGCTTCAAGCGCTTGAACCCTCCATTCTTCGACGACAGTGAAGATGCTATCGCTGCTGATGCTTGGCTTCAGGACGCGAAGGTGATTCTAGAAGCAGTCAGGACTCCAGAGAACGAGAAGGTGGCCGTAGTGCGCCTACAGTTATTGGATCTTATCCACAGCTGGTGGGCATCGCAGGCCGTCGGATTAGTGGCGCCCATTGCCTGGGCAGTCTTCAGGGAGAGATTCCAAACCAAATATTTTGATGATGTAGCTCGGTATGATCTACTGACGAGGTTCACCAATCTGAAGCAGATGGGCAGGACGGTCGATGGATATGCGGCCGAGTTTTCCAGGCTTAGTCGGTTTGCTCCCACCTTAGTAGCAACCGAGTTCGATAGAGCCCAGCGGTTCCAGCAGGGACTTCATCTAGAGATTCTATTGGCAGTGGAGCAGTTTGAGCATCAGACTTTTGATGCAGTATTGAGAGCAGCTCGGAGACACGAGTATACCTCCCAGAGGATCGTGGATAGGACCGGAGGTCGGAAGCGATCCCATAGCCAGATGAATCAGTCATCAGCACCAGCCCCGGCAGTCAGGGCTTTGACCATTGGAGCTCCGAGGCGGGCGGCCTTAGTGACGTCGGTTCAGCATTCCACCCCGACGCACCCTCAGCAGCAGAAGCAGAAGCAGTTTTCAGCAGTGGGATGTTCACACTGCGGGAAGCCGGGGCATGTGGTATCAGAGTGTCGCAGAGCACAGGGTTTGTGCTTGGTTTGTGGTGCCCCAGACCACAGGGTTGGGAACTGCCCGAACAGGGGGAGTTCATCGGCCTTCTCTAGTCCTTCAGTTAGAGGACCAGCACCAGTCAAGCAGCAGCAGCAGCTGCAGTATCCGTTTCCGAGGCCATTGCCGACGCAGGCCCAGCATTCCAGCAGCGGAGACCGCAACAGTTTGCCCAAGCCCAAGCCTTGATCCAGAGCAGACAGAGAAGTTTTCAGCAGAGGAATCCCGCACCCAGAGGACATGGTCAAGTGCTGGCTTTGACCATGGGAGAGGAAGGATTGGCACCAGGTGAGGTGGTGGCAGGTACTATTCTCGTTAACACCTTTCCAGCTTCAGTATTATTTGATTCTGGTGCCTCGCATTCATTTATGTCCGCACGATTCGCGACACGGATAGGATTGGAGCTCGAGTCATTATCAGTAAGGCTCAATATACTTACTGGTAACGGACTTATGGGGGTAGATAGAGTGTTTTCCTCGTGTCGAATCGTAGTTAGCGGTAGAGAATTCCTCGCTAGATTGATAGAGTTCCCGATGGCCGATTATGATGTAGTCTTAGGGATGGATTGGTTGAGGGACCAGTATGCTAGGATAGACTGCCACGTTGGCAGGGTTGTTTTTAGCATTCCCGGCGAGCCAGAGTTTTCCTTCTTCCGAGGCGAAGTTGAACCTTCTTCTCCAGTATTGCGAATGGCAGTAGCAGCAGTGCAGTTACCCCGGATAGTCGAGAAGTTTCCAGATGTTTTCCCAGAAGAGCTTCCAGGGATGCCGCCAGAGCGAGAGATCGAGTTTACCATCGACTTGATTCCCGGAACAGCAGAGAGTCTACAGGATGGCGCCATCAGAGCTAGAGATATTGTACAAGATGATTAAAGAACTCATAACCAAGGGATTCATTCGTGCTAGTGGATCGCCTTGGAGAGCCCCGATGCTTCTTGTGAAAAAGAAGGATGGTACGTCCAGATTATGTGTTGATTATCATACCTTGAACTCAGTGACAATCAAGAACAGATACCCTCTCTCGAGGTTAGATGACTTGTTTGATCAACTCAAGGGAGCGGCAGTATTTTCGAAGATTGATTTACGGTCAGGATATCATCAAATCAGAGTCAGAGAGCAGGACATCCCGAAGACGGCTTTCTGATCTAGATATCGGCATTGGAAGTTTCTTGTTATGCCCTTTGGAGTAACCAATGCGTCGGCTGTATTCATGGACCTCATGAATTGTATCTTTATGCCTTATTTGGATCAGTTCGTGATTGTGTTCCTAGACGACATCCTGGTCTACAGCAAAAGTGAAGCGGAGCTTGAGCAGCATCTCCGAGTTGTCCTCCAGATTCTTCGTGAGCACCAATTGTATGCCAAGTTCAATAAATGCGAGTTCTGGCTCGATCGCATTTCATACTTGGGTCATATCATCACCAGAGGAGGAGTAGAAGTGGATCCCCAGAAGATCGTGGCTATAGAATCATGGCCAGTACCTAGCACAGTTGTAGAAGTTCGTAGCTTTCTTGGATTGGTCGGTTACTACCGGTGAGTTGTTTCAGACTTTGCTCGAATTTCAGCGCCATTGACCCAGTTGACCCGCAAGGATGTGCAGTTTGCATGGACAGCAGAGTGCCAGGATTCTTTTGAGAAGTTGAAGCGAGCCTTGATCACGGCACCCATTCTCACGCTTCCAGATGGAACCGGGGGATTCTCAGTATATTGTGATGCATCAGGCCGATGTTTAGGATGTGTTCTGATACAGCATGGGAAGGTAATAGCTTATGCGTCACGCCAACTTCGTGATCATGAGAGGAATTATCCAACCCATGACTTGGAGCTAGCAGCAGTAGTGTTTGCGCTTAAGTTGTGGAGCCACTACTTGTACGGAGATAGGGTGGAGATTTTCACCGACCACAAGAGCCTGAAGTATGTATTCACTCAGAAAGAACTTAACATGCGTCAGAGGAGATGGTTGGAGCTTCTTGTACTGGATTATGATGTCAATTTGCAGTATCATCCAGAGAAGGCCAATGTCGTAGCAGATGCATTGAGAAGGAGAGCCGGAGTTTATCTTCTAACAACGCAGCCAGAGTTGTTAGCAGATCTTCAGAGGATGGGCATAGAAGTTGTCCTTCCTACCAATGCGGCATTGATGGCCAGCATGCAAGTTCAGTCCACTATAGTCGAGAGGATCCGGATGGCGCAGTCAGCAGATTCCAAGCTTCAGCGACTCAGAGCAGAGTGTGAGACAGGACATAGACCAGAGTTATGCATTCATGATGATGGTACACTTCGACATAGTAAGCGTCTTTGTGTACCCAGCGGAGATATTAGACAGGAGATCATGGCAGAAGCTCACAGTTCGCAGTATTCCATTCATCCTGGTGGTACGAAGATGTACCGTGACATCCAACAGCACTTTTGGTGGAATGGAATAAAGCGAGAGATGGCCCGGTTTGTCTCTCGGTGTTTGGTTTGCCAACAAGTCAAGGCTGAACATCAGAGGTAAGCTGGACTTCTTCAGCCCTTGCCGATTCTAGAATGGAAATGGGAGCATATAACCATAGATTTCGTGACTGGATTACCTAGATCCCCAGCTGGTAGAGATGCTATCTGGGTTATAGTCGACCGGCTCACGAAGGTGGCTCACTTTCTTCCGTTCAGAGTAGGTCAGTCGACGGCTCCGCTAGCAGAGATGTACCTCAGGTTGATAGTCAGGATGCATGGAGTACCAGTCAGTATTATCTCGGATCGAGATTCCAGATTCACTTCGCACTTTTGGCAGAGTCTCCAGAAGAGTTTGGGGACCTGCCTCCAGTTCAGTTCAGCTTATCACCCGCAGACAGATGGTGTAACTCCACTTCCCAGTTTTCTTAAAATAAATACAAAAATCAATTTCTATAAATTATATACTTGTTATTACTAGTTTAAATAATAAATTAGTTTCAATGTATAAATTGGAAAATATTTTGGAGGAAATTAATTCTGGGCAACTTTTCAAATTGAAAAGTTGTTGTAACAACTTTTAGTTTGTTTTCCTTATTTTAAAAACTGTTTTTTATATATTTCTGTAATTATGAAAAGGCAGAGGGTTTTCTTGTAAATTTCTATTTAATTAAAAGGGCCGGGTTGTAAATAGTGAAAAGGGGAAGGGGGTATCTGCAAAATGTCTTGAGCGGAGGGGCTGATTTGCAAAATTCCATTAATTTCGTTTTAAAAACCTGACTCGATCGGAGAGAGAGAGAGAGCAGCATTAATTCATTTCTTTCCTTTTCCGACTCTTCGAGAACCCCAACGTTCTCGAGTCTCCCGCCGTTCTCGAGTGTTCTCCGCCGACCCCTCGGGTTCCCCAGTCCCGCCGGCGGTGACTTCGATGGCGATGGCGACGGCGACTTCGATGGTGACGGCGACGACCTGAGCGGGCGCGGCGACTTCGATCCTGACGGCGACGACGACCTTTTCGATGGCGATGAAGACGACGGCTGAGTCTAGGCGAGCTTCTCTCGACGCCTAGGCGTTGTTTCGACAGAGCTTCCCTCTCCAGATCCGACCCTTCTCTTCTTCTTCGGCAAGCTTTCGAGGCTTCGACTTCCTTGAGGGTAAACCCTAGCCTACTGTTCGTAGATCTGTGTCAGATCTCTAGATCTGACCGTTGCCTTTCCTTTTTACGAAGATCTACGATGATCTTGACTGAAGTTTCGAGAATCATTTCAATTCTGTGTTGATCTTGAAAGATTTCTGAGATCTTTTAAGATCAGTGATGGAATCTTTGTAGATTGTTCGCATGCTTATAGATCTATGATGTTCTTCATAATTTATGACTAGATCTTGTAGATCGATTCTGTTAATTTTGTATATGTGTTGGGATCTACAGATCTGCTATGAGATTATGTAGGTTGATCTCTGTTTGTTGAAGATCTGTGCTAGATCTGGTGATTGTGTCTGGATCTCGAAGTTTATTCTGCTATAGATCATTAGATCTGAGCATTTTTCTTTGTGATCATTAGAGATCTGTTATTATGTGTGCATAATCGATTAGATCTATGGGTTTTAACTCAAATCTGGGAAATCGAGACAAGTTCTTCACAGAACTTGTAGATTTGAGAATTTGGATTCATTTCTAAAAACTGAGATCTTGTGTCCTGACACTCTTGTGTCGGACACTGCATGCATGATTATATTTACTGTTCTTCTGTGATGGAAGTTGTTTACTCTTTTGGTAACCCTTATTTCTTTCTGTTCGAGCTACTCTGGGTGTTCGTGTCGGTTTGGACTTGGTGTCGTGTCTGGATCGGACGGTTGGATTTTACTGGGATCACTGTTTGGCGTGTACCTGCTGTTGAACTTGGTGTGTACCTGCTGTTGTACCCTGACCGTGTCGTACTTGCTGTTGTATCCAACGTTCGTGTCGGATACGAAGGAGATGACCCTGTGGATGTGTTGTACCTGCTGTTGGACTATTGATGGGCTGAACCATGAGTTGGGCTTGAGTTGGGCTTTAGTTGGGCTAGCTAATGGGATGTTCAGTTATTTTTATTAATAATAATCTATTTGATTTTATTTGTAATTATTGTGTGGGCTGGATCGGCCCACTGGGTTTGTAATATTTTGTTTATGTGTGGGCTGGCCATAGGAATCATAGTGTTGGGCCAGTTTGAGTTTAGTTCTGTGCTGGATTTTATGGTAGGGAGTTGGGAATACTAGTATTGTGGACTGAGTATGGATTTGTTGGGCCAGGACAGTATGGCCAGAACTTGGGCCAGTAGTTACTAGGTTGGACAGTAGCAGTGTAATTACATTTTAATTTTAAATAAACTCTTTTGTTTTTTTTTTCTCAGTTTAACTTTGCAAATGAATTTCAGGAGTTTGAGTTCTTTATGTTTAAAAAGTTTTTAACTAAATTCTGGTATTAAATTTATAACCAAAACTGTCTTTCCAAGAAAGACAGCCCTTTTGATTAAGTAGATTAATTATTAAAAACTGGAATTTACTTTTTTAAAAACTGGTTAACTTTTATAGCAGATAGGAATACTTCCTATTAAGTCTTGAGTGCAGTTGCCAGTTAACTTCATTAGACATTAGTATTCATTAGTAAGTAGAGTAAATAGCAATAATATAGCAACTGATAGTTTAGGTTTTAACCAACTTGTACACATTATCAAATTCAGGTGAACATAGAGACTACTATCTCCCTATTCCCGATCTTCCCGGAGCAAAGGCAAGTACTTTTCTAAGGTTTTGTACATTTACATTCTTGTACCCTTTCTTGTGACACGTCATGGCACGATATTCATGTACTCCTGTATTCTTGTACCCTTGTCCTTGTACTTATTAGTGTCAGGTGGGGAAATACACTAGCCATGTGACCAATCCCGGTTACTATATACTCTTGTACCTAGCTTAGGCCTCGCACTGTGTACGCGGGTCCTAAGTTGTACCATATTCATGTACTCCTGTGCATGCTCCTGTACTCACCCCAGCCGGTCACATGGACTAGATGTATTTCGATATTATGCACTTGTCATGTCTGGTACTTCAGGATTATAGTTTCATTCCTGTACTTTACATGTTCCTGTACTTTACATTCATGTACTATAGTTCATGTACTTATTTCAAGTACTACTTTCCTGTACTTTCATGTTTATTCCTGTATTTCATTTCCTGTACTCCTGTACTCTGTTCATACCATGTTCATGTTTCATTACCTAGAACTGTACTTTGCTCCGCTCCTGAATAGGATATGTTGCAGGTATGCTTGTAGGACATTGTTCTACTCTATGGGCCAGAGCCCAGGATTTAGCAGAGCAGGATGAGGCTTAGCTTGAGGTTTCAGGATTAGACCATTAGCTTTACTCTTAGATATTATTTTTAGAATTCATGTACATTTCATTCTTGATGACTCGTACATTTATATACATAGAATTGTAGATTATGGTGATCATTCTGGGATACGTTTTTAGATGCTGTGATTCTATACTTTCATGTTTATCTGGTTAGTTTTCCCTAGCTTGGTACAGCTTACTTCGTCGTGTCTAACGACGAAGGCTGGGCGTGTCCGACTCGTGTCCGATTATTCGGGAGCGGATCGTGACAGATGGTCAGTCAGAGCGCACGATCCAGACCCTTGAAGATATGTTGCGGTCATGTACACTCGACTTTGGTGGTTCGTGGGAAGATCACCTGCACCTGGTGGAGTTCTCGTACAACAATAGTTTCCAAGCCAATATCCAGATGGCTCCGTTCGAGGCACTGTATGGCAGGAAGTGCAGATCCCCGCTAGCATGGGACGATATTGGAGAAAGGAAGATGCTCGATCCGGAACTTATTGCCCAGACAATCGAAGTGGTCAGGAGAGTCCGGGATCATCTTTGCGTTGCTCAAGATCACCAGCGTCATTAGGCCAATTCTCATCGGCGCCCTCTTGAGTTTTCTGTCGACGACCATGTATTCCTGAGGATTTTTCCTAACCGTAGCGTCATTCGTTTCGGCGTACGAAAAAAGCTTAGTCCTAGGTATATAGGGCCGTTCGATATCCTGGAGCGAGTAGGAGATGTGTCCTATCGTCTCACTCTTCTGCCGTCGCTAAGCGAGGTACATAACGTATTCCATGTATCCCAACTACGACGGTATATCCCGGATCCGAGTCATGTCCTTGATCATTCAGAATTGGTTGTTGGTACCAACCTTTCGTATGAGGAGAGGCCCGTATCCATATTGGACCGAAGAGAGAAGATACTCAAGAACAAGACTATCAAGTTAGTCCGTGTTGCTTGGGGTCATCACTCTTTGGTTGAGTCAACGTGGGAGCGTGAGGGTGATATCCGATCGCGATATCCCGACATGTTCGACTCGTGAGGTATAATGTCTTCCTTATGCCTCATGGCTTCGATTCCTTGCTTGCATGATTGATTGCCAGATTGCTTAACTAGTATAGCTTGCCTATGATTAATATAGCTTGTCCTTGCATCTCTAGCCTCTTGATTAAATTCCGAGGACGGAATTCTTTTAATGTGGGTAGAGTTGTAATGCCTGTGGTTCGTATTACGTATTCTGGTATATGTGTACGTATATTGCATGTTTCTTGGCTTGGTTCGGCTTGGTTGGCTTGGTTCGGTTTGCTTGCTTCCGTATGGACCGAACCAACTCCCACCTACCACCCCACTCCTCCCTTTATTAGCCGCCCAACTCTCTCTCTTCATTACTCTTCTTCATTTACTTCTTCTTCTTCTCCACCAACACTTCCTCACCTACCAAAAAGAGAGCTAGGCAAGTGTAACTTGCTTCACGAAGGAACTCCCATTTTGTTGTTCCATTCTTTTCTCCTCAAGATCCTAAGCCTCTTTTGTACTTAGTGTTTTCAGATTCTATGGCTCATTATACATGGATCTAAGTTTCTAGTATTTTCGATCTTCTTGGTTTTGATCTACTAAAATAGCTTGTTTTCGAAAACTAAGAGTTCCATGTAGTAGGCCTCATGATTTTACACAAGTTTGGTTTTGGGATGGCCGGATTTCACCAAGTCCTGGCCGAGATGGAGTTTCTGAGCTTTTACGGATGTTTGCTTTGGCCATGGAAAGAAGATGAAGTCTTACGCACACGTTCTAACGTGTTAGCGTAGTGTTTAGCCCTTACGCCCACGTTTTACGTGCCAGCGTAGTATTCAGCTCTTTTTATGCTCACGTCTTAACGTGTTAGCGTAGTTCCTTTTTTACGCACACGCATCGCGTGCCAGCGTACTTCATTTTATGCTGAGCTATTCAATTTTACGCTCGGGACTCTCCCGTTCGCGTAAAATTGAGCTCACGTTAAAAAAAAAATCCCCAGCTTGAGTCGGCTCCCACGAGCGTAAAGTTGCCCGAGTTTTTCCTCACGTAAAGTTTTACTCGCGTAAAGTCTGCTCGAGAGTTCGCGCGCGTAAAATTTTACGCGCGTACTATCTCGCTAGCGTAAAGCCTGGCTAGCGTAAATCCCGTCCGTATGCTCCCTTGCTAGCGTAAAGCTCACGCGTAAAGCTTCACTAGCGTAACCGGTAGTACGTGCGTAGAGACTTGAGTTCCTATGGCGTACATCTTTACCCTTTTTATATTTTACGCTCATTTTATATCCTTACGCCTTTTGTCATGAACTTG
Organism: Iris pallida; assembly: GCA_029216955.1. Classification (NCBI taxonomy): domain Eukaryota; kingdom Viridiplantae; phylum Streptophyta; class Magnoliopsida; order Asparagales; family Iridaceae; genus Iris; species Iris pallida. The sequence goes on from JANAVB010022593.1 coordinate 8,817,923, forward strand.
ATAATCACGAATTTAATTAATATGTTTGGAAATGATAATTGGACATGGCATAGTATGACAAGTATACCTGACATGATCATCTCGAATTGCTGTTGCGACGGCTAACATGACATGACATGACCTGATAAGAATGATTGACCTGGACACCGTGGACAATTACGTTTGTACAAATAAACAATTACTGTCTTGCATCATGTCTAGGACGGGGACCCCTGAATACCACGGTCAGAGGCACCTACTAAAATTGACTAAGGCTAATTAACTAGAATAATTCAGTAGACATGAAGAGATTTCTCAGCTACAAGCAATCCCGTTATCTGGGCGCATTCAGTGGACTTGTAGCCTACCGACGAGTAGGGCACATTTCCAGCACACAGTCACGTGTTGCATTCTTCATAAACGGACATTCGACCTGGATAACCGGATGGTCTGCAGGGCTTGTGGCTGTTGGGATAATCTCAGTGCATCTTGCTAGTAACTAGGCTTGTGATAACCCTAGTTAGTTAAAAGTATCAAGTCGTACTCATTGCTTGGCCGTGATTGATTGGATGGAATTTAGCCCAGCTTAGTCTTGTCCTGATCCTGTGCAAGATTGTTATATGACGGGATTATTTATGCTTGCCTTAACAATAACGATCGGGGGTCCAGTTCTGTTCAGGCGAAGGGTTACAACTCCGGTCCTTGTTTGGTTTAAGAGTTATAACCTGGCTCCCGGAGCAGTTCTGTGTCCTCTCTTCGTTTATTGTCTTATCGCAATCCCATGCCACGTTCGTCATATTTTACCTTACCTTAATACCATGACTATTTATGCTTACCTTGACAATAATGATCAGGGGTCAGTTCTGTTCAGGCGAAGGGTTACAACTCCGGTCCTTGTTTGGTTTAAGAGTTGTAACCTGGCTCCCGGAGCAGTTCTGTGTCTTCTCCTCGTTGTTGTCCTATTTGTATCTCGTGTCATGCTCGTCCTGTTTTACACGAATATGACATGACATGGTTACCTATCATTGCCTTAACAATAAAGATCAGGGGCAAGGTTCTGTTCAGGCGAAGGGTTACAACTCCGGTCCTTGTTTGGTTTAAGAGTTGTAACCTGGCTTCCGGAGCAGTTCCTTATCCTCTCTTCGTTTATTGTCTTATTTTTACCCTATGCCAAGACTAATCATGTTTTACTTACCAATAGTATTTGAGACAGGTTTCTATTCAGGTGAAGGGCTGCAACCCCGGTCCTTGTTTGGTTTAAGGGTTGTGACCTGGCTACTTGAATGGTTTCTTCGTACTCAGTTTACTGTTGTTATCTCTATTAATATCAGTTCTTTATTTATTTATCATCTTTAATACTCTATTGTGATATGTTGGTTTTAGTTCCTAAGTGAAGCCTCCTTGTGGCACTTGCTCTTTCTGGGGTCTGACCCAGCTGGTTTTGTGTGGCCAGATATCGGAGCAGCTCCAAAGGTTCTACCTACCTTCCAGCCAGATGGTGGCCACCAGGCGTAACCCTGGCAACGAGTGGGTTTCTTTTGTTCTCCCACTTCATTGTAAATTATTCTTTTGAGACGTTTAGCCGACGAGCACGTGTTAGCTCGGTTGCACCTTTATTTACTGTCTGCCTACGGGCTATAACATGATTGACAAATCCTAGGGTTGATCATGTATGACTAAACTCTTGCTAGTCTTCACATTTTGTACGACTAGCTTCATGATCAGCTGAATATGTAATGTTTGGGACGCCTTACTATTATATATTTGGTGATCTTACATCTTGTAACTATTATTACTTGTATGAGATTGAGACAATAGGCTTGCTCATGACCCTAGGAGACTGTTGGCTTGTAGTTAAACCCTCATGTATCTAGACAACCGTGACCGTATGGCGAGGTGGATTGCACTTTAATATACGTAGCTGGCTATGTACGCCCCGCTCTCCAGTATTCTGGTTCTGGGGCGTGACAGCCGACCACGCGGCCCGTCGTACGGCACCATAAGGGCATCGAGAAGACGTCGTAAATGCGTCGTGCGCATAGAGCGGATGGCTGGACGACATCGGTTGTCGTAGGCGTCGTGAAGACGTCGGGGGCGCCTTCGACGTCCTCAGCGAAGCGAGGCGTTGAGTTGCCGGCGTCGAAAGACGTCGGTCATCCCGTAAGGCTCTGGAGCGCGCGGAATGCGCGAGGCGTACGTATGAGGCGATGATGAAAAAGCCAGTGTGGACAAGATTCGCACGAAGAGTCCGAAATAACATGACGATCGGCTAAAAATCGTGTGCAGGAAGACACACGATTTAACTGAGCCTGCACGTGCTGATAAAAAAAAATTGCGAAAACTTAGTTATTGAAACACTCTTCATTTTTGTCAACCCCTGATTTTCAAAAATTATTAAACTAGTGTTAATTAATTATTAAATGTCATTATTGGTTTTAAAATAATTTAATATGATTTTAGGAATTTTCTAGAATTTTTAAATAAATTTTTAATGAGTTTTAAATACAAAAAATATCATTTTGTAATTTATTTAAATATTTTAATATCAATATGTAATTTTCTAAATAGTTTTAATATCATTCTGCAATTTTTGAAATGTTGTTTATATCAGTTTGTAATTAGGAATTTGGTTTTAATTATGGAATGCAAATGTTATTTTGCATTTTATACTGTAAAACTCCTTATGCAATTTCCTAATTCCTGAGGGACCTAACTGCTAATTACCAGGATTACCGAGTGATTAGAATAACTCCCATTAGGATGATAATTAGTGCTACAGAGACTCCCACTTTCCATTTAGATCGTTTAGTGTCCCCGGCCGTGTCATTTATATTCGGAGCACGTGACCAGCTGTTATCTTCCAACAAATTTCATATGCAGGATCTAGACGAGTCCACCTTCATCTAGATATATCATGTCCCACTCAAACCCGTCCCCTTGTACTCTATTTTTATGGTACGACTTTCAGGTAAAAAGGACTAACTATAACCCTTACCATAGTACCGGTAAACTTCTCGACTACAAATAGAGACTCAATCTCGACTTGAATCTTTCGACCAAATATATGGTTGTAATCTACACGAAGCCTACTACACGCATGTCACTAGTATGCCACTCAATTGCGTCTTCTCGTGTGACTTAAACACAAAAGTCACGAAAAGCGCATCTTCAAGGCTTACAAAGCATATTAACCAATCCGGCTGCTATCTAGCTCAATCACATAGGTGGAAACCTATCCTAGGTTACCCTAGCCTAGTAGAAATAGTTCATCATCAGGATATTGTCCATCCAATATAGATTGAAATTCTAGGTTCACCCAACCAGCGATGGACGTCCAATCAAGAAATCCATTAAGACCCAGTAAAACCCATCCATACAAACCACCATTTTTGGAATATATACAACCGAACTAATTAAGATAGGTCCCTATACCGATTATGTAGCCTCCATCTGTTAGAATGTGAAGTCAATCGTAACCCTATTTTCCATCTACCTAGAAGTTGCGATACGATCTTGTATTGCGTTTATATTCCTTGCTCGTGTGTTTAAATAACCACGGAAAAGGCTCACAATCTTGATTCCTCAAATTCCGTTCTATGATGGAACCTTATTTGGGTAAACTTCAAGAACGGAATTTCTGTATTGCACGGAGTGCAAGCCACTCTAAGTAACGAATGGCTCTTCGAGTTAGCAAGTAACTGGACTAGAGTAGCCTAATCTAGCGAATAAGACTATAGGTTCATAAATACTCTTTTCTATCTGTATTATTGTATATTCTCTACCGTGCTTGAAATTTCATTTGGCACTTAATTATTCTTCCTTATTTTCCTGTCATTCCTATTTCGGGATGACGAATGATCGTGCTGTCTAGAATTCATCAGAGATTCTTAAGTTATATTAGAATATTGTTTGATTTTGAATACTTGGTTGCTTGATAGATATGTGGGAATATAGATGTCATATGTCTTAGGTATCTAGGGATAATGACTCTAGCAACTTGATGGAAGGTACATTCTACATTATTTATTTATGTTTTTGCCAAATTTCGAGGACGAAATTAAATTAAGGGGGATAGACTTGTAAGCCCCAAATTTCAAACTTTAGTTATTATATTTATCTATTTATTTACCTAATAATAATGATAGATAGATATTAAATTTCATCTATGAGTATATGTATATACACATGTCACATAGAGAAGGGGATCACTTCTTGCAAAGGGCCTAAGTCTAAAGGGCCTATGTGTAAGATCTTCAAATTTGAAATCTAGAACACTGCCTGTGTTCGAAATTATGAAATCACCTGGGTTGTGGACTGCAACCATATTGAGGAAAACCAAATCTTAGTTGCCAAGAGGGAATCTCTCCAAATCCGATTTAATTCAAATCTCCTCTGTCCTGTTACACAAAGTTCCAATTATATATATAGGTTCGATCAGAATAGAAACCCTAGAGATCTTGCTTCCACCTGAAATCCAGTCGACCAGTCCAGGATTCATTGAAGAGGAGGAAAGTTCAAGTCTTCTACCAGGTAATTCTATACACCTTATTTTACCTGCACACAATAAAGTAACAGGGAACCTAGCAGTCCAATCCTACCCCATTGGTGTTTGTCAAAACTCCTAGGACAATCTAAGCATAGAGGGAAATTGGTTTTTACTAACACAAGGACCCCAAGTACCCTGTGTGTCAGAAATTCTCACATAGTTGGGATGACACCAGTAACCTGCAGGTAGAGGATTTCAGCAGACATTGATCTAGGACTTGGGGACTTGACAAATAAATGCTCAAATCTGAAACCATGGGTTCCCTAGTTTTTCACCACAGGAACTACATGGACCGGGGTGATATGTGTATAAGACTGGGGTATATGATATCAGAATTATGGTTGACAGGTTCATGAACATTGGACTATTGATACTCAAGTCTAGAAAAGATTTGACACTTTGACAGAGGGTAGGAGGTTTTGTATACCCACAAGGGATTATAGGGCCTCAGTGATTTGCCATAGACATAGTATCCCACTCATGTTCGAATGGTCCACAGGACAATAGTTGCAAACCACTGCTATGCATTAAAGGGGATCACAGGATTTGATCCATGACATAAAAGTTGGATCAGTAAGCCTAAGAGAGGACAGCCTAGGATTAGATAGGTGACTTTGTACCCAACCATTAAGACTGCATTAGAAAAAAAAACCAACTTTATGAAGGGTACCAGATGGATGCTATCACATGGAACTACCTGGTATTGTTTACCTTATGTGCACAGACTTATTCTTGCATTGAAGGGGTAATGACCCATTATGTGACCCTGTCATGACAAATAACATTGGTAGATTAGATATCTACCTATCATCAGTAGGGGCCAACAAGCTAGCTACCCTTATGTATTCCAAGGGTTAGTACTACATGCCTTGTCAATTAAACCCACAGAAAAATAGCAGGGATGCAGGTACCCATATTTGTATATCATTGATGACCTGTCATAGTACCAGGAATAAGTATGGCCGGGTATTAATGGTCACAATGTAACAGAGGGTGTACAGGTGTAATACTATGCCCTCCCATGAAGTAAATATGGGATTAGGAAACATCAAGACAACAGTTGAAGGAGGGAGTTTCAGGTGCACCAAGGAATTAGGAGTCAGGCCCTGCACACAGGGAAGTCTGATACCAATGGGTGTACACAAGGTTGTAGGAGTAGTAGCAGTAACCCTGTAGAAATTGATTCAGTTATAGATTGGGCATCATTCACATTAACAGGGCCATCAATGGAGGCCTGGGTGATTGGGGGTCCAGCCTAAAACCTGACCTGCACTCAGTAAAACAGAGTCAACCATGATGGTGCCCTGTACCCTCATAAACCAGCCTAGGCAAGTGTCACCCCTAAATCAAGTGTAGTGAACCTAATCCTAATGACAGCAGGACAAATAGATCATGAGACCAATAATGGCCTATTATACCTATAACAACAGGGAATACAAGCAAACAGGATGTTAAGGTAAAACCTAGACCTGCATAATTTGAGTTTAGAAGCCAGTTTCTTAATAGGGTTAAGTTGAAGGACACCATTAAGGACAGAATAATAGGAAGTAGATAAAGTAAGGAAATCACTGATAGATTCAAAGGAGTAATAAGATGGGTAATAAAGCAGACACTAGGCAATAGAAACTGTTGCAAATAAAGCACCAACCATCTTGTTAAATTATATTGACTTTGTGATTCATTAAATAGGTTCCTTGGACCTCGATTTGGACTCTGACCAGTGCCAACAGCTCAGGACGCCAGGCGAGTACAGTTTATTGTCTGTATTTCGATATTGATCTTTACTATATTTTATTGATTAGTCATTGGTTATGTGATTTTTTTATATTCTATTATAAATTGTTGAGTCGGGAATGAGAAGTACCAAGGATGTGTGATCAGACCGTAGACATTGTAGATATCGTAGACATTGTAGATATCGTAGACATTGTAGATATCGTAGATATTGTAGATATCGTAGACATTGTAGATCTCGTAGACATTGTTTATTTTTATGCAGTAGATCTCGTAGATATTGTTTATTTTTATGCAGTAGATCTCGTAGACATTGTTTATTTTATGCAGTAGACATCGTAGACAGTGCTTATTTTCTGCAGTAGACATCGTAGACAGTGTTTATATTCTGCAAGTAGATATCGTAGACCGTGCGGTGTAGTACCCCAGATCGATCACTTGTCAAAGGTACTTCTAGCAGTTGGAGAAAGTCTGTTGTGTCTATTTATTTACTATTGGTTTTCTGTATTTATTGTTTATTTTCAAAACTCATGATTGATGTCTAACCTTTGTTTTATAGTCATTTTCTTTATTGAGATTGCATTCAGTGAATTGTGCTCGTTCCATTCCTGACTGGAAACCAACATTTTCAGGTTAGCCGTGGATTCACTTAGCTTGGGGGTGACGGGAATACTTGCAGACAAAAGCCTAGAGACTAGCTAGATAGTTGAGTTATAGTCATTCATTTATCTGTACAAGTTTATATTTTTCTACAAATGTAAAACTTGTGATCAATGTAAGTTAAATTAATTGTAAATGAGCATTATTTGTGATTTTGAACTTCATGGCCGTGACAGCGTTCTACCGCCGACACTGCGGCGTAGGCTGGCTTGGACACGTCTCGTATCCGTTTAAAAAAAAAATGGGTGCGGGTCGTGACATAAACCCTAACCCTAAACTCTCCCCACAGCAACCGACGACCCTCTTCTTCCCCGACGAACCCCCAAACCCTAACCCTACTCCGACGAGCTCCGCCCAGCCCCACCGTCGACTTCCACCGCCCCCAACCACCATCAGTCGACGCGCGGTGACGAGGCGACCCCAGCGCCACCGGAGCGCCCCGACCCCGACGTCTCCTCCGCCGTCCCCGACCTTCGAATCACCCTTCAACTCGCCGGACACGTGAGTAGCGGATCAGAGTCGTGTCGTGCGTGTCTCGTCTTCACGCACGAGACTCGCCAGGACACGACGAGCTCAGTGCTGTGCTCGGACACACGAGACTGTGCTCGTACGTGTCGTGCTAAGCGAGGACACGAGAAACCCTGTGTCCTTAACTGTCAGGACACAGGACAGATACTTATTTATTTTTTTTTATATAAATGCTAACCTAAACTAAATAAAACTAACCTAAGGTCTAATCCTAACAGTCGGGCCAACTGGCCCACTGGCCAGCGCGCAATAAATAAACCCCTTCCCCCCCCCTCCGCTCTGTTGGCTCGAGTTCGAGCCCCCTTTCTGTTCTCTTTTTCTGTTTTCTTTTTCTTTCTTTTTTCTTTTGTTTTGTATATATATTTATATATATGTATATGTATATATGTATTAATGTATGTATATATATATGTATACTGTTTTTAACAGTATTTTATATATATGTATATATACTTTATAGTTAGTAAATTTTATGTATATATGTTTGTATATATGTATATATTTTTATGTGTATATATATTTTTATGTGTATATATATATTATATATATATACACTTTATAAATAAGAATTTTCTTGTATATATATATATATATTTGTATATATATATAGATACTTTACAAAAAAGTATTTTCCCTATACATGGATATATGTACTTTCAACATATGTATGTATATATTTATTTTGAACTTTATTTAAATATTAATATTATTTTTGTACTTTTATCAAGTTATATTTTTATTGTATTTAAATTACTGCAACCATTTGGTGTCCAAGCCTAGCATGGGTATTTGGGCTCAAATGTGTTTTCACATATTCAAGACCTGTACAAGTCATATTGGACTTGATTCATGGCCTTGGGTCCTGTATTTGAACTTTGGTTCAAATTATATACATGGACAAAATACGCAGATAATTAATTATTGTGTGCAATGCTGTTTTTGATTTTCTAAAAATACTTAAAGTATTGCAAAAATTATGGAAAAATAGTTTTTAGATACTATGTTAAGTTAGCTAATTTAGTATAATTTGTGTAGTATTTAATTTACTGTTTTGCCACTAGTTTGGCATATGAAACCAAAACTCATTTTCTGTATACTTAGGAAAACTGATTTTTATAAAATATTTGTACTGGTTAATAAATTCCAGAAAAATTATAATAAATTTCTATGATTAACAAGGATCACTTTGGTACTTTACTTTAAGAAAAACTAGGCTTTTTTGTCTACTTCAAAAATTGTTAGAACACAATGATCTTTTGATTTATTTATTGATTAATTACGACTTGTAGCTTTTTGTGTTATTTGGAGTTTTAGTCGTGTTGAACCCCATCCCTCACTAGTGTAAAGACCCTAGAAAGTTAGTTAACATAGTGTGTCACCCCACATTGGTCTCCTATGTCAAAGTCATCATTTTGGCTAGGTGTCCAATCACAAGTCGTATTTTACCAATTAGTGTCCTAGTGTTTTAGCTTAGTGTAAAAACTAAGTTATTGTATTTATTCTACAGTGACGAGTTACCGGACATCCATAGCACTTTTATCGCAGCTTGTTTTGCTTTGCTCTGCTAGAGGCAAGTACTTTCTACGAACTTTACATATTGTCACATAAAATGAACTGCAAACCCCACCATGTTAAATGCTGATCCTTGGGGTAGCAAGTTAGATCTCTACATATTGTACTTTCAGTTACTACCATGCTTAGAACAGTCTTGATGTATCTCTCACATGATTAGAATATGGGTTATGGGGAAACTGTTAGTAGTGTACGTGATTATGCCCCCTTCTCCCGTACGTATGTACCGAGCAAGGTTGACATGCTATATGTATACCTTGTCGTAGGCCTTTATCTCAAAGCGGATTTGTGCGTATGTACATCTGTCGCCGTTTCACTTGTACGGAAGTACATTTCATTATGTGCCCCCAGCACATTGTACATCTATTGACCGATCACGTACCTGCTACAGTTTTAAACATTACATATACATCTGTCTCTATGACATATGTGTCCTTGCCATGATAGACTATGTGATGCCATGCTTTCCAGTTATTTCCTCTTATGTTCATTTCCATGTTTCATATGCTAGTTTGCTAGATTTAGTACTTGCTCCCGTCCTGACAGGATAACGTTGTAGGTATCCTTACTGAGGAGGAGTTACTCTGTGACACATAATATGGAGATACTGCCGAGGACCCGGCTCTGCTTTACGAGGATGTTCCTGTGGGGAACCTCGCCTAGTTGTCTTTTGTTTACTTAGACTTTTGAGACTAGACATGTATTAGACTATATCATTTTGTAACTGGACATGTATCCAGTTTTACATTTCAGTTTACTTGTACTTGGATATTTTACTATATACGACGACTTTTGTGTTTGGAGCATTTATGATTCTTCTTCACTTATAGAACTGTTAGCACATTTAGTCTTATCATGTTGTCTTTAGAACAGCTTACTACGTTTTATCTCAACGTAGGCTGTGCATGACTCGGCCTGGCCCAACAATTTGGGTAGCGGGTCGTGACAATTTTATGGGAAAAGCTCTTTGTAATTTGTTTGTCATGATGTTTTTTAAGAATTTATTTCGAAAATTTGATGGGAAGATACATAAGAGGGGTGTGAGATTTTGAAGTCATAATGTACGTTAAGTTTTCAGAAAATTACACATATAGCATTACAGTTCGTAGAAATTGTGCTCAGATCAAATTTGTTATGAAAATTACCACGACACAAAACAAATTAGTTATGAAAATTACCACAACAGATACAAAATGGGCGTTGTTGTGTTTTGTTTTAAAAACGTCCTTCCAAATGACGTTTTTATAGCAGTCCTTAATTACCCATGAACATCTTCTCCTTAACTCTCCCTCCTCTCCTAATTAATATTTAATTAATGTGCAAAAAATGCTATTTTAAATGTCATTTTTTTGCGTATTTAAATTTCTAATATTAAGGATTGCTATTGAATGTCATTTTAAAGGGCGTTCTTGGCCCAATTGTGTATGTTGTGGTAATTTTTAAAACTTCTTTCCTCTTAGCACAATTTCAATGAACTGTAATGCTATATATGCAATTTTATGTTAAGTTTTTAACCTTTACTAGCATATATGCACGTGCGTTGTGCGTATTTTATATAATATTATTATTTTGAAGATTATAAGACATATATGTTGTAATTATTTTGATCTTTATTAAAACTATTTAGGAAAGTTGATAGATGTCTTAATTTTTGTAAATTAGTATTATCATATTATTATATATATTATTTAAAACTATTTAGGAAGACCAAATGACAGCTTTGATAATTATCTAGTTGACCTTATTAAATTTAATGAATAAATTTTACTTAGAAAATATATACAAGGACACATTTGGGCTATGGAATAAGTAACAACCAAATACTTAACCTTAAATATATCTTCAATAAGTGTCACTTGTTTCACCTCTCTCTTTCATTAAAGCTTAAGACACTTCCCATAATCTTCAATAATTCCCTAGGAACTCATGAGTTCTTAATTTTTAAATTTTGGTCACGAAATTAGTAATTGGATTGTTGATTTTTTTTTTCAACGAGTTAAAGGAAAGAAAAAAAATACACATTCAATATTAGTGAAATCTACATGTCACTTTAAGTTATTATTCGAATATATGTGGTGTAAATTTTTTTTCCTTTCATTTTTATGATATCCGACCTAATGCACGAGACTTTGTGTACGTTACGTTCTATGACATTTGAACCCATTGTCTATAATTTTTACGGTTCAATTTTGATACCGTTCGTATAGGAAAAAAAAGTTATTTCTCTCCTTGTCGACCATAAGAGCCAGCTAAATTCGGTAGTCGAATTCTTCCACTAGCTCTAGCCGTAATTAATGTTCCTTGCAAGTTGCAACTGAGCATATATTAGTAGCGTTTATGTACTTGATTGCAACGCTAGCTTCCTACAACCTTGTTGCAACGGGATACCAAAATGTACTCGCATGGGTACGTCAATTATTTCTTCGACGTACCACTGCAGTGCTCCCGTGACCATGTCGGCACATCCCACAGTAGGATTCTTCTGACACAAAGCACCAAAATGTGCTCTATTTTTATTTATTTTTTTATTTTTTTCAGGGATGAGCATTATTCGGTTTTGGACCGAAAATAGGATCGGACCGAACTGAATAAGAGATTCGATTCGGCTTAAAAAAATTCGGTTCGATTTCGGTTTTGAAAATACTAAAAAAAATTTATTCGGTTTCGATTTTGAGTTTCAGTTTTGGTCCAAAATCGAAAATCAAATACAAAAATTTAGTTACTATATACATATATACGTATATACTATATCTACTAGTAAATGCATGTGCTTTGTACGTATAATAACGTATAATAAGAATATTATTCAATTATAGTCAAATATCTCTTCTAACTCATGTGGTTAAGATGTGAGTTATTTTTCTTGTTTGATTTAGTTCAATTTTCCATGTTGACAAATTCAAACTTTTTTCAACAATTTTTTACACAATTTTTTTTTTAAATAAAATGGATCGTGATTTACATATTCAATGTTGACAAATTCTTAACCTTAAATTCAAATACGGCTTAAATGGACCGTGATTTCCATGTTGACAAATTCAAATACGGCTTAGACGGCTCAAAAGTGAGCCGTTTTGAAGCCTCATTATATTGTAGAATATATTGGTATTAATATATAGAGAATAAGGGAGGCGAGGTGGCTATATGTCACCCTCCATGCTATCATCATACACTTGCACACTTTTCGGTGCATGATGATAGCATGGGGATGACATATAGCCACCAACCATAGGGTGGCACCTCACCTCCCTTATTCTCTAACATATACAGGTATATACTAAATATATATAGGTATATACTAAATATATCTAGGTATATTTAGTTACTATATATATTAACAAAAAAAAAGCACAAACAAACCGAAAAATCGAATAAACCGCATAAACAGAAAATCGAATTGATTAAATTCGGTTCGGTTTAATTCGGTTATAGGACATTTCAGTTCGATTTCAATTTTGCCTATTCGATTTTCGGTCGAATACAATTTTCGGTTATTCAGTTCGGTTTTTGAACCGAATTAACGAAATGCTCACCCCTATAGATGAAAGCACCAAAAATTGTTACAGTACTAACACTAATAAAAAAGATGAAAAAGAGACGTGCTTTCCAATTTTAGTAAAAAGAGAGAGAGAGAGAGAGAGAGAGAGAAATTTTGAGTTATTTTCTACTTATATTATCATAATTCAAGGTACATCACATTGAATTACTATAATATATGAAATTCTTCGTTTTTTAACAAAAAAATCGTCAATGACTAATAATCAACTCCTTTGCAATACATAAAAAAAAAAAAAAATTGAGTTGCGTCCCACTTATTTTACCATAATTCAATGTGCGCTCCACTTATTTGAGGATATTTTAGTCGAAATTCAATGTGCATCCCACTTAAATGGGAGGTCGAAGGAGTTGGCTGTTAGTCATTGACGATTTCTGTAAAAAAATGACAGATTTTATTGATTATGGTAATTCGGTAGGGTGCACCTTGAATCATGGTAAAACAAGTGGGAACAACTCAAAATTTCTCAAAGAGATGTGGATTATTCTAACACACATAATTAAGTAAATCGGGACATATATAATAGTTAAAAACTTGATTTTATGTAAAATAACAAATTAATAAATAAATTAAAAACTACTAATGTAATGTGGCTCATAAATGACGCAAAAACGACCCGCCTAATTCGTATATATATCATCATTTAAAAAAATTAAAAATATTAATAAAAAAAACTAAATAACTATTTAAATACTCTACTAGTTATTTAAAAAAAAAAATTTAATAAAATATTTACCTCATACATATATTTGTAATAAAATAATTTTTTTTTATAATACATTCATATATATTTTTAATTTTTTTTTTGCGCACTTAACATTTATTAGAATATAAAAATAGAAACCATATTTTTCTCACACGCATAAATCTTCCACTGGGCCCCCAGTGGGCTGCAAGTGTACAGCGATGGGGCCCGCCAACGAAGTCATCTGCTACTATTTGGCTACGATGCCAAAGAAAATCACGTGGAGAAACTACGTGGTACGTTTTTTTCTATAATGAGCGCGTGCTTTATTTGGAAAACACAAAAACAACAGCGTCCAGTCCATTCCAAGTTTCCAACTACCACTATTTTTTTATTTTTTTTCCTATATAAAGAACAAGGACTCGACCAAAGAAAAGAAGAGAGAACAAGAACCAGTAAACAAAGCAAGCAAGGAAGAAGAAGAAGAAGTGGAGATGATGAATGAGAAGAAGACTAATTTCTCCCTCGCCTGCACTCTCCTCAGCAAGATGGTGAAGGACAAGGGGAGCTTAGCAGATCTTGCCCTTGCCAAAGGTGTGTGATACATAGATAGATACTACTACTCTCTTCAAAAAAATTTCTTTTTTTTGGTTAGTTTTGTTGGACGGAGCTGCTACGTTGTCCGCAGTTTATAATTGCGGACGTGACCGTCAGTCGACGTGGCGGCCGGCCATTGGCCTCCGGCCCAGGTGGGATCCGGAGATAGCAGGGGAGGCCAATGGATGACCGTCACGTCGGCCGGCGGTCACGTCCGCGGTTACAAACTAGACTCACGGACAGAGCTACACACGAGCACTGTCGGACTTTAGCCCGTCCCAAAAAAAAAAAAAATTTGTTTTTTTTAACTTTTTTAAATGTTTCTATGCTTTCTTAGTTATGTTTTATTCTTTCTCTTTGGAATTAAAGTATGCAACAATAAAATGGTTCTCAAAAAATTAATATTTTAGACAGCACGATGCTAGTATTCTCGTATCGTTCAAATTATATCTAAAGTCTACTGTATGTAGTACTGTTTTCATTTTCGGATTTTTCTTGCTCCTGTACTTTTTTTTTTCCTTATTATTTCTTCTAAATTGTCTATCTAAAGACTTTTTTTTTAAATAATAATTTTGCATGTTTGGATTTTTATCTATTATCTTAAATTTTCGGAGGATAGAAAATAACAGTTTTTTTTTCCTTCCTTCTCTATATATAGGTATGCATATTCCACCGACCACCATGAACCTGTTACCTGGACTAGAAGTGTCGGCTGACAAGCAAGCCGACACATACGACACCAAGTGCATGGACCTGTTCCCGGTCTACGCGGTGGAGCCGGAGCCGGAGAAGGAGAAGCCGCAGCTGACGATTTTCTACGCCGGGAACGTGTTCGTGTTCGATGATTTCCCCGCGGTGAATGCGAAGGATTTGATGCAGATGGCGAGCAACGCCGCCTCCTCCTCCTCCTCCACCGCTGCCGTCGCAGCTGACCGGCTGCCCCAAGGCTGCCCGTCTACTTCGGGCAGCCTTGCTCCGGCCAAGCTCAACCACAGCACGGGTAATTGATGTCCTAATATTATCACTCAAAATCTCTTAATAAATAAATGAAATAAATACACTGAAACTTTTCATAAGTATTACACGGACTGCCACTATATATTCCAAAAATAATTACACTGATCATTCCTCTCCTTTATAAATTTTAGAATTAATTACACTGACCTTCCCTATATTTCATGAGTATTAGACCATCTCCAATGGCGATTTCTAAAATTGAGTTCTTATCCTACTTGGCATTGTACTTTAAGGAGATTTCTATCCTAGTTGGAAGAATTTCTACGTAGAAATTGTACACATACAAAAAATGCTCTCCAACGGTTCTCCATTTCTATCCTATGTATCACATAGTAAAAGGACCAATTTAATGGTGTGGGGTCCAATAATAATTGTCATGAGAGATAGGAGAATTTCTATGAGAGTTTCTACATGTAGAAACCCTCCTAGAAAGTTTCCATCCTACATCATTGCCACCTAGGATAGAAATGGTGATAGAAACCACCATTGGGAGAAGTTTTTTCTAAAATTAATTTCTTCCATAGAAATAGGGAAGATAGAAACCCCCATTGGAGATGGTCTTACAGGGACTATCCATATTCCGAAAATATAATTACACTGACCAACCCTCTCCTTTATAAATTTTATTAACCATAAGGGTGGTCAGTGTTATTAGTTTATATAGAAAATAGAAATGATAGGAGGTGTCCGTGTAATAAGTTTCAAAGAAGGAGTGGTCCGTGTAATAAGTGTAAAACATAGGGGCAGTTAGTGCAATTAACCCGAAATTTTATAAAACGTAGGAGCGGTCTATTTTATAAGTTTCTATATAAAATATAAACCATATGGGTGATTCGTATAATTAGTTTCAAGGTATAGTAGTTTATGTAATAAGTGTAAAATATAGGAGTAGTTAACGCAATTTGTCCTAAATGAAATAAATACACTGGTCATGTTACTCATCCCAAATAACTCTAAAATATTTATAAAAAAAGATTATGGATGGTTAACATGGCTCAATCGTTATCTCGGTACCGATTAAATCCATATCCTAAATCCTAATTATTGAATGTTTGTCGGACCCAAATTCTAATTAACCCTAATATCAAATTTGAAAATCTCAAAAAAAAAATTCTCATTTATTTTTTTATTTAACATGATTTAAAAGTTGGAAGAATATTATGACTAAGATCATATGTATCAATACATATATATATTTGTGTTGTTATTAAATGAAATATATTCTTGATGTTTGAATTACAGATCTTCTGGCGCAAACAAGAAGAGCTTCACTACATAGATTCCTTAACAAAAGAAAAGAACGGTAAGTTTATATTTACTTCCACAAATATATTTTTCTTGTTAAGCTCTATTAATGGTTATATCAAGTGAAGACGTAACACATTCTGACTAGATGGATCCGGTTCCACAAAATAAAACTATATTATTTTTTTATATAATAATAGAAGTTGAAAGTAATTCTTTTGATTAATTTTCTCGCTTGATTAAATTGTAGGATCAATGCCAACGCACCGTATCAAATAAACAGCTCTCCGAAGAAGACCCATGCGGTGGCGAAGCCCGTGCCAAAGCCCGACGCGACTCGATCCTGGCTCGGGATGAGGAGGGGAGGGATTAATTAATGACATCATTATTAAATCATAATTACACCTTGTAATCTTGTAATAGCAATTTATAAACTATTTACAGAAGAAATTGACAATTTTTTTGTTTGCTTTTTTTTTATATAATTGTACTTGGTATACATTGGAGATTATTCTAATTGGTTCTATGATCTATATGTAACATTTGTTGGATTCTTCAAATATTCAATTTTTACGTCGAACTTGAATGATTCTTATAGTTATCGGAGAGAGACATAAGATTCTGACTGGATGACGAAAGATCCTTGGATCGAGTCACAGAGGTATATTATTCCTACCAAAAGATATACAATGTAGCGTGCATAAAATACTGTACGTAAGGTCGGATATCTAAAATAAAATAAAAAAAAACTAATAAAATGGTGCATTCGAGGATCAAATAATGTTACAGAAGTAGTTTAGTGATAAAAGAGGCCCCCATTTTTAGGTTAGAGTTCTTGATTTGAGAAAAGATCAAAGTTGAAGGATGCATTAAGATTTTGATAGATGCATATTTATTCAACAAATCTACGTCTTTCTTTCTGCACAAAATTTTTGTTACGTTCATGTAGTTTTACTCTCGTATGATTGTATCATAATTACTAATATATTTGTGTTTGTTATAGTGGCGTTCCTGCAACACAATAATTGATGATTGTGATAAGCTACCTTTTTTTTAAACATATTTAGTCTACAACTGATGACATGTTGCACTATGGCCTCGTTTGGTTCACGGGAAAAAAAATTCTTTGTATTTTACATGGGGATGAAAAAGTAGGATTTCTGTCACATTTTTTTTTTTTTTTTTAAATAAACAATGACACATGGTTACTTTTGTCATAACTTTTGTAATAAATGTTGAAAAATGAGGAGAAAAAATCAATCGTCTTGAGTGGAATCATATTCCCACCAATTTTCTCCCTTCTCAGAAAATTGATTTCCAAGTTTGTGGCTACCAAACAAAGAAAAGGAATTACTTTCTTTTCTTGGTTCCTTAAATCAGTGATCCAAACGAGGCCTATTTATTTATATATATATATGTCTATACATTTTAGAAAAAAGGAAGGAACCCACGTGTCATATAGTGATCCAAACGAGGCCTATTTATTTATATATATATATGTCTATACATTTTAGAAAAAAGGAAGGAACCCACGTCATATAGTGATCCAAACGAGGCCTATTTATTTATATATATATATGTCTATACATTTTAGAAAAAAGGAAGGAACCCACGTGTCATATATAGAATGTATCAAAATTTAGGTATGAAAGTTTTTTCCGCAATAGTGGCGGCTAAGAAAGCTTCAAGTCAAGAAACAAACGCGGTTTCAGAAAAGTTGTTAATTTCGAGGCACGTTTTCCGTGGACAGCTCCACCCGACATAGATTTTTAATTGTCCAAATCTAATCAAATTTTGAACACGACTTGAGAGCTAGCCAAGTCACCGGCTACAGTAATAATGCATGTGACATCCTCTTCATTAACGATTCTTGGGTCCAAAGGAACCTACAACTTAATATTTTCAATTATTCAAAAATTTCAACTTATATGTTCTCAATTTTGTTAGGTATTAATTTGATATTCTAAATATCGAAACTATCCCGCCCCACTCCTCTCCCTCCCCCAACCCGGCCCTCCACCTGACCATCTTCCCCCACGGCTGCACCACTCCCGCGTCGCGTCCCCAACCTTCGCCCCCCTCGGTCTCCGCGATGGCGGCAGCCACGACAGCGGGCGACAAAAAGAGAGGGCCGGGGAGGCGGGGTTAGGGGGTAAGGTGCGGGGGTGTGCGGGGAGGGATTGGAGATGTTTGTGTGAGAAAGGATGGTAGTTTCATCGTTTTTATTTTTTTAGGGATCAAGTTTATACATATCAAAGTTGTTGAGAGTATCAAGTTGAAAAACTTAAATAGATGAGTGTTTGAAGTTGTAATTTTTCTTGTGGCACGTGACACCTCGATAAGGACGGTCGTGGCCCATGATAAATCGTCATTGTAGAGAGTTGTGGTGTCACCCTTAACTTGAAAAAGTTGTGGTGTAGCTGTTATAATATTAGACTTACACACCAAATATCCTTAGTCCGACAATTTCGGATGACGGCAAATTTATTTTTATTATAGTTACCAAATCATTTTTCACATTTTTATTTTTATTTTTATTTTTATTTTAGGACATAGTTTGCAAAAAAATTATGCCATTACTAATCTTATTGGACTCGAGATCAGGTCAGATGATATATATGCCAACTCTGTTAATTTGTTGGTCCAACATTGAGAACCGGATCTATTTACAAAGTAGAACGATATTTTGCTTACCATGTGATGTAATAAGCCAATAGTTGATAATATCAATAGGATGGTCTCACATATAATTAACACATAGACTGTAACATCATGTGTTCCATAAAATATGATCAGATTCTAACATTCTTCTAGTCTCAACTTCTAAGCGTTCAAGTTAACAAAATGTCATGATGTTATAATACGGTGTAAAAAAAAGTTGGACTGGTAGTCAGTCCAACCAAGGACGGAGCCAGGAATTTAAATTCCTCTTAGCTAAGTCTATTCCATTTGACATACCTAGTAGAATGGTTATTTGTACTAATGGATATACCAAGTAAAAATACCTAATAATTTCTTTTTACCCCGTGCTACTGTCCACTCCGGTCCCCTCTATCCTCCGCTAGCCGAGTCCAACATATCTAGATGGGTAAAAAAAATCAATTAGCTGGATCCATTGTGCACCTTCTATGTCATCCACTTGATTGCATGAGGACGGGTACATGCAAAAAACGTCATCCTCATTTCTATGCAATCAAGTGATGACATAAAAAGTACAAGATGAGCCCATCTCTGTGAATAAGTTTCCAATATTGAAATAATCTCGAAAAATCTAGTTAAGAATTCTCAATATTCAAATAGCCATGGGACTCTCATAATTATAAATTTATCATATGTTTTGTATCCTATATATTTTTTATTAATAAATTAATTTAATAAAAATATCATATCCAATCATCAAAATAAGTCAAAATAGTGCACTCGGGAATTTATGAAGTCGGTAGGAAGGGACCAGAGAAACATGTGAAGCACAATGTTGGCAGTACTCTTCAAACGTACGAAACGCATCAGGAAAGAAATTATTGGCCTAACATTTTCCACGAGCTATCCAAACTGTTCCTTCACACACACACACACACACACACACACACACACACACATATATATAACTTGTTCTCAAATATTCTTTTCTTTATTTTTATTAATAAATTCTCACGTACCAACGAAAGAACCGTAAGCATAAATCAAGGACACGTGACGGTCTCTCACTGGTCTGGACTTGAATCGACCAAAACTGAGCCTTCTGCTATCGTCAGGGTCCAACCTGAATCAATAAGGAGGCCGTCACGTGTCCTCGGTTGACGTGCACAGTTCCTTCCGTCGGTTTGTATAGTAGAGTTGTTATTTTTCTAAAACTAAATTATCCAGCACTATAACATTCTTGGTACATTGACTTTCTACCGTTCAATTTTTGCACTCTAACTTTGTAAATTATTATCTTTCGTCAATTTTGAAGTACAATAAAGTTACTTCAAAAATATATATATTGTAGTACAATGACACAATTTAAATACTTTTATTATTATTATCATATATTCTAAGAATTCACTTCTTATTGTTTTTTTTTTCTCATGTAAGGCCATCTCCTTGTAGTTGTGTTTCTTGTAGGAGTTAAAAATTTCAAATATGCCGTATATCATTTTTTTTAGTGTTAATCAAATATTTCTCCAAATATTCCAACTTAAACCAGAATAATATACAAACATGAGGAGTATCCCACTTGGGCCTAGGGGTCATCATTCCGTTTATTCCGTTTCAACCGAATCGAAATAGTCAAATCCGAATAAATCAAAATTCTAAAAAACCAGAACCGAATAATCAATTCGTTTTGTTTGGTTTGAATATTTGGACTAGATCCAAAGTTGGAATCGTGATTAAATTATATTAATAAGTACAATTTTTATATAGACGTTTGTTGTGTTTCAAAATAGCGTTCAAAGTTAGACTAATTGTTAAATTATCAAAGTTGAAATTCAAAATATATACATATGTTAATGTTGACAGGAAATCTTGATTGAAAGCTCAATGTTACTGTCGGCAAAGGATTGCTCTCCCTCTTTAAATTTGGTTGTTTGGCGAAGGAAAGGAGAAGTTGGAGGGAAGAGCAGGGACTGGAGAGAGCTTCGCTTGGGATGTGATGGGTTGATATGGACCGAGTGAAAGGATGCTTCCTGGAAGAAAGAAATCCAACACTTTGGATTCCTCAGCTTGGACGGGCCCACCAAAAAGTTCTCCATGACCAAATTTCTTCCAAAGTTATTGCTCAGGCAAAGATATGGGCCCTCCTATGTTCTCCGTAATTTGTGGTCGCGAACGTTGTTGCAGACTATGTGACAATTTTCTATTGACATGATCAATTTTGGAATAAATCGAACAAATCTTGAAACTTGGACAACCTTTATCTACTAGGGGAATCCTCCTAGGTTCAGTATGATATCACTAAACATCAGGATCACGGATAACCACCAGGACCAACGGACAATAAAGATTAAGTCGGAACCAAAATTAGCTTTAGGATAGGATAATCCAACACTCCGGACTGACCCTGTCTGTTGGCCTTCTGGCACAAATTTTAAAAGGGTAGGACCTGGTAATAACGGGAGAGGTATCAATAATTGGTTATTGTGTGGTCCTGTTGTTTCGCGGTTACAAATTGCGAACAAAATATTATTTTCGTATGTGTTGGTTTGAAATACGAGGTCTCACATTGTTCTAGGAAGTTTAACTCATTATGTCAGCCACAAGACTTTCCATGTGTAATCAAAGAAGAATTTGTCTACTAATTAGGCTATGATTGTCCTTCCTATAACAGTTCATATAACGAGTGGAACTATTCCCGTTACTTTTGGGTTATTTAATTCAAACTTATGTTTAGATTTTTTATATTGTTCAGAGAGGGGTTTAAATTTCCAATACTGCTACAAGGACCGGAAATGGGCCGTCACGTGTCGGACGTCCATTGGTTGGGGTCTAGTCACCAAGTTAGCAGGAGCGGGGGGTTGTGTTTTTGTGGGACCCACACGCCAACCAATTCCGACCTTCCACATGGTATTTCGGTCTGTTGTTCGGTCCAAAATTTCGAATTGAGTATCATTTTCTTTAAATTTCAACCTAATGGTAAGCTTGGAATGACCGTCCAAAATGAAAATATGAACGTAAATTTTTGAATATTATACGAGACCCCAAAACTAAATAACTTTTTTTTTAATATATATACGGACAATCAGAATTTCCATCACAGAAGATGAGCCGTATTATTTCTCCCAACAAGATGCAAGTTTTCAGCCAACATTTTGTTGTCCCAGAAATGTAAAAAATGAGTGTAAAGTTAAATTATGTAGTAAGAAATCTTCCCAGACTGATAATTGAAAGAGAATGGAGTAGCCCTTCAATATTAAACAGCAGCATCAAACTGGAAAGGAAATGAAATTGATTTCTTGGTCTTTTCTTTCCTTTGAGAAATTGGAATCTCAATAAAAAAAAAAAATCTTTCATGAAAGTCAAAAAAAATTGAAAGGAAAAGTGAATAGAAGGAAAATAAATCCTTAGATCCCCCCCTATTTTCTATTTTCATTTCTCTTGGAAATCATTTTTTTTTTCCCTACTTATTTTCTTTGACATTCAAATATAGTTAAACAATGACTTTCTTTTCCTAAGGTCTTGATTCCGCAAACCAAACATGGTCCTAGGAATCGAATAGAGCATCCCACAAGACCAAGAATCTCTTCTACCAAGATAAAATTTAAATAGTGACAAAAACTAAGAACTGTTCATTTGTTTAGAGAATTCAGAGATTGTTATAATTTGCAGAATATAGTCAAAGTTTTATTTCTAAATATTTCTGATACACTTGGGGAATCTAAGATATAGAACCCAAAATCCACCTTAAAGAACAAATTACATCAACAGGGAAAGAAGGAAACTCCCCCAAAGTTGATATATCAAACTAATTGGTCATAGATTTACTGAGAATAACAAATACATACATCCACCAACTTACTATCTTCCTTGGTGGTTACTTTCTTCTTCTTCTTCTTCAACCTTTCCACAGTTCAGCCTCAGCAAACACTACAAGTAATCCCAGCAAACCATGAAGGCGTGAACCGGGCTCTTCACTTGTGAATTTTAGGGATCAGACATTAGGAGAGCAATCATGGCATCGGCAGATTCTGGGCCTTCATTGTTTACACTAGGAATTATGTGCTGTGGAGAGATAAATCGCACAAACTCTCTCAGCTCGGTGAAGCTGCTGTGCTCGCTGTATGGAACTTCATACCTACCAAATCCACAGAATTAAGCATGAGTGTATATACTTACTGACTTGAATACTTGTAAACAGACAGAAACCAGTAGCAAAGTATGGGCTGTGACGATGAGGATGCTAATTGAACCTGAAAAAATGTAGGTATATCCAAGTGCAACTTACACACGTAGTTGTAAAGAAGATAAATTAGACTAGTTACGTCATGAAGGCCTTGAGAGCAGAAAAAGGCAGCTACTGTCAATTATTAAAAAAAATCCGCAGTTATTCTGTTTTCACATCCCTCTTACGAGAGTCCAAATGTATCAGGAATACTACAAGCATAAGAATATTGGATCAACCAACAA
This sequence comes from Iris pallida, assembly GCA_029216955.1. Classification (NCBI taxonomy): domain Eukaryota; kingdom Viridiplantae; phylum Streptophyta; class Magnoliopsida; order Asparagales; family Iridaceae; genus Iris; species Iris pallida. The sequence goes on from JANAVB010022593.1 coordinate 8,841,149, forward strand.
TATCTATTATGGCACTAATTAGTATAGCTTCTAGGTGAAAGCATTTTCCTAATTGCATAAGCTACAAATTATCACTTAGATTTTGTCCACAAAAAAAAAGGGGATACTACTTTATAGGCAAAAATCAAATTTTGCAACATTTGCTTTGTCGAACTGACACACACATCCCAAAACTGGACAGTGATGATACACACAAAGGGAGGGGGGGTGGTAATTGCAGTAATAGGCCTCCAACAATGTCACTTTTATGCAGTAGAAAACACAAATCTGTAGTGCCTACTCGTCTCTCGTGACTTCTAAATACAATGTATCATATCATGTTTGACGTATAGCCACCTCGACCATAATCGTTGCAGTTATAAATACTCTAATATATCAGTATAATGCAAATTAAACCATTCAACTTGAAGTAATATCACTGTTCAGTTACAATATCTGGTGCTTTGAAAATGAAAGGTGAAAATAACGTTAACTTCGTCAAGTACTTTTCTTTAAAATTTAAATAAAGAGTAATTAGTTTAGCTAATTATTCTTTTCATGCATACATCTGGACATACTTCACCCATACCTATAAGTTACATATGTGCCTCTTAGCCAGCTTTACAGAAGGTACCATGTCGACTTTTTCTTGTGTTAAACGTATCAATTGTCCAAGTAATGCTACACTACTCCCGGCGATAACCAGTGATTAACATCTTTCTTTCTCGTGCCATCAAGTTTTGGGTCCATCTACCTTGAATACACTTGTGTCTCAAAGACGCTTTATAAAAGAATTTTTTTTGGAGGCTTTTGTTTAATCGTTATTGATGCTGACTCGCTGGATAGGAGTGCGAGGTACCACGGTCTACGTTCATAATCTTTTCTTGTGTTTATATCAACTAAACTTGTAACTAATGATTGGGAATGAAATTCAGAAGTCAAAGTCACACTTGAGTAATTCCCACGCAAAATGGGTATATTCTCACATAAGATTTGGTAGTGGTTGTTAACAAAGATGGTAGATACATCAAGTGCTGCTCGTCATTTGATTTTCCCCTAAGAGAAAATATATTCCGTAGTTGAAAAGTTGTGAATACGTTACCTGATGATGGTACCCTGCTGCCACCTTCGCCCAGGAGTCTTCTTCTTTCCTTTTCCGAATGTCCAGCCAGTCGGAGAGAACGCGACTATGAGGTTGAAGCGATCCTAACAAATAATGCATATAGGTGAGCACTAGAATATGATTTGTATGCTAGTAACCATAGGTCCACACGTATATCAATAAAGGCCTTCTCTATCTGCCTCTAGTTTTTTTTTTTCTTTAAGAGAAAGCTGGGAAGTTTTAAGGCTCACAGAGTATTGGTTAGAGAGATGTTTCATCCTTTTGAAGCTTGCTATAGTCCACATTGGGACAACATGAATATGGCTTTCCATCTCATTTGCTGTGAACCACTGCATATCCTCCTCAGGAAGCCCCAAGCACCTCAGTAACCGTAGCTTAGCTGCCCCAACATATAATTTCCTTCTTAGCAGCCGCGCGACTTCTAAGAATAGCCTCTCTTTCCCTGTCATCAGATAAAAGATATGGTGGTGTCATATCGGCACTTTTGCTTTGACTAGTTTCTACTTCATTGTCTGCGACAAAACTGAAGTTTCACTTTTGCATCCTCAAGTGTGTACCATGTAGTTTATTTATCTTACTACTTCATACTAGAGCATTAATGTGCTTGTAGTTATTACATAAGGAAATAATAGTATTCAGTATATAGTAGCTACTACTTACCAGTTAGCAGTAGCAAAACTTGCAATATTGCATAAGATATACACAGTTTTAGCTCAACTAGCACTTAAATTATGCAATAAATTTTAAGTTGTTTTGCTATCCCTGGTGCAAGGGCTTCTACATTAATTCATTAATTTATTAGTTTACATGAAATAACAGTACACCAATAATTTCATATAAAAGAACCAATGAAAAGCATGGAAATGGATTAACCAAACATAAAACAGGGAAAACAATAATGATACCGTTTGTACATTTTGTGCTCATAGAGGAATGCACAAGAACGAGACCATTTAAAAATTTGATGATCAAATTTGATGATCACAAGAATGTGAACATGTGCGCCAGTTCTGCCACAAAGCACACATCTGAGAGCTTTTCAAACTTCATTATATAAAAATGAAGGCTCAAAGGGCACAGAACATGTCACTGAATTTATTTTACAGGTCAACATGGTGAATGTTGAGGATCGAGATAACAGGCTTGAAGATGTGTAGTAGTTGCCAAAAAAGGATAACAAAGTGCTATACGGAAGCTCTGATAGAAGCATGAAGATCCAAAAGCATGAAAGAAATAAAATTTGAGGACATCTAATATTTTGAAAGATGTAAACGGAACTAAGGGTGCCATTACAACACAAGAACCAGGCCAAACAAAGTATCAATGCGCGTTGCAATGTTATTGATTCTTTTATATTTCCAATTTGTGCCTTAATCGTTAAGACTTGTTTCAAATATTGTACTTTATGCTTAATGTCACTGTTGTTTCATTATAGTGGCATTTGACTTATATGCATCGGATATTATGTTCAGATAAGTAGTGCATGCATACACAATTAAATTGTGTAAATATAAGATGCTCTTATTTGCTGGCCGTTGTGATGTTTAAGTTATTGACATAACATTTAAAAATAGTATAGTAACGATTTATAATAAAGTACAGGAAAAAAATAAATCGATAGACTGGCATCCCAATCCATGAGGATGCACTAGTGCACGATGCAGGGAGGATGAAGATGTACGCAACCTTAACCCTGTTTGCAGCCTTCAGGACAGTGCGTCCTCATGCCCAAAAACAGGTAATATTAAAATAGTCATCATGTGGGTTTAAGTTCAGCATAAAAGGCATCCAGTATTTCCAAAAAGAGGTGATGCTCTCAGTCCTAGCGGAATCTGGATATTCAATTGTAAGGAAATATTATCACCCAAGCAGACACCCAAATGATTCTGTATGTGCATGTGATTGTGTGAGCATGGCTATACACAGAGGGTAAAGGTTTAGGTGAATATTTAAAGACGGTTAGCTTACCAATTGTATAGGAACCAATAAGGAAAAGAGTTTTGGGGTTAAAAGCTTCTGCTTGAATGGCCTCAATGACAAATTGGATTACTGCCTCTTGCTTAGGGAAGTCATACTACAGTAAAAGCAGGAAAATTACAAGAACATCAGCATGAATTCAAGACCATAGAATCTCAACCTCTTTGAACAAATGACATACTTGAGGATTACAGTAAGTTGTATCAAGGATAAGCGTGTCAACATGACATGTTTGCAAAACAGAAGAGCTCGTCATTTCTGCAGAAAATCGGAAATCGCCAGTGTGCAGAACTGCCTAACATCCATAACACAAAATAAACCATATCAGCTTCAAATGAACTCACGTCAAGTCATGAAGTCATCACAACTGACATATGGAAACTCTATAAGGATTAAAATGATGTCATACCTTGCCACTAGGTGGTTCAAAAAGAATAATAATAGATCCAGGGCAGTGGTTTGCATCTAAGCAAATCAAGCTAACACCAGCAATATTAACCTTTTGGTTGAGGGGTAAGACTTGGAGTCTTTCCCATGGTACACCAATCTTCATATTCACAAGGTGTGCCGTTATTGAGGAACAATAAATCTTCCCGTGGCAGAAGTTTCTTGTTAGACCCTGATAATCTGAACAAAAACACTTCCAACTAGTAAGCCGATAATTGTCAATTAAAGATGCATGGTATATGCAGATTGAAAGTTTCGGAAGGCAATATGTCAGTAAGCTTAATTGAAGGAATATAAATACGAATACTCCTTCACAAGAATATCGTTGAATCTGGAACGATCGGAAAGCCAGTTATATGTAAAAGGGCCGACTTTTCTAGTCAGAGGCAGCTTTTCTGATCAACCTTTAAAAATTGTAGATAGAATAATGTGCTGACTCAGTTAAATTTAATGTAAGTTTAACTTTTTGAGCAAATATTCCTTCATTGGAATATTGTCCGAGGATCTGGATTGCCAGTTATGTGTAAAACGAAAGGCGCTGTTATAGGCCTGACTTTTCCAATTGGAAGCATCTTTTAGTGGAACCTTCAAAAGTTTTAGAAAGAATAACGTGCTGACTCATTTAAAACTTAATGAAGTTAATTTCAGGAACATATGCTAAAATCAAGGTAATACAATCAGAAAAAAGCTAGGTTTCATCAAAAGTAATTGAAAGTCTAAGAAATACTTACGATCCATATGGAAGTGTGTCAGAAACCAGTGGGTACAATCTCCTCTTAGAAAACGAAACGCATCCTGCATTCACATACTAACTACATTACTAATAGGTCCGATCTTTTAGTCTACTATCTTCAGAGTCAGATAGACCTGAGTATTGGAGGACAAGACTAGAACACTGTTTCTTGAATACTGTGAATGATATATAGTTTCTCCTTTCATTATATAGAGCAGTTCACATGAGAATCATATTTAGATTTTTACAAAATACCATACACTTATATAATGAGTTCAGGATTAAGCGATTAATTATTGGAAGATAAAAAAGATGTAATAGTGAGACCAGGAGCAAGACTTTATTTATTTTGGTCTGCATGTGGGCAAAAGACCTATTACCTGGATTTAAGTATAAAAGAAGCAAGAAATAACAGTATCAAGAAACTAGATCTTGAGGTTTTACAGAAAAGGTACCATGTGTGCATATTCTACTTCCATGAAGATGTTTACTCACCTCAAAGGGTTATCATCAACCATGTCTGCCATGTCAAACTTGCAAAACTCTTTTCTAGTGCAAAACTTGAAATTTTGGAGCTGCTTCCAGGTTGACTCGGTCTCACTCATAGGTATTTGCTAACACTTGCTCATAGATAGTTTTGAATGGAATAATATTAAGATGAATGAATGTTATGATTCTTTAGATATACAACTTCAACAAATGATAATGGTTATCAACACACCTTAGAAATGATGATCCTCGGCACAATCGATCATTGTGCTACTGCTACACTGTTTTTTTCCATACCTCTCTTTCTCTTCACTTTTGTTTGGGTGAATTGACCAGGAAAGAGAGGCCCAATGTCGGCCAGCATTGGTGGTGGTCAATATTGGGTAGAACATGTCAAAACGGATACAACATAGCTGATACACAAATGTACCGGATACTGCAGACCTTAAAAGTGCTAGTTTTCTTTTTTTTTCCTTTACTACAAGTCAAATTTTCACATACTACATAATATGTTGTGCTTGTGTAAGTTGGCAAATTTTGTCATATAAAACAGTGAAAAATTCGAGAGGCTCAAAAACCAAAGTAACGACTACACAAGTTAATAAAAGATATCATTGTCTTCTGCATCCTTTTTTGTTTTAAGGCAAATACTGCAAAAATTTCAGGGTAAAGCAGTTCATGTGTGCGTGTGTGAAGATAGTTACTGATATGGAAGTGTAGAATACCACTCTAAATGGTGTTCCTGGAATGCAGCACCAAGGGGGAATATCTCTTTTTCCTCGGCTGGCATGGTTTTTAGGACCAACCCTCTTACGAGTCGAATCTTTAGTAGTTCTTTCTAACCCATGAAGCTGCGCGCTGAGGCTGCAAGCATTATTCTTATGGACAGAAGGACCCTTAAAGAACTCTGTAATCATCTTATTCCCAGGAACGCGTAGTTTTATGCCCTCGGTGGATGTATTAGAAATATCATTTTCTGCCGCTTGAACATGATGAGTTTTTTGCCGCAGGTCATTGAGTGCATGAAGTATCTTCTTTCTTGGTCCAAGTGTTACCACTCCTATATTGAGAAGATCCTGCAATGACAGATATTACAATTGGATCAGCTTAGTTCTTTCTCCTATAAGCAGCAAACAAGCGTGAAGCATATCAGAATCCTGTTTATTCTATACAGGATACAATTTAGGTTGTACTGGAACCATATATATGGAAACGGAGACCACATCTTCTTAGTGACATATAGCATGTGGATGTATAGAAGATAGGAGTAAAGATGGAGTTACACATAGCAAACCTCTTCAGTTAACCATTGCAGGGTCTCCCAATCAACCTCCTCCCTAATGAAATTCTCTTCATATCTCGAAAGTCCGAGTGCCTGAAGCCACTCAACAACAGGCTTGACATCAACAATTTTTTGAGATTTATCTGATTTCATTTTACCAACAGGTGTAGCCCCCTGCAATATGTATACCATAATCAATTTCTAAAAGTTGGTGTGTATCCAGATAACAATATTTTGCTTTACAATTCAAGAGGCCGAGAAATTCATTAGGCAAAATGATGTGAATTGCCTTCTTTTGATTAAAACCACATTCCACCTTACTAGCATTACTCACGAAGATAAAAATGATATTGTTCTTTACAACAACAACAACAAAGCCCTAATCCCAAATTGTTGGTGTCGGCATAAAATGATATTGTTCTTTGATGAAAAAAATGTCCCCATCTTATACAAGAGAGGAACTTTTTTTTTCCAAAAACATTTGTCAAGCTATTCATTGAGAGAAGCGTATACCATTAAAGGGAAAGACCATGTGCTACTGCCAGGTTGAATTTCAGACCTATTATAAAAATATAATGTGATTCTGTGAATATATATGCATAAAAAAATCATTTAGCAGTTATCATCAATAAAGTACTACTATAAGCAAGAAAATAGTTGATCTAATGAAGATGGTTTAAGAAAGTAAGCAACAAAAAAGAAGCTCCATAAAATCAAACATAAAGGTTTATGCAGCTTATATTGCTGTGGACAAAATTTTATAAAAAAGCAACAAAAGTAGAACTCCTCTACGAATTATAAACCAACCATAAATTACCAAGATATAATGAGTTCCCAGATGCGCACACAGGGACTCAAGGAATTGACTATCCAACCAGCTTAGACATGCTTGCGAATCAGATGGAGTGAACATGAACACGCCATCCCTGCGGGTGAATGTTTAGGGCATCTGAGGCCAATTGATCTAATTCCATTACAGTTTGTTATACAGGGAGTACTGAATGCCTGTGTATGGTGAAACTAACAACACAAAAAGCAGATCAGGTGCATGAAATCCCAAATTTATAGTTGGAGACTGTTGTGGGGATACATGAAAGATTAAGCTCCAGCCACTGTGGAAAAAAAAAACACCAGGAGAGAATCTAAGCCAGGAGTCCTTATGAGAGTCACAACATTTTGATCATCTCAATTCTTTTGAGGTTAAGTATTCCCGCTGTTTACCAGCTGAGTTTCAAAATACTATGCTGATGTACCAGCATGGAAGTTGTGAGTTCCAGGTTTCTCATGCATCGATTTTATTTATTCTTTTCGCCTCCTCTCCTGTCTCTTGGTACTTATCAATCTCATATTGTATGTGCAGGAATATGGAGATGAGAAATGGCATGAACTACATTGTCCAAATGAAGCTCAAAGAAAAACTAGCATAACCGAACAGACTACAAGAGATGTAAATTTGGGAAATTTTACGGACAGACAGGAACCATAAACAAAGGTTTCTATACAAGAATATGGTACAAAAGTAATACTCTACTGGAAGAGGAAGTCAAACTAAAACGAGCTCGGAGGTTCAGCCAGGTGGATTTTATAACATGTAAGAACAACAATTCACAATTGGTTTCACTTGGAAGGTACATTGGCTCTATAAGCAGTGTCAGGTGTTGCCATCGCAAGAAGGAAACTAAAGAAATCAGCGAAAACAATATTTACTTGAAAGCCAATTGAACAACTGCAAAACACACATGATGGCTCCAAAGTCCATGTAAGGGAATTGGCAAGAGTTGAAGAAGGAGAATCGTCCACAATGGCTATCAGGAAAAGAGGCAGGAGTCAGGACAACACCTGACTGACAATGGGTGACAGGCATGCACCTCCGCTGGAGCAAAGGGATTGATTGGCAGTGGCTAGATATGAGAAGCACATTGTGCAAAATTATAGGTGTCTTCAGAGTAACAGGCACAACTCAAGGATGTAAATATGAGAGTGGTGTTTTCAGGACACGGAGAGAACTTAGGGGAGACAAAAGTTCATTGATTGGGAAGATGTGGGGAAGGATTAAAGATAATATACTCCAGTTCGCTGGCCAAAACCTTCAGCTTCAGATGGTATCCAACAAAGGAGCTGAAGGCTTTCCAATATTAAGGTTTGACAGTTGCCAATAAGGAAGTTCAACAACAGGTGTAGAACCCTTGGAGGGAAAACTGAAAGTAAGCAGCCATTCCACACTACAAAAGACAATTACATTGTACTTTTTGGTCTAGAAATAAATGAGTGATCTTTTTTTCGCTGTGTGGGCGGGTGCAGAGACTTGTTGTATACAAAGAAACGAGTGTGTTTGAGGGGGCATGAATTGATAGTAAGAATAGAGGAAAAGAATTAAGACGGTGTGGAACCTTGGACACGTACGTTAAAGAGACCACTTGGAGCGCTGAAATGGTTGCTTTTGTGACATTTTTGTGACGAGGATATGCCCCTTGATGAAGTTGAGGGGGAATGAGCATTAACTATGTGAGTCTTTGACACCATGATTGTTGATGTTATTGCTGTTCTTGCTGCTGCTGCTGCTGCTCTTATGTTATAGGCTTTGAGCTAGATCCTGTTGAATGATATTAAGCTGTTTTTCTGAATTTTTCAAATATTTTGCACATATCTAAATTAAGCCTTCAGAAGATTGAAGTCGAGCCAAGTTTAATCAGAAATTTCCCAAACTGTGCTTAAAATAATTTCAGAAGCTAAAGAGGTGTAAAGCAAAACTATGTGAGAATTACCTCTGGGGTTTCATCTTTGTCAAGGCAATTATTTGTGTGAACTTGTCGCAATTCTTCACTTAAGCCCGTGATATCAGTTCCACATAAGGGGCAATCCACGAATCCATCCATTAGCAACTCCGACGAATCAAAACTCAAATCATTCCCTTCCGGCAATAAATCTCTGCTACTTGAGCTACCTTCTTCACAGCAGAGATCCATCAAAACATTCAGCTGAGTTCCTGGGTCGAAATCCCTGCAATCAGCTTCGACATTGGATGAATCAGACTTTGTCCCTGACCTCAACAACCTCGATTCTATCGACATTGAGTAATAACTCCTTTTTTCTTCCTTCAACTTGCCTGTATCCTCGTAGGGATCAAACTCTCCATTTTTCAAACTTTCTGCTAGTTTAGATTCGCTTGATGTCAAAAGACATGATTTCTCGTCCCTAGCACTTACATTGTCTTTGCACAGTGTATAATCTACACGAACAAACTCCTCAGTCTGTGAATTTTCGACTATTTGTGAATCTTCCGACGTCAAAAGGGACAACTTTTCTTCCCCGAGCTCGTCATTTGATACATTGGAAATAGGCTTATCATTAGATGCACAATGACTGGAAGTAGAAAGAATCCTCCTTTTCTCTCCCTCTGTCTCGTGTTCCACAAACATACCAGTAACCGTAGAAATTTTGAAAGCATTCTCTTCGATCTTCCATTTCTCCCCCAAATTTGACTCATTCGAAACCAAATTGTGAGATCCCTCGTCTACTTCAGACATTCCCACTGACCCGCATCCGAGTGAAGCTGCACGATCACTCCTTTCCTCTCCCACTGCCTTCTTCCCTTCGCATACAGAAGAAGCCCTACAATTACCATGGAAGATCTCTTCAATCTTCCATTTCTCCCCCAAGTTTAATTCGTTCGACATAAAACCATGAGATCCCTCGTTTACTTTGAGCATTCCCACCGACCCGCATCCGAGTGGAGCTGAAAGATCGCTCCTTTCCTCTCCCACCACCTTCTTCCCGGAAGAAACTGTAGAATTCCCATGGCAAATCTCTACCAAATTTGACTCTCCAGAATCAGAAAGAATCCTCCTTTCTTCTCCCGTCGTCTTCTTTCCCTCGCGTACTCTAGAAAACCTAGGATTTCCGGACGTTTGGGTCCGAGAAGGAGCTCTTCGGTTCTCCTTCCCATTGGAGACCGAAGCTTTCTGCTTCTTCCGAGGAGGAGCTCCATTGGAGGGCTTGAGAGGCTGGGAGAAACTAGGGTTTTTGAGGGAGGAGAGGATGAGGTTCTGGGAGATGGCAATGGCTTGGGCGGGGTTCTGGAAGTCGTCGTCGTCGTCGCCGCCGCCGGCGGACGTGATTAGGATTAGGGTTTTCGTGTCGGGTTCGGGCGGGATGGGTTTCATTGCGGGTTTCGGATCGGATAAAAGAGGGGGGAGGCGGGAGATGGGAAAAATAGAGTGAGGGAGGGAAGGTATGTCGTCACCGCCGGTGAATGTTTGAATGTGAAGTGTTTCCAAATAAACTAAAAGGGCTAATTAGAGTTTACATCCTAATTTTTATATCACATATGAAGCTCTATATGTCCAATTGAAATATTTAGACCCTAAAATTTTATTATTTATTTATTTTTTTCTATTACACCCCGCCTAATCTATGTATTAATGTTTCATTGTCAAACATGAGAGAGGGTATAATAGGAAACCATGGTCTAATTTTTTAATTTAGTAACTTAGGATTTAAATTCTAAACTGGAAACCATGGTCTAAACTCTATTTAGCCCAATTTAAAACAGAATTTGCATATACGTCCCCTACATCTAGCTTAGTTTCACATGAATCCCTAGTTCTAGTTTTTTTTAGCGATGTCCAACGTAAAGTACGGGACTTTGTGCACGCTACGTTGCATGTCATTTTGTCCACTGCTCTTGATTTTACACACACACACTGTATTGCATGTCCCAGTTCTAGTTCTTATTTGCTTAAAATCCTTCGATTATTCTTGAAGGGACATCCGGTTTGACCGGAATGTAGGAGAAATTTTTCTAATAAAAAAACCTAGTTGATACCCTAAACTATCCAAAATGTTCAACTTAATACCCTCAACATTGATATGTGCTAACTTAATACCCTCAACTATATAATAATTTTTATGTTGATATCCAAATTTTTTAAAAAGACAAAAAATTGATTTAATTAGTATTAATTAGTTGCTAATGACATGTTTAGCTTTAAAATAATTTATTATGATTTTTAGAAATTTTTCTAAAATTTTTAAATAGTTTTTAAGTTAAAATATATCATTTTGTAATTAATTAAAATGTTTTAATATCATTTTGTAATATTTTAAATTATTTTTATATCAGTTTGCAATTATGTCAATTGTTTTAAATAGGTTATGCAAATTCATTTTTTGCATTTATTTAGGGGAGGGACTATACTGCAAAATCCTAAACTACAGGGACCTAGCTGCTAACCTACCTACCCCTCCTCCCCCCCCCCCCCACGTTCTCTCTCTCCTCTCACTCACCTACTCCCCGACGACCGCCAGCTGCCGACGACCGGCCAGCTGCCCCGCTATTTTCGGCCGACCCAAGACCCTAACCGACCTCCTAATCCTATAAAAAGGACCCCCAGACCAAACCCTAACTCTAGCTGTCACGACCCGCACCCGTTTTTTTTTTAAACGGATACGAGACGTGTCCAAGCCAGCCTACGCCGCGGTGTCGGCGGTAGAACGCTGTCACGGCCATAAAGATCAAAATCACAAATAATGCTCATTCGCAAGATTAATTTAATTTATAAAGTTTACAAGTTTTACATTTGCAGAAAATATAAAACGTACAAATATTGGAATGACTACAACTCATCTATCTAGCTAGTCTCTAGGCTTTTCGTCTGTATTTACACCCGAACTCCCCATGCTAAGTGAATCCATGGCTAACCTGAAAAATATTGGTTTCCAGTCAGGAATGGAACGAGCACAATTCACTGAATGCAATTTCAAATAAAGAAAATGACTATACAACAGAGGTTAGACATCAATTACATGTTTTTGAAAATAAACAGGAAATACGGAAAGCAAATAAATAGACACAAAATACTTTCTCAAACTGTTAGAAGTACCTTTGATATGTGATCGGTCTGGGGCACTACACCGCACGGTCTACGATGTCTACTTGCATGAAAAATAAACACTGTCTACGATGTCTACTTGCAGAAAATAAGCACTGTCTACGATGTCTACTTGCAGAAAATAAGCACTGTCTACGATGTCTACTTGCAGAAAAATAAGCACTGTCTACGGTCGGATCACACATCCTTGGTACTTCTCATTCCCGACTCAACAATTTATAATAGAGTATAAAAATCACATAACCAATGGCCAATCAATGAAATATAGTAAAGATCAATATCGAAATGCAGACAATAAACTGTACTCGCCTGTGGTACTTTGCTGGTGAAATCGACAATTTCCATAGAGTCCAGGATAGTTCCTTCAGCCAAGTGTGATATGAAGAAGTCCGAATTGGCAAAAAAAATATGAACATTCGATTAGTCATGATTGGGGACAACTTAGTTTAAGAGAGATGTATGATTTTGAAGGAGCTTTTCCCTAGCCAGTATATATATAACCCTTTTTTTTTTACAAACTTTTTATATATTTATAAATATAGGAGTCTACAATTTTATATAAGTGTCCAAATATATATTTAGAAAAATATATAAACTATTTGGAAACATCTTTAGAGCATAATAAATATTTTAGACCCATTTAAGGATTATCTATAGTTTGTATCAAATACATTAAAATACATTTTATATAAAAATCGCCATTTTTAAATACTTAGCTTCTAATTTGAAAATATATAGAAATCCAAATCCACTATAGAGAAAACAAATCTAAAATCCCAAAGTAATTTAACTAAGGCCCAACTTAGCAATTTTTAGTATATATATACGAGGCCAAAAATAACTAATTTAATTTAATTTATTACCTTAAAACCCAAACTAAATTTTTATATCTATTGGACTTAAGGCCCAATATAACAAACAAAATTAGTTTAGAGCTTAAAAGTATATTAAAAATTTTAAACAAATAATAATATACTTAATAGGCTTAATGTAAAAGTCTGGTCCGTAAGCCCAATTTGTTGAAGTCATTTATCATAATCCAACAAATAGTATATTTTTTAGAAAATATTTGTCGAATAAAAGCCCAAACAATAATGTAATACCCAACAATATAAAGTGTTACAAAAGTTTTATAAAACTTATTTAGGAAATATATAATATATGTTAGAAGCCTATTTAAAGTCCAACAGTTTATAATCACCCGTAATCAGATTCCATTAAATATAATTTAACCCAAAACATGCTATATAAAGCCCAATAATAAATCACAAGCCCAAGTTAGTTTATTATACACATACAAACATTTAACTTAATTAAGCCCATTATTAAGTAAAAGCCAACTATCATTCTCCTTTCTACAAAAATTAAAAGAGAAGGGAACTCACAGAGCATTGAGCTCGTTGATGAGAATTTGGGCCGACGGCAAACTTACCGGGATGGAGGAGCGGCGCTTCGGTCTTGAAACGCGAGGAGGTCACCGGTGGTAGCCATCTGCAAGGGTCGGGTCTAGCGACTCCGGCTAGGGCACGGCTGGTGGTGTTACACAGAAATCGGTGGTGCTCGACGTCGATTGACTCCAGGCGGACTCGATCATGGCGTGCCGGTCGTGGCTCACCGTCGATGACGCTGACCGCTCGCAGAGAGGGGGCGCGGGGTCGTAGCGCTTGTTGTCGATGAAGATGTGCGGACGACGATGTGAGTTCGTCGGCGCTGACCCATAAGGCAAGGAGGAGCACTGCCGTACGGGCCCCGGTGGCAGTGGATCGAAGAACACTGACTCCAGACAATCATCACTAGCGCCTCAACCACATACAGTACAAACATGGTGAGGCTCAGATTCGCGGTTGATCCATCGTACTCTCCGTCTTTTAACATATGGCTGCAGTGAAGCTGCCCCGCCATGGAGGGGAGAACAATGGAGGGAAGTAATCATCAGCAATGACAGGAGTTGAAAAAGGGTCCAATACCTCGGTAAAGCACCAACTCCTTTCGTGACTTCTCACTCTTCAAGCTTCATCCTTAGAACTAATGAATAAATAAATCTCAAAAAGGAAGAGGGCTTACAGAGAGGCAGAGAAGAAGCTAAGTGGCCGTGAGGATTCCGGCGCTGGTTGTCGGGTAGGCAGTTCACGGAGTGGCAGAGGTTGTGGTCCAGAGACGTCGGAATAGTGATCGGCATGGGTTTGGGTTTCCGGGAGCCAGCTCGTCATAGGCGAGATGGATCTGCGGCAATCACAGGGCACCGGCATGGTCGGGGATCGCCGAAACCGCCTGGAGGACGATGACGAGGCCATCGAGATGTTGAGGTGAATACTGTAGGGAGATGGTGGTGAGGATAGGATCCGGTGATGCTGGTGATGGTACTGGCAATGGTGGCGGAACCGGGGCAGGGATGCGACGACGATGGTGTTGGGGGTTCTATGGAATTTTGTTGAGGCTTTTTACTGGGAAACGAATGGAGGACTTCTCCATATATAGGTGGATTTTTTCCTATAAGTTTAGGATAATCCAAAATAGCCATTTAAAACGTAGTTAATCAAATCTAAATAGAATTTGATAACAAAATAATTTAAAGTGGTACCTAACCCTTATCAACAATTTAAATCATATAATTTCTAAATCAAATACTAACTTTTACACTGAAATCAATCTAGTCACTAAATATTTATAATTGCAATAATAATGCTTAAAGTGATATCTGATATAAATGTTGGTGCTTTCTTTACATGGAGAGAGCTTGCTCTCAACATGCCTTGTAAAATTATAGTCCCACATCGGAAATGCACCATGAGTTATCTCAACATATATACTTGGTTGTGTTATTGAGAGATGCACATGGGGTGGTGACCCTAAGGAGGGAACCATGTGGGTGATTTTACTAGAAGGTAAGAATAAGGCTCCAAGGATTAAGCTTTAATGCTTTTGTCATTCTCTTGGATTAATTCCACTTGGAGCTTTAATGCTTTTGGGGCTTAGCGACTCGGACTCGGACTCGGGCTCATGAGGCGTAATGTGGCGTTTTGTTGGCGCACTTTGCAATTAGCACGTCAGCAGTCATGCGGTCTTTATGCGGCCATGCGGTCTTATGCGGCATGCGGCTCATGCGGCCATGCGGCACATGCGGCTCATACGGTACATGCGGCTCATGCGGCTCATGCGGTCCATGCGGTCCATGCGGCCCATGCAGCCCATGCGGTCCATGCGGCTCATGCGGCCATTAGGCTCATGCGGCCAGGCTGCTGCTGCTGCCGCATGGAGGGATCTGCTGACTGTACAGATTACAAATCAGTAATGGAAAGGCTGAATCAATGCGATTAAATCAGATCCTATCTTTGTGGGATTTGAATTAATTCAGATCCTATCTTTGTGGGATTTGAATTAATTTCGTGGGATTTGAATTAAATCTCGTTGCTATCTTTTGGGATTTGATTCAATCTTTCCATAACTGAAGAGGCGGCTAGGATTTCCACCCTCTCTCTATAAATACTCTCTTCTGGCCTCCTTTGGAACTACTACGAAAATTACAAGTCAGAAAAGGAGAAAGAGAGAGAGAGAGTTGCTGCCGCCATTGCAAGTCCATCCGAGGAGTCTGAACAGAGGTGACTTCGAGCGTTCCACAAGTTCTTCAACTTGCTGGTTCCTGGAAGCAGATCGTGTGGGACGAATCTTGCTTTGAGCAACGGTGTTTTGACACCCCAGCATTGTTCTTCTTCTCATCTCTCTCTAGTTTTATTGTAACTCGTTCTGTCCCAATTGCAACACGTTTGCAAGGAAGAACGAGAGATCTTCTCTTCTCTTTTTTCCTCCTTCAGATTGTAATTTGGCTATTTGATTTATTGTACCATCGTAGATCTTGAGTTTGATCACTGCAAAGTTTTTGTGTGACATCTCAGATCTCGATTGTATCTGTTTTTCCATCTTTGATCAAGCCCCGGGACTAACAATCTCAAAGCAAGATCCGTATAGATGGAAAACATTAATGCTTCGCTCCTCCAATCGGACTTCTGCAAGTTGGAAAAGTTCGATGGAGAGCACTATCAAGTCTGGAAGAGAAAGGTGTACCTAACTCTTCAACTGAAAGACGTTGATCATGTTCTGTTGGAGGAAGAACCCTCTCTTCCAGACACTGGATCTACTGTCGCAATCAACGCGGCTACCAAACTCCAGGCCAAGTGGAGAAGAAAAAATAGCATCTGCAGGCTTCTCATCCTGAATGCTATGGAGGACTCCCTGGCAGAATCCTACTCAAAGAAGGAACTTGCCAGAGACATATGGGAGTCTGTGGAAAATCTGTATGAAGAAGACAGGAACAGGAGCAAGATGTTTGTGGTTGAAAAATATCACAAATTGCTCTTTGAGGACGAAAAGTCCATGCTGCCACAGGTGAAGGAATTTCTGAAGCTGCGTCAGAAACTGGAAGACGAAGAGATGCCCCTTCCCGACAAGTTTGTCGTCGGAGGGATCGTCTCAAAACTTCCTGCTGGATGGAGTACCTTCTATGCAAGGATGCACAGGAAGAAGCTAGACATTAGCTTGGGAGATCTACTGCAAGAGATCCATGTTGAGGACGAGATGCGTTCCCAATAGAAGGTGGACACTCTGTCCAAACAGTTGGCTAAAGCCAATCTTGTGCAGACGAGAGATCCCAAGGGAAAGCAGGCGGCTTCTCATCCCAAGAAGAAGGACTTCACTAATCTAAAAGTGAAGGGTCCTTCTTTCAAGCAACAGAAGACCAAGTCCCACGTGACTTGTTACAATTGTGGCAAGAAAGGCCACTACAAGAGTGAATGCAGATCTAAGCCTAAACAATCAGAGAAAGGTGAGCCTAATAAGGTTTCATTGGTTTCTAACATTGTTGCTATGATCGGACAGGTCACAACTGTGGGGGTTGACTCTGACTGGTGGATAGACACTGGAGCGACTTGCCATGTCTGTTCAGGCAAGGAATGGTTCGTCACGTACCAGCCGATATCTGAGAAGGTTGTCATGGCGAACCAGGTCCAAGCTGAAGTTCTGGAGATCGAGACCGTGGAACTGAAACTCACTTCTGGGAACACTCTGACGCTTCAAGGTGTGAAGCATGTTCCGGCGATTGCCAAGAACCTGATCTCTGGGAGCCTGCTCTGCAACGCAGGCTTGAGGATGGACATCAATGCTGGTCAGATGGTGATGTCCAAGAAAGGAACATACTTCGGGAAGGCTTATCAAACCGAAGGAATGTTTAAAATTCAGCTTGTTAACCAGTTTGAAGACATTAATGCAGTTGCATTTTCTGATTATTCTCTTGAGTTGTGGCATAATAGACTAGGACATGTTCATTGTAAAAGAATTAACAAAATGTCTAGTCTAGGACTTATCTCCAAATGTGGGGGTAAGGTGGAGAAGTGTGAGGTGTGTGCTCAGACGAAGATCACAAGAAAACCCTTTCATCGGGTCAATAGAAGTACAGATCTTCTGGAGTTGGTGCACTCCGATATCTGTGACTTCAAACATTTCTCCACGAAGGCCGGGATGAAGTATTTCATAACCTTCATCGACGACTTCTCAAATTACGCGTTCGTCTACTTGCTCAAGTCTAAAGACGAAGCCTTCGAGAAGTTCAGAGAGTTCAGGGCCGAAGCTGAACGGCAGACTGGACAACAACTCAAGAGGTTAAGAAGTGATCGAGGTGGGGAGTATAGGTCTCATGAATTCGTATCGTTCTGCAAAGAACATGGAATCATATGCGAGACTACTGCTCCATATTCTCCTCAATCCAACGGAGTAGCGGAGAGGAAGAACAGAACGTTGACAGAAATGATGAACTCTATGCTGCTAACCCGGGTCTTCCTAAATGCTACTGGGGAGAAGCTGCATTGACGGCCACTTTTATTCTAAATAGAGTGCCACATGCAACTTCGGACGTAACTCCTCATGAACTCTGGTTCAAAGTCAGACCAAACTTGAATGTCATTCGAGTGTGGGGGTGTCTGGCGTATGTGAAACTCCCAGATCTGAAGATTCAGAAGCTAGGGACAAGGACTACGAAGGCGATCTTCTTGAGGTATGCCGAGAAGAGTGATGCTCGGAGATTTCTTGATATTGAGTCAAATCATATCATCGAATCTCGCGATGCTGAATACTTTGAAGACAAGTTTGCAAAAGACAAAAACATTGTTCTTTCGGACATTCCGGAAAATGATGTAGGTGCAAATGAGACTGAAATCTCATATGAGCCAATAGTCCAAGAAGAAGCTGTTGTTGATGAAATAACTCTTGTATCAGAACTCGCAGAGCCGTCAGCTAAGCGAGCCAGGAGACCGAAAGACTTCGGAGATGACTTTGTCACCTATCATGTGGAAGCAGATCCGCTTACCTATGATGAGGCGATGAAGACCAGAGATGCTATCTTCTGGAAGGAGGCAGTGAATGACGAGTTTGACTCTATCATCTCCAATAACACATGGGTGTTGGTAGATCTACCTGAAGGAGAAAAGCCCATCGGATGTAAATGGATCTTCAAGAAGAAGATGAAGGCAGATGGAACTATTGACAAGTTCAAGGCCAGGCTGGTAGCCAAGGGTTTTTCTCAGAAACAGAGGATAGACTACTTTGACACGTACGCTCCAGTAGCCCGGATGACCACCATCAGGATGTTAATCGCTCTTGCAGCTATACATAAGTTGGTGATACATCAGATGGATGTAAAGACTGCATTCCTGAATGGGGAGCTGACCGAAGAGATTTACATGCAACAGCCAGATAGATTTGTCGTCAAAGGTCTTGAAGACAAAGTCTGCAAGTTGGTGAAATCATTGTATGGTTTGAAGCAAGCTCCCAAGATGTGGCATGAGAAGTTTGACAAAGTTATTAGGTCAAACAGCTACAGAGTCAGCGAGACGGACAAATGTGTTTACACAAAGTTCGCTGATGGAAGAGGAGTCATCGTTTGTCTATACGTGGACGACATGCTAATCCTAGGTACGGATATAGACTGTGTCACAGAGACAAAGAAGTTTCTCTCAACCAAGTTCAGTATGAAAGACTTGGGGGATGCAGATGTCATCTTGGGCATAAAGATCATCCGAACAGACACTGGAGTAGCGCTGTCACAATCTCACTACATTGAGAAGATGCTCACACGCTATGGGTATAAGGATCTTCCAGGGATCGATACGCCATACAGGTGTGATCAGAAGCTGAAGCCAAATTCAAGGGAAAGCGTCAGGCAGCTGGAGTATTCTAGCGTTATCAGAAGTTTAATGTACGCAACCACTGCCACAAGGCCTGACATAGCTTTCGCCGTGGGAATGCTGAGTCGGTTCACAAGCAACCCAGGGGTTGAGCACTGGAAAGCTGTGAAGGGGGTGATGAAATATCTCAAGAAAACTCAGACATATGTACTGCACTACAACGGGTATCCGACAGTAGTGGAAGGCTTCAGTGATGCTAGCTGGTGCTCAGAAGTGGAGAGCGAGAGGTCCACAGGTGGATATGTCTTTTTCTTGGATGGAGCTGCTATATCATGGAAGTCGAAGAAGCAGACTATACTCTCTCGTTCCTCCATGGAATCTGAATTCTATGCACTTGAAACTGCAGCAGATGAAGCAGAATGGATTCGGGAGCTCATGTATGATCTTCCAGTGGTTGGGGCTCAGATACCGGCGATACCGATATACTGTGACAACCAGACGACTGCGGCGGTAGCATCAAATGACCTCTTCAACGGAAAGAAGAGGACTGTGCGGTTGAAGCACAGGGCAGTACACGATCTTATCAAAAGAGGTGTAATTGCAGTGATTGATGTTCGGAGTCAAGAGAACCTGGCAGATCCGTTCACGAAAGGCCTCAAGCACCAGTTGGTCGATGACACAGCTTGTAAAATGGGCTTGAAGGCATTCTGATAGTGTGTCTTTGTAATCCTACCATAAAGTTTTATGCTATTAGTTCAAAAAAAAATCTACTAGGCATCTAACTTTTGGTTCAAAGGAGAATCACTGACTGGGAAACTATCAGGTAGCAGTGGGTACTTGTTCTCTGGAACATGGAAGGGATACGGACCCATAACCACTGTTGTCTACTATATTTTTTTCTACGGAAAAAACTGATCCTGTGGAAGGTTGGCTTAAACGCCTTAATGAGTTCTCAGGCAGAGTGAATGCCTGGTGTGCTTTACAGGAAGCACGGTAGAGCAGCACTACAAGGAGTGAAACTCCATGCTACAGTGGGGTGACTCCACCATGAGGTTCCCAGGTAGGGGTAATGCATCGGCTTTGCAAGCCAAGTCACAGCGGCGTAGCACCGCAAATAGGCAGGTAGCATAATGCTGTATGACATAAATTAAAGAGTTGTAGACAGCACTACAAAGGGGAGGATGGCCCCATGTTACAGTGGCACGACACCACGATGAGGTACCCAGGTAGGGATAAAGTCTCGGCATTGCAAGCCATGTCGTTGCGGCGTAACACCGCAAGGAAGCCTTAGGCTTCATGCTAGATAGTTTGGCACTACAAAGAGGCTTGTGACCTCATGCTACAGTAGTATGACACTACGATGAGGTTCCCAGGTAGGGGTAATGCCTCGGCTTCAGGCCATGTCATAGCGGCGTAGCACCGCAAGGAAGTGCAAGGCTTCATGTCATATCTCTTTAATAAAGAACTCACCTATAGTGTATGGAAAGAGATATCAGGCCGTCTCTTGAGGGTAAACTTGTAGACGCCCAAAATTATACACTGAAACCAGGCTGGCACAGGGCCTTTAATGTGCAGCCAGAAGTACACGTAACTACACTTTATGAGTGGGAAGAATTACAATTGTGGTACAGAATTCAAGGCGTAGTCCATTCTTGTATCACATTGTTATTTAACCCATGCGGGAAGATTCAAGTCGTCAGCGACATCTATCCTAATGCAAAATGGACAGTTACTGTGGGGAACGCTCAATCCTGGACACATATATATGTTGTGATATGTGAGGGATTGTTGGTGCTTTCTTTACATGGAGAGAGCTTGCTCTCAACATGCCTTGTAAAATTATAGTCCCATATCGGAAATGCACCATGAGTTATCTCAACATATATACTTGGTTGTGTTGTTGAGAGATGCACATGGGGTGGTGACCCTAAGGAGGGAACCATGTGGGTGATTTTACTAGGAGGTAAGAATAAAGCTCCAAGGATTAAGCATTAATGCTTTTGTCATTCTCTTGGATTAATTCCATTTGGAGCTAAGCCCCAACGGGGCTTAGCGACTCGGACTCGGACTCGGGCTCATGGGCTCATGAGGCGTAATGTGGCATTTTGTTGGCGCACTTTGTACTTAGCACATCAGCAGTCATGCGGTCTTTATGCGGCTCATATGCGGCCATGCGGTCTTATGCGGCATGCGGCTCATATGCGGCCATACGGCCATGCGGCACATGCGGTCCATGCGGTCCATGCGGCCCATGCGGCCCATGCGGCTCATGCGTTCCATGCGGCTCATGCGGTCCATACGGCCATTAGGCTAATGCGGCCAGGCTGCTGCTGCTGCCGCATGGAGGAATCCGCTGACTGTGCAGATTATAAATCAGTAATGGAAAGGCTGAATCAATACGATTAAATCAGATCCTATCTTTGTGGGATTTGAATTAATTTCGTGAAATTTGAATTAAATCTCGTTGCTATCTTTTGGGATTTGATTCAATCTTTCCATAACTGAAGAGGCGGCTAGGGTTTCCACCCTCTCTCTATAAATACTCTCTTCTGGCCTCCTTTGGAACTACTACAAAAATTACAAGTCAGAAAAGGAGAAAGAGAGAGAGAGAGTTGCTGCCGCCATTGCAAGTCCATCCGAGGAGTCTGAACAGAGGTGACTTCGAGCGTTCCACAAGTTCTTCAACTTGCTGGTTCCTGGAAGCAGATCGTGTGGGGCGAATCTTGCTTTGAGCAACGGTGTTTTGACACCCCAGCATTGTTCTTCTTCTCATCTCTCTCTAGTTTTATTGTAACTCGTTCTGTCCCAATTGCAACACGTTTGCAAGGAAGAACGATAGATCTTCTATTCTCTTTTTTCCTCCTTCAGATTGTAATTTGGCTATTTGATTTATTGTACCATCGTAGATCTTGAGTTTGATCATTGCAAAGTTTTTGTTTGACATCTCAGATCTCGATTGCATCTGTTTTTCCATCTTTGATCAAGCCCCGGGACTAACAATAATCACTAATTTAACCATATTGATTTAAAGCAATTATCATAATAATTTTAAAATAATATTACTTTCTATAAATCAACTAAAACATATTAATATGAATCAAAAATTTTAAATTCAATAAATAGTCATCATAAATATTTAAACTAATATTTTGTATATAAAAATAAATTAAAAGCATATCCGTTATCTATTCAAGGTAATTTTAATTAAATTCAAATATAACCAAATTACTGATTAATATATTGATTTAAAATAATACTTGACGCCATCAAATATTGTAGCGCATAGTTTTATAACTCCAAATCTTTATTTAAAAGCAAATGGACCAGAACCTTTTATTATTCAAGATAATTACGACTTCAAACTATTTTAGGAATCGACTATTGATAAAAATTCTAAAATAATATCAAAATATATTCTCGTAATTCCAATAATATAATTTAATAAAATATTTTTATTGAACAAAAAGTACTTCAAATATAAACTGGTTTTTGAGAAAAGAATAAATCATAAAATCAATCACAACGTCTCTACGAAATTATCTTTAAGCGCAATAAATAAAACAAATAATAAAACAAAAATTTGAAAAAATTCTGGAAAGAGGAGTTACACTAGCTCGCCATTACGACCACCCCGACCCTTTCTTCCCCGACGAAAACCCTAATCCTAACCCTATCTCCGGCGACCCACAGCGCCACCTCTCCAGCCGTCTACACCGCCCCCAACCACCACCACTCGACGCGCCACGCCGAGCTGGACCCAGCGCTACCGCCACGACGCCCCTAGCCGCCGTCAGCACCCTCGACAACCCCCCAGTTCGCCGGACACGTGAGTAACACCCAAGAAACTGTGTCGTACGTGTCTCGAACTCACACACGTGGTTCGCCCGGACACGACAACCCCAACCTTGTGCTCGGACACGCATTTTAGGACTCGTGCGTGTCGTGCTTGGCACTGATACAAGACTTGTGTCCCTAACTGTCAGGACACGAGGATACGAGAATAAAATTTGAATTAAATAACGGATTCAGATTTGTTTTATCGGATTTAAAACCCATAACCTAAAAACCTAAATAACACTAAACCAAACCCTACCCCTAACACACAGCGCGGGCTGACCCCCCGGCCAGCCCGATCGAGCCCAAGAACCCGACCCCTCTGAAATAACGTGTAGGCAACTCTAGAGGGGGGTGAATAGAGTTTGTGTCGATAATCACCAAATAAAAAGTTAACTCTATATCACCTCTACAAAACAACTATCAAGATAGTAAATAAATCAGAGAGAAATGCGAAAGTAAATAAAGATCAGTAGAGCATACGCAAACACAGCAGTTTTAACCTGGTTTTCCTCGTGGAGGACTAGTCCAGGCCTGAGAACTCTAGCTCAGGATTAAATCCACTATTTGTGAAATAGTAGTTACACCCCGTGCCTTTTCTTCAGAAGAGCACGTCAACTTCTTACAGATTCGCAGTGGCGAAACTTGGAATTGTCCAAGTGACTTTTCTTTCCCTCTTGCACACAACTTCTAGCTGATATCGCACTGAGCACCTTGGGCTAAGGAGAGATATGGCTTAGGAGATATGGAGGAATGAGGCTTGGAGTAGTAGAGCTTAGAAAGCTTGAATATTTGAAGGTAAGAGATGATATGAAATGAAAGAATTCAAGCTCTATTTATACTACTCTGGGGAGGCAGAATTCGGCCAGAATTCTGCCCCAAGAATTCAAATTTTCGAACGTTGGACAGCTTGTAGCAAGCAGGCCCTAAAAATCAGGGTGCTGGAAATCAGGGGACAGAGTTCGGCCCGAACTCTGTGTGGAGGCAGAGTTCGGCCCGAACTCTGTCTCCAGAAGACAGAATTGGTCCATTGGGCTTCTGGGCTTTGTGGAGCTTGGGCTTGGTTCAGGAATTGGTCTGTTGTAAGGTAGAGCTTGGAGAGATATGTCTAGGGGTTGAGATGACTCAGTGCGACTCAACGTACACATTCTCCTAGACTCAATAAATTGAAGATTATAGACTTGGAGCAAATAGGAAAACCAAGAGCCCTTTTGATGACGTCTTTCTTCTGATATTTAAGCAGTCCTGAAGACGTCTTTTTCCTTGACAGCGGTCGTCCAAAGATAAATAGATCTGGACCCCGATGCGAGGCCCCGGTTAGGTCGCTAGGCGGTTCGGAGAAAACTCTTTGTATGACGCCGTCTTTGATCCATCATCAATTCTTCATTGCCTATGTCCTGCTTTGATCATGTTAGATCATGCTTACTGCATGTCTACAAATACATGTTAGGCCAGCAAAATATGTTGCAGTACGATACAAGCATAGCAATATAATATAGGACAATTAGGACAATACTAAGTTTAAGTAGCAACATGATATGAATATTAGTGACATCATTATGTTAAACTTAACTGATTAGCCATATTCAAAAACACAATGTAATCATTGGGCCAACAATCTCCCCCTTTTTGATTATGGCAAATCGGTTAAGTTTAAGACAGATACGATAGATGCATGTATCACTAATAAACACATATTGTGTGCTAACTTAAACTTATTTCTCCCCCTTTGACATGATAAAAAAATATAAGCTCCCCCGTAATAAGAGATAAAACAAACTCAAGCATAAGCAAATGGGGAAGGCATAGACAATCATGATCAAGATATACTAAATGATGAACAATGAGAGAAGTGTGTAAAGACAAGTATAGAAACTGCATACCCAATGTAGAGTGCCAAATAGAAAATAGCTTGTCAAAACACAAATAGTTGGTAAAACTAAAAGAATTTGAAAAAAAATCAATAGATACTTTACCAACATGAAATCCAAGAAAGGCATCCAAAAACATAGTATTACATGAAATCCAAGAAAGACATCCAAAAACTTTTGGAAGAGAATTATAAAAAAAAAAAAATTCAGTCAAAGGAATAATAAGGTCCATTAGAAAAATATCATCATAAAAATGAATAAAGTCAATTAAATCAATCATGAATATAGCTCCAAAAAAATAAAAAAAATAAAACTCAAATATCATGTCCATGATTATCTAATTAAGAAATGATCAACCAATTTATTGTTTTGCATGGACTATGTATGTTTTACCACATATGTACCCATTAACGGGTAATAATCCAACCTTGCTAATACTAAATAAGAAACCAATGAAGTTCAAATAGCAAAGAGCATATGTGATAATCCATGAGTAGTCAAAGTAGAGTAATAAATTAACATGATAACCACATAGTTAGATAATATAGGACTACTCTATCAATAGGATCATTCATAAAGTAAACCAATAAATAATTATGATCCGTCATAAATTCCATCTAAAAACCATATAAACAAACCAATGGAAAGTATAGAAAAGAGTCAATCTTATTTAAATCATTGCAAATTTATTCCAAAGAAATGATAATATAATAGAATCATGACTCAAAAGATGAGAGAAATTTAAGAGATGCTTTCCAATGACTAGTATGGAAGGAAGTTAAAGCGATGAATCACAAACCTTAATGGAAACAAGATTAAATAAAAAAATTGTCAAACTAATTTTAGAGACCAAACATATGTATTTAAAATAGAATACAAATCTCATCAAGAAAATTCATAAATCTTGTTTTTGTAAACTAGCATATCACATATAGATTGAAATTTAAGAAGATAGCTAGATGAGTGAAAGTGTACAAAAATTATGTAGCTTAATCAATACATCGTTGTCACGCCCTAGTACCGAAATACGGAGACGGACTAGGCCAGCTACTCCATATGAGGTATATAAACGTCATACGGCGATCGTGGCTGCCAAGAGACAAGGGGGTGCATGCTACAATCAAGTCTCCTATGGTCTCACAGAGCATCTAGATCTCAATCAATCAAACAAGAAGCAGTAAATAATGATCATATAAGATAAAGCAGTAAGACGTCCCCGACGTATCATCAAAATGATCATGGGGATCTAGCTTTATAAGTTAGCTAGCCCAGAGAGTCATAGGTACATAATTGTATTCAGCTGCAGTCTGATTTAATTACAAATTATGCAAGACAAAATATCCAGATTAGCCGGCTAACAGGTGCCGGTGGCTAAACGCCAGAACATAAGTAAAGATACTAGAGTGGTGGAGAAGAAACTCACTCGAGTCCTCCGCCCGCCATGCTCCTAGTATGCACCATTAACGTCGGGAAGGAAGTTTGGATCCTCAGGCGCTGCTACGAGATCTGGCCAAACAAAACCAGCGGGGTCAGCCCCGAATAGCAAGTACCACAAGGAAGCACAAAAGAGTGAGATAAAACCCAAGCATAAATTAATAATACTAGTAATAATAAAAGCTTCCGGTAGTAACCTCGGTCCACAGCCTGTCCTAGCACGATAGCCCAACCCAACAACCAAACAAGGACATGGGTTGGACCACGCACCATGACAGTCCATGTCCCTTAGCTACTAACAGAAGTTACAAGGCACAGTCAAGTCATTTTTCAAGCGGCCATTCATTCATGCGGCTTTCTATATTTGGCAGAGTTATCCCAGCGATAATGATTAAAAGGAATCCTCAGATCGTGTCAACCCAGCAGGGCTAGCCAAACCATAAGACATATAGCACATTGATTATGCACCGGTCCCCCGGAGGGCTACCGCGCTAAAACATATAACACATAGCTCGTAGGAGTCGGATATAGCCATCCGCTATAGGCGAGTGAAACCATATCCGTGGTGGCCAACCCGACACGTCAGGACTGGTCCTGGGATGGCTAGTATGGCACGATCTCGGGATTCTTCCCACCTAATGCATCTACCAAGTTAGTTGCCTAGTTAATTTCTAGGTTATTCTCGGAGTTCACATGTCGTGGTCACATGCTCACTCTCCTATATGTCGTACATTGTATGAGTACCCCAAGAAGTGATCCTTACGGGCTCATAGAGTCATACGTATGTACCCCCTTCTTGGTGTAATGCGACACACAACACATACCACGTCATTGCTACTGACCAATTGCTATATAAATGCTGGACTCTTGGAGGTACTGACAGGTATCACATAGGAACACTTAGCACATAGGATAGCACATCGATGCTCACATAGATTGTACCTTAGTACACACATAGGGTTATCCAGCATACGCATAGGAGTTAGATCAGGAATAAGGACCAAAACACAAGAGGAAAATAGAACAAGAAGGTACTATACACTTAGGGTGTGAAGAGCTCGCTAGTCATGAAGATTCGTGAAGCCAAGACAAAGATCTACAACTTTCATATTGGGAGTTAGGAGAAATTCTGGCCACAATTCAGCCAAATAGGACTTAAAATAGCCAAAAACAGCCAAAATAGGCACTATGCAGCATCCTTATGCGGCTCGGCACTATGCTGCACTATACAGCATCCTCATGCGGCTCGGCACTATGCAGTACTATGCAGCATCCTTATGCGGCTCGGCACTATGCGGCACTATGCAGCATCCTCATGCGGCTCGACAGTATACGGTACTATGCAGCATCCTCATGCGGCTCGGCACTATGCGGTACTATACAGCACTATGCAGCATCCTCATGCGGCTCGGCACTATGCAGTACTATACAGCATCCTCATGCGGCTCGGCACTATGCGGCACTATGCAACATCCTCATGCGGCTCGACACTATGCGATACTATGCAGCATCCTCATGCGGCACTATTTATCGTCCCTGCCAAAATCAGGACTGATGACATAGAAAATATCCAAATATTATTTTGGCCATAACTTCCTCAAAATAAGTCGAAATCCAACTTTTCAAAGGTCAAAATTGTGTAGAATCAAATTTCCTACAACCTATGACCATTAGTTTTCGAAAATAACCAAGTTTGATAGATCAACATCATGTAAATACATAAAACCCTAGTTTTGGAAACTTAGATCTACACCAAACTAGCCATTAAAATCAAAAACTCCAAGAACTAAACTTGTAGAGAATAAAGAAAAGAACAATATAAACAAATAATATCAAAGAAAAAAATTTAGAATGAAAAATGCATAAATCTTCACTTTTGAGCAAGTTGTACTTACCTAAGGATGGTGGTTGAGAAAAATAAATGGAGGAGTGAATGAGGAGAGAGAGTGAGGAAGGAAATATAAATAGGGGTTGGGTTGGCTTAAGAAAACCCTAACCTCTAAACATGCTCTAACCATTCTACTAATGACATGCTTAAAAACTACATGCAACCATTAAATAATAATAAATAAAATTATGCAGATGCTAAATACGGGATACCATGTACAAAATTCATGAAAGAATACGTCTATCGGGATCGGGGAGTGACATCTCTATCCTCCTTAGAAAAATTCCGTCCTCGGAATTTCTGCCAAGACAAGATAGAGAAATTCGGGCAAGCAAGGTGTAATTACAATATACACAAGCAACCTGTCATTAGCAGTCATTGATCACATATTTCAAAATGGTGCAAAATATGCATGTAATCGGATTACCAAGGCATGAGGAGAAACATACCTTCTGAGTCGAACAAGTACGGATACCGAAATCTAATCTCGTCCTCGCGCTCCCAGGTTGACTCTCCCGGAGAGTGATGGCCCCAAGCGACACAGACAAGGTTAATAGTCCGGTTCTTAAGTACCTTCTCTTGCCGGTCCAAAATAGACACGGGTTGTTCCTCGTAAGTTAGGTCGGTACCAACGACTAACTCCGAATGATCGAGGACATGACTCGGATCCGGGACATACCCACGCAACTGAGATACATAAAACACATCATGTATGCCAGATAGCGAGGGAGGAAGGGCAAGCCGATAAGCAACATCGCCTACCCGAGCGAGAATCTCAAAAGGACCAACGAATCTCGGACTAAGCTTTCCTCGGGTTCCAAATCTAATGACACCCCGAGTAGGCAAAATCCGCAGAAATACTTGGTCACCAACGCCAAACTCTAGAGGCCTACGATGCTGATCTGCCCAGTGTCGGTGTCTGTCCTACGTGACTCGAAGCCGCTCTCTGATCAACTTGACTGTCTCCACTGTCTGCGTGATCATCTCTGGTCCCAACAATTTTCGTTCTCCCACATCGTCCTATGCCAGAGGGGACCTGCACTTCCTTTCGTATAATGCTTCAAACGGTGCCATCTGTATACTTGCCTGATAACTATTATTGTAAGAGAACTCTACTAAATGAAGATGATCTTCCCAAGTTCCGTCGAAGTCCAAAGTACAAGCCCGTAACATATCTTCCAAGGTCTGAATGGTTCTCTCTGATTGTCCGTCCATCTGCGGATGATAGGCTGTACTGAACCTCAACTTAGTACCCAAACTTTGATGCAAACTTCGCCAAAAGTGAGAGGTGAACCGTGTGTCTCGATCTGATACTATGTTGACTGGAACACCATGCTGCCTTACAATCTGCTTCATATACATTTCTGCCAGCTGCTCAGTAGACTGTCCTACTCTGAAAGGAAAAAAATGAGCAACCTTCGTGAGCCGATCCACGATTACCCAAACTACGTTTCTACCGGTCGGAGATCTAGGTAAACCGGTCACAAAGTCCATCGTGATGTGCTCCCACTTCCACTCCGGAATAGGAAGCGGTTGTAACAACCCTGATGGTCTCTGCTGCTCTGCCTTCACTTGCTGATATACCAAACATTTGGATACAAACCTCGCTATCTCCCTCTTCATACCATTCCACCAAAAGTGTTACTTTATATTTTGGTACATCTTTGTGCCTCCGGGATGAATGGAATAAGGAGAACTATGAGCCTCTGACATAACTTCTTGTCGAAGGTCTCCACCTGGTACACAAAGACGGTTTCCGAACCTAAGTGTACCATCCTCATGGATTACTAACTCCTTTCTGAGACCTGACTCACACTCTGATCGAAGCTTCTGGATCCGTGGATCCTCTACCTGGGCTGCTCTGATCCTCTCTACTAAAGTAGACTGAATCTGTAAACTGGCCATAACTCCTGTATCTTGTGGCAAGATCACTTCAATTCCCATTTCCTGAAGGTCTTCCAAAATATGCCTTTGCGAGGTTAAAACGAATGCACCACCTCTCCTGCTCAAGGCATCTGCTACCACATTCGCCTTGCCTGGATGATACTGAAGATTTACATCAAAGTCCTTCAGTAACTCCAACCATCTTCTCTGTCTCATGTTCAGGTCCCTCTGGGTAAATACATATTTTAAGCTCTTATGATCAGTGTAAATCTCCACTCGATCCCCATATAAATAGTGCCTCCATAACATAAGCGAGAACACTACTGCTGCTAATTCTAGGTCGTGGATCGGATAGTTCTTTTCATGGTCCCGAAGCTGTCGAGATGCATATGCTATCACCTTACCATGCTGCATCAATACACACCCAAGTCCCTTTCCGGATGCGTCACAATATACTGTAAACCCTCCCGATCCTACTGGAAGTGTCAAGATCGGGGCTGAGATTAATCTCTTCTTTAACTCCTCAAATGATGTCTGACATTCTGCTGACCAAACAAACTCTACATCTTTATGCGTCAAACGCGTCAAGGGTGCCAAAATCCTGGCAAAATCTGCCACGAACCTCCGATAATAACCTGCCAATCCCAAGAAACTATGCACTTCTGCTACCGTTTTCGGAACTGGCCAATTCTCTACTGCCTCAACCTTCTTCGGATCTACTGACACTCCTGCTCCAGAAATAATATGTCCCAGGAACGAAATACGATCCAACCAAAACTCACATTTACTAAGCTTCGCATAAAGTTGATGCTCCCTCAAGGTCTACAAAACTGTCCGAAGATGTTTCTCATGTTCTTCTTCACTACTGGAATAAACGAGGATGTCATCTATAAATACTACTACAAACTTATCCAAATAGGGTAGAAAGATGCGGTTCATCAAGTCCATGAACACGGCTGGGGCATTAGTCAGTCCAAATGGCATCACCAGAAACTCATAATGCCCATACCGCAATCTAAATGCTGTCTTAGGTATGTCCTGCTCCCGGACCCTCACTTGATAATATCCAGATCGAAGATCAATCTTAGAGAAGACGCAGGCCTTACTCAATTGATCAAATAAGTCATCAATCCTTGGTAATGGATACTTGTTCTTCACTGTCACTGCATTCAACTGTCGGTAATCAATGCACATTCGCGTCGATCCATCCTTCTTGGGTACTAAAATTACCGGTGCTGCCCAGGGTGATTCACTGTCTCGGATAAACTGCTTTGCCTTCAGTTCTTCTTCATGCTGGTGCAACTTGTCCAACTCTGACTGCGACATCCTGTAAACTCTGCCGACTTTAGGCTCCGTCCCAGGATTCAACTTAATACAAAACTCCACATCCCTCACCGGTGGTAAACCTGGAAGCTCATCTGGAAATACATCAAGAAACTCTCTGACCACCCTTGGAATCTGCTTCTGCTCTGCCAATGATTCTGCAATGATGCCCTTGGGTCGATCCTCCAATGATCGAACAAAGACGAACTCCTTAACGCCAGGTACATTAAATACTACCCTACCTCTCCGACAATCTATAGTCGCATGACTGTCTCTCAACCAGTCCATGCCTAGGACAACGTCAAAGTTGCCCATAGGGAACTTAATCAAAGATGCGGGCAATAATCGCCCACTCACTACGACCGGACATGCTAGGCACACTCTGCTAACTCCTACGAGCCCATTACCAGTGAGTATATTCATCCTCTTTGGCAATGTCTCGAACTCCAATCCAATACGTGTCGTAAATCATACAGATATAAAAGAGTGGGTAGCCCCCGAATCAAACAATGCTACTGCAGAAAAAGAGGTAATAGAAATATTACCTGCAACCACGTCGCCTGAAGCTAGTGCATCCTCCAGTGATAAGGTGAAGGCCTGGCCCTGGCCTTGCTGAGCTCCCTGGTGCTGCCTTCCTCGACCATGCTGTTGCTGTGGACTCTGCGGGCCTTCCTGGTTCTGCGCCTGACGAAACATCTGAGCCTGTGTCGGTAGATGCTGGGCTAGTGGCCTTACGGCCAATGCTGGTCCTCGATTCGGTGCTGCCCCCGGAGCTGGCAACGCCGGAAACTGCTGAACTGGCCCTCCTGGCCTCTGCATCATAGGACAATTGGCAATCCTGTGGTCTGGACTGCCACACCTCATGTACAATCCGTTAGCTGAACGACACACATCCCTAGTGTGCCCTTCCTTACCGCAGTAAGTACATCCAATGGGCGCCCCCTGGCGCTGCTGCTAGTTCCTCTGCGGCTGATGCCGAGCTGGTGCTGTTATTTCTGATACTGCCGTCCTCCGCGGCGCTCCTGACTCATGAATAGGGATGCCGGGTGCTGGCGCCGATGTTCGCTGCACTGCTCCT
The DNA here is from genome assembly GCA_029216955.1 of Iris pallida. Lineage (NCBI taxonomy): Eukaryota > Viridiplantae > Streptophyta > Magnoliopsida > Asparagales > Iridaceae > Iris > Iris pallida. The sequence continues at coordinate 8,873,554 of JANAVB010022593.1, forward strand.
CCGCCCCTACTCTGGGGATGTGACCTCTTTTGGCCCCCATGTCGTGTCACTAACCTTTGTTGGGTGAGTTCATGCCTCCGAGCAGCCGTTAAAACGGCATCAAAAGTCTGATAGTCGTGCCCTTCTACTAGCTGTAGAATCTCCAAATGAAGTCCCTGCTGGAATCTCATAGCCTTCTCTGGCTCTGTAGCCACCATCGTTGGTGCAAACCGACTCAGTCTGCAGAACTCCGCTGCATATCCATCCACCGTCTTACCAGCCTGCTTGAGACTGATAAACCTCTGTTGTAGCTCATACCGCGCTACCACGCCAAAGTACTTGGCCTTGAATCTGGTACTGAAGTTATCCCAAGGAACAGGACGCCTCATTCCAACCTCTTTCGATGTCCACCAGTCGCGGACGAGATCCTGAAGTAACAGTCTGACTTGGTCAACCTTCTCTTCTGCGGGAACCTTAGCTGCAGTCAATATGGCCTCAGTATCCTGAAGCCATGCATCCGCCGTGATGGCATCCTCCGTGCCGTCAAAATATCTCGGATTAAGTCAATAAAACCTCCCTGACGCTCCCGAATCATTTCTGACACTCCTCTCAAGGGCTAATTGTAACCCCTGATTCAATAGCACATTCTGTTCCTGCTGCTGGGTCTGCTGTTGCTGATGGGCTGCCACCTGACGCTGCTGAGTGGCCAGGAATCCCCGTATGACCTCCAGGAGTGCTGCAGCATCAGGTACTGTCGTTGTCACGACCCGCACCCTGATTATGGGTACGAGAATGTGGGTACGTCCAGCCTACGCCGCAGTGTCGGCGGTAGAACGCTGTATAGGTCATCTATAACAACTAACATCTAATAATAAGACATATAAACCTGTCATCTCCGCACGGAGGTATAACATAACATCTCAACTCTATATCTCAAACACAAGTCTAGGAAAGATAAAGATAGAACATGATATGGAATCAGATAAAAGGAAGAACTGAATATATATAGAGTTATCACACCACACAAAGTAGATAATCAACACAATAAGTACAAGATCTGAAATATAACTAAGTCACAACTAACAATCGGAACAATCCGATACAAAACTGAAAGCTGTAAATACTAGACTAGACTAGGCACCCTCTACTGAGCTAGATGCTCCTCAGGATCCTGAAGGTCACCCTCATGTGTCCCATAGAAGGTAGGACAGTCACCATCATCATCTGTAATATTTTCAACAGGCCCAGTCAGGACAGGAACGAGCACAATACATCTCACGCAGTTCATATCAGGTTGGGAAATGTAAAGCATGCATAGCGTAAAATACATGAACTGTAAAGAATATATGTAAAACGAGAGAGATTTGATAACTGGAAATATCTATATATATGATAAGTAAGAACTGTAGGTAACCTGTGATTTAGAGCATGATATGGTTATATAAACGGGCTTAGGACATATACAAGATTTCACAAGATTTCACATGAATTTGTACAAGATGGGATTTGATCACATAACTATTTCCTACTCACCCTCCCCAATCAATACACAAGGATCCAGTCAAGTTACGTTACTTTGCACAAGAGGTTTTTATCATGTTTGCTCGCGTGATCATGAGAGTACAAGATTGCACAAGAGTATACATGAAAGCGGTGTACATGAAATACAAGATGTTCGTGAAAAGCACATGACAACTGTATCTGATGCACCCCGAGGGAGATAACATCACATAACAAGATCCATATAGTACCAATCCGTGATAATGACGTGACAGCATCATGTAAAGTAATCTAAAGCAAGAATATAAGTCCTAACAAGCATGAAAAGATCAGAGAATGTACTCGCCTGTCACCCTGTATGACTGGTATGAATAGATGTCCGAACTGGTGTCACAGAGTCCTATTTAGAGTAAAACAGGTCACAACATATCCACAATGGTAAAAATAGAGTATACAATGCATACTACATGATTCTAGGTCAATCTGGTCAAAAGTCAACTCTTGGTCAACTTTCTAATCAAACTAGTCAAATACTAGTCAACATGATCAATCTGGGTCAAGTCTAGGTCAAATTACGTCTACTAGTTAGGGTTTTAGTCAAACTAGCTAAACTAGTTGTTTTAGGTCATTCCTAGTCAATTCTAGGTTAACTAGGTCAACCTTGACCAAAGGTTGACTTTGGTCAACCCTTAGAAATCAAGGGTCAACAAGTTGGGTTTAGGGTCATTAGGGTTAGCCCCAAGCCATAGGCTAGTAATCTTGGCCATAGGCTATTGGCTATAGGTTTCCCCTAAACCTATACCTTAACAAGTTATACACATATATATATATCTATATATATATAGATATTCCCATATATCTAATGCCTATACATATACATAGGCCATAATACATATATATATACATATCTATAATATATATATACAATACCCAATATATATATAGTACTCACTTGTATACATAATATATATACATATATAGATAGCTATCCTATAAACATATATATATATATATATATTCCACATATATATATAAACCCATATATACACCCTTAGCTATATATACCAAAATATATATATAACTATATACAATATAATGTATATATATATAACATATATATATATATATATATATATATATATATATATATATATATATATATATATATATATATATATATAGAGGGAATTAGAGAGAGAGAGAGAGAGAGACTGAAAAAAGAGAGGGACAGTGAGAGAGAGTGAATGAACAGTGAGAGAGAGTGAAGCACTGCTGGACAGTGAATGGGGGGGGGGGGGATGTTCCAGTTTCCTGGAACCAGAAATGGGTCCCCAACCCACACACACAAATACACACACACACCCACAATAAACATACATGTATATACACATGTATATACATGTATACTTCCTAAAAACTCACCCACACACACACATACATATATACTACCTATATATATACTAAAAATATACAATTACATGTACTAATCATATCAAAAATAGATTTGAAACTCACTTTTAGAAAACTGGAAATTAATCCCAAAACAGGGACTGTTGCACTGTGCACTCGAATTTGAGGTAATTCGAAATACACGCAACCAAACGAGCTAAGACTCGTATCCCAAGGTTGGTAACTGGTGCCCCACACATACCCTAGTGTCCTAGGTACTTGACACGACATCACGACACGGTTTCTCGTGTCCAAACACAAGAAAACCACACCCGGGTAAACTCTGATACACACGCACACACACAGTATCGTGCACGCGTGCACTTAGCTCTAGGACACGACACACTCATCCACGTGTCTCGTGCTCGTGGGGGAAAGTTCGCCTAGGGGTCTACTAGGTGTCCACTAACCTAATTCGTGTCCAAGTGTCCGCGTGTCCGAGTTCTACGTGCGTATCAGAGAGGTCTGAAACGCGTGTGCTGTGCCAGTGTACGACCCGTGCGAGTGGATTTTCTCCCTCGACACGACACGTCGTGACACAAGACTTTAGGGGTGTCTTATCAGACACTGCCCCTAGGTCTGTGCCAAGTGGCACGTGTCCACGTGTCGTGTCGTGTCCACACGAGGGGTCTGGTAGCAGGGGAGCTACGCAGTGCCTCGTGCACAAGTGTCGGGGGTTCGTGTACTTCACACGTGGCACGTGGGGCCACGTGCTCGTGTCAGGGGGTAGGCCTAGGGTCTAGGTGTGTGTCCATGTGTCTGTATTGTGTCCACGACACGTGTGGACACAATACAAAGTGTCAAACACTTGGGATTTAACAGTGTGCAGTGTAGTGTTTAACAGTGTGTTCGTGTCCAATTTGGACACGAACACGATACGATTTCGTGCTCAGTCCTAGGGTTTCGTGTCCTACATGTCTAGGGCTACCCAAAAATATAATTTGTTTCACAAAAACACAAGGTTTAGTCCTAAGTGGCATTTACACAAACACTGAAATTAAGACACAGACACGTGTCCGATACGGACACCAAAACACATCAAAATCCCACCAAACTTTACCCATAGTATTGTTATCCCTATATGAATGCATTTATGAAAGAAAAACAGGAATTTGACTAGGTTTGTGAGAAAATACCTATTGAGTGAAAACTCAAGAAAACAACTTCTTGGGGGGGGTTGTTCACTGTCCTTGGGGGTGCCCACAGCTAGGGTATCCTTGCTAGCTAGCCTTCCTTGGTATCCTCACTAGTAGGGGGTTCCAACGCAAGAAACCGGGCTCAATTTGGTGGAGAAATGGTCAAGTTATGGAGGTGTGAAGTTGAGGGAAAACCTAAACTCCAATGTATTGAAAATGAAGCCTTTCTTGTGAAGGGTGTACACATATGGAGGGGGGTGTTCTTGGCTGCCATGGGGGGGGGGGTAGGGGTAGGCTATAGGGTCCCCTTCCACCTTGCAAGACTTAGTCTCTAAGGCTTTGACTAGGGGTTAGATATTCTAGGTTTATAAAATATCCTAGAAAGTTAAATATCTAGATATTTATCAACCTAGATATTTACACATAAAGTAAATATCTACACTTAGTCTTCTAGGTTAGTGACTAACCCCTAGATTAGGGTAGACTAGCTTAGGGACTAACATAACAATAATCAATAATTAAATAATAATAAAAACACATAAATTCAAATAATTCCAAATAAATCCTAGAAAATTACCAAAATACCCCTTAGGCTAAAAATCACTAAAATGATATTCTAAGCCTATGGTCAAGTTCTCATGGTCATGGCAACTTCTAGGTTAGAGAAAACTAGGGTTTACACTAAGTTATTCTAACCAAATCACAAAGTCATAAGTCATGACTTAGCATGACTTAGAAAATGGTTTAATCACACTAATAATCACTATAAACCATATCATGCCCTAATCACCATTATTAAATAATAAAAATAATAAATTTTCAAAAATCTCCAATTTCATAAAACTGGGTGCTACAGTCGTCGCTGCCGGTACCGCCGGGGTTACGGGAGTTTCTAGAACCTGCGGCTCCACTGGCTCTGATATCACTTCCACTCGGATCTGGTCAGGAGAAGGCATTCCTTCCGGCTGCTGCCCCGTCGAGCCATGCTCTACTGGACGTTCCTCCATGTTGGCCTCACCAGCTACTGAGAATGAAGCACCCCTATAGGGAAAGATACATGATATTAAATGACAGGACGATGAAGATTCGAGGATGCAATTCAAGTTATCAATCAAGATGAGGGAAGAGAAATCGAGGCAAGAGATTCAAAGGGAACAAGTTTTGATTGAGACTCCTATAATAGTAACACCCCACAAGTCTGAAAATCAGACCTGCATGGGCCACCAATAAAACCTTGTCACACCCCAGTACCGAAATACGGAGACGGACTAGGCCAGCTACTCCATATGAGGTATATAAATGTCATACGGCGATCGTGGCTGCCAAGAGACAAGGGGGTGCATGCTACAATCAAGTCTCCTATGGTCTCACAGAGCATCTAGATCTCAATCAATCAAACAAGAAGCAGTAAATAATGATCATATAAGATAAAGCAGTAAGGCGTCCCCGACGCATCATCAAAATGATCATGGGGATCTAGCTTTATAAGTTAGCTAGCCCAGAGAGTCATAGGTACATAATTGTATTCAGCTGCAGTCTGATTTAATTACAAATTATGCAAGATAAAATATCCAGATTAGCCGGCTAACAGGTGCCGGTGGCTAAACGCCAGAACATAAGTAAAGATACTAGAGTGGTGGAGAAGAAACCCACTCGGGTCCCCCGCCCGCCATGCTCCTAGTATGCACCATTAACGTCGGGAGGAAGTTTGGATCCTCAGGCGCTGCTACGAGATCTGGCCAAACAAAACCAGCGGGGTCAGCCCCGAATAGCAAGTACCACAAGGAAGCACAAAAGAGTGAGATAAAACCCAAGCATAAATTAATAATACTAGTAATAATAAAAGCTTCCGGTCGTAACCTCGGTCCACAGCCTGTCCTAGCACGATAGCCCAACCCAACAACCAAACAAGGACATGGGTTGGACCACGCACCATGACAGTCCATGTCCCTCGGCTACTAACGGAAGTTACAAGGCACAGTCAAGTCATTTTTCAAGCGGCCATTCATTCATGCGGCTTTCTATATTTGGCGGAGTTATCCCAGCGATAATGATTAAAAGGAATCCTCAGATCATGTCAACCCAGCAGGGCTAGCCAAACCATAAGACATATAGCACATTGATTATTTACCGGTCCCTCGGAGGGCTACCGCGCTAAAACATATAACACATAGCTCGTAGGAGTCGGATATAGCCATCCGCTATAGGCGAGTGAAACCATATCCGTGGTGGCCAACCCGACACGTCAGGACTGGTCCTGGGATGGCTAGTATGGCACGATCTCGGGATTCTTTCCACCCAATGCATCTACCAAGTTAGTTGTCTAGTTAATCCCTAGGTTATTCTCGGAGTTCACATATCGTGGTCACATGCTCACTCCCCTATATGTCGTACATTGTACGAGTACCCCAAGAAGTGATCCTTACGGGCTCATAGAGTCATACGTATGTACCCCCTTCTTGGTGTAATGCGACACACAACACATACCACGTCATTGCTACTGACCAATTGCTATATAAATATTAGAATCTTGGAGGTACTGACAGGTATCACATAGGAACACTTAGCACATAGGATAGCACATCGATGCTCACATAGATTGTACCTTAGTACACACATAGGGTTATCCAGCATACGCATAGGAGTTAGATCAGGAATGAGGACCAAAACATAAGAGAAAAATAGAACAAGAAGGTACTATGCACTTAGGGTGTGAAGAGCTCGCTAGTCATGAAGATTCTTGAAGCCAAGACAAAGATCTACAACTTTCATGTTGGGAGTTAGGAGAAATTCTGGCCACAATTCAGCCAAATAGGACTTAAAATAGCCAAAAACAGCCAAAATAGGCACTATGCGGCACTATTCAGCACTATGCGGCACTATGCAACATCCTTATGCGGCTAGGCACTATGCGGCACTATGCAGCATCCTTATGCGGCTCGGCACTATGCTGCACTATGCAGCATCCTCATGCGGCTCGGCACTATGCAGCACTATGCAGCATCCTTATGCGGCTCGGCACTATGCAGCATTCTTATGCGGCTCGGTACTATACGGCACTATGCAGCATCCTCATGCGGCTCGGTACTATGCGGCACTATGCAGCATCCTCATACGGCTTGGCACTATGCGGTACTATGCAGCATCCTCATGTGGCACTATTCATCGTCCCTGCCAAAACCAGGACTGATGACATAGAAAATATCCAAATATTGTTTTGGCCATAACTTCCTCAAAATAAGTCGAAATCTAACTTTTCAAAGGTCAAAATTGTGTAGAATCAAATTTCCTACAACCTATGACCATTAGTTTTCAAAAATAACCAAGTTTGATAGATCAAAACCATGTAAATACATAAAACCCTAGTTTTGGAAACTTAGATCTACACCAAACTAGCCATTAAAATCAAAAACTCTAAGAACTAAACTTGTAGAGAATGAAGAAAAGAACAATATAAACAAATAATATCAAAGAAAAAATCTAGAATGAAAAATGCATAAATCTCCACTTTTGAGCAAGTTGTACTTGCCTAAGGATGGTGGTTGAGGAAAATAAATGGAGGAGTGAATGAGGAGAGAGAGTGAGGAAGGAAATATAAATAGGGGTTGGGTTGGCTTAAGAAAACCCTAACCTCTAAACATGCTCTAACCATTCCACTAATGACATGCTTAAAAACTACATGCAACCATTAAATAATAATAAATAAAATTATGCAGATGCTAAATACGGGATACCATGTACAAAATTCATGAAAGAATACGTCTATCGGGATCGGGGAGTGACAATCGTAAATAAGCAAGCTACATAACTAATTAAGATTAATGAGGTAGTCCATTAACAGGATAAATGTGCTCATTAAATCTTAAGTCACTAATACTAAAGATACATGCTTAAGCATAGAGTTCACAATAAGGGCAATACATTTTGAATGATCAAAATGATTTATATACTCTTTGTTAAGCAGGGATAAGAGTATAAGATAGCAAGTAAATGAATTAGACTCTCATCAAGTAAATGACAAAAGAGATGTTCATGAAAACACAATAAAGCAAATCTCTTTGCCAAAAATATTGAGATTAACCCAAGATAATGAAATAATAGATTGATCTAGAGAGTGCAAAATTATAACCATTATGAAAGTGTATTCTCTAGAAATGGAAAATCTCAACGTAAAAGTTCAACCCATAGTAGCTAAAGACATGAGAAGTATGATATATCAAATACATGTATTCTCATATGCTACAAAACATCATTGGGCAATAATAATAAAATATTTATAGCTCAAATATAAGGGTAGATATGATGAAGTATTCTGGAACTTAGGAGAGGATCCAGAACTAGATAATGGTTGCAAGTAGACCTTAATAAATCTTAAGTCTATAAAGTGTTGATCATTTTGGGTTAGCTGTAGGGGCCGGTTCCCAGCTAGCGGTAGTCCGAAGACTAGTGCACCGTGTCGCTTCAGGCTATTTACACCTGTATGACAGAAGGACCCTTTCGGCTTGTTCCCAAAATGTTCTTTACTTTTAAGAAATTAGATTTAAAGGAATATATGCAATATCATCAAACAACATCAAAGTATAAAAATCCCTATGAATAAGAGAGGTAAATACCCAAATAATAATGAAAGAATGATCATCAAAATTTGCTAAGAATATTTTCAAAACAAATATTTTCATAATACACTTTATGAAAATAAATATATAAAAGATTCATACTCAAAATAAGTATGATGATCTCAACAAGTAAGGTAAAGCACAAAACCAAGCAATTCTTAAAAGAACTTCCATAAAAGTCATGAACAAGACACTAATAAATATTTTCTCTCAACATTCTAACTTAAAGGCATTTCAATAAATAAATATCAACAATTGGAATCAATAATGGCCATTGGATCTATAATTTGATCAATGGCTGAGGCAGTTTCCGGTTCTGGAACAGCCAGGCCGAATTCGGCCCGAACTCTGGTAAGGGCAGAGTTCGGCCCGAATTCCGGATTCTGGTGACAGAACTGGAATCAGGCTGAAAATTGGTTAAGCAAAAAAGATCAAAATAAGAGTGAAAGACATGTATCCATAAAGTCAACAAATAAAAGCCAATAAGATATCATCAAAAAGAAGACTTTAAGGAATAAGCTAATTGATTCAAGTAGAGATAACACAAATTTAGTCAAAAGAATCAATAGCTAAATTATAAGGTAAGCACAAGTATGAATAAATACTCTTCAAAATAATATAAAACTTGAGCTTATCTCATATGCCCACATAAAGATATTTATACAAAAATAGATGTCAATATAATAAATACATGATCTACATGTAAATGAAGATTTAATGAATATAGTCATGTATCCATCATGAATGCTTGAAAAACTATCACAAATTCAAAAGCACGTATAAATAGACTTTATTAGGCAAAGACATAATTGATTCTCAATAGGATAATCAAAATAAAATATGAGAATTGATAATGAAGATATTATGCAAGCACAAGATTAAAAAGAAGTATAAGTATATACTTATCAAATTATAAGTAGCTTGTGTTAAACACATATATTCACAAATAGCTATTAAGATAAATATGACATATTAAATACAAATCAGCAAGAAGTAACTATCTCAAAACTTTAAAAATGGAGAGTCAAACTTTAAAACAAAATTCAAGAAACAAGCTCCGATGAACTAGAGTGATATACATGCTTTATAAATAAAGACAAAGAATAGAGAGCATGCATATGTAAATGTGTCATACTAATGGAAAATGAGTGATAAACTACATAGTGTGAACTAATTATTTAAGCTAAGTAACTAGTCATGCTAGATAAAAGAAATAAATAAAAAAAATTAACTAAGCATGCTAGTATTATATGTCACATTGATTTATATAATAAGCAACTAAAGGATATCAATGTAAGCTAGTAGCAAAACATCAAGAGAAATATGCTAAATTCAACAAATATAAACCATTTAAAGAGAAACGTTTAGCATGTTACCAAAGTGGCTCTAGTGGCCACACATGTGTTGGTGCAATTGCTTGGAAGATGACCTTTGAGCTTTGCAACCACCAACACGCTTCCTCGGTGCTATGTCCTGATACAAGTAGCTCCACCTACAATATTAGGCGAAGACTTTGGTATCCAAATAAACTTGGATCCACATTTGTTAGCTTTAGGGACCCATATACTATTTACTCTAGCATTGGTAGAAAAACTCCTACGAATAGGACAAGTTACACTCATGTGTCCAATGCGAGAGCAATAGAAGCACCTAATACTAGTGTGTGCACATGTATCAGAATGAGCATGATTATGAACATGTGACATACTAGAATGATGAATATCTCTAGAGTGAGCATGCATGGATTTGGTCTTAAGACTATCATATTCTAATAGCAAATCATTATGCACACAAGTAAGAGAATCACTATGCATGGATTTGGTCTTAAGAATATCATGTTCTAATAGCAAATTATTATGCAAACAAGTAAGAGAATCAAATTTAGCATTTAAAGCATAATTCTCTTTTTCAAATAAAGCAATTCTAGAAATAAAATCATCATTTTGTTTCTTTAAAGAGTCAATAGAAGAATCATGAAAATGATTTAGCTCATGTGCTTGCTTCTTAAGATCTTCTATTGATGAGGAAAGAGATTTGATTTTCAGAATTAAAGAATCATTCAAACTCTTTAAAGAAACACAAGATGAATTTTGAGAGTCAAGTCTAGATAATAAAATATTGTTTTCATTTCTCAAAAACTCATTAGCTTCTTCTAAATGAATAACCTTTTCTACAAGTTTTTCATTTGTAGAATGAAAAGCCTTAGCAAACTTTAAGGATTGGTTAGCCATGGCTTTCCACTTAGAGCACTTATTGCATTTAGAAGAAACATGATTGTCTATGCTACTAGAAGTAAAACCCTCTTCATCGGAGGAGGAAGAATATGATGCCATACACAAATAAACAAGGATCTACTCTAAGGATGTTAAGCCTAACAATAGAGACCTTGCTCTGATACCAATTGAAATAACGTGTAGGCAACTCTAGAGGGGGGTAAATAGAGTTTATGTCGATAATCACCAAATAAAAAGTTAACTCTATATCACCTCTACAAAACAACTATCAAGATAGTAAATAAATCAGAGAGAAATATGGAAGTAAATAAAGATCAGTACAGCATACGCAAACACAGCAGTTTTAACCTGGTTTCCCTCGTGGAGGACTAGTCCAGGCCTGAGAACTCTAGCTCAGGATTAAATCTACTATTTATGAAATAGTAGTTACACCCCGTGCTTTTTCTTCAGAAGAGCACGTCAACTTCTTACAGATTCGCAGTGGCGAAACTTGGAATTGTCCAAGTGACTTTTCTTTCCCTCTTGCACACAACTTCTAGTTGATATCGCACTGAGCACCTTGGGCTAAGGAGAGACGTGGCTTAGAAGATATGGAAGAATGAGGCTTGGAGTAGTAGAGCTTAGAAAGCTTGAATATTTGAAGGTAAGAGATGATATGAAATGAAAGAATTCAAGCTCTATTTATACTACTCTGGGGAGGCAGAATTCGGCCAGAATTCTGCCCCAAGAATTTAAATTTTCGAACGTTGGACAGCTTGTAGCAAGCAGGCCCTAAAAATCAGGGTGCTGGAAATCAGGGGACAGAGTTCGGCCCGAACTCTGTGTGGAGACAGAGTTCGGCCCGAACTCTGTCTCCAGAAGACAGAATTGGTCCATTGGGCTTCTGGGCTTTGTGGAGCTTGGGCTTGGCTCAGGAATTGGTCTGTTGTAAGGTATAGCTTGGAGAGATATGTCTAGGGGTTGAGATGACTCAGTGCGACTCAACGTACACATTCTCCTAGACTCAATAAATTGAAGATTACAGACTTGGAGCAAATAGGAAAACCAAGAGCCCTTTTGATGACGTCTTTCTTCTGATATTTGAGCAGTCTTGAAGACGTCTTTTTCCTTGACAGCGGTCGTCCAAAGATAAACAGATCTGGACCCCGATGCGAGGCCCCGGTTAGGTCGCTAGGCGGTTCGAAGAAAACTCTTTGTATGACGCCGTCTTTGATCCATCATCAATTCTTCATTGCCTATGTCCTGCTTTGATCATGTTAGATCATGCTTACTGTATGTCTACAAATACATGTTAGGCCAGCAAAATATGTTGCAGTACGATACAAGCATAGCAATATAATATAGGACAATTAGGACAATACTAAGTTTAAGTAGCAACATGATATGAATATTAGTGACATCATTATGTTAAACTTAACTGATTAGCCATATTCAAAAACACAATGTAATCATTGGGCCAACAATCTCCCCCTTTTTGATTATGGCAAATCGGTTAAGTTTAAGACAGATACGATAGATGCATGTATCACTAATAAACACATATTGTGTGCTAACTTAAACTTATTTCTCCCCCTTTGACATGATAAAAAAATATAAGCTCCCCCGTAATAAGAGATAAAACAAACTCAAGCATAAGCAAATGGGAAAGGCATAGACAATCATGATCAAGATATACTAAATGAGGAACAATGAGAGAAGTGTGTAAAGACAAGTATAGAAACTGCATACCCAATGTAGAGTGCCAAATAGAAAATAGCTTGTCAAAATACAAATAGTTGGTAAAACTAAAAGAATTTGAAAAAAAAATCAATAGATACTTTACCAACATGAAATCCAAGAAAGGCATCCAAAAACATAGTATTACATGAAATCCAAGAAAGACATCCAAAAACTTTTGGAAGAGAATTATAAAAAAAAAATTCAGTCAAAGGAATAATAAGGTCCATTAAAAAAATATCATCATGAAAATGAATAAAGTCAATTAAATCAATCATGAATATAGCTCCAAAAAAAATAAAAAAAATAAAACTCAAATATCATGTGTCACGACCCGCACCCGGATATACGGGTACGAATACGTGGGCCACGCCCAGCCTACGTCGCGGTATCGGCGGTAGAACGCTGTCAAGTATACTATACTAACTACAACATCTAAGAATCCATAACTAGAAATGTACTCATGTCACATCATGAAAACTAAGGAAGATAAGACAAGAATTAATAACAATATCACTAGAACAACTAGAATCTACAAGGATCATAAGACATGAAAGATAAAGAAGGAACAACAAGACTAACTAAGGATAACTACCAGGCAACTCACATAGAAGAATAGTGAGATCCACCTCAGCTAGCAACATCATGAAGTCCAATAATGAGGGCACAACTACTCCTAAAATTTGTCAACATATCCGGTCAGGATGGAACGAGTACATATATCTCATAACAGATCTCAAGATAGAATAAAAGCTATAAGACTGTAAATAGAGCATATACAATAAATTATGGAGTGTACATGTATGTATCATGGCGTGGTAAGCTGTAAAGCTAGAGCTAGAACAAGAAAATAGAACGGGATCATGGCATGTACACGAATCAAGGTAAGCTATATATCCAATGTGTGTGAGTAATAGTTTCAGCTTGTGATCGGCTTGGGTACCTGTCAAGAATCGGCCTGGCAAGTCATAAGTGCGGTATATGACTCACACTGTTCGGGAATACGGGATGGATCTGATCACAGGCCTACGCTACTACTCCTCCTACCCCAACTGGTAGAATGGATCCAAACAGGACACGTCACTGCACGGGATTCTAATGAGAAGGTCGCGAACCTTCTCTAGAATCAGTGACCATATATTGAGCAAGAGCTACAAGGGAGCTTGCACAATACATCCCAACCTAAGAAGGAGAGACATCTCTCATCGGGATCCAAGAATACCAATCCGTGAAAACCATGTGTCAGGAATAAGCATATCAACACTAAGTACATGAATCATAACAGTTATCATAAATTAGGAATAAGTTATCAGAGAATGTACTTGCCTGGGATCCTGCTGTCAATTTGAATCAGGGTTCGGAGTAAAGCCACAGACCTAAAGATGAAATAATACAAGAGCTGATCAGGGTCAAAAGACATACTAACATCTAGGTCAAACTAAGTCAAACTAAGACAAACTGGGTCAAGGTTGACGTACAGTTGACTTTGGTCAACTGGTCAACTGGTCAACTTCGGTCAACTCTAAGTCTAATCTAGGTTAAATAGGTCAATGGTTGACCTACAGTTGACTTTGGTCAAAAAGTCAACGTTGGTCAAGTCTGATCAAACCTAGGTCAACTGTTGACTCTACTTCGACGTCTAGTCAAAGTAGTCAACCATGGTCAAGCTAGTCTCTATAAACATCTATAAGGTCAACTTATGAATTTCAGTGATTTAGAAATCACTGAAATCGACGGGTCTCTAAAACAACCAAAAGGAGAAAATATTATAATAATAGGGTGACACAAAAAGGGAAGAAATATACAGATGTTGTCGGATGATGAAACTAACATCACCAATGTGTCCAGAATGGTCAAATCAGCTAGGATAGCCTGTCCAAAAGTCCAATTTGGATACAGGGGCAAAAAGGTAATTTCGGGCCAAAATAATGTCCGCCGTTGGACACACATTGCACCGAAAAATGTGCCAAAATAAAAGTGCACAAAGCCTAACAAATTATATATCCACGAATCCAGAATGACGATACGAACCCAACGGTATATCCAGAATTGAATTTCGTTGACCCGATCTCAAATTGGTCCGTTGACTCGGACATTGGAAACCGATTTGCACGAAAAAGTGTGTCGGAGCCAATGTTCTCAAAACTCAGCAAATTATATGTCAACGAGTCCAGAATGACGATACGAACTCAACGGTATATCCGGAATTGGATTCCGATGAGCCGAACTCAAAATGACACGTTGACCCAGATATTGGTATCCGACTTGCACCGAAATGTGTGCCGGAACCAATGTCCACTAAAACCTAGCAAATTATATGTCAACGAGTCCAGAATGACGATACGAACTCAACGGTATATCCAGAATTGGATTCCGATGAGCCGGCGTCAAAAAGTCCTGTTGACTCAGAAAGTGGGACCTGCTTTGCACCGAAATACGTACCGGGGCCCACGTTCTCCAAATCAAGCAAACTTTATATGAAAACATACCTGAACGACACCACGAGTCTACTGGTGGTGTCAGAAATTGAATCCGGAGTCCCGGGTTCAAAAATGGAATTTTACAAGTGCAACACTAAGAATTCGAACGGCCAACTTTGGCGTCGAATTCGACCGACCTAACAAGCTCAAACTGAAATAAAATCTAAAGGGAACATGAAGAGGGTTATACCAACTGTGCACCGGAACTGACGGCGCGCAAAACGAAGCTGCGATGGCGAAGATACGAACCCGCAAATTTGGCATCACGAAACTGTCCAAAAACAGTACAAATTAAAACGTCAACTTGGTGGCCGGTTTTGATGTATCAAACGACGAAATTAACGGTTCAAATTTGAGAGGGATGAAGGGGTATATACCAAGATTGAGACGGAGCGAAGAAATCGCCGATCCAACGGTCGGATTCTTTGGGAAACGTGTACGAAGTCGCTGCGACGAGGCGCCAATTCTGGACTTCGCGCGCGCGCGTCGACGAAATTTCGTGAAAAATGCACGAATCGCCTCGATGGCGCGTCCCGGAGGACGGTGGCCGCCATGGAAGTGCTCGCCGGGGGGCACACGCGCGTGGGGGAGGGGGGTCGTCGTAGGTGCGGCGGCCGGCGGCGGCGCGCTGCCAGCGCTGCTGCTGCTGCCGCTGTGCTGCTGCTGGTGGCGCGGCCAGAGACGCGCGGCGGTGGCGCAGCGCGGCCAGCGAGGGAGGAGGCCGGCGGCGGCGCGGCCCGCAACGGAGGGTGGCCGTGCGGAGCTCCAGCCAGGGGCACGGCGTGGGTGGTGGTGTTTGAAGTTTGAAAGAGAAGAAGAAGTTTGTGAAGAAGAAGATGATGGTGAGGGTGAGAATAATGATGATGGAGAAAAGAGAGGAGGGGGCTGCTCTCGTGCAAGGAGTAAGGGGGGGTTGGCTTGTGTGCTGTAAAGAGAGGGGTGAGGGAATTAAAGTGGGAGAGAGAAAGAGATTTAGTTTCGTTTGTGTGTGAGTATATATTTATATATAAGGAGAGTGTGTTATTTAGTTAGAGAGAGAGAGAGAGATATAGATATTTAGAGAGAGAGAGAGGTGAGGAAAAGTAGGTCGGCTGGGGGAAAAGTGTGGAGTCGGCCACCCATGGGGGAAAGGGTGGTGTGTAAGTGTTTGTTTGGAGAGAGAGTAAAAGAGAGATATATAAATATATATATATATATATATATATATATATATATATATATATGTATATATATATATAGATATTTGTAAAGTGGAGAGAGAAAAATAAATATTTAAAATAGGGGAAAAATAGGAAAAATTATGTGGGGGTTTTGGGCAGTCATGAAAGGGCAACATGGAGCATGGGTTCGGGTTCGGTCGAACTGGGTCGGGTCAAAATCGGACCAGGTGTAATAATTAAATTAAAAATAGGGATTTATAATCATGGGTAAATAAATAATATACGGGGACTCCTATAAATGGGACACAAACATCATGTGGGTAGTAGGCTTCATGTGGGCCACGTCCATACTTTGGGTCGACTAGGTTGGATCGATGTCGGGTCCCGAAATTAAATTAAAAATTAAATCGGGTTTCATGGTAGATAATTAATTGGCCTAAATTGAACCGAAAGTTGTGCGAAGGAAATGGAGCACAAAATGGAGTGTCTGAGTGGGACACGAAGGTCATGGGTGAAGAGCGTCTCGAGTAGATCAGACATGACAAGTCGGTTCTGAGAAAACGACTGGTCTGGTGCTCCTAGATTAAAAGTCACGGTAACGTGCAAACGATGATCAAGGAAAAGAGTGGGAAATCAATTATTAATTAAATGGTCTAAATTGACCCGAACTTGCGCGAAGCAAAAAGAGTACAAGAGAACAAGTTCGAGTGGGATACGAAATATCAATGTGAAGATAATCTCGTCTACTACAAACTCCAAGAAGGAAGTTTCCAGAGACTGTCATCCCTGATGCTCTAGAATTCCAAGTCACGGTAAAGAGCATTTAATGATCAAAAATTAATTATATAGAAATGAATTATTGAAAATAATTTATTAGAAAATTCGAAAAATAATTCAGAAAATTCAGGGGGCTTACATCCTACCCACCTTATGGAAATTTCGTCCTCGAAATTAAGGTTGTAGTAGGGGTAAAATAAGATAGAAAGTTTTAGGCGAAAACTTAGGCACGATCATAGAATGACAAGTTTGCATGATTAAGATATTCAATTCACAATTATTCAGGCACGATAAAAAATTTCCGTACGATAGAATCAAAATATGAACAGAATCATATAGGCACGATTATAGATAAGTTAAGTCATTGGGACACGATTCAGAAAATGAGACTCCGGCATAATCAAGGATAGTATGAAGCCTAATCGTGATTGGAATAGAATTTAGTCATTTGCCAGAATTGAATCGAAAGTTAAAGCACGAGTGATGATAGCATTGTCCAATCATGATGAAAATAAATAGTTTAGTCTCAGCACGATTGAAATTGTTCAAGTCTTGAGTAAATCAGAATTTGGGCAAGATGGAGAACAAAATCAACGAAGTCTGGACACGAGCATCTAAGAAGGAAATTATATCACAATGGAATTCGAAACCATTTAAGTTCAATCAACAATCAAGACTCTTTGGCACGATAAACTAGACAACCAGAATCGATTAGTCAATCAGAGAGGATCAATCTCGCGATATCAAAATATAATAAACAAATCAAGGATGTAGAATTGAATTGCTTCTGTTATCATAGAAACCTGAATATGGGATCGTAGGAGGAAGCCGGGGTAATCATCTCGCTCTGCTTCGACTACTACCAACAATGTCTACTCCGAGACGGATGATTACGATACTTCCTCGATCTCTCCCATGTTAAAAGATATGAAAATTCTAAAATTTTCAAGGTTTTCAAAGTATGGCTGACAGAAGTAGATATGAGATAGGTAATTGGTGGAATCAGGACATAATTGATCAAGACGGAGGAAGTAAGGGTAAGATGAGAAAATCACCATGCGATGAGGAAGAGAAGAATGGGAAAACAAAAGTAATAGTAGGAACTGCTCTTGCCCAATAGGTTAAAACAAGTGAATCAATTTAAGATACGATCTGATAACCATACACGTCTATCCCAAATCATGTTGCCAGAATTCTCGCCACGCCAGTAAGCATAGCGGTAATAAACAATGAAGTCCATAACCATGGTATACACCCTATAATTATGTCATCTAGATTCCTTACCACGCCACCCGGTATGGCTACAAGAGAACCTAAATGACATAACTAGGATAGTATATCCAAAATCAGGCTCCATGTCCATGTCTCGCTAGCTAATATGACTGAAATGAATTCTAAACTCCATAAATAAAGTAGACACTTACCGTTCTCATCGTCCTTGTCCAAAATATGTTTATCAGGATATCTTAACTCAATTCTTAAAAGAATTATCCAAAACAAAATTAAAGGTCAACAACGAATATTAAGATTTAAATTTCAACAAGTCAAGGGTAAGTTAATAGAAACAACGGAAACAACTTCCGAGATAGGGTTCAGAGGAAAATTTCAGGGAAAGTCCCGAGGGTACTACCTAGGTCAAGATAGAAAATGGTGGAATATAATCTAAAACAAACCTCGACCATGATACGAGGTTGGTAAATCATATTCTCTCCCAAACCTAGATGATATACAAGTCCAACTTATACCTTCCCTCTGGGGTCCACAAACTCATCCCAAGAAGGAATAAAGTTTGACAAGGACAGATATTTCAGAAATAAGAACGGACAAGAACAAATTGGAAAATTTTCAAAATGTTCGAAATAAGATTCCCAGGGGTCATCCCTGGAATCTACCAAGAGTTCCTAATATGTGACTGAGTACCAAAATCCTAAAATATTCCATTACTCAACCTTAATCCTAGGGCAGGCTCGCAGTAGTACAGAAAAGCTCAAGTACTACCACGACTTCGCATTAATTGCAAAGACTGACCTGCATGGGCCACCACTAAAAATGTGTCACGACCCGCACCCGGATATACGGGTACGAATACGTGGGCCACGCCCAGCCTACGTCGCGGTATCGGCGGTAGAACGCTGTCAAGTATACTATACTAACTACAACATCTAAGAATCCATAACTAGAAATGTACTCATGTCACATCATGAAAACTAATGAAGATAAGACAAGAATTAATAACAATATCACTAGAACAACTAGAATCTACAAGGATCATAAGACATGAAAGATAAAGAAGGAACAACAAGACTAACTAAGGATAACTACCAGGCAACTCCCATAGAAGAATAGTGAGATCCACCTCAGCTAGCAATATCATGAAGTCCAATAATGAGGGCACAACTACTCCTAAAATTTGTCAACATATCCGGTCAGGATGGAACGAGTACATATATCTCATAACAGATCTCAAGATAGAATAAAAGCTATAAGGCTGTAAATAGAGCATATACAATAAATCATGGAGTGTACATGTATGTATCTTGGCATGGTAAGCTGTAAAGCTAGAGCAAGAACAAGAAAATAGAACGGGATCATGGCATGTATACGAATCAAGGTAAGCTATATATCCAATGTGTGTGAGTAATAGTTTCATCTTGTGATCGGCTTGGGTACCTGTCAAGAATCGGCCTGGCAAGTCATAAGTACGGTATATGACTCACACTGTTCGAAAATGCGGGATAGATCTGATCACAGGCCTACGCTACTACTCCCCCTACCCCAACTGGTAGAATGGATCCAAACAGGACACGTCACTGTACGGGATTCTAATGAGAAGGTCGCGAACCTTTTCTAGAATCAGTGACCATATATTGAGCAAGAGCTACAAGGGAGCTTGCACAATACATCCTAACCTAAGAAGGAGAGACATCTCTCATCGGGATCCAAGAATACCAATCCGTGAGAACCATGTGTCAGGAATAAGCATATCAACACTAAGTACATGAATCATAACAGTTATCATAAATTGGAAATAAGTTATCAGAGAATGTACTCGCCTGGGGTCCTGCTGTCAATATGAATCAGGGTTCGGAGTAAAGCCACAGACCTAAAGATGAAATAATACAAGAGCTGATCAGGGTCAAAAGACATACTAACATCTAGGTCAAACTAAGTCAAACTAAGACAAACTGGGTCAAGGTTGACGTACAGTTGACTTTGGTCAACTGGTCAACTGGTCAACTTCGGTCAACTCTAAGTCTAATCTAGGTTAAATAGGTCAATGGTTGACCTACAGTTGACTTTGGTCAAAAAGTCAACGTTGGTCAAGTCTGATCAAACCTAGGTCAACTGTTGACTCTACTTCGACGTCTAGTCAAATTAGTCAACCATGGTCAAGCTAGTCTCTATAAACATCTACAATGTCAACTTATGAATTTCAGTGATTTAGAAATCACTGAAATTGACGGGTCTCTAAAACAACCAAAAGGAGAAAATATTATAATAATAGGGTGACACAAAAAGGAAAGAAATCTACAGATGTTATCGGATGATGAAACTAACATCACCAACGTGTCCAGAATGGTCAAATCAGCTAGGATAGCCTGTCCA
Organism: Iris pallida; assembly: GCA_029216955.1. Taxonomy (NCBI): domain Eukaryota; kingdom Viridiplantae; phylum Streptophyta; class Magnoliopsida; order Asparagales; family Iridaceae; genus Iris; species Iris pallida. The sequence continues at coordinate 8,894,207 of JANAVB010022593.1, forward strand.
AAAGTCCAATTTGGATACATGGGCAAAAAGGTAATTTCGGGCCAAAATAATGACCGCCGTTGGACACACCTTGCACCGAAAAACGTGCCGAAATAAAAGTGCACAAAACCTAACAAATTATATGTCCACGAATCCAGAATGATGATACGAACCCAACGGTATATCCAGAATTGAATTCTGTTGACCCGATCTCAAATTGGTCTGTTGACCCGGACATTGGAAACCGATTTGCACGAAAAAGCGTGTCGGAGCCAATGTCCTAAAAACTCAGCAAATTATATGTCAATAAGTCCAGAATGACGATACGAACTCAACGGTATATCCGAAATTGGATTGCGATGAGCCGAACTCAAAATGACACGTTGACCCGGATATTGGTATCCGACTTGCACCGAAATACGTGCCGGAACCAATGTCCACTAAAACTTAGCAAATTATATGTCAACGAGTCCAGAATGACGATACGAACTCAACGGTATATCCAGAATTGGATTCCGATGAGCCGGCGTCAAAAAGTCCCGTTGACTCAGAAAGTGGGACCCGCTTTGCACCGAAATGCATGTCGGGGCCCACGTTCTCCAAATCAAGCAAACTTTATATGAAAACATACCAGAACGACGCCATGAGTCTACTGGTGGTGTCAGAAATTGAATCCGGAGTCCCGGGTTCGAAAATGGAATTTTACAAGTGCAATACTAAGAATTCGAACGGCCAACTTTGGCGTCGAATTCGACCGACCTAACAAGCTCAAACTGAAATGAAATCTAAAGGAGACAGGAAGAGGGTTATACCAGCTGTGCACCGGAACTGACGACACGGAAAACGAAGCTGCGACGGCGAAGATACGAACCCGCGAAGTTGGCGTCACGAAACTGTCCAAAAACAGTACAAATTAAAACGTCAACTTGGTGGCCGGTTTTGATGTATCAAACGACGAAATTAACGGTTCAAATTTGAGAGAGATGAAGGGGTATATACCGAGATTGGGACGGAGCGAAGAAATTGCCGATCCAATGGTCGGATTCCCCGAGAAACGTGCACGAAGTCGCTGCGACGAGGCGCCAATTCTGGACTTCGCGCGCGCGCGTCGACGGAATTTCGTGAAAAATGCACGAATCGCCTCGATGGCACGTCCCGGAGGACGGTGGCCGCCATGGGAGTGCTCGCAAGGGGGCACACGCACGTGGGGGAGGGGGGTCGTCGGAGGCGCGGCGGTCGGCGACGGTGCGCTGCCAGCGCTGCTGCTGCTGCCGCTGTTTGTTGCCGCTGTGCTGCTGCTGGTGGCGCGGCCAGAGGCGCGCGGCGGTGGTGCAGCGCGGCCAGCGAGGGAGGAGGCCGGCGGCGGCGCGGCCCGCGGCGGAGGGTGGCCGTGCGGAGCTCCGGCCAGGGGCACGGTGTGGGTGGTGGTGTTTGAAGTTTGAAAGAGAAGAAGAAGTTTGTGAAGAAGAAGATGATGGTGAGGGTGAGAATAATGATGATGGAGAAAAGAGAGGAGGGGGCTGCTCTCGTGCAAGTAGTAAGGGGGGGTTGGCTTGTGTGCTGTAAAGAGAGGGATGAGAGAATTAAAGTGGGAGAGAGAAAGAGATTTAGTTTTGTTTGTGTGTGAGTATATATTTATATATAAGGAGAGTGTGTTATTTAGTTATAGAGAGAGAGAGAGAGAGAGCTATAGATATTTAGAGAGAGAGAGAGAGGTGAGGAAAAGTAGGTCGGCTGGGGGAAAAGTGTGGAGTCGGCCACTCATGGGGGAAAGGGTGGTGTGTAAGTGTTTGTTTGGAGAGAGAGTAAAAGAGATATATATATATATATATATATATATATATATATATATATATATATATATATATATATATATATATATATATATATATATATATATACATAGATATTTGTAAAGTGGAGAGAGAAAAATAAATATTAAAAATAGGGGAAAAATAGGGAAAATTATGTGGGGGTTTTGGGCAGTCATGAAAGGGCAACATGGAGCATGGGTTCGGGTTCGGTCGAACCGGGTCGAGTCAAAATCGGACCAGGTGCAATAATTAAATTAAAAATAGGGATTTATAATCATGGATAAATAAATAATATACGGGGACTCCTATAAATGGGACACAAGCGTCATGTGGGTAGTAGGCTTCATGTGGGCCACGTCCATACTTTGGGTCGACTAGGTTGGATCGATGTCGGGTCCCGAAATTAAATTGGAAATTAAATCGGGTTTCATGGTAGATAATTAATTGGCCTAAATTGAACCGAAAGTTGTACGAAGGAAATGGAGCACAAAATGGAGTGTCTGGGTGGGACACGAAGGTCATAGGTGAAGAGCGTCTCGAGTAGATCAGACATGACAAGTTGGTTCTGAGAAAACGACTGGTCTGGTGCTCCTAGATTAAAAGTCACGGTAACGTGCAAACGATGATCAAGAAAAAGAGTGGGAAATCAATTATTAATTAAATGGTCTAAATTGACCCGAACTTGTGCGAAGCAAAAAAAGTACAAGAGAACAAGTTCGAGTGAGACACGAAATATCAATGTGAAGATAATCTCGTCTACTACAAACTCTAAGAAGGAAGTTTTCAGAGACTGGCATCCATGATGCTCTAGAATTCCAAGTCACGGTAAAGAGCATTTAATGATCAAAAATTAATTATATAGAAATGAATTATTGAAAATAATTCATTAGAAAATTCGAAAAATAATTCGGGAAATTCAGGGGGCTTATATCATGTCCATGATTATCTAATTAAGAAATGATCAACCAATTTATTGCTTTGCATGGACTATGTATCTTTTACCACATATGTACCCATCAACGGGTAATAATCCAACCTTGCTAATACTAAATAAGAAACCAATGAAGTTCAAATAGCAAAGAGCATATGTGATAATCCATGAGTAGTCAAAGTAGAGTAATAAATTAACATGATAACCACATAATTAGATAATATAGGACTACTCTATCAATAGGATCATTCATAAAGTAAACCAATAAATAATTATGATCCGTCATAAATTCCATCTAAAAACCATATAAACAAACCAATAGAATGTATAGAAAAGAGTCAATCTTATTTAAATCATTGCAAATTTATTCCAAAGAAATGATAATATAATAGAATCATGACTCAAAAGATGAGAGAAATTTAAGAGATGCTTTCCAATGACTAGTATGGAAGGAAGTTAAAGCGATGAATCACAAACCTTAATGGAAACAAGATTAAATAAAAAAATTGTCAAACTAATTTTAGAGACCAAACATATGTATTTAAAATAGAATACAAATCTCATCAATAAAATTCATAAATCTTGTTTTTGTAAACTAGCATATCACATATAGATTGAAATTTAAGAAGATAGCTAGATGAGTAAAAGTGAACAAAAATTATGTAGCTTAATCAATACATCGTAAATAAGCAAGCTACATAACTAATTAAGATTAATGAGGTAGTCCATTAACAGGATAAATGTGCTCATTAAATCTTAAGTCACTAATACTAGAGATACATGCTTAAGCATAGAGTTCACAATAAGGACAATACATTTTGAATGATCAAAATGATTTATATACTCTTTGTTAAGCAGGGATAAGAGTATAAGATAGCAAGTAAATAAATTAGACTCTCATCAAGTAAATGACAAAAGAGATGTTCATGAAAACACAATAAAGCAAATCTCTTTGCCAAAAATATTGAGATTAACCCAAGATAATGAAATAATAGATTGATCTAGAGAGTGCAAAATTATAACCATTATGAAAGTGTATTCTCTAGAAATGGAAAATCTCAACGTAAAAGTTCAACCCATAGTAGCTAAAGACATGAGAAGTATGATATATCAATTACATGTATTCTCATGTGCTACAAAACATCATTGGGCAATAATAATAAAATATTTATAGCTCAAATATAAGGGTAGATATGATGAAGTATTCTGGAACTTAGGAGAGGATCCAGAACTAGATAATGGTTGCAAGTAGACCTTAATAAATCTTAAGTCTATAAAGTGTTGATCACTTTGGGTTAGCTGTAGGGGCCGGTTCCCAGCTAGCGGTAGTCCGAAGACTAGTGCACCGTGTCGCTTCAGGCTATTTATACCTGTATGACAGAAGGACCCTTTCGGCTTGTTCCCAAAATGTTCTTTACTTTTAAGAAATTAGATTTAAAAGAATATATGCAATATCATCAAACAACATCAAAGTATAAAAATCCCTATGAATAAGAGAGGTAAATACCCAAATAATAATGAAAGAATGATAATCAAAATTTGCTAAGAATATTTTCAAAACAAATATTTTCATAATACACTTTATGAAAATAAATATATAGAAGATTCATACTCAAAATAAGTATGATGATCTCAACAAGTAAGGTAAAGCACAAAACCAAGCAATTCTTAAAAGAACTTCCATAAAAGTCATGAACAAGACACTAATAAATATTTTCTCTCAACATTCCAACTTAAAGGCATTTGAATAAATAAATATCAACAATTGGAATCAATAATGGCCATTGGATCTATAATTTGATCAACGGCTGAGGCTGTTTCCGGTTCTGGAACAGCCAGGCCGAATTCGGCCCGAACTTTGGTAAGGGCAGAGTTCGGCCCGAATTTCGGATTCTGGTGACAGAACTGGAATCCGGCTGAAAATTGGTTAAGCAAAAAAGCACTACACCAAAACATACAATTTGTAACAGTTTTTTTTAATTTGTAACAGTTATTACCGTGACAAAATTGTAATAGTTATAACCGTTACAATAGCTAAAATACCGTTACTAAAAATCAAAATTTATATTTTATTATTATTTTAAAAATGGTCACACTAATAACCGTTGCAACAATTATTTTTTTCGAGCAAATCTACGCATGTGACATGAAAAAAGTAAGAAACCCTCATTTTCCCGATCCCCTTTCATTCCCCTCTGAAATTTTCACGATTTTTTCACTTTCCCTCAAAAAATTTCACTTTCCCTCCTCCTGCTTCTCCCTCCCAACGAAACGAGCGGGGGTGCTTCTTCCGCTCCCAACAAAACGAGCGGGGGTGCTTCTCCCTCCCAACGAAAAATATCGGCTTCATCTCCCTCCCTCTCGATCGCCTCCCGAAGAGGAATCCCTCTTCTTTTCCTTTTATTCCCCACGAAGAGGTACTTCTTCTTCTCCCTCCCTTCGATGAAGTTTTTTTTGTTTGATTTTCGTTTGAATCCTCGATTTTGGTTTGGTCAGGAGAATCCTCCATCATCGTCGGTCAGGAGTACCACGAAGAGGTACTTCCCTATAATTTTAGGGTTTTTAACCTTTTCTTCTCTTCTTCCTTTTATTCAGTGTCATGGATATTGTGCTTTCATTTAGCTGATAAAAGGATGTGGACCTTAATGTAGCTGAATGTAAGGCAATAATACATGCAACTGACAACAAATTTGGGGATATAGATTTTGTTATTGTTGTTGATTGAGGGCTGATTTGGTTTATATTTTCAGCTTGTGTAGATTATCATGACTATTTTTTCTTCATTGATAGTAGCAGTCTTTGGTAATATTACTCTTGTTTTTGGTTAATATTACTTGAGTTTCCAGATTCCTTTTGTACAGACTTGAGCCCTTGACAATGTCTTGCTATTATATTGTTTGGAGACTCTGGATCAGGTGAATCGCTTGTGGCTAGCTAGATATCTCCTTAAACGAGAGATCGTAAACTCTTAGGCCTCGTTTGGTTGGCGGAATCTCCCGGTTGGGAAAGGAAAGTGATTACTTTTCTATGTTTGGGCGCCCAAGGAATTGAGGAGGAAAGGAAAGTGATTCCCAATGGAAGGGAAATTAGGGGGGAAAGTGATTCCATCCATCTAAGGAAGGAATCACTTTCCCACATTGAAGTATTCACTTTCCTTTCCAAATTCCTTGGCATTGCCAAACAGCGGAAAAGAAAATCAATAGAAATTAAAGTTTCCCAAAGGAAAGAAAATGACAAGGAATTGATTTCCTTTCCCTTCTATTCCGCGAACCAAACGAGGCCTTAGTTCCTTGGGATACGAAGGTAGAAGCACGAAAAAAAAACCTAATTTTCTGTCTATCCTTATTGCCTGGCTGAATTTGAAAGCATCAAATTTACTCTTGTAGAAGAAATTGACATCCGGATACATGTTTACTTGTGTCCCTTGCTCTTTGCCCATCTCTGATACTGGGAAGGCAAGAATTTGTTAAGAGGTCTCGTCTGACACGGCCTCTTTGGAAGGTTGGCGACTGAGAAGACATTGTTTTGCAACAGTGTCCTTTATCCAAACCACAAAAATATTAGATCATAAACACAAACTACATTCTATGAATATAAATGGACTTCTAAACATGTTTTTGGCTAGTCCGGCAGAATTGGATGGTACCATACTGTCTGTCTCAGTCTGCCTAATGTTGTAGTTTAGTACATCTGAATGAGAACAAAGGTTCCCTGAGCTGAGCTTACTTCCAAACAAGTAGTAGTCACCACTACCAGCTGATTATTTTTTGGGGAGGGTATCAAAGATTATTGTGTCTGACAAGTAGGGATAGGTTGGTTCGTTCCCACCCCACCCCACCCACCAATACAACACTATGATTGATTTTGAGGGTCAATATGAATGTAGCAACTTCATTTTGCTGAGCTTAGGTCGGAGATTGAAATGCAGGAATGGTTTTCCACATGCTTTTGCTTGGTTGGGATGGATGGATGTGTCTGACATTTCATTTTGCACCAGAGTTTTCTATCAGCCTTGGTTCATTGTGGGTACCCTTCTTTCATCAAACTAGTTGAGCAGCTTGTTATTAATTGCAAGAGTTTCCTCACCCAAACAACTCTTTAACTCGATTCTCTGCTTCATGTCATCAACAGTTGAAAAGAAGCCACAATCAGAAATCAAACATCAGAGAATTTCAAACACCGAAAGAGTCATTGGATCTAAAAATGAATGACTAGCAATAGTGACATTCTTTGGGGAAAAGGCTAAATGTAAGATACCTTAATAAAGAAGAGAATAATATCAAACTAGTAATCAATCCTGTTCCTGGCCAACTAGGCTTTATTGGTAGGTAGGTTATCCATCCATATTGCCATGATTTATGACAGATTAATCATAGGGAATAGCAAGACTAAAGGAATATTTGGGGGCTTTGCAGTTATACTTGACCAACAAGTAGAAAACCTCATTCCTTGTCCATAAGCTCTCTATGGTAAATGGCGAAATTCCCTCATAAATTTACTGATCCAAAAGTTTTGGTAGTACTTTAGACTTTCCTCTTTTCTTCATCTGGTAACTAAAAGTATTTTCTTCCATTTACTGATTTGCCTAGCAGTTAGTTTTAATATATGTATCAATGTATTCACATAGCTTTATACTAACTTCTTTGTGGCTCTGTACCATGTTGAACAGCAATGGATGATCCGCTAGGTGGTTGTTGTATAACGCCATTTGGATATTCAACTATGTTAAAAAAGGTTGGTGTTTAACATTTAATTTGACAAAGGAAAATTGTTTTGGAAAATTTTAAATTTATGTACTCTTTTTAAGATTATAAGCATGTAATTTATAGGTCATGCAAGAATATAAACTCACGCATCTTCAACACTACATTTTGTTTTGAAGTCCTGTTTTTCAATGGGGTGGGCTTGTAATTGCAACTTCATTGCTTTTCGAAATATTGTGGTAACAAACTGTTAACTTCTGCTTGTTTTATTTACATTTAATAACCAAATTGGATGGTACCATACTGTCTGTCTCAGTCTGCCTAATGTTGTAGTTTAGTACCTCTGAATGAGAACAAAGGTTCCCTGAGCTAAGCTTACTTCCAAACAAGTAGTAGTCACCACTACCAGCTGATTATTTTTTGGGGAGGGTATCAAAGATTATTGTGTCTGACAAGTAGGGATAGGTTGGTTCGTTCCCACCCCACCCCACCCACCAATACAACACTATGATTGATTTTGAGGGTCAATATGAATGTAGCAACTTCATTTTGCTGAGCTTAGGTCGGAGATTGAAATGCAGGAATGGTTTTCCACATGCTTTTGCTTGGTTGGGATGGATGGATGTGTCTGACATTTCATTTTGCACCAGAGTTTTCTATCAGCCTTGGTTCATTGTGGGTACCCTTCTTTCATCAAACTAGTTGAGCAGCTTGTTATTAATTGCAAGAGTTTCCTCACCCAAACAACTCTTTAACTCGATTCTCTGCTTCATGTCATCAACAGTTGAAAAGAAGCCACAATCAGAAATCAAACATCAGAGAATTTCAAACACCGAAAGAGTCATTGGATCTAAAAATGAATGACTAGCAATAGTGACATTCTTTGGGGAAAAGGCTAAATGTAAGATACCTTAATAAAGAAGAGAATAATATCAAACTAGTAATCAATCCTGTTCCTGGCCAACTAGGCTTTATTGGTAGGTAGGTTATCCATCCATATTGCCATGATTTATGACAGATTAATCATAGGGAATAGCAAGACTAAAGGAATATTTGGGGGCTTTGCAGTTATACTCAACCAACAAGTAGAAAACCGCATTCCTTGTCCATAAGCTCTCTATGGTAAATGGCGAAATTCCCTCATAAATTTACTGATCCAAAAGTTTTGGTAGTACTTTAGACTTTCCTCTTTTCTTCATCTGGTAACTAAAAGTATTTTCTTCCATTTACTGATTTGCCTAGCAGTTAGTTTTAATATATGTATCAATGTATTCACATAGCTTTATACTAACTTCTTTGTGGCTCTGTACCATGTTGAACAGCAATGGATGATCCGCTAGGTGGTTGTTGTATAACGCCATTTGGATATTCAACTATGTTAAAAAAGGTTGGTGTTTAACATTTAATTTGACAAAGGAAAATTGTTTTGGAAAATTTTAAATTTATGTACTCTTTTTAAGATTATAAGCATGTAATTTATAGGTCATGCATGAATATAAACTCACGCATCTTCAACACTACATTTTGTTTTGAAGTCCTATTTTTCAATGGGGTGGGCTTGTAATTGCAACTTCATTGCTTTCCGAAAGATTGTGGTAACAAACTGTTAACTTCTGCTTGTTTTATTTACATTTAATAACCAAATTGGATGGTACCATACCGTCTGTCTCAGTCTGCCTAATGTTGTAGTTTAGTACCTCTGAATGAGAACAAAGGTTCCCTGAGCTGAGCTTACTTCCAAACAAGTAGTAGTCACCACTACCAGCTGATTATTTTTTGGGGAGGGTATCAAAGATTATTGTGTCTGACAAGTAGGGATAGGTTGGTTCGTTCCCACCCCACCCCACCCACCAATACAACACTATGATTGATTTTGAGGGTCAATATGAATGTAGCAACTTCATTTTGCTGAGCTTAGGTCGGAGATTGAAATGCAGGAATGGTTTTCCACATGCTTTTGCTTGGTTGGGATGGATGGATGTGTCTGACATTTCATTTTGCACCAGAGTTTTCTATCAGCCTTGGTTCATTGTGGGTACCCTTCTTTCATCAAACTAGTTGAGCAGCTTGTTATTAATTGCAAGAGTTTCCTCACCCAAACAACTCTTTAACTCGATTCTCTGCTTCATGTCATCAACAGTTGAAAAGAAGCCACAATCAGAAATCAAACATCAGAGAATTTCAAACACCGAAAGAGTCATTGGATCTAAAAATGAATGACTAGCAATAGTGACATTCTTTGGGGAAAAGGCTAAATGTAAGATACCTTAATAAAGAAGAGAATAATATCAAACTAGTAATCAATCCTGTTCCTGGCCAACTAGGCTTTATTGGTAGGTAGGTTATCCATCCATATTGCCATGATTTATGACAGATTAATCATAGGGAATAGCAAGACTAAAGGAATATTTGGGGGCTTTGCAGTTATACTCAACCAACAAGTAGAAAACCGCATTCCTTGTCCATAAGCTCTCTATGGTAAATGGCGAAATTCCCTCATAAATTTACTGATCCAAAAGTTTTGGTAGTACTTTAGACTTTCCTCTTTTCTTCATCTGGTAACTAAAAGTATTTTCTTCCATTTACTGATTTGCCTAGCAGTTAGTTTTAATATATGTATCAATGTATTCACATAGCTTTATACTAACTTCTTTGTGGCTCTGTACCATGTTGAACAGCAATGGATGATCCGCTAGGTGGTTGTTGTATAACGCCATTTGGATATTCAACTATGTTAAAAAAGGTTGGTGTTTAACATTTAATTTGACAAAGGAAAATTGTTTTGGAAAATTTTAAATTTATGTACTCTTTTTAAGATTATAAGCATGTAATTTATAGGTCATGCATGAATATAAACTCACGCATCTTCAACACTACATTTTGTTTTGAAGTCCTGTTTTTCAATGGGGTGGGCTTGTAATTGCAACTTCATTGCTTTCCGAAAGATTGTGGTAACAAACTGTTAACTTCTGCTTGTTTTATTTACATTTAAGTTGATGAGGTTTGCCGGAGGGAAAATTGTGATGGCTCTTGAAGGAGGATACAATCTCAACTCTATATCAAATTCAGTTCTTGCTTGTGCAAAAACATTATTAGAAGGAAAACCCATTGTTGGCTCCTTAAATAGCAGACCCTTCGAGGCCACATGGCGTGTGATATCGGATGTAAGATACTGTTTGCTAGTGCCCCTTATTGGTATGACATGTCTGCATATATATACATTTCTAACTTATTCTTTTTCCTAGGTTCGTCAAGAACTGAAGACTTATTGGCCAATTTTCCCTCTTGAGCTATCACCAGAATTATTGATTAGCAACCTACCTTGCCCACTGGTATTATTCTTTTCCATATGCCGCTATAATCCTCCTAGAGATTGATTAGCAATACCTATCAGAATTATTGATTAGAAACTACCTACTAGAGTTATTGTGTTACTTCCATAAAACTAGATTTGTTCTCTTGCTTTGACCTGCAATCATGTTGCTACTAGCCACATCTTAGCTAGTGCTTGACAACGGTTTGAGATCTTAATTGCTGAGCGTTAATCTGACTTGATATTTCCAAAACAAAAGAGGGAGAGGTGGAATAATTAAATGCGATTGTGATTAATCCATCTATATCTGGCTTTACCCCTGGTTAAACTCGCTTTCCCATTTGTTATCTCATATTAACTCAAGTCGGCATGCATCTTGAGCTGCAGCATCTCAAGCACCATTCTGCAACTCATGTTGCAGCCACTTTGTCTGCAGAATTGCCCTATATGACTGGCTTAGTTGCACAAGAAGTTACTGCAACCAAACTCATGTTGCATCAACTTCTCGAAACAATGGAACTGACCCAGCACATGGTGCAGGTTCTTCAGTTATTGCATACACTGAACAGAGACCCTCAATAAATCTGTACATTTTGCTCCCTATCATGGCAAAAACTTAACAAATCACTTGATTAAACATGCTTACACATAAAACTTAATTACACATTCATCCTTCAACTATGGATCTTACTTTTGAACTTTATATATACAAACATGTGAACTAAAAGAAGCTGGTACCTATGTGCAAAGAAACTTCTTTTACTCTGAAACTTCTTTTACTCTTACAGATTTACAGTTTGTCATATGTGCAACGAAACTTCTTTTACTCTGAAACTTCTTTTACTCTTACATGTTTGTCATATGTGCAAAGAAACTTCTTTTACTCTGAAACTTCTTTTACTCTTACAGGTTTCTGGTTTTTTTTTTCTGAAACTTCTTTTACTCTTACAGATTTACAGTTTGTCATATGTGCAAAGAACATGTGCTCACATGTATGTTTTTTCTGAAACTTCTTTTACTAGTTTGCACGCTTTTTAATTTGATACTTCTTTTACTCTTACATGCAGGAATATGTACAGTTTTAGCATGGATGCAAGCACTTTCATTCTTCCTCAAGAGAGCCTCGTCTTGATTATCCAAAAACACAAGAGTTTGAAATGTTTTGTGGTTTGCTTCATGCATCTAGAGCCTTGTTTTGTTGTAATTGAAACCAACAATGGAATGTTTCCTTACTAAAATATTAATGTATGGATGCTATTGAACATCCTGTGGTTTAATTGCTTATTTTTCAAATATTATGTGGTTTAATTACTAATTTGAATGGTTGAATTGTTATTTGAAATTATGTGGTTTTGTTTCTAGTTTGGAATGGTTGAATTGTTATTGCAAATTATGTGGTTTAGTTACTTGCTCGGAATTGTTATTGAAAATTTTGTGGTTTAGTTATTGGTTTGGAATGGTTGAATTATTATGAAAGTAAAATATTATGAAATTGGATATGTTGTTTATTGTTTAGTTACAAGTTGAATGTAGTTTTTTTTAATTTAAATAGTCCAATTGTAATGGTTATAACTGTGACAATTAGTGGAGAATAGTAACGAAAAAAATAATGTAGTCACAGTAAAAACTGTGACAAAACAAATATTTGTAACGGTTATAACCGTGACAAAAACAAATATTTGTCACGGTTATTACCGTTACCAAAATAAATATTTGTAACGGTTATAACCGTGACAAAAACAAATATTGGTAACGGTTATTACCGTGACCAAATAATAACCACGCCCCACTAGTAACGGTTAGTACCGTGACGAAAAATAATTGTCACGGTAATAACCGTGGGTAATCGCCTATTATGGTGTAGTGAAGATCAAAATAAGAGTGAAAGACATGTATCCATAAAGTCAACAAATAAAAGCCAATAAGATATCATCAAAAAGAAGACTTTAAGGAATAAGCTAATTGATTCAAGTAGAGATAACACAAATTTAGTCAAAAGAATCAATAGCTAAATTATAAGGTAAGCATAAGTATGAATAAATACTCTTCAAAATAATATGAAACTTGAGCTTATCTCATATGCCCACATAAAGATATTTATACAAAAATAGATGTCAATATAATAAATACATGATCTACATGTAAATGAAGATTTAATGAATATAGTCATGTATCCATCATGAATGCTTGAAAAACTATCACAAATTCAAAAGCACGTATAAATAGACTTTATTAGGCAAAGACATAATTGATTCTCAATAGGATAATCAAAATAAAATATGAGAATTGATAATGAAGATATTATGCAAGCACAAGATTAAAAAGAAGTATAAGTATATACTTATCAAATTATAAGTAGCTTGTGCTAAACACATATATTCACAAATAGCTATTAAGATAAATATGACATATTAAATACAAATCAACAAGAAGTAACTATCTCAAAACTTTAAAAATGGAGAGTCAAACTTTAAAACAAAATTCAAGAAACAAGCTCCGATGAACTAGAGTGATATACATGCTTTATAAATAAAGACAAAGAATAGAGAGCATGCATATATAAATGTGTCACACTAATGGAAAATGAGTGATAAACTACATAGTGTGAACTAATCATTTAAGCTAAGTAACTAGTCATGCTAGATAAAAGAAATAAATAAAAAAAATTAACTAAGCATGCTAGTATTATATGTCACATTGATTTATATAATAAGCAACTAAAGGATATCAATGTAAGCTAGTAGCAAGACATCAAGAGAAACATGCTAGATTCAACAAATATAAACCATTTAAAGAGAAACGTTTAGCATGTTACCAAAGTGGCTCTAGTGGCCACACATGTGTTGGTGCAATTGCTTGGAAGATGACCTTTGAGCTTTGCAACCACCAACACGCTTCCTCGGTGCTATGTCCTGATACAAGTAGCTCCACCTACAATATTAGGCGAAGACTTTGGTATCCAAATAAACTTGGATCCATATTTGTTAGCTTTAGGGACCCATATACTATTTACTCTAGCATTGGTAGAAAAACTCCTACGAATAGGACAAGTTACACTCATGTGTCCAATGCGAGAGCAATAGAAGCACCTAATACTATTGTGTGCACATGTATCAGAATGAGCATGATTATGAACATGTGACATACTAGAATGATGAATATCTCTAGAGTGAGCATGCATGGATTTGGTCTTAAGACTATCATGTTCTAATAGCAAATCATTATGCACACAAGTAAGAGAATCACTATGCATGGATTTGGTCTTAAGAATATCATGTTCTAATAGCAAATCATTATGCAAACAAGTAAGAGAATCAAATTTAGCATTTAAAGCATAATTCTCTTTTTCAAATAAAGCAATTCTAGAAATAAAATCATCATTTTGTTTCTTTAAAGAGTCAATAGAAGAATCATGAAAATGATTTAGCTCATGTGCTTGCTTCTTAAGATCTTCTATTGATGAGGAAAGAGATTTGATTTTCAGAATTAAAGAATCATTCAAACTCTTTAAAGAAACACAAGATGAGTTTTGAGAGTCAAGTCTAGATAATAAAATATTGTTTTTATTTCTCAAAAACTCATTAGCTTCTTCTAAATGAATAACCTTTTCTACAAGTTCTTCATTTGTAGAATGAAAAGCCTTAGCAAACTTTAAGGATTGGTTAGCCATGGCTTTCCACTTAGAGCACTTATTGCATTTAGAAGAAACATGATTGTCTATGCTACTAGAAGTAAAACCCTCTTCATCGGAGGAGGAAGAATATGATGCCATACACAAATAAACAAGGATCTACTCTAAGGATGTTAAGCCTAACAATAGAGACCTTGCTCTGATACCAAATAAAATAACGTGTAGGCAACTCTAGAGGGGGGTGAATAGAGTTTGTGTCGATAATCATCAAATAAAAAGTTACCTCTATATCACCTCTACAAAACAACTATCAAGATAGTAAATAAATCAGAGAGAAATACGAAAGTAAATAAAGATCAGTAGAGCATACGCAAACACAGCAGTTTTAACCTGGTTTCCCTCGTGGAGGACTAGTCCAGGCCTGAGAACTCTAGCTCAGGATTAAATCCACTATTTGTGAAATAGTAGTTACACCCCGTGCCTTTTCTTCAGAAGAGCAAGTCAACTTCTTACAGATTCGCAGTAGCGAAACTTGGAATTGTCCAAGTGACTTTTCTTTCCCTCTTGCACACAACTTCTAGCTGATATCGCACTGAGCACCTTGGGCTAAGGAGAGATGTGGCTTAGGAGATATGGAAGAATGAGGCTTGGAGTACTAGAGCTTAGAAAGCTTGAATATTTGAAGGTAAGACATGATATGAAATGAAAGAATTCAAGCTCTATTTATACTACTCTGGGGAGGCAGAATTCGACCAGAATTCTGCCCCAAGAATTCAAATTTTTGAACGTTGGACAGCTTGTAGCAAGCAGGCCCTAAAAATCAGGGTGCTGGAAATCAGGGGACAGAGTTCGGCCTAAACTCTGTGTGGAGACAGAGTTCGGCCCGAACTCTGTCTCCAGAAGACAGAATTGGTCCATTGGGCTTCTGGGCTTTGTGGAGCTTGGGCTTGGTTCAGGACTTGGTCTGTTGTAAGGTAGAGCTTGGAGAGATATGTCTAGGGGTTGAGATGACTCAGTGCGACTCAACGTACACATTCTCCTAGACTCAATAAATTGAAGATTACAGACTTGGAGCAAATATGAAAACCAAGAGCCCTTTTGATGACGTCTTTCTTCTGATATTTGAGCAGTCCTGAAGACGTCTTTTTCCTTGACAGCGGTCATCCAAAGATAAACAGATCTGAACCCCGATGCGAGGCCCCGGTTAGGTCGCTAGGCGGTTCGGAGAAAACTCTTTGTATGAAGCCGTCTTTGATCCATCATCAATTCTTCATTGCCTATGTCCTGCTTTGATCATGTTAGATCATGCTTACTGCATGTCTACAAATACATGTTAGGCCAGCAAAATATGTTGCAGTACGATACAAGCATAACAATATAATATAGGACAATTAGGACAATACTAAGTTTAAGTAGCAACATGATATGAATATTAGTGACATCATTATGTTAAACTTAACTGATTAGCCATATTCAAAAACACAATGTAATCATTGGGCCAACACCCTCTGGGTCGAGTTCGAACCCCCCTGTTTTGTTTTTTGTTTTTTTATTTATTTTATTTTATTTTATTATATATATATATAAAAATATATATATATATATATATATATATATATATATATATATATATATATATATATATATATATATATGTATATATATATATATATATTTTTTAATATATATACATATATATATATATATGTATATATATATATATATATATATATATATATATATAAAAAATATATATATATATATATATATATATATATATATATATATATATATATATATATATATATATATATATATATATATATATATATATATGTATGTATGTATATATATATATATATATATATATATATATATATATATATATATATATGTATGTATGTATATATATGTATATATATATATATATATATATATATATATATATATATATATATATATATATATATATATATATATATATATATATATATATATATATATATATATATATATATATATATGTATTTAAGTATATATATTATTATATATATATACTGTTATATATGTATATATACAGTATTTGTATATGTATATATATATATTCTATATTTAGTATTTTATTATATAAGTGTATATATATATATATATATATATATATATATATATATATATATATATATATATATATATATATATATATATATAATAATAATATATATATATATATATATATATATATATATATATATATATATATATATATATATATACATATGTTATATATATATATATATATATATATATATATATATATATATATATATATATATATATATATATATAACATATGTATATATATATATCCATTATGTATATATATATAAATATCTATATATTTATATGTATATATATAAATATTATAGTTATATGTTTATTCTACCTTGTACAAAATATTATTATGTAAAATTTTACAAGATTAATTTTATTATATAATTTTGTGACTTGTATATTTTTGCCACTTTAAAAATATATAATTATTATTTAAATTTTTGTATTTTATTTGTTATGGCCAATTGTTGTCCAAACCTAGCATGGGTTTTTGGGTCCAATTGTGTCTAATACATTCAGAGTCTGTATAAGTCATATTGGACTTGATTCATGGCTCTGGGTCCTGTATCTGGACTTCGGTTCATTTAGAATACATGGACAAAAATAGTAAATAAATAGTTAATTATTTTTCAGAAACTGTTGCTTGCTGTTTTTAAATTTTTATTTTTATTTTAAGTGCTGTAAAAATCTGGAAAAAGTTATATTTAAATACTCTGTTAATTTAGACAATTTATTATAATTTTTCTAGCATTTATTAAGTGTTGTTGGTATTTTATTAAAATAGGAATACAGAACTCATTTTCAGTATATTTATGTTTGCTGATTTTTAATAAATATTTATGAGGGTTTATAAATTCCAGAAAAATTAGTATAAATTTTTATAATTTACAAGGATCATTTTGGCACTTTACTTTATATAAAATTGAGCTTTTTGTCTATCTCAAAAATTGTTGGAACATAGTGTACAATTGATTTAATTATTGAATAATTACGACTTTCAGTGTTTTGTGTTGTTTTGAGTTATAGACTTATTGGACCTCACCCCGCACTAGTGTAAAGGCCCTAGAAAGTTAGTTAGGGTATTGTGTCACCCTACGTTGGTCTCCTATGCTAAAGTCACCATTTGGCTAGGTGTTCAGTTAGAAAGTCGCGTTGCACCACTAGTATTTTAGTGTTTAACTTAGTGTAAAAACTAAGTTTATGTATTTATTTCTACAGTGACGAGTTACCAAGCATCTATAGCATTTTTATCGCTGCTTTGCTTTGCTAAAGGCAAGTACTTTCTACAAACTTTACATACTGTTACAACAATGAACTGCGAATCCAACCATGTTAAATGCTGATCCTTGGGGTAGCAAGTTAAATCTTCACATGTTGTACTTTCAGTCACTACTGTAAGCCCCTAAAATTAGGGCTTATTATTTTTTTATAAATCAATTATTTTGAATAAATATTATTATTTGATTATTATTTAATTTAATGCTCTTTACCGTGACTTGGAATTCTAGAGCATCAGGGATGCCAGTCTCTGGAAACTTCCTTCTTGGAGTTTGTAGTAGACGAGATTATCTTCATTTTGATATATCCTATCCTACTTGAACTCGTTCCCTTGTGCTCTTTTTGTTTCGTGTAATTTCGGGTCAATATTAGACCATTTAATTATTAATTGAATTCCCATTCTTTTCCTTGATCATCATATGCACGTTACCGTGACTTTTAATTTAGGAGCACCAGACCTATCGTTTTCTCAGAACCAACTTCTCATGAATGATCTACTCGAGATGCTCTTCACCCATGACCTTCGTGTCCCACTCAGATACTCCATTTTGTGCTCCATTTTCTTCGCACAACTTTCAATTCAATTTAGGCCAATTAATTATCTACCGTAAAACCTGATTTAATTTTCCATTTAATTTCGGGACCCGACATCGACCCAACCTAGTCGACCCCAAATAGGTGCATGGCCCACACGAAGGCTACTACCCGCCTGACACTGGTATCCCATTTATTTGAGCCCCCACATGCTACTTATTTACCCATGATTATAAATACCTAAAAATAATTTATTTATTTGCACCTAGTCCATTTTGGCCCAATCCGGCTCCACTGAACCCAACCCCAGCTCCATGATTACCCTCCATCATATCTACCTATACACCCCACTGATATTTTCTCATTTTCCCTCTACTCAAAAATATCTCTATACATATACAAATATCTCATTATATATATATATATATATATATATATATATATATATATATATATATATATATATCACTGATATTTTCTCATTTTCCCTCTACTCAAAAATATCTCTATACATATACAAATATCTCATTATATATATATATATATATATATATATATATATATATATATATATATATATATATATATATATATATATATAATATCTCTTTCTCTCTCTCCTTAAAAAATACTCAAGGCACACACAAACACCCCTCCCCATCCACCAGCACACTGTTTTACTTAACAAAATGCCTGGAAATCAGATTTTGAAAATAAAACGAGAAAGAGTACAAGAAGTACAAATTTGATTCTGGGAAAGTATTGTTGTAGAAGTCTGATCTATAAATGATCACTTTGTTCCTTGGACCATACGATGATGATGAAGATCGCTGCTTGAAGATGAACAACTTGGAAGAACTAAGTCACCAGAAAGGTATCGACGCACTTGGGCACTGATGGCGATGCCGAATGCTTTCCTGCTTTGCTTCACTCTGTTCTGAAAGAAAAGTTGAAGAAGAATGCTCTATGTCACTACCACATTTTTAGTTTGAGGATAAATTTGTCATTTTTGGGGTAAATAAAATTTATTAGTATTAATTAGAATTTATGGGAATTTTTAGGAATTATTTGGACTAGTTTGATTTTTGACTAGTTTTGACTCATGTAGACCAACCTAGGAACTAACCCTAGTTAGTTGGGCTTGGTTAGGTCAAGTGACTCTATTCTAACCTAGTATGACTTAAGTTAGTAGTTATTGATTCATTAGAATATTAATTAGGAATTTAGGAATCAAGTGTTTTGATAAATGGCTTGTGGTTTCACAAGTCATTTTGTGACTAAACTTGATTGGAATAGCTAAACCTAGCTCAAACCCCACCCACACCCATCATGGCCGGCCACCTAGGTTGAACCTAGGGATTCCCCCCTATTTAATCCCTCCTAGTTTTAGGGCTAACCTCTTTTAAGGTTATTTCAAAAGTTCTAAGGAAAGAGGTGAGTTCCATCTTCCAAAAATTATTAAAAATCCATTTTAAATCCTTTCTTCCCCAAACCAATTCCATTAGGACCTAAAATCAACCCTCTCACTACTGGTATAATTTTTTTGCAGGAAGACAACAATTTTAGGGAGTTTTGGAGCTTGGAGAATCATTCTCTATTGAGTCTTTTTGAGGATTGTGCAACCATATGTAATTTCTCTATTACTCAATGAAACTCTGTTATTGTTCCACATCTAGGGACCCATAGGCATAACCCAGCTGTAGGAATAGGTAACCCTAGGGTTTGAGCACTGTACGTGTCCGTATCGGACACGTATCAGTCACTAGTCTTAGGTGTTTGACAAAATGCCTCAATGAGCATTTTGTATTGATTTTGATTTTGTGTTTGAATAGGAATCATCATTGTGTCATCGCTTACATGTTTTTGGGACACTGAGGTGGTTCCTGTGTCGCGTCGTGTCGTTCTGGACACGTGCACACGAGGGTGCGTGCGCGCGCGCACAGGCAGCGTGTCCTGCCTCTCGGGGTGGATTCCTCGATGGACATGGCGACTCAGGTCATGCCACTTAGCGTGGGCCAAGGGGCAATGACTGACATGAGTCCCTCCAAATCTGAGATACTTTCATGTCGTGTCGGACACGAAATCATGTGTGCACAGGGACACACTGTGTAGTCGAGTGTTCTGGAGTTGGTTTCTGTTGTTTAATCATTTTTAAATATTCTTAAATTATGTTTTAATGATGGTTTGGATTCTAAATATCATGTTTAATCCCTGTTTATATAGGGTTACATATTTGGTTGGGTTAAGTGGTGTTTTGGCTCGAAAAATAGGTTCAATGTCTGTTCACTGATACACTGTGATATTGCATTCCTGTAAATTTTCCAACCTATTAATCCACTGTGCTGCTATGTTTTTTTTAACCAAATTTGATCCCCCATGTTACCTATCATGTTAGCTAAGTATGTTCATTCAAGATTTGAAATGGTATGGTGTGTTATGAGAATTGGCATGTGGGTTGGTTGGAATGTTAAATGCATTGAACTGAGTTTTGGTTTTGAGTTAATTTATAAAAACTGAGATTGGGGAAGGGGGATTTAGTTAGAATTCATGATCCATTCCCTGTTTTAACAAACCTGGAATATTGAGTCCTTTCTTCCTTTCTTTAAGTTGTTGATCAAGGATAACAAACCCGGGGTACACTGTATTGTTTAAACCTGAGATTAAGCCCTATTTTTTCCTGTTTTTATGTTGCATTGCACTGCTCTTATTAATTTCTGAATTGTTGGTCAGGAATGGAAATGTGGACTTACATATGCACATGCTTGTTAGACTGGAAATCTGAGAATTGGATTGCTTCTTTTCATTCACTGCTCTTTAAATATTGTATTGATTTCCTTTTCTTTCCTTCTTAACCTGTGTATGGACTGCCCCTATTTGCTTTTCCTATGTTAGCTATTGAGTTTTGTTTCACTATGTGAACTGGGAATTTTGTTCCAGTTATAAAAACTGAGATTGGTATTAACTAGTTCCCTTTTCATTCACTGTTTTCCTCACTATACACTCTCACACACATGCTTCCCTCTCCTTCACTGATTTAATTCCTGCCAATACCTTCCTGTGAACAATAGCCACACTTGTACACTCACACTTTCACCTATTTTCCTGCACACTAGACACATGTACACTGCCTATTTCTTCACTGTTTTCTAGTTCCAAGAACCTGTGTGACCCATGTTCACTAATACATGTTCCTGCCATGTTGAATGCTTATTTAGGACTGTTGGTTAAGTCCCAGATTTTCATATTATTATGACACACATCACCTTATTAGCTGCTCACAGTTTACACCACACACACTTCTTCACTGTTATATTTTCCTGTCTTGTATTTCCTGAACACATTGACACACACACACCTACATTTATTCCTATTCCTATGTGCCTACCTAATGCAGCCTCTATATGTGGCTATATACATATGTAATGCAATGTATGCATTTATGTTGAGAATAGGCCTAGGCAGTGTGGTATAGCTTGGTAAGTCTAGATAAGGCTTGTACTATATTAGACTTAATATAGCCTAGTTTAGACAAGGTTGACCTAGTTTGACTTCTAGGGTTGACCAAAGTTGACCAAGAGTTGACTTTGGCCTAGATTGACTTAGAATCATGTAGAATGCATAGTAGGACTCCATTTTGCTATTCTGGACTTGTTGTGACTTGTGCTGTTCTGATTAGAAGTCAGACACCACTCCTTGGACAGTACATTTCATTTTGGACACTGAGATACAGGCGAGTACATTCTCTGATCATTTCATATCTTGCTTAGAGTTATTTCCTGCAGTAGATTACTTTACTTGTACTGTCACGACGGTCACACAGATTGGTACTATATGGATCCTTTCTTGAGATGTTATCCTTATGGAGCATCGGGTACTACGTGTTCTGTGCGTTTCACTTACATGGCGTATCACTATGCTTCTTGGTTCTTTGATCACTTACGACATATACTCTTATGATCGTAGAGTCTTCCTAGAATCTTACACTGTTGGGTAACCCCCAGAATCACCCATTTATGGGCATCCATGTATCACCCTATGGGGCCTTGCATGGAATCATATAACATAACCTGGCTGGATCCTTGTGTATTGATTGGGGGTACGGGGGAGTATAAGTGGACATGTGAATACTAGCCAAATAGTGTAGTATCAGAATCACTTCCGTAGTGTAGTATCAGAATCTCCTAGCCCATTTACATGTTCATGTCGTACTCTGACTCACTAGTCACTGCTAGTTCTCTATGTATAGTAGATATTTCTATTACAGCTCTTCCTGTTTACATACTGCTTTTCTTCAGTACCTGTATCTTACTTTACTGCATGTTATATGTTTTCTAACCTGCTATGATCTGTTGAGATGTGCTGTGCTCGCTCCTGTCCTGACTGGACCTGTTGAAATATTACAGAGGACGAGGAGGAGGCCTGCCTGGACACTTACTACGGGGCAGCCTTAGATGACACCTGCGAGCTGGACCCTCAGGAGGACCCAGCTCTAGCTGAGGAGATCACCCCGACTGCCTAGACTAGACTAGTTAGGCTTATCTTACTTTTGCAGTCTTGAGACATGTACTAGTTAGACTCTTTATTTGGAGATCAGTTGTATATATTCTTTTATCTGAGACCTTGTATTGCTGGGATTATCTTAGACTGCTGTTATCTATTTCATTTCCTTGAGTTCTATTTCATATCGTGCTATCTCTTCCTTAGTTGTGATTGAGTTTTCTATTACTATGTTACCCCGTCGGGGAGTATAACTGTTTAGATATATATACTGTTAGATGTTGTGACCTAGGACAGCATTCTACCGCCGACACTGCGGCGTAGGCTGGACGTATTCACGTCTCGTGCCCTTACTCTAGGGTGCGGGTCGTGACACTCTAGAGAATCAAAAATCTCTGAGTTCTAATCTCTCTGTCCCTTCTCCTGTCTCTGTGTGTAATAAGTCTATTTATAGACTTGGGCTCTTGTGCGTAAAAACTCAGCAAAAGTTCCGTCTTTACGCTAACAACTGCCACCCATGACCGAAGTCATCCTCTGTATATGTTGACACGTGTCCCATCATTTCAGTAAGAATATGATGCACGTACACACGTTCTTCGAGATGTGTGGCATGAAAGCCATGTAGGCAGACCACGTTCTTAACTGATGAAGAAGAATCGGGCGTAAAACAACCCCAATGTACTCTGAGCGTAAAGTAGTGGACTAGGCGTAAAACAGCCCTGTCATAGATTTCCCGCGTAAAGTGGTTATTAAATAACCTTGAGCGTAAAGTAGCCCAAATAGACTTTACGCACACGTCGACTTTCGAGCGTAAAAACTCATATAATCTCCGTGCGTAAAAGAAGCCATAGTGTGAGCGTAAAGTAGCTCAGTCCACATACTAAACGACAACATTGGTCTCTGTATAAAACAAATCCCTTCGAAATCTGTGATATATGCCATCATCAATATCTTCATGTCAGACTTTGCATTAAATGCGAGACTTTGACAACTTTGTCCAGCGTAAAAGGAGGGTTAGCCTATCTTAGGCGTAAAACCATTGTCTTGACCCTTGCTGCTTTAGGCATAAAAGCGATTAGCCTTGTCTTGGGCGTAAAGTATTTAACCTCCCTGCGGCGTAAAGTAGATCAATTTTAGTAAAATAATCTATCACTTTGACTCATTCTGTGAAGCACTTTTTACGCTCCTACAAGACCCCCTTCAAAGTTTTCGAATGTCTTCATAATTCGAAACACTTTGAACAGCAGCGTAAAAGTTGAGATTTGACCAGTCAGCGTAAAATTCGGGATAAGCAACAGTCATCCGCATAAAAGCGGGGATATCCAACAGTCGGCGTAAAATCTGGAATTTGAACCGATTTGAAATTTCCCTATAAATAGGGTTCTTCGGAGAGAGAAAACACTTTTACTCATCTTTTTGCAATCTCGAATTCCTTTGCCCTGTCTTTCTTCGAAACCCTCACTTTGATCCGATGGCTCCCAAGAAATCATCCGCCGCTAGCAACAAGGGGAAGAAACCAGCCGTCGATTCGTCGTCGGCCGACCATGCAAAAACTCCCATTCCGTCGTTAACACCACACCGACAATCCAACCCGGCCGTAGCTCCGCCTATGATGGGTAAAACCCTATTCTTTGGCTGGGAGAACCCGTCGAGGAAGGAAAAGATAACCCAAACCTTCAGTTTTTTACGCCCACGTCATACGTGTTTAGCGTAAAAATTGAAATGACAATATACGCCCACGTTGTACGTGTTAGCTGAAAAGATAAAAAGAGCATGCCCACGTTATACGTGTCAGCGTAAAATTTGGATTTCGCCCACAATTAATGTGCTAGCGTAAAACTTAACTACGCTCATGTTCATACATGCCAGCGTAAAAAGTTATATTACGCTCACATTAACATGTGGTAACGTAAAATTCATCAATCACTGAGAGACTTTGTAAAACAAAGACTTCATAAACCTTTATCCACTTTTAGTAAGCGTAAAAGTCATAAAACTTCCAAACTAATTTGATCTTTTTTGTCCTTTTGTCAGTGGATTTGCAAGTTCAACCTCTCGCAAAAGTTTTTGGCTCGTCAGTTGGCATGGTGGGTTCGAACTATCTGGAAGATTTATCTCATGTAACATTTCCTCATTCAAACCCTGAATACCCAGTAGAGAGGGCACAACTGATAGCAGCTCAAGGGGATAGGATGTTGTTATCCATGATAGACGTGGAAGTACTGATGTTACTAGATAATCAACAATTCCTGAAGCCAGCTTTCTTATTTGGAGATGCGATAGATTACAAATCACAGACTCATCCCAAAAAAGAGGCTTGGGTATTTATGTCTGGAGAAAGGGTAATGTATCTCCCTGACATGGACAAGGATTACCCTATATCTGCTTTCGTCCATGCTAGCCATCACCGTCAAATGCTGTGGAATTTGACTCCCAGTAGCTATGGTAGACCGGGCAGAATCATTTTTAGAAGGAAGAAAGCGAATGACATAGGTTATCATGTTAGCACTCCTTGTGGTGGTGTTATTTCATTTTTTGGACTAATGCCTGGGTTTACACCGAGCGAGGATTCATCTCTCATCCAGCCGGTCCAGGTTCCCATGTTCATAAATAGATTCATAAGGGAAGGAGTCTTATATCCTCAGACCAACCCTAGGCTGACAGGGTGGCTGACCCCTTATAGTGGTAACTGGATCCAGATCAGCAACTGGGTCATGAAATACTTTAAAACAGAATTGGACGACATCGGTTTGTATGAAGCAGTAGCATCTACTAGTTATGGCATTCCGCCGAATGGCAATCTGTTCTTGGCTTTATTGGAATTGTACATGAGTTCGACGGGAACTTTCGCAACTCCGCATGGTGAGATGGGTCTGGCCCTACATGAGATGCAGTTTATCTCGAAGCTACCAATGGGCGAGTTCCCCTATGAAGAATATATTCCCTCCAATCGGGAATTGGCAGAAATTTGGAAGAAGAATCCCGAACTGGTGCAAGTCTACGAAGAACTCATGTGCCATTATCTGATTTGTACCAGCATGTATAAAACCGGATCACATTTGGCATACATTACAAAATGGACAACTTATCTATTTTATCATGAAAATAGAGTGTCTAGGACAGAGAAGAGCAGGTTCCGAGAAGACAAGACTCAGGTCATCAAGCCTTGCTCTATAATTCTTGCAGATTTAATTCAGGAATTGATGGTGTCGTAGAAAGCTCGCGACCGATATCTGTCTACCAAAACTGGAGACATCCCTGCGGGGACTGAAGCTTTAAGCTATCGGAGGCAGGGTAGTCAAAAGATGTCGAAGAAGGCCTTGTTGGCAGGCTTCTTATCCTTATGGCTGCGCAGATGGGTCGTGCCAGGGATTAGCACTGTGGACCGGATTCACCGTAACGTATTGTGGCCAGCGGTCCGTCTGGTATTCAAGAACAGAATTAACCTGTTGTCGGTAATGGTATGCCGAATAAATGCAGGTCTACGAATTTCTGGTGAAGAACTAATCAATAATGCTCCTCACAATTTTCTAAGGGTAGAGTTACCATTCACCTATCTGATAGGTTGGTTACTACACCATAATTGTAATTTGTTGCCACCAGGCCCTGAGGATGAAGCTAGGATTTTTCTCCAAAAATTTAGCAAATCCACGTGGAGAACTACAACGTTGGCAGATACCCGAGCAGCATTAAATTATTCGCATGGCTGGAATTTCTTCTGCACCAGACCACCAGTTCCGGCTGACTGCCTCGGTGTGCAATTTGAAGACAGAGCAGATAAATCGGCCTTATTGCCGAGATCTGTCTACCGATGGTTAGTGTACATCAGACCCTCTCATCTGATGTACAAGAATGAAGATAACTGTGCATTCGAGCCTTATCTGCCAAGAGGTTCGTTCGTCGGTTTGGATATGACCAACTTCATGTTGGCAATCCTTCCACTAGCTTCTATCATTATGGAAAACTGATCGACGGTGCACGAGCATGGAGATATTTCGGAGCTGCATGTACTGGCGCTAGATTCACCATATCTACAGCCACTAGTACAACTGAGCTACGTATACTTCATTCGTATGCTCGTTTCTATACATCTATCCGCTCTTTTGAAGACGGTTATAGTATGCAAGGAAGTCTTCGGTGGGCTCAAGAGGGAAATGTCGAAGAACCTATCAGGATAATCCCAGATATACCAGACAATACTGCCACTATAGATGAGTTTCTGGCAGTAATTCCTAGGGGAGCTGGGGAGGTAGCCGCGGGACCAATAATTATTGAAAAGATCCGCAAACGAAAGCAGAACACGGCTACCGTTTTTCTGGTGAAGTCTCCAGAGAAGAAGAAAAAATCTACCACCAAAGGGCCTTCCAAACCAAGGGCCCACACTCCAGAAGATGATACTTTGATTGAAGAGGATCATCTTATCAGTTCTTCCTCAGTCCATCCAGGAGAAGGATCTTCAGACCCTCCACCAATAGTTGGATCAGGAGCTGTAACACTTTTGTCTCCTGGGCGTCTTAGCACCTCACTCCATTTATCTTTGCCAACCAAGGCACAGGTTACAGAAGGTGCTACTACTGTATCCGCCGCTGATCAAGAGCGCATCCCATCAGACGAACCGGCTCTTGACTTCAAGGATGATGATTGGGATGGTGATTATGATACATATCTTGAAAAAATGCACATATTCCAAGTATTACACAAAACCTATACGGAATTATATATCATGATTTTGTATATTAACTTATTTTGTTCGTTTTTTGCAGATGTTATAATTGCACCAAAGCCTATGGCTCCTCCTCCTCAAGAAGAAGATATTTATGAGGAAAATGAGGAATCTGCTGATGAGACTTCTTCTTCTAGCGAAGAGGGTGCTGATGAAGAGGGTGGACAACAACCCGCGGTGGAGCATCAAGAAGCACATCCTGACTATCCTCTCATGTTGAAGATCAGTACCAGAAAGAGGCTGTAATAGACCTCACTGCAGGTGATGATGAACCTGCTGGAGGAGAACCGGTCTTAAATAAAGAATCAGCTATAGAAGATTTTACTGCAACTGAAGCAGTAGAAAATCCTGTGGAGCCGACAGTTGAAGAAGGTGCTGAACCCAGGGAAGTGATAGCATCTTCTACTGTAGTTGCTGATTCAATATCAGTTTTTAATAAGCCAATACCGGAACCTGAACCAGCTCCTGCAATTGTCACCACATCCACCAATATCACCGCTGCCAGAACCCCAGAAACGGCTGGAGTAACAGATATTGAAGACATTGCTCCTGAAGTTCTTGGAAACCAAATAACAGCAGTGACAATAACAACTCCACCTCCGTCTGTTGTTACACCAATGGTTGTTATAGGTGTTGGAGATATAATCCCTGAAGCTCTTGGGGATAACTTGGCGATGGCAATAGTAACAGCAAAAACTTTGTCTCATCCTGCTGTCGTGCCAACCACATCTGCTCCCGATCTCCAAAGAAGAGATTTATTAGATACTGCCGCCACACCAAGCTCCAGCGTAGAAATGAATCTCCTGGTTGAGATTCATACTGAAACTTTTTATAAAACTCTGGCAACTCTGATAAAGATGGTCCTGAATGAGGGTTTCAGTTATAAGATTTTGAAGACGGTAATGGCTCTGACTATCAAGAATGTTGCCATGTTCAATGATGTTGAGAGAGCTGCAACATTAGAGAAAATTATGGAGGACCTTGAGCAGCCGATTGGAGAATATCTCAGATTATTAAATGAGACTATTGAAAGCCTCATTCAGGAGGAGTATGATGCCTTAACGGCTGGTTATCTTGCTCGAGAGACTACATATAACGCAGCTCTCCATGAACACAGTCTGAAGGTTGCCAAAGAGAAAGCCTTTTTGGCTGGCATTTAACCTGCACTGCATGGTCACAGAGTGGCTTATGATGCTTTAAACATAGATATTCAGAGCAAGAATGACAAAATCCGCAAAGTCGAGGCAGAGCTAGCTCGTTGAAGGCTGAAAGGGAAAAGATGATCGATGCTCAAAATTTACATCTCACCTAAAGCTCAATTTTAGAAGAACAAGCTTTTGGGGCTGAGTCGACCATCAGAACCCTTGATGAAGCCAAGGACAATCTGATAATCACTTTCGCTTAACTTTTTTGTATTTGCACCCCTAAAGCTCGACGTGCTGAGGCTACCAAGAAGGTTATGAGTTCTCGTGGCGAGCGGCTAGAAGAATTAAAGAAGTTGCTTCAAGATGTTTCCACTCCACCTTAAGAGAGCGTTTTGTCATCTTTTGTCTTATTCATTTTGTAATGTTTCCACAAAAACAGAAAAAATGAATGAAAGATTTGTTTTGTGATCCTATCGTTTATTTGGAATTTAAACAATAGGTATGAGATAGAAAACACTTATCAGAGGTAATATGGATGTGACAAGTCTTTTAAACTCAACGTATTATATCTATCCAGAGGTAATATGGACATGATAGATAATGAAATCGTATTTTCTGTTTTAGAGCATAATACTATCAGAGGTAATATGAACATGATAGTATGTAAGAACTCAAAGAAAAGTAGATTAATATCTATGCAGAGGTCAAATGGACATGATAGACAGAAAACACCAACAAATTTAATATTTATTCAGAGGTTATAAGAACGTGATAAATAATAAATTCAGCTTTCTATATCAACTGATAAGATGGAAGATAAAAATTTCTCTCCAAAGAGATGAGTAATCAGCTTAACCAAACTTGGTAGCTGGGGGTTAGGAAGACAGACATTATGAGCATATATGTCAAATATCGATAAAAGAAGTGGATGACCTAATCTATTTTATGGGAGAGGAAAGGAGGTCAACTCAAGAATAAATCCTAATGGAAAGTTGAAGATACACGTTCGAATTCATCATATGAGGAACGAGATATATCCGATTCGATGAATTAGTTAACGAGATATATCCGATTCGATGAATTAGTTTTCTTCTGAATCAGATGATTGTGAGGAATTAGAAAAGAATTCTTCTTGTATATCGTCATTAAACATATATGATGGATCATATCCCAATCCATGACGAGTCTCCTGGTAAAACGGATCACCACATAACGGGAGTCGTCTACCTTTGCCCTGATTGAGACCTTGCATAGTCTTCAAATTATATCCCATATTCTGAATGATCTTGATGGATTGTTGACTATATTTGTCAATTCGGATTCTTCCTTTATCTTTATCTTCCAGATCGTCTGCCTGAGCAACAGGTATATTTCTAGCCAAGCCAAAAATAATTTGGCGCTTGTTTTTCTTATCAGACGAAACCACGAAATAAGACTCTTCATGACGTCTATAAGTTACACAAGCTTGTGATTGGGTAACTACCGAAAGTAGATAAGGAGAAGATGTTAAGAACTTTTGAGCATAAGGTCCAACATCAACCTGAAGAGGAAAGGAATTTTCTTTATAGTTGATGTATAAAGTTTCTTCTGGTTCTATGTCGCCTTTAGATTGATGACTTTGATTATCAGAAGATAAAGTCATTCTTTCAATAAACTTGGCAGCCATATACTCGAAAAGGAAATCTTCATTGATATCAAAAAGTACAGAATGATCAATATTTACATCATTTACGATTTGACTGCTACGCTTCGGATTAATCATCAGTGGACCATTATCCGTCTTCTGCATAGATTTGCCAAGATTGACAATCAATGGTGGTTCTGGATCATTCGTACAAGAAGTACGCCCTTTAACCTTAATCAAAAAGGGTTGAACTTGGCTCTTAGTAGAAACATTTACTGATTCCTCAGATGAAGCTTGAGTTCTTCCTTTAACCTTGATTACCAAAGGTTGATCATTGACAGATTGGGATTGGATTCGTCCCTTGACTATGATCTTCAAAGGTTGTTCTTCTGGCGGATCTTCATTAATGGACTGATCTTCAATAAAAGATTGATCTTCAGCTATGTCTGATATCTCTTTCACATGTTCTTGTTTATAAAGCCTTGAATCAGAAAAATAGGCTTCGACACCCTTGAAGGGATTGATATCAGCAAATTTAGTCTTTACAACTCCTTGAGAATCCACATACTTAAAGCATTGGTGGAGAGTTGAAGGCACAATATTGTGCTCATGAATCCACGGTCTTCCAAGAAGAATATTGTAGGATACATCTAAGTTGATAACATAGAAGGTTACCATAGTTCGCATATCGCCAATCTGAATCTTCAGACGAATCTTCTCCAGTGGTTTACTCTTGCCAGAGTTAAAACCAACTATCGTATTACTAGTGTAAGTCTGGTCACTAGTAGGAATCCTCAGGGGTCTTAGCATACTTTGAAGAATTATGCTAATTGACGACCCAGGATCGATGTAAATCCTGTCAATTTTAGTAGATCCAATATACCCAGTGTAGCACAGAGGTCTGTCATGTTTGTTATGCTTCAACAGCATATCTTCTTGTATAAAGGTGATATTGGGAATTGCTTCCATCACACTATGACATTGCGGACACGATACTGGAGTATTATCAGGACTCTTGAGTTGAGCCAAGCATGAATCTGTCTGAAGTAGAGCTTTACTCAAAGTCTCCCTGCTTTCTCTAGAAAGACGAAGCAGTTCAAATATGGATAGTCTAGCCGGAGTATTTGTCACGATCCGCACCCGCTTTTCGGATACGAGACGTGTCCAAGCCAGCCTACGCCGCAGAGTCGGCGGTAGAACGCTGTCAAGCCCGCAAGAATAATTGCTCAAAATAAACATTATTGCTCATTCACATTTCTAAATTTATTACAATATTTACAATTAAAGAAAATACAAAATTTTATAATTAATAAAATTGATACAATTGCTTTCTATTTCTAGGTTGTCTTCAGCATACCCAAGCCTTCCCAGTGTTAAGTGTGATCGTAGCTAAACCTGAAAAATATTGGTTTTCAGTCAGGAATGGAACAAGTACACAAACCGATAACAATGCGAAAACACAATAGAATTAACAAGACATGAAAATAGCATATGGAATATGAAAGCTAGTAAGAAAACTGATGACATAGCACGATAGAGAAATAAACAAGGAAAAACTAATAAAAGACATCTATCTAGGTGGTGTGAAATATCTGTTTCGACATGTGGACGGCTAGGGAGTAAATTTGGCATCTACACGTGCCGTGTGCAGATGCTATTGTTCACGAATAGACATCTTGGGATATTTCTGGGTAGTCCACATGCCTACTAAGATATTTTCCCTTCCAACTACTCCGTGTGACGAGCGTGTCAACAAGCAGCAAGATATATGTATAGACATGAAATAAAAAGACTACTATGAATTGGAAAGCAATCAGAAAGTGCACTTGCCTGAGGTCCTTAGCTGGTGAAACCAATAGTAATATACCACACAATGAGCCACAATCAGTCAACATATGTAGAAGTCTCCGGATGCTGAAATAAATAGTACCAACGTTCTCAAAATAGTCAAATTAGCTAGGATTGCCTGTTCTTAAGTCCAATTCTGGACACAGGGACAAAACGGTAATTTTAGGTAAAACGGTGTCCGCCGTTTGATCCGCTTTGCACCGAAAAGCGTGCCAGAGTCAACGGTCTCTAAAGTCATCAAACTACAAGTCTACGAATTCAGTTTTCCGATACGAACCCAACCGTATGTCCAGAGTTGAATTCCGGCGGGCCGTACACAAAATCGCCCGTTGAGTGGGACCGTGGGGCCCACAAAACGACGTACAATTCAACTGTCTCAGAATTGGACCAAACTTGGCATACAGGACCAGAAAAATGATACGGTCCTGTTGGCGTAAGTTTCGTCTCGATCTGACGAGCGTGCACGAATTAATTAGAGAATTTACAAAGTGCACGATACGGTGAATTTCGACGGATACGCATCGAATTCGTCGTGCACACGCGACCAATTTGAATTCTGCCAAAGCCCACACGACCACGAAGCTGTTACGCAGCTTTCGAAGTCTTCGGTTCATGACCACGTCGTCCGGATTGGCGTGACGCACGTCGTGTGGAAGAGTTTTATTGAATTTTCACAGTTTTGAAAACATTATTTTCTCGAACTTTGAAGGTTGATTTCTTCGTGCATAGTTCATGAAATTCGAAACTACGAATTAGGTTATGAAGCCCTACATGTCGTTTTTAAGTGTGTTTAATTAGATTGCAAAAATATGGAACATGTTTCCTGGAAACTAGGTACAAACATGGGCATTTGGATTTGGTTCTGTTCTGTTTTTGGGACAGGTTTTTGCTGATTTTCGGACTCGTTTTACGAGGCACATAACGCAAAATAAACCAAAATATTTGAAGGGTGTCAGAGTTGGTTATATCGAGATCGTACCAGAGTTGGTGGATCGCAAAACGATTGGGCGATCATCGAGAGATCGCATTGCGAACTCAGCCCTTCACCTTACTGCTGCTGCTGATGTCGCAGTCCCTCGCACGCGCGCTGTGCCTCCGTGCGGCCGTGGCCGCATGCGGCGATGGTGCCGGCGGCGGGTGGCGCGTCCAAGGCTGTCGACGTTAGGGGAGGTTTCAGGGAGTCTCTGAGAAGAAGTTTTGGAGATTAGGGTGGAGGATCGAAAAGAGTTTTTGAAGAAACTCTCTTCCAATCGTTCATATATATGGGAAATTTAAAACCTATTTTTGGTCGAATCTTTGCTTGGGAATCCTAGGATTTGAGAGACGATCATATAGGAATTGGATTTCGAAAGGTTTGGGAAAGATTGCGTAAGATTCGATTCAATCGAATCTTTCCGTGCGTTTTCTACTTGCATGCTGCCTATCGGGTTCTCATGCTTACTGTTCCTTTGGGAACAGTAAGTTCATAAGTATTTTTCTTTTTTCTTTTTTTTTAACATATATACATACATTTATTTGTATATATATACAAGTATATACGTTTACACATATATATTTATATATATTTACACATACATTCACATTCACATATACATATACTTGTATTTATATTTACATATATGTACACCTACACAATGTATAATATTTATTTATATACAATTATACACATATATACTTCGTATATAATATATATACTTCATATATTTATATACCAATAAATACTGCAATTAACCAGTAATAATATCTAATAGCAATAATATATTTATTTAATCACCACTGAATAAAATAATACTCAAATAATTAAAGGGGGTGGTTTGGTGAATCCATACTACTCACCCTTATCCGAGTCCAGAAAATTGCATAAATATTGTGAAACAATATTAAATAATAAAAATACCACTTTTCGTATAAATATTCAAATAGTTAAAAAAGGCACTTCGATACCTAAAATAATTTAATAAATATTGTACACACATAAAATATGTCTACCTGGTCGTCTTTGGTCTCACTACATACTTACAAATGCTGGAATTTGGATCGGGTCCAGTTCGAACTAAATTGGCACAACCGGGTCCCCTAAAATCATAATCTAAATTAATATATAAGTAATTAATCTATAGGGGTTACGTCGCAACTTAGCCTGGTTTTCCTAGTTAGGGCATCACTATGGCTCAGCCTTCCTTGGCATGTCTAATACACTGGTCAAGGTACGCCACTGCACTATCCGTGCCATGATTCCTAGTCACCTTGTACTCCAAATCTCAACCATGGCTAAAATCATCTACCGTAATAATTAACTATTTAATTATTCATAAAATTCTAAAATCACTATTTAAATCAAATAAATAATAATAAAAAAAATA
The DNA here is from genome assembly GCA_029216955.1 of Iris pallida. Taxonomy (NCBI): domain Eukaryota; kingdom Viridiplantae; phylum Streptophyta; class Magnoliopsida; order Asparagales; family Iridaceae; genus Iris; species Iris pallida. The sequence goes on from JANAVB010022593.1 coordinate 8,928,702, forward strand.
TTTTGAAAATTTTCTGGGAAGGGAGGCTATAGTATTGGCTAACTGAGCTAGAATATCAAATTTGTAAGGTTTCATCACCACCCCCTGACTGGAAGCATACTTCAATGGAACGTCAAAACATACTGCTTTCTGTTTCCCCTTTTCAACCACCGAGGGTTTAGTAGGAACAGGAGAAGGTTGAGCTGGTAGTGTTTCCACTACATCTTCTGCTTCTTTGGAAGATCCCTCATAATCTTTGTGGTACTCCTTCCCGGATCTTGTACCAGTAAAAGTTTCTTCTTCAGACTCAAGAGAAGGAAGTACCATATTACAGGATTTAGTCTTCCTCCCTTTAGCCTTTTTCTTGTAAGGTTTGTTGTGAGGAATTTCAGAACCCAATCCAACAGTAGATTTTTGATTTTGAATTTTGTAAAGGAAGTCGTATTCCTTTATCATAATTAAAACCTTCTGCCTTCTGAAAGTCATAGCCCATTTTCTTCATGAGAAGGACAGATTGCTGACTGTATAGATGAATGGGCAGTAGACTTTTAACAAATGGTTCCACAGAGGAAGAAGAAGAGATCTCTGTATCCACAGGAGAATGAGGAATAGATGTCTCTGTAACTACAGGAGGAGAAGGATTCGGGATGCGAGGAAAAATCCCTATAGGAGCTTTTTTGTAAGCAGCGAAGGCTTGTTGTGCCCGGTATAAAGGGACACTATTCATAGCTAACCACTGCTGATGAGTAAGCTTGAGTTTGGTAGGAGGAGCTAGACTTGGAGGACATATGTTCAATCCTCTTAGTCTATCTTCCAAAGGAGTGCCATCCCATAGATAATTTGAATCGTCGGGATCTGGAATAACATGAGAAATCATGTTGCAGGTTTTGACTTTCTTGCCTTTCTTAGATTTTGAAGTTTTACTTTCATTTTCCAATTCAGGTATTAAGTCAGGATGTACCCACATAATTTCACCATTTTTTAAGGTAAGAGGCAGCAATCCGTCATTTTCTTCTCTAGGAGGCGGGATACTCACAATCTTCATTGTCGCCTTCGGGATTGGGATGATTCTATCTGCTACTTGCTGTGGAGGAAAGTCCCCGAATTGAAGAGAAACCATATTGGTTGTAACCGTATGGTCATCATTAGTTAAGGCGATAGCACCGACATTTATCAGCTCTTAGATTTTCTTCTTCAGGATATAGCAAGCACTGGTAGGATGATCAATGTATCTATGATAGATACAATATTTGGGATTGTCAGTTAGATTCACCTTATTAGGCCTCTTTGGCTCTGGAATCTGGAGTTTGCCACTCTTCACCAGACATTGAAATATCCCTGGGATATCACTCTCATCAAAAGAGTATTCTTCCTTTGGCCTGAAAGATTCCTGACTATTCGGCGTCGTTTTATTCTTGAAAGATTAACCATAAGGGTATCTTTTCCTTTCACATTACGATTACCGGGGTTATTACCAGGATTACTTTTCTTTCCTCTATCATCTGAGGCGAAAATCATCCCATGTTCACGAGCCAACCTACCATTGGTCTCGGCAGAAACTGCTGCTATGATGAACGAAGCCCAATCTGTGAATTGAGAACCCGTAAAAACAGCAATAGATGGTCGCAGATTCATCTTGCATGTATCAATGAGTGCTGAATCTGGCATACCAGGGGGCATCTTTAAAGTCGCATGTCAAAAATGTTCAATGAACGTCCGAGTATCTTCTTTCTCCTTTTGTTTGATTTCTATCAAGGAGGACATGTTCATGTCCATACCTCCTTCATAGAAGCGGAAGAGAAACATTGCCTTAAATTTATCGAAAGACAAAATACAATTGTCGGGTAAACTTCGATACCAATCATAAGCCGAACCCGTCAAGCAACCAATGAACACTCGAGTGAGAAGAGCATCATTTTTCTGCAGATATATAGTCATAATATCAAAATAATTGATATATTGACTAGGAGAAGCCCTCCCATCAAACAATACCATGGATTGTAGCTTGAATTTTGGTGGAAAGGGTACATCATTCTAATGAGGAGGATAAGGTTGCTTAATCTCTAACCTCTGGAGTTGATCCTTGTGCCTCAAGACTTCAAACTGTGCTTTGAGTTCACGCACTGCTTGAATGGCCTCACTAGTTTACGGAAGCACATTTGATTGAATAGTTGTTGGATGTACCGTAATCTCCACCGGAGATGGTACATCTTCTGGAATAATAGGATCTAGAGATACAGAATTTTGATTAACAGCAGGCTCCTGAACATTCAAAGGTATATCAGTCCCTTGACTATCTTAAGTTTGTGCTGCTACTGGTACTGGTGCTATTACTGTCGGCTGAGCAGTTTGCTGATTCAATATTATCTGATGCATGTTTTGCACCATGTTAAGCATGTCTTTCAGTGATTGCTCAACGGCAGTGAGACGCTGTTCTGTATTAGCAGATGAGGTCTCTGGTTCATCTCCAACAGCGTAGGATTCAACCTCTCTTGAAGATATAGAAGAATCAGTATAGAAGTATGAATCGATACTGTCAGTCTCGGACTCAAAAGATTGAGTACCCCCAGCTTCTGAATCAGAAGTCTGCATTTGTCTTTGTCTTCTTGATCGAGTGTTTTGATATACTCCCTCAAAAGAATCAAGAAGTCTGTTGAACTGTTGCTGACCTGGGGTTTGGGACGTATTTCTTCTTGGACGTCGTCCTCTGTTAGTATGAGATGCCATATTCACTGACACATATGACAACTCATGTTCTTGGTCTTCAGTTTGTTGTTGAGACACATTAAAACTCAATCGATCAAAAACTGACCATTTTGAAGCCGAACAACAACAATTGATTACAACCTGGTGATAATCACAATGATGTTTTTCTTGGGGAAATGTAACCGGAGATTGTCTATTCTTACGCTTTTGTATTAGCAACTCACGTAAGTCAGAAGGAGTGGAGGGAGTAGTCTTATTTATTACATTTGGGGTAGAAAAACGTTTAGTCCCCTGTGTATAAAGAAGATTACTGGCTGCATTCGCAGAACCAAATTGTACATTTCTACGCGTTTGGAGTTGTGTGCGTAAATCTTTAGATTTTTTTAGCACGAAGGACTCCATTTTCATTGCGTGTAATTTGTAGATTTGGTACTTTGAGTAGAGCAGTATAAGAAGGCTGTTGGTGTAGAACTGAAGCTTTACCAACAACATTTTTACGCTGCACACGTTTAGGTACATTCACATTAGATGTAAAAACATCATTATAAATTTTATTTACACTGTCAAAGACAGGAGATTTACCTTTACGCGTAGAGCGTAAAAATTGGTTATCTACCACGTCACAGACGGGAGATTTTGTTTTACGTGAGGAGCGTAATTTATTTGAGCCTACCACGTCACCGACGGAAGACTGATTCTTACACCCAGAAGCACAATCGTTAAAGTCTGCCCCATTACAAATGGGAGACTCATCTTTATGTACTGAGCGTAAAAGTTGTTTTTTACCCACTGAGCGTAAAACTTGGTTCTTACGCAATGGACGTGAAACCTGACTATCTTCACCGTTACAAACGGGAGATAAATCGTCACACTTTGAGTGCAACTCTGAAGTATGGACTGCCTCGTTACAAATGGGAGTCCCTACGACAGGAGTGGGAAGAATTCCCTTGCCACTAGCAGCAACAGAGAGATCAGAAGCTATTTTGGATTTAGGAATCCAAACTTTTCGTGCTTTGCGAGATTTTGAACATTGGAGTAGCGAGAACCACCCCCAGTTCGGAGCATCCCTTCGTAAGCAGTCTGGTCGAAGTGTACAACCAGAGTCTTCTTTGTCGATCCAATCGACACATCATCGTATTGAGCAATTACCTTCTCGTCAGAGGAGAAGGTCGTCCCCAGCAGAGTCGCCATTTTTGTTTCACTTAACAAAATGCCTAAAAATCGAATTTTGAAAATAAAACGAGAAAGAGTACAAGAAGTACAAATTTGATTCTGGGAAAGTATTGTTGTAGAAGTCTGATCTATAAATGATTACTTTGTTCCTTGGACCATACGATGATGATGAAGATCGCTGCTTGAAGATGAACAACTTGGAAGAACTAAGTCACCAAAAAGGTATCGACGCACTTGGGCACTGATGGCGAAGCCGAATGCCTTCCTGCTTTCCTTCACTCTGTTCTGAAAGAAAGGTTGAAGAAAAATGCTCTAGAGAATCAAAAATCTCTGAGTTCTAATCTCTCTGTCTCTTCTCCTGTCTCTGTGTGTAATAAGTCTATTTATAGACTTGGGCTCTTGTGCGTAAAAACTCAGCAAAAGTTCCGTCTTTACGCTAACAACTGCCACCCATGACTGAAGTCATCCTCTGTATATGTTGACACGTGTCCCATCATTTCAGTAAGAATAGAATGCACGTACACACGTTCTTCGAGATATGTGGCATGAAAGCCATGTAGGCAGACCACGTTTTCAACTGATGAAGAAGAATAGGGCGTAAAACAACCTCAATGTACTCTGAGCGTAAAGTAGTGGACTAGGCGTAAAACAGCCCTGTAATAGATTTCTCGCGTAAAGTGGTTATTAAATAACCTTGAGCGTAAAGTAGCCCAAATAGACTTTACGCACACGTCGACTTTCGAGCGTAAAAACTCATATAATCTCCGTACGTAAAAGAAGCCATAGTGTGAGCGTAAAGTAGCTCAGTCCACATACTAAACGACAACATTGGTCTCTGTATAAAACAAATCCCTTCGAAATCTGTGATATATGCCATCATCAATATCTTCATGTCAGACTTTGCATTAAATGCGAGACTTTGACAGCTTTGTCCAGCGTAAAAGGAGGGTTAGCCTATCTTAGGCGTAAAACCATTGTCTTGACCCTGTCTGCTTTAGGCGTAAAAGCGATTAGTCTTGTCTTGGGCGTAAAGTATTTAACCTCCCTGCGGCGTAAAGTAGATCAATTTTAGTAAAATGATCTATCACTTTGACTCATTCTGTGAAGCACTTTTTACGCTCCTACACACACCCGTCTCCCATTGTGGCCGACCTTCCCCTCTCTATTTCCTCTCATAATCTCTTCCTCTAAATATCTCTCTATCTTTCATTATATATATATACCTACATATATATATATATTATATAATATATCTTTTTCACTCTCATCCACCCTCTTACATCACCTCCTCTCTCTCTCCTGTACCCAACACCACAGCACCCCTGCTGTACGAGCAACACCCCACCCCCTCTCTCTATTCTCTTATTAATATCTCTCTCTCTCCCTCTTTATATATTATACACACACACTTATTACTCCTCTCTCTCCCTCCAACTCTAATTTCTTCCCACACAACTCAACAATAGCAACTTCCCCACACAAACACCACCATCTCCACCCGGACTCACCCCCATGCCCGACTCCAGTAGGCCGACCTCATCTCCTCCTCCTCCTACCTGGCCGATCCCATCTCCTCCTCATTCTCTATTAATCATCATCATCTTCTTCAACTACACACCACCACCACCTCAAACCGTCGCTACCACCACTCCCCTGCACCACCGCCGGGCACCTCGCCATCGCATGGCCGCCGCCGTGCCAGGCTAGCACCAACGTCGCCGTGCGTGCATGCGCCTGCACGCAGCAGCAGCCGCAGCGCAGCCTTGCAGCAGCAGCGAGCGCACGACCGCACGCGCTGTCGCCGCCACCGGCGCTGCCGCGCGGCCAACCGCCACCGCATAGCCGGCCATCCCTGGCCGGTGAGCCCCGACGAGCTCTCCCATGGCGCGCGTCGTCTCCCACGACGCGTTGCCTGTTTGTAAAAACAAAAATATGAAACTTTATTGATACAAACTTTGTAAAGATTACAAGAATTCTAGAAAAGTACAACTGTAGGAATCCAATCTGGAAGATGATTGCTTTATCCCTTGGACGATGTGAACTTTGAAGACGGTAGCCTCTGAAGTTGAAGGCAAAAAGCCTCGGAAGAATGCAGCAGCACTTGGGCAAGAACTCCTGAACTCTCTCTTTGATTTTATCTCTGATTTGATCTCTGATCTATGATCCCCTTGAATGGAGACTTGAAACTCTATTTATAGAGTTCTGGAAATAACTAATTTTCAGTTATTCTGGATGGCGCAAGTTGCATTGCGCAGGAATTGGATTGTGCAGCATCAGACTGCGCAGGCAGTTGTTTGGTCGTGGGCCAACTGTCTTGGACACATGGCATCATTTGATTGAAATGCGCATGATCATGTAAGACGGTTGCCACGTAACAAACAATTGATGGCATGAATGTCACGTGTACTTTTGTCAATTGTCATGATAAAGTGCGCCACATGGATTGCGCTGACTTCGGATTGCACAGGCACTGGATTGCGCAGGCCCTGGATTGTGCAAGCACTGGATTGCGCTGCATGTACAGCTGTCCTCGAGCACTGTGCGACACAATAAACGAACAGTCCCCTCGTTCTTCGTGCTGTCAGCTGTCAGAAAGATTTGATTTTGTCAGATAATGATGACACTGCCACGTCAGCCTGCGCAGTTGAAAGTGTGCGCAGTCGAGTGTGCGCAGTCGAGTGTGCGCAATCTGATTGATGCACAATCTGATGTCTGCGCAGTTCATTTGAAAAATGCATTTCTTGATTTTCTGATTTTGTTGATAGGTGCAACTTGATTTTTTAGGACCTACAAGACCCCCTTCAAAGTTTTCGAAAGTTGAATTTATTCAAATTTTCGAAATACTTTGAATTTTGAATTTTAAATCAAGTTGCGCATGAGCTGTCTGCGTAATTGGATGAGTCGATCCCTACTTTTTCGACGCAATCTGAGGCGTCGTTCTCCTTTTGAAAAACTATAAATAGCTCCCCATTCTCTCTCTGTCATTCTTTACTTGTTTTTGAATTTTCAAAAGAGAAACTTCTTGAGCTTTTCCGATTCTCTTTATCGACCTTCATGGCCCCCAAGCGATCCTCCGCCGCTGCCAAGGGCAAGGCCCCCGCCGAGACTTCGTCTAGGGTTGCGCCCCGTCCATCTCGACATGAGACTGCGCATCCCGCTTTGCTAGGTAGATGACTCAATCGAAAACTTTTTTTTAGAGTTTTTTGACTTCACTGATCTTCAAAATCTATCTCTTTTTAGAGATGTGATCACACTGCGCCACCCTCTTTAGGGTTTTGGTTGCACGAACTAACTATTCTTTATTTTTATGAAGAATATCCTCTTGTACGATCGGTTGAATTGCGCTGGCAAAAATCAGCACAATCGGCTGATTTGCGCAAGCTTTAACAGCACGCAGTCTGATGGTTGTGCAGTCTGATGGTTGTGCAATCTGATGGTTGCGCAGTTTGATGGTTGTGCAGTTTGATGGTTGTGCAGTCTGATGGTTGCGCAGTCTGATGGTTGCGCAGTCTGATGGTTGCGCAATCTGATGACAGAATTTTCTAACTTTGACTTGTACTAAATTCTGTTTTCTTCTATTGGATACAGTAAATACCAGAGAAGATCCTGAATATGAAACTTTTGTAGGAACTCTTTCAGAATCTGAGTTCAAAGAGGACTTGTCCCACGTACTTTTTCTGCAATATGCACTTCCGTCCTCTCGCCAGACTATTCTGATAATACAAGATAATGAAACATTGTTATGCCTGATGAATGGACAACCTTTACAGACTGTTGATGCTGTCACCCACAGAAAACCTATGTTCCTGTTTGGTGAAGCAATTGACAAAAGTTCTCAACCAAGACTACGTGTTGAGCAGAGAACTTTTCAGTGGAAGGAGAAGCTGATTCTATTACCCGATATTGCCAGGTGCCTTCCTTTGGCACGATATGCTCATGCTAGCTACCCCAGGAGAATGGACTGGGACATCACTCCTCTTCAGCAGGCTTGGACTGGAAAAATATACGTCAAGAAGGACCAGAATAAGAGAGACATGTTCTATAGTTCCTCAGAACGACACAGTACTGTACTTAGAGGATTGAAACCAGGGTGCATCCCTCCGGAGAATTCTTCTCTGTTAATGCCTGTGAGGATCCCAATCTTTGCGAATGAGTACGCGAAAGTTGAAGGCAGTTACCCGGATCAAGACATCCGGTTGACAGGTCTGGTAAACCCAGACATCAAAAGGTGGAGCAGTATAGCAAATTGGATACTAGTTCAATTTGGAGACAAACTCAGAGAGATTGAACTGTATGAAGCGGTACATGCTACCGTATATGGCTTCTACCCAAACCCTCATTTGTTTTTAGCACTGCAGAGAGGTACAATTACAGGACAGGGACGTTTATGATGCCCTGCGGAGAGATGGGGTTGGCTCTCCACGAGATGAAGTATATCTCGTATTTACCAATGGCAGACTTTCCTTACGAGGAGTATGTCCCTACAAATGATGAGTTAGAGAGACTGCGTCGAGAGAATTCGAAGATGGTAGACGTCTTTGACGAGTTGTTATGCCATTACAATGTATGCTCTTTCTACTACAAGAGTGGTTCGTCTGGTACATGTTATTCTTTGAAATGGCTGACTTATCTTTTTCTCAACCATGTTATTGAGAAAAAGACAAAAGAAAATGATTCCTGTAATCCAGACTTCTTCCAACCTCTCATCCATAGCGAAGTGACAAAGCTGATGGAGGAAAATAAGAGACTGGATACTTTAGTGGAGGATGATCATCAATATCCGCCTCTTAAAGTTGGAGATTATGTTGAGAGCCATTTAAGAATGGGCTACAGACCCATGTCCAAAGAAGCCCAATTAGCAGGATTTCTGACATACTGGCTCCGCTGCTTCGTCATGCCCGGGGCAAGTGCAGTAGACCGCTTCCACCGCGGTGTCCTTTTTGCTGCTGTCCGGTTAGTCTTTGGCTACCGGATGGATCTACTATCAGCGATGACTTGCAGAATAAATGCGGGTCTTCGTTTGTATGTAGATTCCATGCTTAAGGGTAAGTGTGATAAAGGTAATTTCCCCAGACTAGAATTACCTTACACTTATTTATTCGGATGGCTACTCCTGCACCACCCATCTCTGACGAATCCTGCCATGGGGGCAGTGGATGGCAGTTTTCTGCGCTGGTTCTCACAGAGCCGATGGCTATACACTAGTCTGAGAGATTGCAGACGCACTTTAAATTTAGGCAGAGCATGGAATTTTCTTTGTACTCCCCCTCCAACGGGTTATGAATTCATGGCATCCAACATGGTTAACCTTGGGAGGCAGCCTATAGGTCGAATAACTTTTGAATGGTTGAAGGCAATCAGACCGTCACATCTCATATATAGATTTGAGAAAGAATGCTTTCTGGAGCCATATTTGTCGAGTTGTTTCGCTCGACAATTTGGATATGACCAGTTCCACGTGGGGAATGCAATAACTTGCTTACGAGGAACATGATACTTGATCGACGGAGCCAGAGCGTGGGCTTATTATAACGTTCGAGACACACGAGCAATGTTCTCGATGCTACAGAGGAATAATGCTGGTCCAAGAATGCTATTCACATATTCCCAGTTTTATACAGCTGCCAACACCTTTGCCGAAAACTTTAATCTTGTGGATAGTTTTGCGACGGCAAACCGTCTGAGGAAGGGAGCAACTGATGTACTGGCTCCTAATAATGATGAAGAACACGAACCAGTGGATGATCCACTGGAGGCTTCCAGGGAAGTCAATTTCCCTGAGGAAGTTAATCAACCTATAAGAGTCTCTCTGAAGGTTGCTAAATCTCCAGCCAATGAGAAGAAAAGAAGAAGAGAAGAGCCTCATGCCCCCATTGTGAAGAAGAAACTAATTCTGGAACATTCTTCAGAGAAGGTTACGACCAGATCTCAATCTCGACAACTGGCCGAGACAATTCAGCAGGAAGAAGCCGCTACACCGACTTCTGTTCAAAAACAGATCGAGGCAATAAATGTAGAGAGTCCTAAAAGACCTCTGTATAGGAGAAGAAGCTAGTTCTCAGGAGACAAACTTTGTCTTCAGTAGTAGCGAACGCTGTAGCTGGGCTCACTATGCCATCCCCAACTCCTATTTCTGAAGCTGGACATCAAACTCCTAGTCCATAACAGAGGGAGGATATTGAGGAGAGAGAAGAGATTGACCGAAGAGATGAGGCCATAGAGTCTAGAGACAATATTGCAGAAACAGAACATGAACCCTTACAATCTCCATTGACAACAGCAGCAGAAATTCATCTACCTGCCACACCGGGGGCAAACCGTGAGGAGGAAGATCGTTTGATGATCGAAGCTCTGAATGATTGTGACTTCGGTTACCAAGAAGAAACCGATCATGCTGATATTGCTGCTAATAAGGAAGTCCCCAAGGACAGCAAAAATGGGGAGAGCACCCCATCAGAGGCTGCTGAGGAAACACAAAATCTGGAAGAGAATGTTGAAATCCAGACATCCCCTCGAGACACCCTGACTCCTGAAAAGGAGGCTGAGGTGTCGAGATCTCCAGAGAAGACTGCTGATGAAGAGGTAGATTTGGAGAAAACTCCAGTTGCTGCTCCCGAAGGTATTGTAATGAAATTAGCGATCTTCTTTTAATAAATAACTTGATAGCTAACAACATTACTTTTATCCATACAGAACCCGGGTCCTCTTCTGCTCCTCAAACATACACGGACATAGTACTGGTAACGACAATTGCCAGTAGTAGCCGCCATTTATCTTGTGGCTCTGAAGTAGGGAGTAGCCAGGCCGTAGCGTCTGAAGCTACTTCTGCTCAGTTACATTCTGTTCCTGCAGATAATAAGCTTATTACTGGATCCACCCATGGTAAGACTGTTTTCACTTTTTGATCCTCTTTATCAATAGTTAATGACAGGCAAAGTGACAGTATTTGATTTTTGCAGAGGAACAACCAGGAGGAGCAACTAGCTCCACTTTAGTTCCCTTATTCAAAGAGCCTGCCGTTCAAATACGAGAAATCGAGCGTCCTGCGATTTCGTCATCAACAGGAGTAGCTGCGACTCCTGGTGCTCTGGCGACTAATCAGCTTGTCATCCAGTCATTCACCAGATGCTTCTTCGAGTCTTTGGGACCACTGATTAACAGAATGATGGACAAAGAAGATGCTGACTTTTTCATGGTTAGAGGTCCGACCTCTTTTTTGGTGAACACCCTTCGGGAGCAAGGTGATGAGGCTCAAGCTACTTTCCTTGACCATATATTGAATGAGCTGAAAATCTCTATGAAGGGTTATAAAGATCTCAACAAAGGGGAAGTGGAACCTTTGGTGCAGGCCGAGTTTGAACAAATGGCTCAAGCAGCGGCAATTGAAAGAGTGAACCTCCAAAATTTCTTGGATGCTTATACTACAAAAGCTGTTGAATATAATTCCAAGTTAGAATCGGTAATCTCAACTGCTGAGAGGAGAGAGAAAAGAATTGCCGATCTGAGAGTGGAGATTGCTCGTCTCGAAGAGAAACTAGAAAATGAAGTTATAGAGCACCAGACAGCAGTCCAACAAATTGATGCTCTTACTCAGGAAAGAAACGAGTATGTAGCAGCACATGATGCGGAAATCACTCGCCGAATGGTCTCCATGCCCATTTTTAATGAAGAATCAGGAATGGAAGAGGCCAGGAGGAAAGTGATGGCATCACGTGAAGAACGGTTGCAGGCTCTAAAACAACAGACCAACAATCTAATAAAGCCTCCATCTTAGTAGAAAGACCATTTTGTATCTTTTTGTCTTTCTTTATACTATGCATGTAATGTTTCAAATTTTGATCAATAAAAGACATTTTTGTTGTGGCTCTATTATTTCTTGCGTATCTTATTCAGATACAAATAATAGCGATAGAAAATATATTCAGAGGTACAGGACATGATATATTTCTTGATGATTTTGTAGAAAATAATTATATTCATTATATCTGCTCAGAGGTAATATGGACGTGGCAGAATATAATTTGTCGAATATTATTATTTCAAATAGACAACTTAATCGAGGATAACAAGTTGCTGATATGGATAAACGAACGAAATGAATCGTCAAAACAGATGAATAAAAAAAATGAATAAAATAAATTGTCGGAATGAACGGATAGACCGTCGGTCAACCGTCAGATGATGATAATGAATGAACGGGCGAACCATCGAGTGTTGATAATGAATGGATGAACCGTTGATATTAATGAACGGATGAACCGTCAGATGATAATGATGAATGAACGGGCGAACCGTCGGATGAATGTGAACGGGTCGATCGTCAGATGAATGAACGGGCGAACCGTCAGGTATTAATGAACGGATGAACCGTCAGATGATTGTGTCATTTCATTGTCTTGAGAATCTCCGCCTATAAATGGAACATAAATTTGAAAGGAATGATCATTTCCACTTTTCAACATAAAGATGTCGTCTGGAGATGCATCCAAGAAGGCTGAGATCACCCCGAAGGTTGAAACGGGTACTGAAGAACGCCCAGTTGAGCCGGCTCAACCAAAGCAGATAGCAGCGGGCGAAGGTTCATCTGCCCCTAAACCACCAAAGGACATCTTGGACTTCCTTCTTGAACCAGGGAAAACTGAAGAAGAAGAAACTATGAGGATAGATGCTTGCAAGTTCTTGGTGGGTTCCAGCAGGAATGTTCTTAACTCTTTTGCTGATCATGTTTTCAATAAGGACGGTAGTGGCCCACGTCCCAATGTTGAGAAGGATGATAATGACCTTCCTTGATATCATGTAACATGAAATAAAAATCAAACTTTATTTTTGAATTGTCTGATCTTATTTACATACAATCTCTGTTACATTTATACATAATATTTTATTAGAAATTTGCCATTGATAGGCATCATTGCAACTCTACCATCTAACTCTGAGAGTTGATAGGCTCCATTTGAAAAGACTTTGCTGACAACGTAAGGTCCTTCCCACTTCGCATCGAACTTGCCTTTGCTTGAGTGAGTCATAGTCATAGGACGTCTTACTGTTAGAACAAGTTCTCCTTGCTGAAAGGCTCTGACTTTAACTTTGCGGTTGAAAGTCTTTGAGATGCGGGCTTGATACAACTCAATATGATGTTGAGCTAATAGCCGCTTTTCATCGAGTGCTTCTAACTCTTGAAGTCGAAGAAGATCGTTGTTCTCTGTCGTGAGTTCGTTAGCAATGGCAATCCTCAGAGAAGGAATTTGAAGTTCTAGAGGAAGAACTGCCTCACAGCCATACACCAAAGAGAAAGGTGTAAAACCTGTGGGATTGCGGACCGTAGTTCGGTAGGCCCAAAGACATTCACCAAGCTTTTCACTCCAATTCCGTTTGTTAGTAGATACAAACTTCTTAAGGAGCTTGATAATAGTTCTGTTGAAAGCTTCAACTAAACCGTTAGCAGCAGGATTGTAGGCTGTTGAAGCGACATTGTCAATCCGGTGATCGTCACAAAACCTCGTGAACTTCTGGCTGATGAATTGAGGTCCATTGTCATGGATGATTCGTCGAGGTACACCGAATCTATAAATGACATGGTGTTTGACGAAATTAATAACACTGCTAGTCTTGACTTCAGCCAATGGTATAGCTTCGGTCCATTTAGAGAAGTAATCGGTTATTGCTAAGGTGAACCGATGTCCTCTAGAAAAGGGAGGATTGATAGGACCAATGATGTCCATGCCCCAAGCTTCAAAAGGCCAGGAGGCAGCCGTCGGATGAAGGAACTCCGATGGTTGATGGATGAAATCTGCATGGATCTGACAAGCTCGACATTTCCTTGCATATTCAATGGCGTCAGAAACCATAGAGGGCCAGTAATAACCCATGCGTCGAATGCGATCCTGTAGCTTAGGACCGGGTTGATGTGCTCCACAAACGCCATCGTGAGCTTCACGCAGTACTTGCTTTGCTTCATCACCAGAAAGACAGCGTAAGAGTAGGCCGTCATAAGTTCGCCGATAGAGAGTCTTGGTAGTCTGATTGTAATAGAATCGGAGAGACCGCCGACGAATACTCGTAGCCTCCTTGGGATTTTCCGGGAGTATGTCATGAACTACGAAGTCGATGAAGGGAGTTCTCCAATCTTCACTGGTAACATTGACTTCAGTAAAATTACTGAAATCAATATTACGATTATTTTTGACACAGAATAGTTCTCGATTAGAGATAACCACCACTTGTTGTCTTCTGATGGGGATGGCTAAAATTGCCGCAAGATTGGCCAAAGCATCTGCTTCAGTATTACAAGCTCGACGTACATATTCGATGAAGAAAGCTTTGAATGATGTAGCCATGTTGATTGCTGCTTCAAAGTAAGGCACCAAATCTTGATGGCGAACTTCATAGGTTCCTCTAACTTGGTTAACAACCAGTTTAGAATCACCATAGACTTCAAGATACTCGACGTTAAGTTGTTTGGCTAGCTGGAGGCCAATGAGTAGAGCATTATACTCTGCCACGTTGTTGGAACAAGACTCATGTAGAGAATATGCTCTTTGAATAACTGACCCATCGGAAGAGACGAGGACAACTCCGACTCCTGCGATAATAGCACCATTGGGTTCAATCCTGGATGCACCGTCAAAGAATAGACGCCAAGTAGGAAATTCTTCGGAGACTGTATTAGATTCCAAAGTCTCGTCTGGAATTTCATTATAGAGTTTGGACGTCTCTGGAACAGGATGAGCTGCTAAGAAATCCGCCAGGGCTTGACCTTTGACAGACTTTTGTGGAACATATATCATGTCATATTGGGCTAGCAGAATGGCCCATGTAGCCAGCCGAGAGTTAAGTGTGCTAGGCTTCTTCATCAATACCCAAAGAGGATTAACTCGGTATATGACATGAATAGTTTGGCCAATGATGTAATTGATGGAACTGGAGATTCCCAGGACCCTTCCTTTGGTGTGCGTATTGATCGATAGAAAGTTAAACAGATCTAATACGTATTCTAACCCTTCATAGGCGAAAACTAGGGTTCACGAATTATACCTGCGACGGAAAGAAGACAAGTAATTCCTGGCAATCTCGAGCGGACGACTCCAAGATCTTCTGCACGTATTCCTTCCTCGAGTTGGACGTCGTGTGGGCGACGATCTCCCAACTTTTTTTTCTCCTTGGCAGCACTCTCTTTCTCTCCTTACGTGAATCACGAATTTAGAGAAAATTTTAGATTTCTGATCCGTCATCGTGGCGGCCAGAGAATAGAGGATATATATAGGCAACGGCAGGGACCATGAGGAGAAATTAGGGTTAGGCCTCCTAACGGATCTGGATATCCCGTGTTCAGCCCGAACACACAATCCAGGCCCATTAACAATAGCTCGGTCCACTAATGAGCTATTGTTGCACTACCTCCCTAATCCCAAATTATGTTTGTAGGCTCCTTTTATTATATGCTCATTTGGCTCCCCATGTTAAGATATCGTATGTCCGTCGATCAAATTAAGTTACTGACAACTATATTGATTCGACATCTTTTATCCTTAAGTAGTACCGCTCAACTTTATTTGTCATGTCGGATATAATCCACCTGCAGGGTTTATATGACAATCCTTATGAGCTCCTTAAGAGGACATCATCAACCCGATGTATCGGGACATAGATTCCATTTATAATCAACAGCCCATCATACATACAATATTATTACCCAATTCATAGAGGTTGTTGATCCATAATGAATCTCACTCTTTTATGAGTCAAAGTAATGCACATTGCATATACATGTCCGTTATTATATCCGGATTAAGAGTACAAGCATCCATAATAACGGAGGTATTTGTGTAGGCCTTTAAAAAAAATGACAGTCACGCTGAGTTGATCAGGACAGAGTCAAAAGTCACGCTCAGTTGATCCAGACAATATTTACAAATCACGCTGGAGAGACAGCTCATCATTTGTCAGAGAGTAATTATGACTGACAGCACAACAGTCGAAGAGTGTCTCTTCATATGCCACGTATGCACAGAATTCGAGAGATCACAGCCGTCTATTGCGTAATTTTCGAAATCTTCTTCAGCAAGACTCAACCTTTGTCAAGTTGGCGTACCAAAAGAGCTTCTTGTCATTTAATGTGATTGACAAAAGCAATCACTACCAGAGATTTTGTGTCAGTCGAGACATGCTGAATCAAGACAGCTGGCAGTTCTATCCCAAATCTGCGTGTATTCTGAAGTTTTCTTCCTCAAGTCTGCGTGGATTCTGAAGTTTTCTTCATCAAAGTCTGCGTAGATTCTGAAGCTTCTTGCCCCAAGTTTGCATGGATTTTGAAGCTTTCTACCCCGAGTCTGCGTGAATTTCGTCTTCACCAAGTCTGCGTGAATTCTGAAGCTTCTTGCCCCAAGTTTGCGTGGATTTTGAAGCTTTCTACCCCGAGTCTGCGTGGATTTCGTCTTCAACAAGTCTGCGTGGATTTCATCAAATTGGAGTACGTGGCAGCTATGCTACTGATCTCTCGCCTGCGTGTCCTGTAACTTGTACACGACTCATGCATGATTGCCATGTGTCCAACAGTTACAGGCCACGTCCAGTAACTGCTCACAACCTTGCGTATGTTAAATCCTGCATGATTTTTAACTAAGCACAGGCTGTGAAGACAGTTATTTTTTCAGTTATTATTTTTGACTCTATAAATAGAGTTCTTTTTCTCATTCATTGTACGAAGACATAGTTATCTACTGTCAAAATTTTGAGAGCTTTTCTTCTTCGCATAGTCCAAGGGATAAAGTGATCGTCTTCTAGATCAGATTCCCACAGTTGTAATTTTCCCAGATACACAATAAATAAAGGAATTTATTTATGGAAAACAAATTGGCGACTCTGCTGGGGAAAACCATCTCCTCTTCTGAGATGGCAACAACTCAATGCGATACTTCGTCAATCAGCTCGACGAAGAAGGTGATGACGATCCAATTCGATCAACTCGCCTATGAAGAAATGCAGCGGGCTAAGAGTGGTAAGCCCACTACAGCCTCCATCATCACTGCCAAGTCGAAGGGACACTCTATCTATGTCCCTAAGAATCAGTTGGCAGCCAATGGTGAAGTCTCTGCCACAGTGTCTACTCCTAACACTGGCAAGAACTCTACTGCAAGTACGCACACTCTTGTGCGCTCGAAGATGACAGTAATCAAAGATCACGCTAACAGTACTGGCTCTTTAGCCAAATCTGTTCCAGTGTATGTCTCCAAAGTTGAAAGTCACGCTGACAGTACTGGCTCCTTAGCCAAATCTGTTCCAGCGTACAATTTCAACCTCAAAAGTCACGCTGACAGTACTGGCTCCTTAGCCAAATCTGTTCCAGTGTGCAATTTCAACCTCAAAAGTCACGCTAACAATACTGGCTCCTTAGCCAAATCTGTTCCAGCGTGTATTTCCAAAGTCAAAAGTCACGCCAACAGCACTGGTTCTTTAACCAAGCCTGTTTCAGCGTGTATTTCATCTAAGAAGAATAGCTCTTTAGCTATCTCTTCCTCTTTGCCAAGTTCTACCAGAACTGGGGTGGTCTTCCACACAAAGTCCCTTCGAAAAGAAATAACTCTTTAGTTGTTTCTTCTGCTCCTGTAGTTTTTACTTCAGGAACAGCTTTGACTGACAATTTTGTTAGTCAAAGAAAAGGAGATGGTCTTTTGACTACTCTTCCTTCTGGACATTCTATGTCTCAAAACTTGAATGAGTCTAAGAAGAAACATTCCTTAATGTTTTCTTCTATGACTTCTTCGAATTGGGCACAGAATTTGTCTAGAAAAGGTCTGTTACCAACTCCTAATCAAGGGGATGGTTCAACTCTTCCTTCTCTGCAAATATCCATATCAATGGAAGGAAAACTCCATGTGTCCAAAACCAATGTGTTACCTCCAACTGATCTAAGAACAAAAATTAACACTTCTGGTGTTAAAAAACTATACCAGTTGGAAACAAGGATAAGAGATCCAGATGCAGAGTATACAAGAAACTATGTGGCTCATATTAATCATTCTCTATATAATCAAGAGCCGTCAAGACCCAAGAACAGAAAATATACTCCTCAATCTTCACAAACAGATTTACGAGAATATCTTCAACAGAAGAGAAGAAGTGATTCTGTGTCAAAGGACCATGCTGAATGTGACTTCTATCCAAGAGTCATAATTCAATGCAGATGTCAATCAATGGCTCATGATCATGTTGATCATGAATGTGACTTCCAGCCAAGAATCACAATGCAATGCAGATGTCAAACAAAACGACAATCTGTCTTCAATCGAATTCAGTGTGAACCTATGCCTGATGAAGATGAGCCTTTGTTTGCTTCTGTCAATATGACCTCTCGGGATGCTGGGGGTAGAGTTGATAGTCCAGATGGAGTATATAGAAATACCAGAGCAAGAGTCCTGGCCTCTAATCAAAGAAATTTGATCTCTGAAGATGATTCTGAATTCCTTGGAGAATCTAACTTCCCACCTCTTCCTACTGGGGGTAGTTCTCCTATAATTGACTTTGATGCACAAAGCAATAATTCAGAACAAACAACATCTACCAGTTCATCAATAATTCCTCGTACAGTCACAACTTATATGGTTGATGGGAATACTGATGAACCTTCTTCTTCCTTGACTCCTCAAGATCAAAGAATTACTTCTTTGGAACAACAAATGAAGTCTATGGCTGATACTATGAAGTCGATGTATGAACTCATGGCAACACAGATGCAAAATCGACAGACTGTACCAGATGCCATACCAACTGACACTGATATGAGTCCAGTACAAGTTCCTCCAGCTGTACAATCTAATACTCTTGGACCAGCTCAACCAAACCCTAGTCTCTCTGGAGCTGGGGGTAGTGCTTACAATGCTGTTCCTCCTCCCAACTATTCTCTACAAGTTACAACTCCATAATCTTCTGGAATTGTTAATGAAGAATTGAGGAATCTCAGAACTCAATTCGAGGCATTCAAACAGAAAGATGGTTTACAAAGGTTAGACATCAAACAACCTTATCCGATAGAATGGAAGCAAGTATCGTATCCTCCTAAATACAAGCCTCCTACTATCTCATTCTATGATGGAACCACTTCTCCAAGTCAGTTCATTAATCACTTTGAAGTGATGACTGATCAGCTGCAACCAAGCGACGCCCTCCTTACTCGGGTGTTTATTGGATGTCTCAAGGGAACGGCTTATGAATGGTATAGAAGTCTTCCAGATGGGAGCATTACCTCATTTTCCGGTTTCAAACAGATGTTTCTTGAACGGTTCTATGAAGGGCTCAATGACATGACTATGTCTGCTCTTATTAGAATCAAGCAGAAAAATAATAAAACTACAGAAGAGTACATTGAACGGTTTCGAAGAGAAGCTCTGAAGATGCCTCTTGGAACTCCTGATGCTGTCACCATCGACACATGCAAATCAAACTTGTTGCCAATCATCAGCATGTGGACAGGATCCACTCAATTCCAAGACTGGCCTTCTTTCAAAGTTAGTGCCAAGGCCGCAAAAATTAGTGTTGAAACCTTCAAAGGTTTAGGAGTGCAGATGACTCCTAAAGAAACAGGTCAAGGTACTAACAATAAAAGTAATGCTCGCAAGGGAAAAGAAACTCTTGAAGTTAATCTTCAGAGCAAAGATGCATCAACTGTTCAAACTTCTCTTACAACTCAACAACCAAGAACACCTCGCCCCAAAGAAGAATATTCTTTTGATGACGACGATGTCCTTGGTATCTTTGAATGTCTGCTGAAAGGTAATAAGAAACAATTACCTGAGATCAAGAAACCTGATGAAGCTGGTAAAACAGATCATCCCAAATACTGCCCATATCATAGAATGCTGGGTCATACAATTCGTACATGTTATGTACTGAAAGGAAAGATCCAAGAAATGATTAAATCTGGAGCTATCTCTCTTACTCCAAAAGAGAAGACCGTCACCTCCAACGTCGTCTCTATGTAATTTGGAGATTTCCCTCCTCAACTCCTTGAAAGTGGGATCGTTCCTATTCCCAAGGCAACTCTTGACATAGTGAATCTTTCTCCTCCACGGTCTGAAGGATTAGTGCTAATCACTTTGGAAACTGGAGAAATCATGTGGATCCATCCTGATCTAGTGGCAGATTTTGAATCGCCTTCTCCTCAAAAGACTACTTCTCGAAAGTCCAAGAAGGCTGGAAAGATTAAATCATGTCATCCGACTTCTCTTGGATCTATTTCTGACACAGAGCCAAAAGAGAAAGAAGAAGCACTTGTTAGTGCTACTCGAACGGGGAAACCTTATCTAAAGGATTATTCCAAAAATCCTGAGGATCCTCTTGATATCCCTCCAGCTGATAAAGATGCTTCTAATATTCCTCCTGAAGAAGAATCATCCACTGAACCTGTTCCTCCCAAGCCTACAGCTCTGGAGAAAGGCAAACAACAGGCTCGGTTTGATAAGCCAATCAAGAAGTCCTCTCCTCTTGGACTTCAGAAGCCTTATAATTTTGACATTTTAGCTCAGCTTGCTAATACTCCAGCTAGAATGTCCCTCTTTGAACTTCTACGTCTTTCCAAAGAGACTCGGGAGACATTAAGTGAAGCACTTCTATAAGCTGACTCTTGTCTTGCACAATTGAAGAAGCCAGATGCAGAACCTGCCACTTGCTTACATTACAACAGTGTATTGAAAATTATCCCAAATATCACCTTTACACAAGACGACATGCTATTGGAGGATAATCGACATGATCGACCTCTCTACTACACCGGTTATATCGATACAATGAAGATAGATCGTATCCTCATTGATCCAGGGTCTGCTATAAGCATAATGCCAAAGAGTCTGTTGGATGAACTAAAAATTCCTCTTCACAAGCTCTCTAAGACGGTTACTACTATCCTGGGATTCAATCAAAGCCGAAGCGAGCCATTGGGAAAGATTCATCTGAAGCTTCAAATAGGTGATTTCGGATCCAAAGTCACTTTCTATGTGATTGAGATCATGGGATCCAATAATCTTCTTCTGGGGAGGCCCTTTCTTCATGAAAATAATGTGGTGCCTTCTACTCTTCATCAGTGTTTTAAATACATTGATAGCAATGGAAGAGTACAAAAAGAAGTTGCTGATATAAATCCCTTCCATGGGGTTGAAGCTTATTTCAATGATTCCCGAATGTACAAAGAAGAGTATACAAGGGTTATACAAGCTATGGAGAAAGAGGATTCACAAAGTGAGACCTTAATAATTCCTGTCAAAGGTCGAACTATTCAGCAACAATCTCCCAAACTCTCTGAAGAAGGTTCTTTCATCATTCCGGTGAGTGGACGGATTTCTCCGTTACCTCAGTCGTTTGCTCAAGACACAATGATTATTCCTGTCAGTAGACGTACTGTAATTCCTGCATCTCCACATATGAAACAGGATACTCTGCTAATTCCAGTTGGAGGGCGGATTATTCTTCCATCTCAAACTTCAAGGGAGCTCACCTCTTCTGAGCCATTTGTTATCGATCTTAATCGAAACAATGCTTCTTCTCGTTCTTCTTCTCCCCCTTTAGTCATTGACTTGGCTAAAATCTCTAAGGCTCAGCCTTCTCCCAATATAAATACTGCTGCTTTTACATTTAATGAAAAGTCTCCATCTTTACAGTATGCTGATGTGTGTAATTATGTTCATAGTTATTTACATTTGTTAGATGACTTGAACGCAATAACCATAGGGGTTGTACAGACTGTTCATACAGATGTATCCCTAGAACCTGTACAATCTTCATACTTTCTAGTTCCCAGCAGAAAGCCAGAAGACATTCTAATATTCTTCTATAAAGGGCCCCAAAGTCCTTCTGATTTAGAAGATGAAGACAAAAATGATGACACTGGAAGATTACAACTACGTCGTTATAGTCAGCAATCTAAAGACATCATCAAAAATATGGGCTATGACTTCAGGACTGGCCTCAATAGTGGAAAAGGAAGAAAAATGCCTGTTCGTATTCCTCCTCTGAAATATGGAAGGACGAAATGCGGATTGGGCTATATAGCTCCTACTCCTTTTATCAATATTATCCATGAAGATCCCGAGTCTGACGAAGATAAGAGATCTGATTCTTCTAGTACCACTTCTTGGGATTTCGATATAAGTATCGGGGACTTCTACTGTAACATTATGTCTTCCAACATGGTTTCCATTGACCATTTTGAAGAAAGTGATGAAGACGAAGAAGAGTTTGAAATCTCACCTGAATCAGAACAATGGGCCCAAAGATTAGATAATCAATGGGAGTTCCGTTTCGAGCAAAAAGAACCTCCGACTGAAGACAAACTTGTTCAAATAGATGTTGGTGAAGAGGGATCTCCCAAACCAATATTCATTAGTGAAAGTCTTTCTGAACCTGATAAGCAAGACATGATCAAACTCATTCGTGACTACATCGACGTCTTCGCTTGGAGTTATGAAGATATGCCAGGACTTGATCCACAAATTGCAACTCACAAGCTCAATATCTTGCCGAATGTTAAACCGGTCAAACAACAACAGCGACGATTTCGTCCAGATATTATGGATGCAATTGAAGTTGAAGTCAATAAACTCATAACCTCCGGGTTTATTAGAGAGGAACAACATTCCGATTGGGTGGCTAATATAGTTCCTGTCCTTAAAAAGACTGGCAAGATCAGAGTATACATAGACTTCCGCGATCTCAATACGGCATGCCCTAAAGACAAATTCCCTCTACCAATCACTGATGTCATGATTGATAATACTTGTGGATTTGAGCGGATGTCATTCATGGACGGGTATTCTGGATACAATCAGATTAAAATGTTTCCAGATGACGAGAAGCACACTTCTTTCAGAATGCCGATCGGTACATACTGTTATACAGTTATGCCATTCGGTCTCAAGAATGTAGGAGCAACTTATCAACGAGCTATGAGCACTATATTCCGTGAACATTTGCAGAAAATAGTCGAATGCTATGTTGATGATATTGCAGTCAAAAGTCGACAAAAGGAGGATCATATCCAAGATTTGAAGACTATATTTGATCTAATGCGTAAGCATCAATTAAAGATGAACCCTACTAAGTCCTTCTTAGGCGTCTCTAGTGGTAAATTTTTCGGCTTCGTCATTACCTCTAAAGGTATACACGTGGATCCCGAGAAGATCAAAGCCATCCAAGAGATGCGTCCTCCACGCACCTTAAAAGAGCTACGAGGATTTCAAGGAAGGATCGCTTATATCAGGAGATTCATCTCTAATTTATCAGGACACTGCAGATCATTCAACAAACTTATGAAGAAAGGTGTTTCTTTTGTCTGGAATGATGAATGTCAGAAAGCATTCGATGATATAAAACAATATCTGATGAGCCCTCCAGTATTGGTACCTTCCGTTTCGGGAATTCCATTTCTCCTATATACTCGAGCAATGAGTCATTCATTGGGTGCATTACTCGCTCAAAAGAATCAAAATGGTCATGAACAAGCCATCTACTATCTCAGTCGTACTATGACCGGAGCTGAACCTCGATATTCACCGGTCGAAAAAGAATGTCTAGCCTTGATGTTCACTGTTCAAAAGACACGACATTATATCATTGGCCAGACTATTCATGTCATCTCCAGGATCAATCCTATACGGATCATGATGAAGAAACCCAGTATTTTGAATTCTCGATTAGCTAACTGGGGAATCCTACTTGCTCAGTATGACATGCATTATATTCCTTAGAAGTCAGTCAAAGGACAAGCTTTAGCTGATTTTCTGGCTGCTCATTCAATTCCAGAAGATTCAAAACTCTATGACGAAATTCCAGATGAAGTTCTAGATTCAAACCAAAATTGCTAAAGAAGATCCTACTTGGCGTCTATTCTTTGATGGAGCTTCAAGGATAGGTCCTAATGGTGATATTATCGCTGGAGTTGGAATCGTTCTTGTATCGCCAGAAGGTCTTGCTATCCAAAGAGCTTATTCTCTCGATCAGCCATGTTCAAACAATGTAGCTGAGTACAATGCATTACTCATTGGTTTTTAACTCGCTAAACATCTAAATATTCAACATTTGGAGGCGTACGGAGACTCTAAACTCATCGTCAATCAGATAAGGGGTACTTATGAAGTCCGCCATCAAGATCTGGTTCCTTATCATAGATCAGCTATAATTATGGCTTCTTCATTTGAAGAATTCTTCATCGAACATGTTAGGCGAGCATGTAACACAGAAGCTGATGCTCTAGCTAATCTTGCAGTAGTGTTGGCTATCCTAATTAGATGACAACAAATGATTATTGTTCGCAATCAAGAATTGTTCCATCTTAAAATAACCTGACCCTAGGACTTCCAGTTGACATTGAAGAATCAACATCTCATGACGTCAACACAACAAGAGGATTTGGATTTAGTCGTAAATCTTTATCATCTTCATCTGATTCCAGCATGGAATTCATCTTCAGTAATTCGGCCGAGAATCAAAATACGGATACAGATTGGAGACTTCCTTTCTTAGATTTTGTATTGTATGATATTCTTCCAGATGATCCGAGTGAAGCAGCATCTGTCAGACGACGATCATTCCGATTCTATTATAATCATACAACAAAGACCTTATATCGTCGAGCCTATGATGGTTTACTTCTCCGGTGTGTTGCCGGTGACGAGGCTCAACAAATTATTCGTGAAGCACATGATGGAATTTGTGGAGCACATCAGCCTGGACCAAAACTTCAAGACCGTATTCGACGTATGGGTTATTATTGGCCTACTATGGTATCAGATGCCATCGAATATGCAAAGAAGTGTAAAGCTTGTCAAATCTATGCGAATTTTATTCATCAACCTTCGGAATTTCTACATCCGACGGCAGTATCATGGCCCTTCGAAGCTTGGGGCATGGACATTATTGGTCCGATCAATCCGCCGTCATCCAAGGGTCATCGGTTTATTCTTGCAATAACCGATTACTTCTCCACATGGGCCGAAGCCATTCCTTTGTCTGAAGTTAAGACGTCCAATGTCATTTGCTTTATTAAGCACCACGTCATCTACAGATTTGGTGTTCCTCGACGCATTATTCATGATAACGGGCCACAGTTCGTCAGTCAGAAGTTTACTCGATTCTGTGACGATCACCGGATCAACAATGTGGCTTCTACCGCATATAATCCAGCAGCTAACGGATTAGCAGAAGCTTTCAACAAGACCATCATCAAATTCCTAAAGAAGTTTGTCTCTACTAACAAACGAAATTGGAGTGAGAAGCTCGGTGAATGTTTGTGGGCTTATCGCACTACAGTTCGTAATGCTACTAAATGTACACCCTTCTCTCTGGTGTATGGTTGTGAAGCTGTTCTTCCATTAGAGATTCAAATTCCTTCTTTAAGGATAGCAATCGCTAATGAACTCACTGCAGAAAATAATGATCGTCTTCGACTTCAAGAATTAGAAGCTCTGGATGAAAAGCGATTATCTGCTCAACAGAATATTGAATTCTATCAAGCTAGAATTTCAAGAGCTTTTAATAAGAAAGTCAGAATTCGGGCGTATCAAAAAGGAGAACTTGTTCTAACTGTCAGACGTCCTATGACTATGACTCATATGAGCAAGGGCAAATTTGACGCAAAGTGGGAAGGACCCTATATTGTGAGCAAAGTTTTCTCAAATGGAGCTTATCAACTCTCAGAATTGGATGGTCAAAAAGTTTTGATGCCTATTAATGGAAAATTCCTTAAAAAGTACTATGTATAAATATAAATGCTTGTAATCATCAGACAGTTTCATGTTTAGAAATAAAATTTTTATTTTATTTTTAACATGAATGATGATACATGATATTAAAGAAGATCACTATCATCCTTTTCTACATTTGGATGTGGGCCACTGCCGTCCTTCTCGAAGACGTGATCAGCAAAAGAGTCGAGAACCTCCTTTCTAGAACCCACGAGGAACTTACAAACGACCATCCTCATGGCTTCTTCTTCTTCAGTCTTTCCTGGTTCGAGCAGGAAATCCAGAATGTCCCTTGGTGGCTTGGGTGCAGACGAACCTTCGCCTGCTTCCGTCTTCTTCGATTGAACAGGATCAGCATGGTGTTTTTCAGTGTTTTTCTGAACTTTTGAGGCAATTCCAGTTTTCTTGAATGCTTCTTCAGACGACATTTTTATGTTTGAAAGAAGAAGTGTTCGTTCTTGTTAAATTTCTGCTATATTTATAGGCAGAAGTTCTACAAATAATGAAACGTCACGTTCATCCGACGGTTCATTCATCCATTAATTGCGTTCATCCGACGATTCATCCGTTCATTTATTCATCCGTTCATGATCTTCTATCAATTTATTAAAGTGGGGATTCGTTATTGATCATGTTTTCAGAACCTCTGAATCAATTCCGAATCTACTTGCTCATTTGTCATTTTTGACCTCTGCATAGAAATCAATCTATTTTCTTTTGAGTTCATACATATTATCATGTCCATAATACCTCTGATAATATCATATACTCTAAAACAGAAAAGAAGATTTCATTATCTATCATGTCCACAATTCATCCACAAATACAAATCTTTGAGCATAGAAGAATTATCATTTCCATTCTCATTTCACCACAAAAAGTCTATTACATTTTCTTAGACTTTCTTACAAATCATAATGGAAATCTATTACAAATCTTGGATTTTCATTTTACACCACAACAATAACCTAATAGAGATCCATCTTCTTCTTTGGATCTTCTCCGTCGGACCTTCTCCGTCAGGTTCGTTGTTGGTAGCAGTTCCTGACTGTCTGGGTCCCAGTCACGACCAGATCAGCAGGAATCAAACTCTGGTCTTCTCTCTCAGACGAGAGCAGAACCACAGAGTATGGCAGCCCGAAGTCGTGGTGCTGCCAATACAACTGGTGGATTGGGGGTAACCTCTCAAGGAAGACAGGAATGTATCCAAACCTTGGGATACAATTCCTAGTTCTCCCGTAAAAGGAACTCTACTACCCGATTTCTTGGGGTAGAGTTGACTCCACCATCCAACTCTCGTGTATAAAGGCTCTTCCTACCATCTGAGGAAGACCATTCTATCCCACGAAGAGTTCTGAGTTGTTTGATTTACGCGTCAAAAGCGTATGAGCTCCCTGATGTAGATGTCAGCAGGATATTCTCCACAACATCTACATCCCCGATGCCAGTTCTGAAGAAAATTTTCAGCCAAGTTTCTGTAGAAAGTTTCAACAGAAATCATTCAGCGTGCATTTATCAAACAGAGACAGGCGTGTATTATTCAAATCAAAAACAGAAAGCTTATCTTCAAACAGCAAAAATAGTACACGTATTATATTGACTTACCTTCAAGTTTGGTGCTAAGGATTGGCAAACTCATGTTTGATACAGTGCGCAGAAGTCGAACATTAGAAAACATTGCTTTCCTAATTGAGAGTGAAATCTTCCAAAAATTTCATTCTCAGAGAAGAAGAAGAGGAATGGGAGATGAGTATCTATGAAACTCTTCTATCTATTTAAAGGGCAAAGTACAAGTCTATTCTTGGAAAAGATCCGCATAAATAGCGCTCGTAAACCGTGGAATGAGTGTCACGTGTGCTTTGGAAGACAGAGCAACATTGGAA
Organism: Iris pallida; assembly: GCA_029216955.1. Lineage (NCBI taxonomy): Eukaryota > Viridiplantae > Streptophyta > Magnoliopsida > Asparagales > Iridaceae > Iris > Iris pallida. The sequence continues at coordinate 8,956,171 of JANAVB010022593.1, forward strand.
ATAGTCAAAGGGTGCTAATTAATATTCTTCATTAATGCACGCAGATTAAACACAGAAGTTGTACTTCATTCTTCAAGACAGGCACTGATGGCCTTACAAAAGACAAAACAAAAAGAGTGCAACAAAAGCACAAAAGACACGCTCTATTTTCCAGAGCGACTGAGCTTAATGCCTAGTTCTTCTACGCTTTTGACCTCCATGCGGTGTAATAGAGCCTTCAACATTTCACGCTGCTCTATGAGGCTGCGCCCATCAGAAGAGAATGAGCCATCTAAGCCAAAATAGCTCAAGAAATTCTTGGGTAGTTGCAAGGGATCATCTTTGAGTTCGAAGACAAGGGGCTCTGGCTCTTCACCCCCAAAAGTGGGGTCACCATGGGAACAAAAGCCCAACTTGCGTGCTTCTTCCTCAGCTTTCTCTTTTGGTGTCATATTGACGTAAGATGAAGATTAAATGAATCCTCTTCCTGTTTATATAACAGAGCTCGCCGGCGGTTCATATTCCACCATAAACTGGATGAAATCAGTCTCGGAAAATGAAGAGTCATCATGACATTTAATAAGTTCATTTGGATATTCTCAAAGAACTTCGAAGTCTTTCCGACTTCCGAAAAATTTAAAGTCATCACAGCGTGACTGATTTCATTTTATCATCTTATTTTCAAAGTATTTCGAAAATTTTAAAGTCTTTTCAATTTTTCGAAAACTTTGAAGGGGGTCTTGTAGGCCTTTAAAAAAATGACAGTCACGCTGAGTTGATCAGGACAGAGTCAAAAGTTACGCTCAGTTGATCCAGACAATATTTACAAATCACGCTGGAGAGACAACTCATCATTTGTCAGAGAGTAATTATGACTGACAGCACAACAGTCGAAGAATGTCTCTTCGTATGCCACGTATGCACAGAATTCGAGAGATCACAGCCGTCTATTGCGTGATTTTCGAAATCTTCTTCAGCAAGACTCAACCTTTGTCAAGTTGGCGTACCAAAAGAGCTTCTTGTCATTTAATGTGATTGACAAAAGCAATCACTACCAGAGATTTTGTGTCAGTCGAGACACGCTGAATCAAGACAGCTGGCAGTTCTATCCCAAATCTGCGTGTATTCTGAAGTTTTCTTCCTCAAGTCTGCGTGGATTCTGAAGTTTTCTTCATCAAAGTCTGCGTAGATTCTGAAGCTTCTTGCCCCAAGTTTGCGTAGATTTTGAAGCTTTCTACCCCGAGTCTGCGTGAATTTCGTCTTCACCAAGTCTGCGTGGATTCTGAAGCTTCTTGCCCCAAGTTTGCGTGGATTTTGAAGCTTTCTACCCCGAGTCTGCGTAGATTTCGTCTTCAACAAGTCTGCGTGGATTTCATCAAATTGGAGTACGTGGCAGCCATGCCACTGATCTCTCGCCTGCGTATCCTGTAACTTGCACACGACTCATGCATAATTGCCATGTGTCCAACAGTTACAGGCCACGTCCAGTAACTGCTCACAACCTTGCGTATGTTAAATTCTGCGTGATTTTCAACTAAGCACAGGCTGTGAAGACAGTTATCTTTTCAGTTATTATTTTTGACTCTATAAATAGAGTTCTTTTTCTCATTCATTGTACGAAGACATAGTTATCTACTATCAAAATTTTGAGAGCTTTTCTTCTTCGCATAGTCCAAGGGATAAAGTGATCGTCTTCTAGATCAGATTCCCATAGTTGTAATTTCCCAGATACACAATAAATAAAGGAATTTATTTATGGAAAACAATTTGTTCTCTTATGTAGTCAGTACAAAGAGAACAACCTCAAGTGGTCCTGTTCAATACACACAAAATGTACTAGTATAAACCTATAGTCAAGATAGACTAATACCAGATTATACTACAACCTTTCCAATAGATTGTCCAAGTCCATCTAGGTTGTAAACTATTTATATACTCCATAGGAAACTGATAATATGATCTTCTGTGTGACACCACACACCATATTATCTATAATATAGAATATCAGACATTTGCATTAACACTTGCAACAAATACAATATGCAAACATTTGCCCATATGATTCTCATTCAAAATTTAAGGAAATAAGGTTACTACAAAAGTGATGCTTTTAGTATATAACCCTAACAGTAATGCCTTGTCTTTTGAACAGCGAACATAAGAGCTAGGCATTCTTTTTCGACCGGACTATAACGGTGTTCAGCACCAATCATAGTACGACTGAGATAGTAGATAGCCTGTTCATGGCCTTCTTTGTTCTTTTGGACAAGTAGAGCACCCAATTAATGGTCCATAGCACGGACATACATTAAGAATGGTATGCCAGAGATTGGTGGTACCAAGACCGGTGGGTTCATGAGATGTCGCTTGATGTCGTCAAATGCTCGTTGACATTCTTCAGTCCAAAGATACACCCTTCTTTATAAGTTGAGTGAACGGTCTGCAGCGTCCAGACAGATTCGAAATGAATCTCCTGATGTACGCAAGTCGACCTTCAAATTCTCGTAGCTCTTTTAGGTTGTGTGGAGGACGCATCTCTTGAATGACTTTGATCTTCTCGGGATCCACGTGTATACCCTTAGAGGTAATGACGAAGCCGAGAAATTTGCCACTAGAGACACCCAAGAATGACTTGGTGGGATTCATTTTGAGTTGATGTTGGCGCATGAGATTGAAGATGGTTCTCAAGTCTTGAATGTGATCTTCCTTTAGATGAATTTTGACAGCAATATCGTCAACGTAGCATTCGATAGTCTTGCGCAGATGATCTCGAAAGATGGTACTCATTGCTCGTTGGTATGTTGTACCAGCATTCTTGAGACCAAATGGCATAACAGTGTAGCAATAAACTCCACGAGGAGTGCGGAAAGAAGTATGTTTTTCATCTTCAGGATGCATCCGAATTTGATTATATCCGGAGAATCCGTCCATGAAAGAGATTCTTTCAAACCCATAAGTGTTGTCGATCATGACATCCGTGATAGGGAGAGGAAATTCATCTTTTGGACATACTTTATTAAGATCCTGGAAGTCGATGCAGACTCGAACTTTGTCGATTTTTTTTAGAACTGGGACAATATTAGCTACCCAATCAGGATATTGTTCTTCTCAAATAAAGCCACAAGCGATGAGCTTCTTGACTTCATCGTTGATTGCATCCATCATTTTCGGTTTGAAATATCGTTGTTGTTGTTTGACCGGTTTTGCATTCGGCAGAATGTTCAGCTTGTGAGTAGCGACTTTAGGATCCAGTCCTGGCATGTCTTCATAACTCCAAGCAAAGACATCAATGTATTCTTTAATCAGAAGAATTAATTCTTGTTTATCCTCTTCTGAAAGGTTCTTGCTGATGAATATTGGATGAGGTGACCCGCTCTCTTCTACGTCAATTTGAACCAATTGATCTTCGGTAGGAGGTTCTCTTTGTTCAAATCGGAGTTTCCATTGGGTATCCATTCGTTGAGCCCAAGGATCTGTTTCAGAACATTCTTCAACATCCTCGTCATAGCCTTCTAGAAGTTCAGCGGAAACCATGTTAGAAGACACAGTCAATCGATGAATTTGACCAATACTGGTATCAGAATCTCATGATCTGGAATCATAAGAATTAGAACGCTCCTCGCTATCAGATTCAGATCCTGTTGGGGATAACATCAGGGGAGAAGCATATCCGAGACCTCTTTTGGTCCTGCTGTAGTACATCTCTGACTTTCCTTTCGGAACAGCTGTACGGAGAGGAGTTTTTCTACCTTTACCGTAGTTGAGGCCGCTCTTGAAGTCATAACCCATCTTTCGGACGATATCTTTTGATTGTTGACTGTAACGACGGAGTTGAAGATGCCCCGTGTCATTAACTTTGCTATCATCCGTATAGCTGAATTATTGTTCCGGTCCTTTACTAAAAAGTATTGGACGTTCGCCTTTTTTACGAGCGAGAACAATACGATATGAATCCTTTGGGTGTTCACATGAAACTTCTGTTTGAAGAGATTGCACAACTCCCATTGTAAATAACTGATAGCTATCTAATATATCCATGTAGCATTTAGTATGATAAATGACATTAGTATACTGGAAAGTAGATACTTTTTCATTGATTTGTACATTTGTATTTACAGCAGGACCTTTAGCCTTAGCAGGCTTGGTCAGATTGATTACAAGAGGAGGAGAAGAAGAACGTGGAGGAGGATTAGCTTTGTTACGACGGAGGTCGATAACAAGCGGCTCAGAGGAGGTGAGCTCCCTTTTATCCTTGTTATGAGGTAGATCTATAACAAGTGGCTCAGAAGAAGTGAGCTGCTTTTTATCCTTGTTACGACGTAAGTCAATAACAAGCGGCTCAGAAGAGGTGAGCTTTCTTTTATTCTGATCATCATCAGTAGATTGCTTCTGGACTGGCAAGTGAATAGCCAGTGGCTTGGAGGATTGAGGACGAGATACACGCCCTTTGACAGGAATGATGAGGGTATCTTTAGGCACTATTTCTTGTTCTTCTTCAGTGTCTAGAGATAAGACAACCTTCATAAATTCATCCTTGTACATGCGAGTGTCGTTACAGTATGCTTCAACGCCTTTGAAAGGATAAAGATCAGCAACTTCCTTCTGATCGTCTCCATTGTCATCAACATATTTGAAACATTGATGAAGAGTTGATGGAACAATGTTGTGTTCATGTAGGAATGGTCTCCCCAGTAAAGCATTATAAGAACAACCATGATTGTCGATGATGTAGATGGTAACCTTCATGCGAAGATTGCCTAATTGAAGTTTTAAGCGGATCTTGCCCAAAGGTTCACTCCTTCCTTGGTTGAATCCCAAGATAGTGGTGATTGTGCTTGAAAGACTATGCACTGGTATCTTTAATGCGTCTAGCATCGTCTTTGGCTTGATACTGAGAGCAAACCCTGGATCTATCAGGATACGATCAACTTTCATCGAATCGATATACCCTGTATAGTAGAGAGGACGATCATGTCTATTATCCTCCAGCAGCATATCATCCTGAGTGAAAGTGATGTTTGGAATTAACTCTAATATGCAGTGACAATGACGACAAGAGACCGGTTCTGCTTCCAGTTTTTTTAGAAGAGTTAGGCAAGTTTCAGCCTGCATCAGTGCTTCACTTGGAGTTTCTCGAGTCTCTTTAGAAAAGCGCAAGAGCTTGAAGATTGATAGCCTAGCCGGTGTATTGGCTAGCTGAGCCAATATATCAAAGTTGTACGGCTTTTCAAGTCCTGTAGGAGATGATTTCTTCAGGGGTTTGTCAAAGCGGACTTGTTGCTACCTTTGTCAGTAACCACCGGCTTGGGAGGAATAGGTACTACAACTGGTGAGGATGTAGAAGGAATTTCTTCAGAGGAAGTAGATTGTACTGGAGCAGGTTCAGAAGAAGAGGCGGGATTCTCTTGAGTTTCAGGATACTCTTTCAAGTAGGCTTTCCCTGATCTGGTGTCTAGCAGAATTTCTTCATCAACTATGGGGTCAAAAGACACCATGTTGCAAGTCTTTGTCTTGCCCTTGGAGCGATCTTTCTTCTTGGAGGAAGAGGGAACTTCAAACTCTGAAGCAAGATCCGGATGAATCTACATAATCTTGCCATTGTCAAGAGATAAGGGGACGAGTCCTTCACTTTGTGGAAGAGGGAGATTCTCAATCTCAAGAGTAGCCTTGGAGATAGGAATGACACCATGTTGCACCATCTGTGGTAGAAAATCACCGAACTGGACTGATACCATATTTGCAGTAACAGTCTTTTCATCTTGTTGCAGAGTGACAACGCCAGCATTGACCAGCTCCTGAATTTTGCCTTTGAGCACATAACATGCTCGAGTGGGATGTCCGATGAACCTGTGATAGACACAGTACTTAGGATGATCAGTCTTACCGACTTCATCGGACTTCTTAGGATCTGGAAGTTGAATTTTATTGCTTTTGAGTAAGCAATCAAAGATACTAGCAGTGTCATTCTCGTCAAAGGAATACTCCACTTTGGGATGAGGTTCCCTTGGTGGTGGTGCTGAAGGAGTGGAAGTAGACATAGGGGAAGCTACGTTAACCGCCAAAGATTCTTTATTCTTGTTCAAATTAATGTTCAAAGTTTCTTTTGGTTTGCGGTTGTTCTGGCGATTGCCACCACCTGATGTTTGATGTTCATCCCGGTCGGGGTTAGACATTTGTACCCCTAGCTGTTTGAATTTATCAGCGCTAACTTCAGCAGCTTTAGCATTGACAATAAAGGATGGCCAGTCTTGGAATTGAGTAGACCCTGTCCACATGCTGATGATGGGCAGAAGATTTTCCTTGCAAGTATCAATAGTGACAGCAGCTGGAGTTCCAGGAGGCATCTTCAAGGATTTACGGCAGAACCGTTCGATGAAACTTTCAGCGGTTTTATTATGTTTCTGTTTGATTTTGTTGAGATCCGACATAGTCATGTCGTTGAATCCTTCATAGAACCGTTCCAGGAGATTTGCTTGAGACCTGAGAAGGAAGTGATACAGCCATCGGGCAAACTTCTGTACCAGTCGTATGCTACGCCGGCTAAACAACCGACGAACACTCTGGTAAGAAGAGCATCATTTGGCTGGAGTTGAACGGTCATTACCTCAAAATGATTGATGAACTGGCTAAGAGAAGTACTGCCATCAAACAAAGATATCGTTGGGATCTTGTACTTTGGCGAGAACGGGACTTCCTTCCATTTAACTGGGTAAGGTTGCTTGATTTCCAATCTTTGCAAGTTGTCTTTCTCTTTGAAGGCTTCGAACTGGGTTCGCAAGAGTTTGACAGCTTCATTGGCGTCTTCAGATGATGAAGAAGGAGCAGGTTGAATCAGAGTAGTAGGAGGAGGGACAGCATTGTAAGCACTACCCCAAGCCCCTGATTGACTGGGTGTAGGTTGAACTTGTACTTGCACAGGAGGTATTTGAGGAGACACTACCCCTAGCCCAGCATTGACAGGTACCGAAGATGCTATGATCTTCGGATTCACAGCAGGTACAGTCGGTGGTGTGATATGTTATGCCACGATGATAGAATGCAAACTAGCAACCATTTTAGCCATGGTTTTTAGCTTGTCTTCGAGTGTAGCAATTCACTGTTCTTGATTTGCTGAGGTTGAAGCATCTGGGTCCTCATTGACAACATAAGCTGTCACTTCTCTTGGTACAGTAGAGAACACTGTCTGTTCAGAGCTTTCACTGTATGCATCATAGTTGGAGAAAGAGTCGTCTCCTGATTAAGAAGTAGGAAGATGACCAGAAGGATCTTGAAGAAGATTCCTTTGACCGATTGTGTCTCGGCTTCGGGACCGGGTATGTCAAAATACTCCTTCAGAAGTTTTTTGAAGTAAATCTAGATACCGCTGGCTTGGTTTGCGAGGTTTGCCGTGCTTAGAGCATCTTCTACCCCCAGTGTCTCGGGAAGTCATGTTGACGGAGGCGTATAAAACCTCATCTTCATCTTCAGACATCAGTTCAGAGTTAGGAAAGTTCAGATGATCGAAGATAGATCGTCTTGTTGTTTGACAACAACACTTGATAACAAATTTGTGATTACAATGATGATGATCATTTGGTTGAATTGGAAGTGTTGAAGTGTTGTCCTGCCTTTACTGGAGGTGTTCTCGGAGATCGGGAACAGCAACAGGACAAGCAAAAGTTCGAGGGACTTATTCTTTGATAACATTTGGAACATGGTTTCGGTTCTTCAAATGTTTTATCCCTTGAGTGTACAAAGAAGTGCTTACTTCATTAGCATAAGTGTCTGGATTCCTGATCCTGGAAGTTTGCTTCTGATGATATTTGGTCTTCGTCATTGGCTGCTTGCATTTTACCGAAGTTGGTCGATTGAGATATGTTCTTAAATCAGCAAACTCACCCCCAGGGGCTTCTGTCTGAGACACCAGCAGTTTTCCCTGTCTGGAACGGGAAATCTTGAGGGTTGGGAGATCTTGGAACTCTTCTTCCGAAGTAGGTAGAATACCTCTTTGATCAGTACAAGTTCTTTTAACATGGAGAGAAGAATCCTTGTTTGGAAGAGTTTTTGTACTGACTGATGCCGGAGCACATTCAGTATGATCTTCTACGGTAAAGACCGAGGAAGACTGAGAAAAGACCAAAGGGACTTTTTCTTTATTTTGGAAAGAAGGGTCAGCTAAAGAGCATTTCCCTCTGTTGTCTTCCAAGTCATGAGACGAGGAAGTTTGAGAAAAGACCAAAGGACATTTTCCTTTGTTCTGGAGAGGAGGAAGAATAGCCAAAAGACTACCTCCAGTGGAATGTGCAGGAGCAGCAGGGTGTTGGAGAGGAGCAGCACTCTTCCCCTTGTTGTGAGAAGAAGAAAGATTAGCCAAAGGGCTATCTCTCTTGGATTGCACAGACATGGTTTGCGCATGAGTGGATGGCGCACTGGCAAGTAGCGCAGGAGAGTCCTTGACAGAGAACTTTCTGGTTCTGGCCACAGACACTGTGGTTTGTGCATCAGGAGTTCTGGCCATAGAGTGTTTAGAGTACATTTTAGTTGCTGGAGTGTTGGTTTGCGCAGGAAGATGGGCAGCCAACTGCGCCAGAGGCAGAGGAGTCTTATGCTTTGACAAGGCAGCATAAGAAGTCTTCTGTGCAATGACAGCAACAGCTTGCGCATGAGTAGTTGAGACGGATTGTGCAACAGTCTTAGTGGCAGCAACTGTAGACTGTGCAGCAGATTGCGCAGCAGGCTTATTGGCAGACTGTGCAGCAGTCTTGCTGACAGAGTTGATGGACTGCGCAGCAGTCTTGGAGACCCATACTGGGTATACTTTGCTCGTGGCAGAAGTGGTTGCAGTGCGAGGATTGGTCTTAGAGTTGATCATGGCTTCATAGGCTGTCTGGTTGACCCTCACAACCAGAGTCTTCTGCGTCTTCCCGATAGACGCTACATCACATTGAGTTGTCACTTCCTCGTCGGAGGAGAAAGTCGTCCCCAGCAGAGTCGTCATTTTGTTTGCAAAAACAAAAGTATGAAACTTTATTGATACAAACTTTGTAAAGATTACAAGAATTCTGCAAAAGTACAACTGTAGGAATCCAATCTAGAAGACGATTGCTTTATCCCTTGGACGATGTGAACTTTAAAGACGGTAGCCTCTGAAGTTGAAGGCAAAAAGCCTCGGAAGGATACAGCAGCACTTGGGCAAGAACTCCTGAACTCTCTCTTTGATTTTATCTCTGATCTGATCTCTGATCTATGATCCCCTTGAATGGAGACTTGAAACTCTATTTATAGAGTTCTGAAAATAACTAATTTTCAGTTATTCTGGATGGCACAAGTTGGATTGCACAGGAATTGGATTGTGCAGCATCAGACTGCGCAGGCAGTTGTATGGTCGTGGGCCAACTGTCTTAGACACATGGCATCATTTGATTGAAATGCGCGTGATCATGTGAAGACGGTTGCCACGTAACAAGCAATTGATGGCATGAATGCCACGTGTACTTTTGTCAATTGTCATGATAAAGTATGCCACATGGATTGCGCTGACGTCGAATTGCGCAGGCACTGGATTGCACGGGCCCTGGATTGCACAAGCACTGGATTGTGCTACATGTACAGCTGTCCTCGAGCGCTGTGCGGCACAATAAATGAACAGTCCCCTCGTTCTTCGTGCTGTCAGCTGTCAGAAAGATTTGATTTTGTTAGATAATGATTACATTGCCACGTCAGCCTGCGCAGTTGAAAGTGTGCGCAGTCGAGTGTGCGCAATCTGATTGATGCGCAATCTGATGTCTGCGCAGTTCATTTGAAAGTTGCATTTCTTGATTTTCTGATTTTGTTGATAGGTGCAACTTGATTTTTTAGGACCTACATTGCCGAGGCGATTCGTGCATTTCGCATAAAATCCCGTCGACGCGAGCTCAGAAACGAACTCAGAATCGCGTCTCGAACCAGCAACTTCGCACGTATTTTTCGGGAAATCTGTCACGACCCGCACCCTAGAGTAAGGGCACGAGACGTGGGTACGTCCAGCCTACGCCGCAGTGTCGGCGGTAGAACGCTGTCCTAGGTCAAATATCTAATAATATAAAGGTACATGTACAGTATATACTCTCCGAATGGAGGTGACATAGCAGATACAGTCTCAATCGCAACTAAGGTAGAGCGAGATAAAAGATAGGTAAAACATGAAATCCAAAAGAGATACAGCAGATAGAAGTCTAAGTGTCTAAGATACACAAACCCAGAAAATATCTCAAAGCTCAATACAGTAATCCATAGAATAAATACAACTCAATACAACTGAAATAACTAACTATACAACCTCTACCGTGTCTCATCTAGGCTAGCAGGCAACCTCCAGGCTATCTGTAAAATTTATCAACAGGTCCAGTCAGGACAGGAACGAGCACATCTCATCTAGAAAACCCAAGTAAATGACAGAGAACTATAAAGCAGTTATAGACAGTTGTATTGATAAAAATGGCAGTTTATATTCAGGTGATGTTAAGAAAGACAGATATAGTGCAAGGAAAGTAAGTAACTAAACAAGAGGAGAATCATGGCAATAAAGACTGTAAATAGAAACTAGCTGAACCAGGGTAACATGATATAAGTCCAGACAGTAAATGTAAATAAGTGTAAGACCAACGTAAATCCAGACAACATGAATCTGATACCAGGTGATTCCAGTACAAGATGAGTCCGGTATGAGATGATTCCAGTCAGTGATCAAAGATTCCAGGGTGAGTCCAGATTATACTCTAACAGTGTGTTTTAAAATACCGAGTTTGACATGTAAACGGCTGTAGGTAATACGGCACATCATACACCTGGTCGGGTGTGAGATGGCTTCATTCCAGTAGATTCCAGTTGGGAGATTCCAGATTGGGGTATGTCTACATGTCTTACTCTAGTTTTCCCCTCCCAGCAAGTAAATCCAGAATTCCGACACAATAATTCAAGATGAGTCCAGCCAAAATATAATGATACCAGTAAATGATTCCAGTAAATGATTTCAGTAGGTGATTCCAGTAATAGAAGCCAGGAATGATAATACCAGTAATAGAGGCCAGAAAATAAATGTGTGTCGTATACAAGAATCCAGAATATCCATACGTATTATAACAGATGTCACTACCATATTTCTAGTTTGAGGATAAATTTGTCATTTTTGGGGTAAATTAAAATTATTAGTATTAATTAGAATTTATGGGAATTTTTAGGATTTATTTTGGATTTATTTGGACTAGTTTAATTTTTGACTAGTTTTGACTCATGTAGACCAACCTAGGAACTAACCCTAGTTAGTTTAGCTTGGTTAGGTCAAGTGACTCTAGTCTAACCTAGTATGACTTAAGTTAGTAGTTATTGATTCATTAGAATATTAATTAGGCATTTAAGAATCAAGTGATTTGATAAATGGCTTGTGATTTCATAAGTCATTTTGTGACTAAACTCAATAGGACTAGCTAACCTAGCTCAAACCCCACCCAAACCCATCATGGCCGGCCACCTAGGTTTAACCTAGGGATTCCCCCACTATAAAGTCCATCCTAGTTTTTAGGGCTAGCCTCTTTTAGAGTTTATCCAAAAGTTCTATGGAAAGAGGTGAGTCCCATCTTCCAAAATTCATTAAAAATCCATTTTAAATCCTTTCTTCCCCAAACCAATTCCATTAGGACCTAAAGCCCACCCTCTTGCTGCTGGTATAATTTGTTTGCAGGAATACATCAATTTGTGGGACTTGGTGGCTTGAGGAGTTCATCCCATTTGAAGACTTTTTCATCCATTGTTCCTCAATAGGTATAACTTCCTATATCCCATTAAATCCCTGTTTAAATTCATTTTAGGAAGGCCCTAGCCCTACCCTGACTGTAGGATAGGCTAAACCTAGGGTTCGAATTCGTTTCGTGTCCGTATCGGACACGTATCAATAGGTTGCTTTTAGTGTTCGACGAAATATCCCTGAGAGATTAATTTTGCTGTTTTTAAATTCTGTTTGAAGAGGAATGTAGATCTATATGTGCTCGTTGATTTTCGTGAAGGGACCATGGTCGTTTTGTGTCTGTGTCGGGTGTAAATCGGACTGGACACTGCTGTGTGCACTGGCTCGGGACCGGTTCACTTCCCCTGCTACTCGAGCACGATTGCTCACTGGATACGGCACTAGAGCACGTAAGTTTCACTGGACACTTTGGGGCAGTGTCTGTCACGACACTCCCCAAGTGGCATGACCTATGGTGTCGTGTCGGACACGCACGAATGTGTGCATTAGTTTTTGCCTGTGTTGGTTTCAGTAGTTTTTGGTTCTGATACGCCTATTCCAATCACGATACAGGACACGTTGACCCAAACCAGGGTGACACAGACCTAGGGGGACCCTAGGCGAACCACCCTGCAAAGGGACTCGACCCAATTTGTGTCGTGTCGTGCACACGACATGCGTGCACACTTGCACGAGGAATGGCTCACTGTATTGTACACTGTTTTGTGTGGACACGTTTGTGTCCAATTTCATGGACACAAACAACTTGTGTATCATGCACTAGTTATAATTAAGTGTTACCAACCTCTGTAATTTTATCTTAAATCAATTTCATTACTAATCTGCCATTTTCCCATTTTTCCTGAAACATGGTATCAGTCGTGTGCTTCCAGTTTCTAATATTGAGTTTTGATTGATAAATGAACCTGCAAATCATTGTTAAATTCATGTTTTTAAAGCTCAATTCTGTTCTCATATATGTGATCTATCAATGGTTCCATTTTTGTGTTGAATTGTGAGCTATTGGATTTGAATTGGTAGGGTGTTGGACTGATACTTGATTTTAAGTCCAGGTTATTACACTGTGGTGAAAGTCCAGTTCTAATGTTTTCAAGGGCATTTTACTGTATGAATTAGGTGTTGTTGGGTTGACAATTAGGTTTGTTTTAGAACTAAAATCTAACTTTCATATATAGTCACTGTTGTGTATGCTTCAAATGACATTGTTTTGAAGATAAAACTGGAAATTGGTTTTGGTTTATTTGTTAAAACCTGAGATTTATAGAGTATTTATACTGTGGTAGGTATTCTTCATAACTGAGAATAGGAAGGGGGGAAACTGTTATTGAAATCTGAGTTTGATTCCAGTCTTGTAAACCTGAGAATAGGCCATGCTTTCCTGTCTTATGATGCTCACTGTCCTGCTGTACAAACACTGTTCTGTGTTCCTTTACTGCTCACTGTTTTGAGTATCTTCCTGTATACTGTCACAGTTACACACACTGTTTTATTTCCTTTTTACTGTCACATTTAAATTCCTGCACACATTTTAGCACTGTTTGCACTCTCACTTAATACCTGATCACACACACACACAACAGTACACACACATACACTTCTCCTTGAGACAGTCTTCACTGATGTATATTCCTGCATTTTGCTTCATCACACACAAGTATACACACACACATAGCCTTCTTGTATTGTCCTGTCACACACCACACATGCTTCCCTCTCCATATGCATATTCATGTGTATATTATATATCTATGTACATATGTGTGGTGTAATGTGCCTATATATATGTGTGTGAAATGTATGTCTATATGTATGTACATATAGTATTTAGCCTAGGTATGTATAGTGTTAATTCAATACTTGTATCTATATATATAATGTGTATACTTAGGTATAATGGGTACTTGGAATATTGTGTGTTGTCTAGTATAGACTTGTTAGAGCCTAGCATGACTTGTTAGACCTAGATAGTTGAGTTTAGACTTGATTAGACTAGGTTGACCTAGTTTGACTTCTAGGGTTGACCAGAGTTGACCAAGAGTTGACTTTGGCCTAGATTGACTTAGAATCATGTAGAATGCATAGTAGGACTCCATTTTACTATTCTGGACTTATTGTGACTTGTGCTGTTCTGATTAGGAGCCAGACACCACTCCTTGGACGGTACTTTTTATATTGGACACTCAGTTACAGGCGAGTACATTCTCTGATCATTTCATATCCTGCTTAGAATTATTTCCTGCAGTAGATTACTTTACTTGTACTGTCACGTTGGTTACACGGATTGGTACTATATGGATCTTTTCTTGAGATATTATCCTTAGGGAGCATCGGGTACTCTATGTTCTGTGCGTTTCACTTTCATAGCGTATCATATGCTTCTTGGTTCTTTGATCACTTACGATATGTACCCTCATGATCGTAGAGTCTTCCTGGAATCTTACACTGTTGGGTTACCCCCAGAATCCCCATGTTTATGGGACTTACACTGTTAGGTTACCTCCAGAATCCCCATGTTTATGGGACTTACACTGTTGGGTTACCCCCAGAATCCCCATTTTTATGGGACTACTATGTATCACCTTCGGGGTCTACCACCCTTCGGGGGCTTATCACCTTCGGGGTCTATCACCTTCGGGGTCTGTTACATAGCATCATATAACATAACATGGCTGGATCCTTGTGTATTGATCGGGGGTACGGAGGAGTATTACATGTTCATATTGTACTCTGATTCACTAGTCACTGCTAGTTCCCTATGTATAGTAGATATTTCTATTACAGTTCTCTCTCTGTTTACATACTGTTTTCTTTCAGTACCTGTATCTTACTTTACTGCATGTTTATATTTTCTAACCTGCTATGATCTGTTGAGATGTACTGTGCTCGCTCCTGTCCTGACTGGACCTGTTGAAAATATTACAGAGGACGAGGAGGAGGCCTGCCTGGACACTTACTACGGGGCAGCCTTAGATAACACCTGCGAGCTGCACCCTCAGGAGGACCCAGCTCTAGCTGAGGAGATTACCCCGATTGCCTAGACTAGACTAGTTAGGCTTATCTTACTTTATGCAGTCTTGAGACATGTTCTAGTTAGACTCTATTTTGGAGATCAGTTTTGTATATATTCTTTTATCTGAGACCTTGTATTGCTGGGATTATCTTAGACTACTGCTTTTATCTATTTCATTTCCTTGAGTTCTGTTCATATCGTGCTATCTCTTCCTTAGTTGTGATTGAGTTTGTTATTGCTATGTCACCCCCATTCGGGGAGTATAAACTGTTAGATATATACATTGCTAGATGTTGTGACCTAGGACAGCGTTCTACCGTCGACACTGCGGCGTAGGCTGGACGTATTCGCGTCTCGTGCCCTTACTCTAGGGTGCGGGTCGTGACAACAGAGAATCACATACAACTAACTAGAACTGAAGTACAGTAATTAACAAATAAATGAGAGAACTATCAGAGAATGTACTCGCCTGATGTCTGAATGTCCAAAGTAAATATACTGTCCGATGAGAGGTGTCTGGCTCCTAATCAGAACAACACAAGTCACAATAAGTCCAAAATAACAATATGAAGTTCTACTATGCATTCTACATGATTCTAGGTCAATCTAGACCAGAGTCAACTCTTGGTCAACTTGGTCATCCCTGAAAGTCAAACCTAGGTCAACTATGGTCAAACTAGGTCTAACAAGTCTAAATTAGGTCAAATAAGTTAATTTAGGTCTAAACAAACTAAGTATATGCAAATCAAGTATCCAAGATAGCTACTAACTCATAGCCTAAGTCACTTGCTAAACCAAGCACAAAACTAAACCATAAGCTAACAAGGCACACAAACTTAGTCATATAATGTATATATATTATTCACATTCACATATTCATATACATAGATATATATAGGAAAGCTATATATATAGGCACATACATATATATATATATAGAGAGAGAGAGAGAGAAAGAGAGGTAAAAGAGTAAGTGAGTATGTGTGTGAAAAGATATGTGTTAATGTTCTAAAATTTAGTGATAGGTAGGTGTATGTGACATGGAATACATGATGTCAAAGGGTGTATGAATGCATGTGTGAGAAAGGTTATAGGTTAACTCAGTTTATAGAAATACATACATACATACTTACCTTGTATACATGCATGCATACATATCATGTATATTACATTTACATGATACATACATGTATACTTGTATTATATTATACTTACATTCATGTATATTAGATACTTGTATTTATATTAACATATTGCAAATATTCATTTCATTCATGCATCTATGCATTACCTACATGTTTTATACATATGCATATATTGTATATTCATATCATTTCATACATTAACATAGAGACATACAAACATACACACATCATATATTTCATACCTTGCATTACCTACATATCATGTTATATATTATCATTCATTCCTTTCATATATTACATTCTATATTACCTATATACATGTATTTCCTCCATTCATTCATGCTTGCATCATATACTCTACATTACCATACATGTTATCATTATATATTGCATGACAATATTTATACATTATGCATTCATATCTATCATTACATATATATCTTGTATTCATATCTAGCATTCATTATATACTTTCATGCATACATTGTATATCATTCTTTCATTCATGCATTGCTTATATGTATTATATTAATAGCATTCCTACATGCTTGCATTCAACCATATATATAAATTAATGTAAAGAGAATATATATCATATATATATATCATTTTATTCATCTAACATATCATGTATTACATACTCTATATTCATTTAATATCCATACTACATAGGCTCATAGGTTACACAAAATGCATATATCGTATAGTCACTCTTCTACTTAAAACTAATACTGTACCAATTGGGCATTCATTAAATTCTAGGATTAAAGTATGTTGTAGCTCTTCGTATTAGCTTTCCGAAACTTTAAACGGATCGTATTTTCATGTCCGGAAGCTCTCGAAATCGCGAAAATACCGAAACACGTTTGTCTTTCGTACAGCTGACACTCAAATAATTCTACAGAAAGTTACAGAAAGAATTTGGCTTGTTAAAATTTATATTTGTAAATCTAACTTCGATACGGCTCTTTTAAGAAAAACGGAAGATAAATCGGAGTTCTAAGCTAAAAGTTATGACATTTCAAAGTTGCTTTGGTTACTAAAAACGTGGATAAAATAAATTTCAAATAATCCCAAAACAATATCATAAATAATAAAATAAATTTCAAAAATATTTCAAAAATACAAAATGACAAAAATACACATGTTCCTGAAAATTGGGAGTGACAAATTCCTCGAAATTAAAACCAAACAATAGTAAAATGTCAAAATCACAAGTCATAATTTTAAATAGTTTAAAAATGATTAAAAATCACCAAAAATTATAATATGAAATAATAATCAATAAATAATAATTATAATTACAAAATTACAACATTACCCTCATCTGGAAAACAGGGTGTTACAATCCTACCCACCTTATAAAAATTTTGTCCTCGAAATTAAGATGATCGTACCCCCTTCTATGTCAAACATAGTCAAGGGTCAATCACTAGTCAATTTCTCAACATCCATGTACTTGGTCATAAACTGGTCAACTTCTTAGGGTTTTACCTATGCTAGCTATCTAGGTGTTAGCAACTAGAATTTAGCAAAAGAGAAACTCTATAATAGACTAGCTATTAACTTTCCAATCCTATCAAGTCACCTATAACTAAATACCTACAAGCTAAGCACATGAATACCAAATACCACACACACATATATATATATATATATATATATATATATATATATATATATATATATATATATATATATATATATATATATATATGCTCAAGAACAATAACCCATCACATATATCCTAAGTATATCATCTATATAAATACACATGACTGATCAACCAAGGGTTAAGGCAGACTAAACTTATAAGGGTCTGAAACAATGCTTAGAACTAGGCTAAGGATGAATGGTCTGAATCAAGGGGATATGGTATCTAGTGAAGGGTCTGCACGCTGCCTATAAAGGTGATCAACACAAAGGAACTCAACACGAAGAGAACTTAACTAAAATGGAAAACTGAATCAAGTATAGGCTAAACAACATGTTTATAACCCTATACAACAATGGCCTATATATACCAACTAACCTATATCCCATATGCCAATATCATCTGCAATCTATCTATGCAAATAGACCTCTCGGTCTTAGGTGAAACTACAACTATACTCAAAGGCAGGCTATGGTCATGGGTGCCTCACTGGAAAAGGTAAGGAAAAGTAGTAATAATCATCAAGGCTGTAAGGCATACTAACATCCTATGTGTAACTGGTTAGTATTATAGATAACAGGAGAATTATCTGCAATGGGTTACTATTCTAACACCAATGCTAACTATCACCTCTAGGGTACAGACACTCTACAAGTCATCATACCATTATACTATGAAGGAACTACCTATGAATAAGCTCTACAAAACTAAATATCCCTACTCCTAATTAAGTCATTTATAACAATCAAAAGGGTATGATGTTTAAACCTTCTCAAGATACAATCTGTTAATCATATGCGTCTGTCCAAAATCATGTTGTCCAGAGTCTTCATCATGCTAGTGAGCAAGGCTACGATAATCACAGAGTCCTTGACTAAGGTACGTACCTCTAGGTTCATGGTATTTAAAATTTTCGCACTGCCGCATGCGACGGCGAAAACCTTAAATTCCCATACCCGAGAATAAATCCAAAATTTGACTACATATCCTCACTATACAAACTAACACGACTATCGAGGATTCTAGATCCCATAATTTAGGCGACCTAGCCCATATGATTTTCTCAAAAGAAAAACAAACACAACAAAAGAGTAACATGACAAAATTAATCAATCAACAAGGAACAGATGGAATCCGATTTCAAGGTAATTATAAAAGACAATTGCGGGAATGGAATTGAGGAGAACGGAACTTGCAGCAAGATCTCCAATGGTCTGTGCATCCTCGACTGTCCTGACGATAGCTCGCCCTGCTGGTTTCCTCCAGCCTGATGCTGATACTGCACAAATCTCTGCTGTTGATGCTGTATGAATCGCTGCTGCTGAGAGAAACCGAAAACGAAGGGAAAAGTCTATGTACAGACGGAGGTGCACCTTTAATGTAGCAAAAACGACAACCTGAGTCGGCACAACAGAAGCTGCGGTCTCGAAGCCCTGATGAACAGGACGAGAGGTGGCCAGCCTCTCGATAGTATCCCCCGAACCGAAGCGATGAGATCGAGTCTTCATAACCATCATGAAGACAGATCAAAACAAGAAGCAATTTCTGAGAATGAAGCAAAAATTCAAAGGAGAACATGTTATATTCAAGGGAAGTCAATAAGCAACAATTTTAGACAAAAGGAATCGGATTAAGAGTTTTTCCTAATGTGATTGAGTACCTCCAAAAATATTCTAATCCTACTACAGGCTGTAGTGATACTCTAGTTCGAATACCACTACATAAACTCGACCTGCATGGGCCACCACTAAAAACGTGTCACGACCCGCACCCTAGAGTAAGGGCACGAGACGTGGGTACGTCCAGCCTACGCCGCAGTGTCGGCGGTAGAACGATGTCCTAGGTCAAACATCTAACAATATAAAGGTACCTGTACAGTATATACTCTCCGAATGGAGGTGACATAGCAGATACAGTCTCAATCACAACTAAGGTAGAGCGAGATAAAAGATAGGTAAAACATGAAATCCAAAAGAGATACAGCAGATAGAAGTCTAAGTGTCTAAGATACACAAACCCAAAAAACATCTCAAAGCTCAATACAGTAATCCATAGAATAAATACAACTCAATACAACTGAAATAACTAACTATACAACCTCTACTGTGTCTCCTCTAGGCTAGCAGGCAACCTCCAGGCTATCTGTAAAATTTATCAACAAGTCCAGTCAGGACAGGAACGAGCACATCTCATCTAGAAAACTCAAGTAAAGAACAGAGAACTATAAAGCAGTTATAGACAGTTGTATTGATGAAAATAATAGTTTATATTCAGGTGATGGTAAGAAAGACAGATATAGTGCAAGGAAAGTAAGTAACTAAACAATAGAAGAATCATGGCAATAAAGACTGTAAATAGAAAGTAGCTAAACCAGGGTAACATGATATAAGTCCAGACAGTAAATGTAAACAAGTGTAAGACCAACGTAAATCCAGACAACATAAATCTGATACCAGGTGATTCCAGTACAAGATGAGTCCGGTATGAGATGATTCCAGTCAGTGATCAAAGATTCCAGGGTGAGTCCAGACTATACTCTAATAGTATGTTTTAAAATACCGAGTTTGACATGTAAACGGCTGTAGATAATACGACACATCACACACCTGGCCGGGTGTGAGATGGCTATCATTCCAGTAGATTCCAGCATGTGGGGAGATTCCAGATTGGGGTATGTCTACATGTCTTACTCTAGTATTTCCCCTCCCAACAAGTGAATCCAGAATTTTGATACAATAATTCAAGATGAGTCCAGCCAAAATATAATAATACCAGTAAATGATTCCAGTAAATGATTCCAGTAGGTGATTCCAGAAATAGAAGCCAGGAATGATGATACCAGTAATAGAGGCCAGAAAATAAATGTGTGTCGTATACATGAATCCAGAATATCCATACGTATTGTAACAGAGAATCACATACAACTAACTAGAACTGAAGTACAGTAATTGACAAATAAATGAGAGAACTATCAGAGAATGTAATCGCCTGATGTCTGAATGTCCAAAGTAAATATACTGTTCGATGAGAGGTGTCTGGCTCCTAATCAGAACAACACAAGTCACAACAAGTCCAAAATGATAATATGAAGTTCTACTATGCATTCTACATGATTCTAGGTTAATCTAGACCAAAGTTAACTCTTGGTCAACTTGGTCAACCCTGAAAGTCAAACCTAGGTCAACTATGGTCAAACTAGGTCTAACAAGTCTAAATTAGGTCAAACAAGTTATTCTAGGTCTAAACAAACTAAGTATATGCAAATCAAGTATCCAAGATAGCTACTAACTCATAGCCTAAGTCACTTGCTAAATCAAGCACAAAACTAAACCATAAGCTAACAAGGCACACAAACTTAGTCATATAATGTATATATATTATTCACATTCACATATTCATATACATAGATATATATAGGAAAGCTATATATATAGGCATATATATATATATATATATATATATATATATATATATATATATATATATATATATATATATATATATATAGAGAGAGAGAGAGAGAGAGAGAGAAAGAGAGGTAAAAGAGTAAGTGAGTATGTGTGTGTTTGGCATGTGTGTGAAAAGATATGTGTTAATATTCTAAAATTTAGTGATAGGTAGGTGTATGTGACATGGGATACATGATGTCAAAGGGTGTATGAATGCATGTGTGTGAAAGGTTATAGGTTAACTCAGTTTATAGAAATACATACATACATACTTACCTTGTATACATGCATACATACATATCATGTATATTACATTTACATGATACATACATGTATACTTGTATTATATTTTACTTACATTCATGCATATTAGATACTTGTATTTATATTAACATATTGCAAACATTCATTTCATTCATGCATCTATGCATTACCTACATGTTTTATACATATGCATATATTGTATATTCATATCATTTCATACATTAACATAGAGACATACAAACATACACACATCATATATTTCATACCTTGCATTACCTACATATCATGTTATATATTATCATTCATTCCTTTCATATATTACATTCTATATTACCTATATACATGTATTTCCTCCATTCATTCATGCTTGCATCATATACTCTACATTACCATACATGTTATCATTATATATTGCATGACAATATTTATACATTATGCATTCATATCTATCATTACATATATATCTTGCATTCATATCTAGCATTCATTATATACTTTCATGCATACATTGTATATCATTCTTTCATTCATGCATTGCTTATATGCATTATATTAATAGCATTCCTACATGCTTGCATTCAACCATATATATAAATTAATGTAAAGAGAATATATATCATATATATATATCATTTTATTCATCTAACATATCATGTATTACATACTCTATATTCATTTAATATCCATACTACATAGGCTCATAGGTTACACAAAATGCATATATCGTATAGTCACTCTTCTACTTAAAACTAATATTGTACCAATTGGGCATTTATTAAATTCTAGGATTAAAGTATGTTGTAGCTCTTCGTGTTAGCTTTCCGAAACTTTAAACGGATCGTATTTTCATGTCCGGAAGCTCTCGAAATCGCGAAAATACCGAAACACGTTTGTCTTTCGTACAGCTGACACTCAAATAATTCTACAGAAAGTTACAGAAAGAATTTGGCTTGTTAAAATTTATATTGTAAATCTAACTTCGATACGGCTCTTTTAAGAAAAACGGAAGATAAATCGGAGTTCTAAGCTAAAAGTTATGACATTTCAAAGTTGCTTTGGTTACTAAAAACGTGGATAAAAATTATGACAAAATTAGGTGGTTTGAGACAAAAGAAAGACAAGTATATAACATAATATATCAAGAACTCACTCTCTACACTAATATATATATATATATATATATATATATATATATATATATATATATATATATATATATATATATATATATATATATATATATAAGACACTATAGAACACATCTCCAATACAAAATATATGAGATTAAACATGTAATAATTCATTCATACATAACATCAACACATAGTGTGTCCAAATTTGGGGTTTTTTTCTACTAAGACACAATCACAACACAAAGGACACTCCTATGACCTCCAAATGGACACGAAATGGAGATACAATCATGGAGGTCATTTCTATAGGTTCAAAATAGACCTATATGCATGAGGAAATGAAAAGAAGAAGAGATTTATACCTCCCGGTAGATCGAATCGAAGAAAAGCCTTCCCGCAGTGACACTGACACGTAGAGATTCCAAAAGGACACGAACGAGCTCCGAATCCTTCCAAACTTGGGTAGCTTCCTCCTTGGCTAGAATAGAGAAGGAAAGAAGAAGATTTGGTGGCGAAATGGAAGGATTTGGTGGAGAAATTGCTAGGGATTGCTCTCTAGAAATTTGGAGAAGAACAAGAGAGAGAGTGTAGATGAGAATAATGAAATGAACTTGAGCCTATCCTCTCCCAAAGTGGCTGGCCATATGGGGCTATTTGTCCTATTATGGTAAGGTCTAAAATGCCCCCACTAACATATTCTATTAGTATTAGGAAAGGGCTAATTGGTTGGGGCTAAATTAGTCATTCTAAAGTCTCTAATCACACTAACCTTATCCATAATAAGTAGTCTAACCTCTAACTAAAATTAATATCATGTGGACTAAAATTAATATCATGTGGGCCATGTCTAACTAGTGTGTGGGTCCACTAAAGTCCACACTACCCCCGGGTCTCCGTTTCAAGTCGGATTGAGCTGAAATTCAAACCCGACTCAAATAATCCCAAAACAATATCATAAATAATAAAATAAATTTCAAAAATATTTCAAAAATACAAAATGACAAAAATACCCATGTTCCTGAAAACTGGGAGTGACAAATTTCTCGAAATTAAAACCAAACAATAGTAAAATGTCAAAATCACAAGTCATAATTTTAAATAGTTTAAAAATGATTAAAAATTACCAAAAATCATAATATGAAATAATAATCAATAAATAATAATTTTAATTACAAAATTACAACATTACCCTCATCTGGAAAACTGGGTGTTACAAAATCCGACCGTTGGATCGGCGAACTCCTTGCTCCCTCTCAATCTCGGTATATAGATCTTCACTCCCCTCAATTTTTGTTCGTTAATTTTGTCGTTTGATACCTCAAAACTGGCCACCAAGTTGATATTTTAAATTGAACTATTTTTGGACAGTTTTGTGATGCCAATTTTGCGGGTTCGTATCTTCGTCATCGCAGCTCCATTTTGCGCGCTACCAGTTCCTGTGCACAGCTGGTATAACCCTCTTCCTGCCCCCCTTTAGATTTCATTTCTGTTTGAGCTTGTTAGGTCGGTCGAATTCGACGCCAAAGTTGGTCGTTCGAATTCTTAGTGTTGCACTTGTAAAATTCTATTTTTGAACCCAGAACTCCGGATTCAATTTCTGACACCACCAGTAGACTCGTGGCGTCTTTCTGGCATGTTTTCATATAAAGTTTGCTTGATTTGGAGAACGTGGTCCCTGGCTGTAATGTCCGTAGTTCGCATCACGTATTGGAAATACGTGTACGTATTTCGGGCTCGTATTTTTGGTTTGTCATAATTAGTTAGCCTTGGATTTTTTTTTTGCATATTGCATTTGCATGGTTCATCATGGCATGGCATTGGCTTGGTTTGGTTTGGTTTAGTGGGTTTGGCTTGGTTTGGTTTTATGTGGAGAACCACTCCCACCTACCACCACTCCCACCATAAATATCCCACTTCCACTCTCTCTCTTTCATTATTACTCATTACTCATTTCTTTTTCTCCATCTTTACTTCTCCACCTACCAGGGGAGAGGAAGAGCTTAGGCAAGTGCACCTTGCTTCATGGAGGAACCCCATTTTTATTGTTCCATTGTCTTTCTCATGTGTTTCTAAACCACTTTAGTACTTGTCATTTTTCATTTCCATGGTTAAAATTTTGTAGATCTAGCTTTGTAGTGTTTTTGGTTTCCAGGACTTTTGATCCATCACACTTGCATATTTTTGCTAGTTGATGGTTCCATGTTGTAGAAAATTTTGTTCTACCCCATTTTGACCTATGGAAGTCCAAATTTGGACTCCTGTGGGAAATTGGGTGGTGTGGAGAAGCCATGGTATTTTCCATGAACTCCTTCTCAGTTGGCAACAAATTATTGCTGGCTTACAATTGTTTGGCCGCAGGAATCTTGCTTAACCGCATGGGCGTGGCAGCATTAATTGCTTCCTGACATGATAGCATTTACAAGCCAGTCGCATGAGAATTTGCAATTAATGTATTGTTGAACACCAGCCGCATGTAAAGCACTAATAAGTGTTGCTCAGCCGCATAGCATTCAAAGCATTAGTCCAATGCTTTGCTCAGCCGCATAGCTTTATCCAAGCATTAATTCAATACTTTTGAATGCATTAATGTATATATTAAATGCATTACAAGAGAGCCGCATGGACGTCTACAGCATTAATTGCTTGATGTAGAGCCGTATGGCCTTTGGCCATTTAATAATATTATTATTTGTATGAAATCTAGGTGAGCCGCATAGGCTCCCTCCCCTCCACTATCTAATATTTTGGCCACGTGAACCATTAATTAAAGGGTTCACGAATACCTTTTCTTATTGCATTAATTGTGGGGGTCCCACATAACTTCTTTTAGTTGACTTGCTTGCTGAAGTGGGAGCTTGCAATTATTGCAGGTCCCACTATCTTTTGTCTTACTTGATTTCATGCCCCCCTTGTTATATTGGCCGCATGGGTGTCCTCTCACTCTCTTTGACCGCATGTTTATTCTCCCATTTTTGGACCACATGGGTCCCACTTTCATTGTTTAAATGTCTTATTTGCGTAAATTGTGGTCCGAATTTCTTCCCACTCCCAACTTGAAAGTTATATAGTTTTCCCTTGGCTTCAGGAATATATATATTATTATTATATTATTATTTAAATTGTGCAAGTTTCTCTCCTCCTTGATAAATGACATGACTTGATAGTGACCCGCCGTGGTGCACTCCCGACATGATAACTTGACCTGACAAATTTGACATGATAACTTGACATGATAATTCTTGATAGTGGCCCGCCGTGGCGCACTCTTGACATGATAAACCTGGCATGATATTTCTCGAAATACTGTTGCGACGGCTAACACGACATGACATGATTGAATGACCTGGACACCGTGGACGATTGTGCTTGTACAAATGAACCCGTCTTATCTTGCATCATGTCTAGGACGGGGATCCCTGAGTACCACGGTCAGGGGCACCCACTGAAATCGATTAAGGCTAATCACTAGAATAATCCAGTAGTCATGAAGAGATTTTCCAGCTACAGGCAATCCCGTTATCTGGGCGCCCCACTTGGGATCTGTAGCCTGCCGTCGAGTAGGGCACATTTCCAGCACACTGTCATGTGTTGCACCCTCTAAGTCACCTAAGGGTACATACATTTCCTGGACGATGTACCCACTTGAATTCAACTCTAATTGCGTCCGGATAGCCTGGATGGTCTGCAGGGCTTGTGGCTGTGGAATAATCTCGCTGCATCTTGTTAGTAATTAGGCCTGTGATAACCCTAGTTAGTTAAAGTATCAAGCCGTACTCTTTGCTTAGCCGTGATTGATTGGATGGAGTCTAGTCCAGCTTTGTCTCGTCCCGATCCTGTATAAGATTATGACATAACATGATGACTCGTGCTTTACTTTAATTCAATATCAAGATTATTACATGTCCTGATTTCTTAAATTATCCTGCCGATAAATGGTGGGAGAAAGAATCCAAGTTCTGTTCAGACGAAGGGTTACAACCCCGGTCCTTGTTTGGTTTACGGGTTGTAACCTGGTTATCTGAATAGTCCCATGGTTATCCCATCGTATATCACCTGTCCTGTTTTCCTTAATTGTCGTCTTTATTTTATATTATTACTCTTGTGCTGATTGCTGGTTTTAGTTCCTAAGTGAAGCCTCCTTTGTGGCACTTGCTCTTTCTGGGATCTGACCCAGCTGGTTTTGTATGGCCAGATACCAGAGCAGCTCCAAGGGATCCACCGACTTTCCAGCCCGATGGTGAACACCAGGCGTAACCAGGGCAACGAGTGGGTTTATTTTTGCTCTCCCACTCTATTGTAAAATTATTCTTTTGAGGCGTTTAGCCGCCGAGCAAGTGTTAGCTCGTGTACATTTTTACTTACTGTCTGCCTACGGGCTGTAACATGATTGGCAACCTAGGGTTGATCATGTATGACTAAAACTCTTGCTAGTCCTCACATTTTGTAACGACTAGCTTCATGATCAGCTGAATATGTAATGTTTGGGATGCCTTACTATTGTATATTTGGTGATCTTATATCGTGTAACTCTATTTACTTGCTTGTGATTGAGACACTAGGCTTGTCATTGACCATAAGAGACTGTTGGCTTGTAGATAAACCCTCATATATCTAGACAGCCGTGACCGTATAGTGGAGTGGATTCCATTTCATTATACGTAGCTGGCTATGTCTGCCCCCGCTCTCCAGTATTCTGGTTCTGGGGCGTAACATAGTTTAAGTGGTGGCCCATGCAGGTCTTGTAAATCAAGATATGTGAGGGTTTACCGAATAGATGTCTCAATCAGTACTCGCCCTTGATCTCTGCTCGTATCCTCTTGATCCCTGAAAATTCTTGTCCTGATCACATGCTTGTAATCGTTGATCTTTTCTGGTCCTTCCTTATTGTTTCCATGTCGTCTTCTTCAGCGGTGTTGAACCTGGACCTGTCGATCAGCAAGGCGGATCACCTCCCGTGGACCAGCAGCAACCAGAAGATCAGGCCCAGCACTCAGGAGCAGCCTCCCGAGTCGTACCTACTGGAGGAGAGCCGCCAGTTCAGCCAGTCCAGCCTGTAGAGCCTGATGATGGCACTTTGGTAGGTCTCATCAGAACATTGTTAGCTTCCCAAGATGGCCGAGGAGATGCCTTGCAACAGGCAGTGGCAGATGCTTTGAACAGAGACGGTCATCCAAGGAACAGTACCGCGAACATTTTCAAGCGCCTGAACCCTCCCTTCTTCGACGGCAGCGAAGATGCTATTGCTGCTGATGCATGGCTCCAGGATACAGAAGTGGTTCTAGAGGCAGCCAAGACCTCGAAAGACGAGAAGGTGGCCGTGGTGCGCCTGTAGTTGTTAGATCTTGCCCGCAGCTGGTGGGCGGCACAGGCCGTGGGATTAGTGGCCCCTATTCCATGGGCACTATTCAGAGAGAGGTTCCAGACTAAGTACTTCGATGCGGTGGCTCGGTATGATCTTCAGACCAAGTTCACCAATCTGAAGCAAGGAAGCAGGACGGTCGATGGATATGCGACCGAGTTCTCCAGGCTTAGTCGGTTTGCTACCACTTTGGTGGCAACCGAGTTCGACAGAGCCCAGCGGTTCCAGCAAGGGCTCCACCTGGAGATTTTGTTAGCAGTCGAGCAGTTTGAGCATCAGACTTTTGATGCAGTATTGAGAGCATCCAGGAGGCACGAGTATACCTCCCACAGGATAGTAGACAGGACCGGAGGTTGGAAGCGATCTCACGGCCAGATGACCCAGTCGACAGCACCAGTCCCGGCAGTCAGGGCTTTGACAATTGGAACTCCGAGGCAGGCGGCCTCAGTGACGTCGGTCACGTCCCCTCAGCAACAGAAATCGAAGCAGTCTTTCGCAATGGGCTGTACTCATTGTGGAAAGCTAGGACACGTTGTTTCAGAGTGTCGCAGAGCACAGGGATTGTGCTTGGCTTATGGAGCACCGGACCACAAGATAGGGTCCTGTCCGAATAGGGCCAGTTCATCATCGGCCCAGACTAGTCCCTCGGTAAGGGGACCAGCCCCAGTCCAGCAGCAGCAGCAGTATCCATTGCCGAGGCCATTGCTGCCTCAGGCCCAAGTGTTTCAGCAGCTGTACCAGCCTCCGAGGCTATTACCGCCTCAGGCCCTAGCCTTCCAGCTACAGAGACCCCAGCAGTATGCCCAGGTCCAAGCTCAGATCCAGAACCGGCATAGAGGTTCCTAGCAGGATATCTTTCCTCTTTCTCGTACCTTCGATTTCCTTGCTTACATACATGATTGCATGATTGATTGCTTAGTATAGCTTGCCTGAGATTAGTATAGCTTGTCTTTGCCACTCTAACCCCTTGATAAAATTTCGAGGACGGAATTCTTTTAAGGTGGGTAGAGTTGTAATGCCCGTAGTTCGTATCACGTATTGGAAATACGTGTACGTATTTCGGGCTCATATTTTTGGTTTGTCATAATTAATTAGCCTTGGATTTTTTTTTTTTGCATATTGTATTTGCATGGTTCATCATGGCATGGCATTGGCTTGGTTTGGTTTGGTTTAGTGGGTTTGGCTTGGTTTGGTTTTATGTGGAGAACCACTCCCACCTACCACCACTCCCACCATAAATATCCCACTTCCACTCTCTCTCTTCCATTATTACTCATTACTCATTTCTTTTTCTCCATCTTTACTTCTCCACCTACCAGGAGAGAGGAAGAGCTTAGGCAAGTGCACCTTGCTTCATGGAGGAACCCTATTTTTATTGTTCCATTGTCTTTCTCATGTGTTTCTAAACCACTTTAGTACTTGTCATTTTTCATTTCCATGGTTAAAATTTTGTAGATCTAGCTTTGTAGTATTTTTGGTTTCCAGAACTTTTGATCCATCACACTTGCATATTTTTGCTAGTTGATGGTTCCATGTTGTAGAGAATTTCGTTCTACCCTATTTTGACTTAAGGAAGTCCAAATTTGGACTCCTGTGGGAAATTGGGTGGTGTGGAGAAGCCATGGTATTTTCCGTGAACTCCTTCTCAGTTGGCAACAAATTGTTGCTGGCTTACAATTGTTTAGCCGCAGGAATCTTGCTTAACCGTATGGGCGTGGCAGCATTAATTGCTTCATGACATGATAGCATTTATAAGCCAGCCGCATGAGAATTTGCAATTAATGTATTGTTGAACACCAGCCGCATGTAAAGCACTAATAAGTGTTGCTCAGCCGCATAGCATTCAAAGCATTAGTCCAATGCTTTGCTCAGCCGCATAGCTTTATCCAAGCATTAATTCAATACTTTTGAATGCATTAATGTATATATTAAATGCATTAATACAAGAGAGCCGCATGGACGTCTACAGCATTAATTGCTTGATGTAGAGCCGCATGGCCTTTGGCCATTTAATAATATTATTATTTGCATGAAATCTAGGTGAGCCGCATAGGCTCCCTCCCCTCCACTATCTAATATTTTGGCCACGTGAACCATTAATTAAAGGGTTCACGAATACCTTTTCTTATTGCATTAATTGTGGGGGTCCCACATAACTTCTTTTGGTTGACTTGCTTGCTGAAGTGGGAGCTTGCAATTATTGCGGGTCCCACTATCTTTTGTCTTACTTGATTTGATGCCCTCCTTGTTATATTGGCCGCATGGGTGGCCTCCCACTCTCTTTAACCGCATGTTTGTTCTCCCACTTTTGGACCACATGGGTCCCACTTTCATTGTTTAAATGTCTTATTTGCGTGAATTGTGGTCCGAATTTCTTCCCACTCCCAACATGAAAGTTGTAGAGTTTTCCCTTGGCTTCAGGAATTTATATATATTATTATTATATTATTATTTAAATTGTGCAAGTTTCTCTCCTCCTTGATAAATGATATGACTTGATAGTGATCCGCCGTGGTGCACTCCCGACATGATAACTTGACCTGACAAATTTGACATGATAACTTGACATGATAATTCTTGATAGTGGCCCGCCGTGGCGCACTCTTGACATGATAAACCTGGCATGATATTTCTCGAAATGCTGTTGCGACGGCTAACACGACATGACATGGTTGAATGACTTGGACACCGTGGACGATTGTGCTTGTACAAATGAACTCGTCTTGTCTTGCATCATGTCTAGGACGGGGATCCCTGAGTACCACGGTCAGGGGCACCCACTGAAATCGATTAAGGCTAATCACTAGAATAATCCAGTAGTCATGAAGAGATTTCCCAGCTACAGGCAATCCCGTTATCTGGGCGCCCCACTTGGGATCTGTAGCCTGCCGTCGAGTAGGGCACATTTCCAGCACACTGTCATGTGTTGCACCCTCTAAGTCACCTAAGGGTACATGCGTTTCCTGGACGATGTACCCACTTGAATTCAACTCTAATTGCGTCCGGATAGCCTGGATGGTCTGCAGGGCTTGTGGCTGTGGAATAATCTTGCTGCATCTTGTTAGTAATTAGGTCTGTGATAACCCTAGTTAGTTAAAGTATCAAGCCG
Source organism: Iris pallida (assembly GCA_029216955.1). Taxonomy (NCBI): domain Eukaryota; kingdom Viridiplantae; phylum Streptophyta; class Magnoliopsida; order Asparagales; family Iridaceae; genus Iris; species Iris pallida. The sequence goes on from JANAVB010022593.1 coordinate 8,987,034, forward strand.
TACTCTTTGCTTAGCCGTGATTGATTGGATGGAGTCTAGTCCAGCTTTGTCTCATCCCGATCCTGTATAAGACTATGACATAACATGATGACTCGTGCTTTACTTTAATTCAATATCAAGATTATTACATGTCCTGATTTCTTAAATTATCCTGCCGATAAATGGTGGGAGAATCCAAGTTCTATTCAGACGAAGGGTTACAACCCCGGTCCTTGTTTGGTTTACGGGTTGTAACCTGGTTATCTGAATAGTCCCATGGTTATCCTATCGTATATCACCTGTCCTGTTTTCCTTAATTATCGTCTTTATTTTATATTATTACTCTTGTGCTGATTGCTGGTTTTAGTTCCTAAGTGAAGCCTCCTTTGTGGCACTTGCTCTTTCTGGGATCTGACCCAGCTGGTTTTGTATGGCCAGATACCAGAGCAGCTCCAAGGGATCCACCGACTTTCCAGCCCGATGGTGAACACCAGGCGTAACCAGGGCAACGAGTGGATTTATTTTTGCTCTCCCACTCTATTGTAAAATTATTCTTTTGAGGCGTTTAGCCGCCGAGCAAGTGTTAGCTCGTGTACATTTTTACTTACTGTCTGCCTACGGGCTGTAACATGATTGGCAACCTAGGGTTGATCATGTATGACTAAAACTCTTGCTAGTCCTCACATTTTGTAACGACTAGCTTCATGATCAGCTGAATATGTAATGTTTGGGACGCCTTACTATTGTATATTTGGTGATCTTACATCTTGTAACTCTATTTACTTGCTTGTGATTGAGATACTAGGCTTGTCATTGACCATAAGAGACTGTTGGCTTGTAGATAAACCCTCATATATCTAGACAGTCGTGACCGTATAGTGGAGTGGATTCCATTTCATTATACGTAGCTGGCTATGTCTGCCCCCGCTCTCCAGTATTCTGGTTCTGGGGCGTGATACTAGAACGCATTTCGGTGCAAAACGGGTCCCACTTTCTGAGTCAACGGGTCACTTTGAGATCGACTCATCGGAATCCAATTCTGGATATACCGTTGAGTTCGTATCGTCATTCTGGACTCATTGACATATAATTTGCTAGATTTTAGTGGACATTGGTTCCGGCACGCATTTCGGTGCAAGTCGGATACCAATATCCGGATTAGCGGGTCATTTTGAGTTCGGCTCATCGGAATCCAATTTCGGATATACCGTTGAGTTCGTATCGTCATCCTGAACTCGTTGACATATAATTTGCTGAGTTATGAGGACATTAGCTCCGACATGCTTTTCCGTGCAAATCGGAATTTCAATGTTCTGGTCAACGGACCAATTTGAGATCGGGTCAACGAAATCTAATTTTGGATATACCGTTGGGTTCGTATCGTCATTCTGGATTCATGGACATATAATTTGTTAGGTTTTGTGCAATTTATTTCGGCACATTTTTCGGAGCAAAGTGTGTCCAACGACGGACATCATTTTGGCCCAAAATTACCTTTTTGTCCATGTGTTCAAATTGGACTTATGGACAGGCTATTCTAGCTATTTCGACCATTCTGGACACGTTGGTAATGGTTGTTTCACCATCCGACAACATTTGTAGGTTTTCACCCTATTATTATAATCTTTCTCCTTTTGTGGTATTTTGAGTTCCATCGATTCCGGTGATTTTACAATCACTGAAATTGATGTGTTGACCCTGTAGATGTTTGTAGAGACCAGCTTTGACCCAGTTTGACCATGGTTGACTACTTTGACTGAATGTCAAAGTAGAGTCAACATTTGACCTAAGTTAGACTAGTTTTGACCCTGGTTGACCACAGTTGACTATTTTGACCGGAAGTCAACCGTAGCCTAAAATTGACTAGAACTGAACCAGAGTTGACCAGTTGACCAGAAGTCAACCCTTGACTTAGATTGACCTAGTTTGACTTGCTTTGACTTGCCTTGACCTAGTTTGACTTGGTATGACTTGATTTTACTTCCAAACCTTTATATTTATACAGTACTCCATCTATAGGTCCTCGAGGCACTGTTCTTGGACTCAGTTGGCATATTCCACCAGATCTCAGGCGAGTACATTCTCTGATAACTTATTCCCAATTTATGATAACTGTTATGATTCATATACTTAGTGTAGATATGCTTATTCCTAACACATGGTTCTCACGGATTGGTATTCCTGGATCCCGACGAGAGATGTTTCTCCTTCTTAGGTTGGGATGTATTGTGCAAGCTCCCTTGTAGCTCTTGCTCAATATATGGTCACTGATTCTAGAGAAGACTTGCTCCCTTTTCATTAGAATCCCGTGCAGGGACGTGTCCTGTTTGGATCCATTTTACCAGTTGGGGGTAGGGGGAGTAGTAGCGTGTCACCCTCACTTTTCTAAGTTAGGGGTAAAATGGTAATTTTCTATTATATAATATTTTTGGGAATTTTATTTCATGAATATTATTATTTAAATATATTAGGAGTCGGGTTCGAATTTTATCGCATTCCGAGTTAATTCGGGACCCCGGTGAATTTTGACTTGAGTCGCAATTAGCATGTTATCTAACCATGGCCCACCACACTAAACTTTTAGGTTTAGGAGTTTGGACTAGTTTCCCCATGAGTAATTAAGTTTAATTATGATTTTTATTTATTTTTAGCATTTTTCAAAACCCATTTTGGATTAATTTTGCATTAGGCTTAGGGAGGGACAAACTTATAAATACAAGTGCCCCTACCCCTTGGCACCATGGCCGGCCACCTATAGGGCTACCCCCTCCACCTCTTTTACTTCCTCACTAAGTTTCTTCTTATTCTCCATTACTTTCTTCCAACTTCTTCTTCTTCCTTTTCAAATCCACTTTATGTATGATTTTTAAACCCTTTTAAATTCCTCCTTTTGCATTATTCCTTCACATAAATGATAGAGGGGATCATTCTCTACAAGTTGACCATAGCCTTTGTTGGTTCCCTTAAAATATAGGTTAAGGATTTATTATGGTTTAATCCTTTTTGAGAGTGGTATATATATATATATATATATATATATATATATATATATATATATACATTTGTGCATGTTTGGGTGTTTTTTTATATAGGTATGTATATATATATATATATTGTATATGTATGTATCAATACTTAGAGTTGTGCTTTAGAACTTATAGTTGTGCATTAGAGCCTTAGAGTTGTGCTTTAGAACTTATAGTTGTGCATTAGAGCCTTAGAGTTGTGCTTTAGAACTTATAGTCGTGCATTAGAGCCTTAGAGTTGTGCACGAGAGCCTTATAGTTGTGCAGGAATGCCTTAGAAGTGTGCAGAATGCTATTCAGGAAAAAACTGTGCAGTAGAGCCTTAAAGGTGAGCAGAAGTGCCTTAAAGGTGAGCAGAAGTGCCTTAAAGGTGTGCAGGTTGTCCAGTGTGCTAAAATCTGAGAGATTGAGTATTTTGTGTGTTTGTGTTTTATGTGCGTGTGTAAGGGAAATTGGAGAGTGTGTGTGTTTATATATAGATAGATACATAGTTAAGAATTAGAAGAAGTTTAAGATTTAGAAGAAGTTAGAAGAATAGGAAGAAGGCTAGAATAGAAAATAGAGAAAAATCGAGTTAGAGGGCGAAACGGAGCTCGGAGTATCGGAATGAGTTGAAATTGGCGTGGGACAAGAATACGTGATTTAGATTTTGCGGGTAGGCTCCCGAGTGGAAATCGGGGTTGTAGGGCGCCGGTATCGCGCCGTACCATTGCGTATCTTGAAATATTCAAGATATCGGCAATGGGCCGTATCGTGGACTAGATGTCCACTTTACTTAGGTATCTTGGTAGGTAATATATGTATAGGCTAGTACCTTACTACCCTAGGGAGCTCGGGTCAAAATACCAAGCGTAGGTAGGCTAACTTGATAGTTGCCTAAGCTAGAATTTTACCCTTTTTAAGGGCAAAATAGGATATTGGCCTACGGCCAAGATTTGAGTTTCGAAGTCCAAGATGGACTTGGATATGGGTTGTAGAGGTTGGTAATAGTTAGAAATAGTCGCCTAGACCTAGTCTTGACCCCGGTTGACCCAGAGTTGACTTTTTACCCAAAAGTCAACCGTGAGTCAACACTTTGTCTAGATTTGACCAAATCCAAACCAGAGTTGACCAGTTGACCAAAAGTCAACTATTGGTCAACATTTGACCAGTTTGACCTAGAGTTGACCTAGAGTTGACCAGATTTGACCAGGGTTGACCAGTTGACCAAAAGTCAACTGTAGGCCAACTCTTGACCCCGTTTGACTTTCTTCGACTTGTTTTGACCTGTGATGACTGGTATGACCTAGGATTGACTTGGGTTGGCTTAGATTGACTTGATATAACTTGATTTGACCTAGATTGACTTGACAGGACTTAGTGTGACTCAGTGAGACCTAGTTTGACCTAGATGCATATCATTCATTGTGAATCATTCCTAAACTTGTTTAAACCTAAATTAACATACAGTATCTCATCTTTAGGTCTCTGATCTCCGCTCTGAGCATTGATATATCCTACAGCTCAGGACAGCATGCGAGTACATTCACTGATAGTTTTTATTGTCTTGATATCTACTATATCCGATTCAGTTGTAGTGTCTTACTTGATTCTCGACACGATAGTTCACGGACTAGTATTATCGGATTCCTGTCATGAGATGTCATTCCTGGATTTCTTAAGATACTGGTACTTGCTCGATCTTGTTCTTGTACTTGTATTGACACCGATTTATGAGAAGGAGTAGCTACCTTCTTAGGGAATCTCGTGCCATGACGTGCTATGTCCGGATCCGTATACTATTCGGGAATGAGGGAATTATTAGAGGTTATGTGATCAAAGCCCATCTTGTACAATCTTGTGATACTAGCGCCACCCTCACCTCACGTAGGGTGTAGCAGATACCCCTTGCCGGGTTATCCAGGTTGGCCGGCATGACCCTTTCCAGAGATTTTCCTGTGATTGTCGGGCCAAGTGGATAACCCTATCTTGACTCCCTAGCCGATCACATATCGCTCTAATAATTCAAATCACATTTTACATTTATTGTCGTATCTTATATTTTAGTTCAGTTTTACTTTCTGTACTTCTCAACATGCTATGATTTCATTTACTCACATGCTCTACTTGCCTTTATACTGTACCATGATTTGAGACTAAGTCCTGTTTGAAAGAAGGGTTACAGCCCCGGTCCTTGTTTGGTTTAAGGGTTGTAACTCGGCTTTCAAATGGTTCCCATGTCGTCCTATATTTTTGTCTTGTATTTCATTATACTGTCTCTTATAGTATTTGTCAATTCATATGGAACTGCTGTTGGTGGTTGTACTTGCTCATTTTCCTGACAGGATACCGTTATGATATATTACAGATGACTCTGAGGCAGATTGCTCGACCTATTATGGGCTCGAGTCAGATGGCGTAGTCCAGGACCGTGGCCTTATAGTAGAGCCACTAGATTTTATACTCCCGGAGTAGTATAGATTAGCTAGGTTTGACTGGACTGCGATCCAGCTAGTATTATCAGACTGTAGCTTCTATGTTATATTTTGAGGCTCTGGGATGTTATGTGTAGCCCTGGACTTGTGTGGACCTTGAACTTATTTCTGTCTTCATCTATCGTATTTCCTTTCGTGCTATCTATCCTAGTTTGTTTTTGTGATTGAGACTGTATTGCTATGTCACCTCCATTCGGAGTGTATATACTGTACAGGTACCTTTATACTGTTTAGTGTAGTTTTGTAGACAACCTAGACAGCGTTCTACCGCCGATGCTGCGGCGTAGGCTGGACGTACCCACTTCTCGTGCCCCTAATCAGGGTACGGGTCGTGACATAGCATATGCCTGTGATCATATCCCCTTGCATTCTTGAACTGTGTGAGTCATATACCGCACTTATGACTTGCCAGGCCAGTTCTCGACAGGTACCCAAGCCGATCACAAGTTTAAACTGCTACTCACACACATTGGATATATGGCTTACCTTGATTTGTGTACATACCATGATTCAGTTCTACTTTCTTGTTCTAGCTCCAGCTCTACAGCTTACCATGCCATGATACATATATGTACACTCCATGATTTTATTGTATATGCTCTATTTACAGTCTTATAGCTTTTATTCTATCTTGAGATCTGTTATGAGATATATGTACTCGTTCCATCCTGACCGGATATATTGACAAAATTTTAGGAGTAGTTGTGCCCTCAGTATTGGACTTCATGATGTTGCTAGCTGAGGTGGATCTCACTATTCTTCTATGTGAGTTTCCTGGTAGTTATCCTTAGTTAGTCTTGTTGTTCCTTCTTTATTTTCCTGTATTATGATCATTGTAGATTCTAGTTGTTCTAGTGATATTGTTATTGATTCATGTCTTATCTTCCTTAGTTTTCGTGATGTGACATGAGTACATTTTTAGTTATGGTTCCTTAGATGTTGTAGTTAGTATAGTATATTTGATAGTGTTCTACCGCCGATACTGCGGCGTAGGCTGGGCGTAGTTTTCCTGTATTTGTACGTATGTACATCTATCGATTATTTTACTTGTACGGAAGTATATTTTATATACTTGTACCACAGTACATTTTACACCTATTGACGATCACGTACCTACTACAGTTTTAAACATTATATATGCATCTGTCTCTATGACATATGTGTCCTTGCCATGATAAATTATGATGTGCCATGATTCCAATTTATTACATTCCTGTTTATTTCATGTTTCGTATATTAGTTTGCTAGAAACAGTACTTGCTCCCGTCCTGACAGGATAACGTTGTAGGTATACTTACTGAGAAGGAGTTGTGTAGGGTGTGAAAATTATGACACGCTGACATAAGACTCAGTCCAAGTCATACGCTCAACGCCATACGCTCAGTCCAAGTCATACGCTCAAAGCCATACGCTCAGTCCAAGTCATACGCTCAAGGCCATACGCTCAGTCAAGGCCATACGCTCATCCAAAGGTCGTACACTCAGTGAATATTTTATTATTTTCTGAGATGACAGCACAGCATATATTTAATAAAGGATGAATCTGACACTTCGTCTTTCGTGCAAAGACAGTTGTCCAATGGAGACTAGCCGCCGTATAGGTTTTCGAAGAGTCGGTTTTGTCTTTTACGAAGACAGCTCAGCATCTCTCATAAATGTAAAAGCCATTGTTACTGTCAGTTTTGACAGTCTGTCAGCCATCATATCCGCAGTCACGACGCTCGAGAAGATTTTGTCAGTTATTGGAAGATATGGCGTATCAAAGAAGATTGATGATGGCCACGTGTCTACTTATTCGAACATGCCACGTATCTACTCATTTAAACATACAACTCCTTTCCAACAAAGTGAGTGTATGGATCTCATACGACTTCTTCCAACAAAGTGAGCGTATGGATCTCATAAGACTCCTTCTCAACCAAGTGAGCGTATGGATTCCATACGACTCCTTATCAAGTGAGCGTATAGTTTCCATACGACTCCCTGTCAATAATATGAGCGTATCAGCTTTATATGGTTCTACGCTGTCCAAGTAAGCGTATGCAAGACATGTGCCTTCAAAGCTAGCGTATGACTCTTCTTCTAAGGCAGCGTATCACAGCAGTTGTGTCCAAAATGATTTTCAACGAGCAGTTAACGCACGTTCTCACGTGTCCTGCACTCAGTTATCCACTTCTTCAGAAGTTATGCAACGTGGCATTCATGCCATCAATCTCTCCTGAATATGCTCCACTACTTTCAACCGCACGCTAATGTGTCTCCATCAGAATTTGCCACGCGTCCCTGCAGTTATGCACACGTCAAGTAACTACCTGAGCGTATGCTTAAGGATAGTTATTCTGAACTCTATAAAAGAGAGTTTTCTTCATCTTCATCAGACACTACAGTCAATTTCAGAGAGAACAGAGAGATTGCCCAGTTGCTGTCCAAGTTCTTCAAAGTTCGAGTTTTCTTCATCGTATCGTCCAAGGGATAAAGTAATCGTCTTCTAGATTAGATTCCTACAGTTGTAATTTTCTCAGATACAAAATAAATAAAGTGAATTTATTTATGGAAAACAAATTGGCGACTCTGCTGGGGAAAGCTGTCTCCTCCAACGAGATAGCAACAACTCAATACGATACTTCGTCGATCGGCTTGACGAAGAAGACGATGGTTGTACAATTTGACCAATCGGCTTATGAAGAAATGCTCAAGGCGAAGGAGGGCTGCACTGCTTCCTCCGCTCTTCCTGCTACCAAGAAGAAGGGACGCTCCGTCTATGTCCCTAAGTCTTCTGCAGCAGTCCGAGACGCTTCTGTCACTTCTCATGCTGACAAGAACATGTCTTCAACTTCCATGAAGCACACTTCGACTTCTCTAAGCACGGCAACAGTGGCTTCTCCTAGTCACGCTGACAAAGTTGGTTCTTTAACCAAGTCAGTGTGTACAAGGAAAACCATCTCTGGACATGTCAAAGTCCCTTCTCCCTCTACTCTTACGACAGCAGTCGGCTTTTTAGCCATTGATGACTCTGAGCGTATGGCATTCAAAGGGCAGCGTACGGCAAAGGCAGCGTACAAAAGCCAACATCAGGCAGCGTACGCTAAGCCAAAGCCAGCGTATGCTAATAAAAAGGCAGCGTATGACCAGAAGTCCAAACTGAAGTCAGCGTATGCTAACAGATACAGTCCTTTGACTGTTTCTCAAAATCAGGCTGGGGGTTCTCTTCCACAGAACATACAAATGATTCCCCCTCAACTTGCACATCTTGTGCCAACTAAGGAGAAAGACTCTTTAGTCAACTCCTCTACTCCTAAGGTCTTTACCTTTGGAGTTAATTTGACTAGTACTTTTACTAGATCAAACAAAGGAAAATGCCTTTTGGCTAATTCCTCTAAAGATGGATTATTACCGACTCCCAGTCGGAATAATACCCATCTTCCTTCTCTCCAAATTTCTCGATCTGAGAAAGGCAAATTACAAGTATCCAAGACTGATATCAAAGTCAGATATCCTACGGATCTTCGTAACAAGCTTAATCAGAATCGTCTCGGTTCCACTGAGACAAGTATATTAGACCCTGATGCAGAATATGCCAAGAACTATGTGGCTCAAATTAATCAGTCTTTATACACTCAGGAACCAAGAAGACAGAAGAACAAAAGACAAGTTTCTACACAGAAACTATCTTCAAGTACTTCCCAATCTGTTTCTACAGATCTCCGGGAGTATTTGTAAAATAAACGGAGAATTGACACTCCGTCAGGCTATGATATTGCTCATATTTGTCATGAAAAGCATGGTTGCAACTTCCAACCTCGAGTTGTAATTCAATGTTGTTGTTCACCAAAAAGACAATCTGTTTTCGAACGGATTCAATATGAACCAATGTTGGATGAAGATGAACCTCTTTATGCTTCTGTCAACATGACCTCCAGAAATATTGGGGGTAGCATACGGTCTGATGCTATATCAGACTCTGAAGATGGTGTTTATCTCGGCACCCGATCCAGGACCGGAGCCTTGGCCAGAGCCTCTTCTTCTTCTCATCCAAGTGGTAATCCGGAGATCACATAAGACTTCCTTGGAGAGTCTAACTTTCCAGTATTGACTCCCGTAAATAGCCCCGGGAAAGATACTGATTCACACAGTGATGATTCAGAACAGACTGTTTCATCATCTATTCTTCGAATGATTACCACTTACATGGCAGAGGGCAATCATGAATGAAACGTGCTGTTTGAATAAGTGGGGCTCAAGTAGAACTCATAGCCGGTGCAGTTCCTACAGCTGTTGGAATCAAAGAAACATGATCAGAAATTTAAAGACAATAAAACCAAGACAAGACAAAACTTTGATGAATAAAATATTACCTGGAGTTGGTTTATATTCAGTCTCCTTCGGATCATTCAATCCGGCTCTTAGTCTGTTCAGGGTACTTTCTGACACGGGATTTATTTCACTTCTTCCTGCCCCAGAAGTACTCAGAATTTGAACTTCTATTTCCAGATGCCTCTCCGGTTCTGGTGTCAACCCTGAGTGTTGACCAATGGTCTTCAGTGTATCGATTGGTGTTTTAGACGGTGATTCATCGTCTATCTCCATGTCTTCTTCTCCAGAAGAATGAAACGACGGTTCATAGTCAACTTGTTCGCTCTCTGAAGTTTCAACAATTGGATTGAGAGGAGTGGCTTCCTTCACTGATTCTCCCGAAATCAGTAAGTCATTAGCCGTTTCAGTCTGATGCTCGGCCTCTACCGCAGGTTGACTAATTTCCTGCGCATCATCGGCCATTGGTGGAACTGAGCCTATATCAGAAGGCTTAGAAGACCCAACAGTTTCGGGAATCTCTTCTTCTTCTGTCTTTACAGAAAAATCAAAAGCAGCTTGCTTTTCTGCAGCCAACCGCATAGCACGATCGGTGGGACTCTCTGCATCCAGACAAATTACGGATTTAGTTTTTGAAACTATTACTTTCCTTCCTATTCTTTTGGTTAAAGGAACAGTAGGATAATTGTCTATTGGATCACTACCTGCTTCATCAACATCTCTGGCTCGTTCAGAAACAGGAGAATTCCCGAGAATAGTAATTCCTCCGCGACTTCGAGTCTCTGCTCGAGTAGCTCTTTTTGCGGCAGGACCCGCAGCACCTTTACTCCTCTTCCTCTTCGGTGTATTATCAATAGATATACTCTCTTCAGCACTCCCGATAGGCACATGCAATGGTTGATGAAGGTCATCAGAGAAGAAAGTTTCCAAAACATCATCATCAACTTCATCGGTGGCCAGAGGATCTTCTTTGTCGTGACAATCCCTAGGCAAGGCGAATTTGGTTGATTTCTTTTCAACATGAATAAAGCTTTTACCTAAGATGCTAAATTTTTCATCAAAGGTATTAGCTGATACATAAAATCTGGCATAGGACGCCAATATCTTAGCTCCTCTCCGATAGTTGACCGGATCTGGCATAGAAAAGGTAGCCCCTGTACCTTTGGCAATGTAATATAGCCAAGCTCTGGCACCATCAACCAACCCGCCTTGATGAGCAAAACACGTCGTTGCATTGCCCACATGCAACTGATCGTAACCAAATTGACGAGCAAATCTGCTCGGAAGATATGGCTCTAGATATGTGATGTTGTCACGGCGGCAAATTAAATGAGATGGCCTGATTCTCTTTAGCCATTCATGTTGGACATCATCCAACTCATTAGCACCAACGCCGTCAATCAATCTCCCAGGCATGGTCTCATAACCAATAGGGGGAGGAACACAGGTGAAGCTCCATAGTTCTCTCCCTGTTCAAGATGGTTCTGCAATCGGTTAAAGTGTCATATCTCCATTTCGGTATGTGCTTGTACCTTTCAAGGAAAGTGTCATCTGGCCTAGCCATCCCAGCACTCATCAGAGATTCAAAATGAAGAAGTAGCCATCCAAACAAGTATGTAAAGGGCATTTCTACCCGAGGAAAGGACGTCAGGCTCTTCCGTGCCAATTCGAACATCCTATCTGTGTATGCCCTTAATCCGGCATTCAGACGGCAGGTCATTGCCGTTAATAGATCCATCTTATACCCAAAAACCAGACGGACTGCTGTGAAGACGACTCCTCTGTGCATCCTGTCTGCCGAACAGGTGCCAGGAACTACGAATTTCCTCAGCCAAAGAGATATGAATCCGGCCAGATGACCTTCATCGGACAATTCTCGGCCACCCTGCTTAATATAGGTTTCTAACCTATCACCGGCCTTGTAGCTGTCGATGTCTTCTTCGACGACAATGTCATCATGATTAGTCTCCCGGATTAATCTGTTAATCTCGGCTTGACTCAAGGGCTTGAATTTACCGACATACTGCTCGGTCTTTTTCTTCTTTTGGACTTCGTCAGTGCGGCCTTGAAACAAATAAGCCATCCACTTCGAAGAATAACAATTGGAGTCCCCCTCTCCACCTTGTCCCTTATAAAAAGCTTTACAGATGCTGTAATGACACATTAATTCTTCAAATACATAAAGAATTAGTGGGTTGGCTGCAGAAATCTTATTCATTTCGTCAACAAAAGGGATATATTCTTCATATGGCAAATCTGCCATTGGTAGCTGAGATATATATGCCATTTCATGAAGGGCGAATCCCATCTCGCCCTTTGGGGTCATGAAGGTGCCGGTCCGATAGTTATATCTCTTCGCTAATGCCAAAAACAGATCCGGGTTTGGTTTGAAACCATAAGCAGTACACTTAATGGCATCATATAAACCTATCGCCTTCAACTGTGCACCGAAGTTCTGCAAAATCCATCTCACTAGAGCAGTCCATCTAGTGTTCTCTGGATTTACTAGACCAGTCAGCCTCATTGACTGTTTTGGGTAGATGGCATTCTTTAATTGAACAAATTCGTTGGCAAAAATTGGGACTCTGACTGGCTTCAAGCAGTAGCCGAGTCCTCAGGAGGGATGGTGGCAGGTAACAGTCCTCGCAGAGATGTGACATGTAGGTTCAGTACCACTGCGGAACCTCCCTTGACGATATCCGATCCACCCAGCCTTAGCTTGTCGGGATGGAGTAATATCCCACTTCATCTGTCTTTGCTGGCCCGAATGGAATAAACGGGCTATGTTGATACTCTTTGTCAAACCAGTCAAATACATAGGCTGATTTACATCACCATCCCTATAGTAACTGTATGATACTTTGTCCAGAGCAGGTTAGGAGTTCATATCAATAGCATCTCCAAAAAGGAATGCTGGCTTCAAATGGGCAACACCATCTACACTCTGTAACGGCAGTCCACTCATCAGGTTCAGCAAAGTATCATCTTCCTGATTGGTCAACAGAGCTATTCTTGTGAAAGGTCCGTCAAATTGGGGAAAACGAACATGTGATAGATCAGTTCTATAATTATTTCCCATACTTCCTTCAAATTCTGCTTCCTGAGCCAGAATATCCACTGCAAATGAAGAATAAAGTATTAAAAATCTTCAATGTCAAGAGATGATAAAGTTTAAACATACGCTCAGTTTTTACTAAGCGTACAGCTCAACATACGCTCAGTTTTTACTAAGCGTACAGCTCAACATACGCTCAGCTCCCCTCAGTTTTCTTTAAGCGTATGGCAGACTCAAGGTTCAGCATACGCTCAGTTTTCTTTAAGCGTATGGCAGACTCAAGGTTCAGCATACGCTCAGTTTTCCTTAAGCGTATGGTTGACTCAAGGTTCAGTATACGCTTAGTTTTCTTTAAGCGTATAACAGATTTTATCTTAAGTGAATGGTTTTTAAAGTTCAGTTTATGATCAGTTTGAGCATATCAGCGTATGGTTGACAAGATGATCATCAAAAGTTTACGCTAACACAGGAGTTAGCGTATCTCAATAAGACAACTTGCCATAGCATATTCTTTTAAGATAGCGTATTTTGGTATCTCTATCAAAAATATGCGTATCTTACAGATATACGCTCCAAACATATTTTTCGTAAAAACGAAAAACATGGAATACGGCTAAACCCTAAAGAGGGAAGCGTATTTGCTGACGTATTGACCCTAAAGAGGGATACGTTTTCTGAGTTTTGTTCTAACCAGAGCCCTAAAAAGAGAATAGTTATTTGTTCATAATCTGCGTCCTCACCATAAAGAGGTTTCAATGGCCGTTCACTACGTGAAACACGCTGACTGGCCGTCTTCTTGGTAGTGGCAGTATCGACGGCAGGATGAGATGACTCTTCAGGGGCTTTCCCCTTTCCTTTCGCAGCAGCATCAATCTTGGGTGCCATTAATGGAGATGGAGTTGAAGACGAAGAAGAAGAAGAAAGATCTTAAGTTTCTGAAAGCTTTTTTCTCTCTCGAAGGCAAAAGCTCTGGTAAAGAAATAAAATAGGTTTTGGAAGACCTATTTATAGAAGAAAGAAAGAAGTTCAAACGGCGGATATTCTTTAAACAAAATCCCTAAAGATTTGCACTGATATTGAGGAAGATAACAAACTCATGCCAGCGTGTCAGGACTTATTCTCACTTTAAAGTTCAAAGTAATTTCGAACTTTTGAAATTTATAAAGTTCGAAAACTTTGAAGGGGGTCTTGTAGGGTATGAAAATTATGACACGTTGACATAAGACTCAGTCCAAGTCATACGCTCAACGCCATACGCTCAGTCCAAGTCATACGCTCAAAGCCATACGCTCAGTCCAAGTCATACGCTCAAGGCCATACGCTCAGTCAAGGCCATACGCTCATCCAAAGGCCGTACGCTCAGTAAATATTTTATTATTTTCTGAGATGACAGCACAGCATATATTTAATAAAGGATGAATCTGACACTTCGTCTTTCGTGCAAAGACAGCTGTCCAATGGAGACTAGCCGTCGTATAGGTTTTCGAAGAGTCGGTTTTGTCTTTTACGAAGACAGCTCAGCATCTCTCATAAATGTAAAAGCCATCATTACTGTCAGTTTTGACAGTCTGTCAGCCATCATATCCGCAGTCACGACGCTCGAGAAGATTTTGTCAGTTATTGGAAAATATGGCGTATCAAAGAAGATTGATGATGGCCACGTGTCTACTTATTCAAACATGCCACGTGTCTACTCATTTAAACATACAACTCCTTTCCAACAAAGTGAGCGTATGGATCTCATACGACTTCTTCTAACAAAGCGTATGGATCTTATAAGACTCCTTCTCAACCAAGTGAGCGTATGGATTCCATACGACTCCTTATCAAGTGAGCGTATAGTTTCCATACGACTCCCTGTCAATAATGTGAGCGTATCAGCTTTATATGGTTCTACGCTGTCCAAGTAAGCGTATGCAAGACATGTGCCTTCAAAGCTAGCGTATGACTCTTCTTCTAAGGCAGCGTATCACAGCAGTTGTGTCCAAAATGATTTTCAACGAGCAGTTAACGCACGTTCTCACGTGTCCTGCACTCAGTTATCCACTTCTTCAGAAGTTATGCAACGTGGCATTCATGCCATCAATCTCTCCTGAATATGCTCTACTACTTTCAACCGCACGCTAATGTGTCTCCATCAGAATTTGCCACGCGTCCCTGCAGTTATGCACACGTCAAGTAACTACCTGAGCGTATGCTTAAGGATAGTTATTCTGAACTCTATAAAAGGGAGTTTTCTTCATCTTTATCAGACACTACAGTCAATTTCAGAGAGAACAGAAAGATTGCTCAGTTGCTGTCCAAGTTCTTCAAAGTTCGAGTTTTTTTCATCGCATCGTCCAAGGGATAAAGTAATCGTCTTCTAGATTAGATTCCTACAGTTGTAATTTTCTCAGATACAAAATAAATAAAGTGAATTTATTTATAGAAAACAAGTTGCTCTGTGATTCGTATTATGGAGTTACTGCCGAGGACCAGGCTTTGCCTTACGAGGATGTACTTGCGGGAAACCTCGTCTAGTTGTCTGTTTGCTTTAGACTTTTGAGAATAGTCATGTATTAGACTATGTATTTTGTAACTGGACCTGTATCCAGTTTTATATTTCAGACTTGTACTTGGACTTATTATTATATGAGATGACTTTTATGTTTGGAGCATTTATGACTCTTCTTTACTTATAGAACTGTTAGCACATTTAGTCTTATCTTGTTATCTCTAGAACAGCTTACTGTGCTTTATCTCAAGCGTAGGCTGGACATGACTCGGCCCGGCCCAACAATTTGGGTAGCGGGTCGTGACATATTTTTAGTGGTGGCCCATGCAGGTTCTGACTAAATTGTTTGGTTACGTTATTGTACCAAGCTTGCCTGCAATTAGGAACTTAAGGTAATTAGACAACATTAGGAATGACGCTTAGAACACCTAGAGGAATACTAGGATTGCAACATAGGAAACGCATCACATGCTTGCTATTATAATTAGATTTCCTTGTCTATGATTGTTTACTTTAAAGAGTCCTTATAAGTCCTTTTTATTTTTATTTAGATGGTGCTTACTCGTTCATCCCAGTATGTCATACCTGAGAATGGCACACTCCCTATCCAGTCTGCTGACCAGTTGACCGATATACCTCCACCTCTACCTATTATATTCCTCTACTCCACAGATCCACAAACCCAGATGCCTCAACCACCTTCAATATCACAGTCCCAACAGGACCCGATACTCCCACCACCACCTATCACTATACCTACCCAGGCTTCCGTCACACTCGACGGAAACCAACTGCTCACTCTGATCCAGGGGTTCCTAATAATTCATCAGGAGCAGACTACCCTACTCCGCCAGAACATGGAGCATTCTGAGGAACGTACCGTGGTCCCACCACCTGTAGAGCCACGGTAGAGAGTGAGGACGATCAAGGACTTCATGGGTCTGAACCCCAAAGAGTTCTTAGAGACTGAGGGCATAGTTGTAGCAGATGACTGGCTAGACTCAGTAGAGAGGAAGCTCCTTGGAGCTAGGTTGCCGAATGACCTCCAGGTCGAGGCAGCGGGATTTCTGCTGACAGACTTGGCAGGAGTCTGGTTCCGGAATGAGCCGTTATTCACGAGAGGGAGGGACACTTGGGATCAGTTCAAGACCCAGTTCAAGAAGAAATTCTTCTCGACCACCGCTAGGGTAGCCATGGGGCCACGATTCCAGAACATTCAGGAGGGGAACCATTCTGTCGACGAGTATGCGGCAGAGTTTAGTCGCCTGAGCCGTTTTGCTCCTAGTCTAGTTGCTGACCCTGAGGAGATGACACGTAGGTTTTGCTATGGTCTAGTTCCAGACATTGGCATTCTTATAGTGGCGAACGGTACGACTGACTATTACCAGATCCTAGAGTTGGCCTGCAGGTTCACGCTCAATATAACCCTCTTTCTGATCTATAAATTAATTTACGAAGATGCGTAATGTATTTGTCAAGAAATCGAGTCAAACTTCAACGAAAAACTATTTTTTTAACAGTTCGTAAAATAGTCCCCACACCCTGTTTGGAAGGCAAATTTCTGCTAATCTACCTAGAATTTAGGAAATCCCTTTAAAAAGAGTTAAGGACAACATAAACATGATTAAAACCATGTTACTAGTTTTAATTATAGTTAATTAGACATCAAGATAAATCAGTTTGATAATCAAGAAAAACTTGGCAAAAATAGTTTAGAAATTTAGAAAATTGTTCCACACAACGTGCGTCCCGCCAAATCGGACGACGTGGTCGCGATCCAAAGGCATCGAAAGCTGTATAACGGCTTCGTGGTCGTGTGGGCTTTGACGGAATTCGAATTGGTCGCGTGTGCGCGACGAATTTGATGCGTATCCGTCGAAATTCACCGTATCGTGCACTTTGCAAATTTCTCAATTACTTTGTGCACGCTCGTCAGATCGAGACGAAACTTGCACCAGCAGGACCGTATCATTTTTTTGGTCATGTATGCCAAGTTTGGTCCAATTCTGAGACAGTTGAATCGTACATCGTTTTGCGGGCCCCACGGTCCCACTCAACGGACGAATTTGTGCACGGCCCGCCGGAATCCAACTTTGGACATACGGTTGGGTTCATATCGGAAAACTGGATCCGTAGACATGTAGTTTGACGACTTTAGAGACCGTTGACTCTGACACGCTTTTCGGTGTAAAGTGGGTCCAACGGCGGACATCATTTTATCCGAAATTACCGTTTTGTCCCTGTGTCCAGAATTGGACTTAAGGACAGGCAATCCTAGCTAATTTGACTATCCTGAGAATATTGGTACTGTTTATTTCAGCATCTGGAGACTTCTGCATGTGTTGACTGATTGTGGCTCATTGTGTGGTATAGTATTGGTTTCTCCAGCTAAAGACCTCAGGCAAGTGCACTTTCTGATTGCTTTTCGATTCATAGTAGTCTTTTCATTTCATGTTTATACATATATCTTGCTGCTTGTTGACACTCTCGTCACACGGAGTAGTCGGAAGGGAAAATATCTTAGTAGACATGTGGACTACCCAGAACTATCCCCGTGCCTTTCGTGAATGCTAGCCGCTACACACGACACGTACAGTGAGCCTGATTTACCCCATAGCCGTTCACATGTCGAAACAGATATTTCACACCACCTAGATAGATGTCTTTTATTAATTTTTTTTCCTTTTTATCTCTACCGTGCCATGTCATCAGTTTTCTTTCCAGTTTTTATATCTCATATGTTATTTTCATGTCATGTTAATTCTATTGTGTTTTGCATTGCCGTCGGTTTGTGTACTTGTTCCATTCCTGACTGGAAACCATCATTTTTCAGGTTTAGCCGCAATTACTCTTAACACTGGGGAAGGCTTGGGTATGCTGAGGACAACCTAGAAATAGAAGGCAATTGTATCAATTTCATTAATTGTAAAATCTTGTATTTTCTTTAATTATAAAAGTTGTAAATGTTGTAACAAATTTAGAAATATGAATGAGCATCAAATGTTATATTTTGAGTATCTATTTCTTGCGGGCTTGACAGCGTTCTACAGCCGACTCTGCGGCGTAGGCTGGCTTGGACACGTCTCGTATCCGAAAAGCGGGTGCGGGTCGTGACAAGTTTTTGTGGTGGCCCATGCAGGTCCGTCTTCATAAAAGATTGCGAACTCGTGATGGTACGTTCGTCGTACTATTGCGAGCCTGCGTCTAAGAAATGCTCATTCACAATTAGGATTAAAATGATTTAGGAGAATAACTAGGACTAGGAGTCCCTTGTTCAAATTGACCGTTGGGTAGTTAAGGTTGTTAGATAGGCCATGCTATTCAGAATGCTTGCCAGGTCTCTATAAGACACACTGATACTTTTGATACGACATTGTGATCCAATGTAGATATACTATTCGCTTGGTATGTTAGATTTGCCTAGAATTAAGTCGTTAATTTTGATTTTGATAAACTGTTTAATTTTTTTTGCTCTATTAGATATAAACAACACATCATGAGTTATGATTGCCTATTTTAAATTCTGTTTTGCTGTAAGGAACTGGTTTATAATTTTGACTATGTTATTCATAAACGAGTCTCGAGTTAGATTTGATTTAAAGTTTTCCCTCAGCTATTGGATATATATATATGAGATAAAGATTAGGATGTTTTACTTCACTTGTCTTCAGATATTTCCTATTGACCAGTCTTTTGCTTTAAGGATTGATACTTATAGGCAGAGGTTACACTTTCTATCATAACCAATTAATTTGAACTCTAGCAGCTCCTTAAATTTCTTAGGAATATAGTTAGAGTATTTAAATGACCGCGATGACTAGACAGCAGCGCATTATCGCCAATTGTTTAAGAATGGATGGTGTGGGTTCACTGCAGCCAGCAGTGCACTGGCGAGGCATAACCCATAGAAATAAAATCATTCCGAAGAATCATAGTCTATGGAACATTGCTAAAACTATGTCCTAGTTGACCTTTTAGATCTTAGATACTCTTATGTCAATATAAGGTAGAGTGCCTGATAGCATATCACCTCTGAATCACGGAACCAAGGGTTTGTCGCAGCCAGAATATACGAGTAGGGCATAATTCTCGATGAAATGACTTCAGGCGTGATTATAAGTTTAGGATACTATAGGGAATAGAAAATGCCAGTGTCCCATAAAACCCAAAGCCAATACTAGTGTAAGTTCTGTAAGCCCGGTAGCATGTCTCCCAACATAGCCTTCCGTGGTCCTTGTGACCCATCGACGAGGTAACTGACCGACACTAATAGATTTACTTAGAATATAGAATCCAGAAGCCCATAACCCATTAGTCGACCAAGGCCTTAAGGATAATAGATAGTAGGATGACTGTATAGGCAAGAACACCAGGTAAGGCTTTAATTCTCTCAAACTCGAACTACTAGTATCTTTTTTCAAAAATCCCGCACACTTGTATTTTGACTCTCTTGACCAATGCTGCTATTACAGCCTAGTTTTTGCAAGCTTGCTTTTATCGAGCTTGATTCGAGACATATGTTTGTTGGGGACGCCCGCTAACATATTGTCTAATCAGAATCATTGTATTACGGTCTGATCAACCATGATACATTCGATTCGCTCTTCATTTTATTACCCTGCGTGGATTGAGATGTAGAGGTATCCAGGATCTCATCGGCGACATTATTGACAATTCCTTTTGAATTATACATCTGCCCTTGAATCACGTAATTGTATTCGATGACATCTTTCTTGAATTCCTTGTTGCTTATGTCTTTCACTAATTGGAAAGACGAACACTCGTAATTGATAGATAGAGAGTATTCCCATGGCTATGATAGTTGTATACGCAAGTGTAGCTACCATCGGCCAGCCCTGTGACAGGAACCTTGCCACCATATCCTAGCCTCTAAGGTGGGTAGACTGTAAGCCTTCTAAAATTTTAGGATGTACGAGGATTACCGATTGATTAGAACAATTTTCTATTAGGATCATAATTAGTGCCCCATAGACTCCCACTTTCCACCTAGATCATCTTATGTCCCCAGCCGTGTCATAAATATTTGGAGCACGAAATTAGCTGTTACCTTCCAGCAAATTTTATATGCAAGCTCTAGACGAGTCCACCTTCACCTAGGTATATCATGTCACGCTCAAACCCGTCCCCTTGTACTCTATTTTTGTGCTACGACTTTCAGGTAAAAATGATTAGACATAACCCTTACCGTAATACCGGTATACTTTTCGACTTCTATTAGAGCCTCAACCCCGACTCAATTCTCTCGACCCAATATATGGTTATGACCTACTCGAAGCCCACTACGCACATGCCACTAGAGTGCCACCCAATTGAGGCCTCATGTGTTACTTAAACACAAGAGTCACTGAAGGCGCATTTCAGGCTTATGGACCTAGATAACCAACCCGACTAGCAACTAGCTCAACTACTGGGAAGAAACCATATTCTAGGATACCCTAATCTAGTAGGAATAGTTCTATCATTGGGATCTTGTCTAGTCCATATAGATTGGAACCCAATGTGCATCCAACCAACGACTGATGTCCAAATAGAAAACCCAGGAAGCCCACAACCTTGATTTTCCAAATTTCGTTATATTGTGGAACCTTGTTTAGAATTTCGGGATCAAAATTTTCGTATTGCATGGATTGTAACCCTCCAAGAAACGAGGAGTTCTTTAATTTAGCAAGTAACTAGACTAGAGTAGTCCAATTTAGCAAATAAGTCAATAGGTTCATAAACTTCCTTCCTACCTACATCATTGGATACTCTATCGCTCTTGAGACTTCATAATTGCTCTCGATTATTCCTTCTTATCTTCACGACCTTCCTATTTCAGAGTGACGTATGGTTATATTTCCTTAAGCTACTTGTGTAAAATTTGCTGTTAAGATTTTGGATTACTTGATAGATAGGAGAGGATATAAGTGCCATATGCAGTAGATATTTATTGGTAGAAATTCTAGCAATTAGTTGAAAGATTGTAAAGTTTTAGCGACAGAGATTTGATGGAGTAGTGTGACCAAAGGTGGGTAGAAGTCATCGATGATTTGTAGTTACAAAATGGCTAGGAGGAGGATATCAATTATTTCGAGAAATTAAAATTTAAGGAGGTTAAGGTTACGATAGACTTTCTTTTTGAATTTTACGAATAGTTACGAATTAGAATTTCGAGGACAAAATTATTTTTAAGGTGGGTAGATTTGTAGCTCTCCTTCCCGGAAATACTGAAAATATTTTATTTTATTATTTATTGGATTTTAAATGGTGATTTTATGATTTATGAATAATTAATTAGATAATTAGATTAATGATTTTGAGAGAACCAGTTGTACTAAACTAGTCAGATTTGACCCGAGCCAAACCCAAATCCATGTGGACATGTAGTGCGACCAGAGACGTTGTTGTAGGAGGCATATTTATTATATATATATATATTCGTATTTTACTTTAAGGTACTAACAAATATTTTTCTAATTAATTGTTATATATTTATAATATCAATTTACTGATATTGTTGGAATATTAAATATAATATATATTATTTTACTAATTAAATTATCTTGGATATATATATATATATATATATATATATATATATATATATATATATATATATATATATATATATTTGCGTATATGTATGTATAAACGTATATAAATAGATGTATGTAAGTGCATATATATAAATGGATGTATATATACATTAGTTATAATATATATAGTAATAAGAAATGGAATAAGTAAAGGAAAAAGGAGAATGAATAAGAGAGAAGCAGTAGCAGGCCCATCCCCTACTTTTTCCAGCCCGGCCCAGGCCAAAACAGGCCAGCCGAGCTGCTAACTGCCGATCCCAAGTTCCCACACCCGACCCTTAGCAAAATACATATATATATATATATATATATATATATATATATATATATATATATATATATATGTTCAGTCGAGAGGAACAGAACCGTATTTATAAGCAAGAAATCGAGCGGAGTTCTCTCGAGAGCCAACCCTAGCGCCGCGTCCACCCTCCTCCACGAACGTTGGCGACCCACCCTGGGCCTGCGCGCCACCGCCGCGCCGGCCGACGTCGCGGAGGCAGCGCGCGCACGCGCGCGCTGATCAGGAAACGACGGCGACAATACCAGCAAGGTGCAGTCTTCGCGACGGGATTCCCGCTTCCTCGGTTGATCAAATCCAGACCCGTCTTCGCAGGTTCACACTCAATATAACCCTCTTTCGGATCCATAAATTAGTTTATGAAGATGCGTAATGTATTTGTCGAGAAATCGAGTCAAAACTTCGACGAAAAACTATTTTTTTAACAGTTCGTAAAATAGTCCCCACACCCTGTTTGGAAGGCAGATTTCTGCCAATCCACCTAGAATTTAGGAAATCCCTTTAAAGAGAGTTAAGGACAACATAAACAGAATTAAAACCCTGTTATTAGTTTTAATTATAGTTAATTAGACATCAAGATAAATCAGTTTGATAATCAAGAAAAACTTGACAAAAATAGTTTAGAAATTTAGAAAATTGTTCCACACGACGTGCGTTCCGCCAAACCGGACGACGTGGTCGCGAACTGAAGGCATCAAAAGCTACGTAACGGCTTCGTGGTCGTGTGGGCTTTGACGGAATTCGAATTGGTCGCGTGTGCGCGACGAATTTGATGCGTATCCATCAAAATTCACCGTATCATGCACTTTACAAATTTCTCAATTACTTTGTGCACGCTCGTCAGATCGAGAAAAAACTTGTACCAGCAGGATCGTATCATTTTTCTGGTCATGTATGCCAAGTTTGGTCCAATTTTGAGACAGTTGAATCGTACGTCGTTTTGCGGGCCCCACGGTCCCACTCAACGGGCGATTTTGTGCACAGTCCGCCGGAATCCAACTTTGGACATACGGTTGGGTTCGTATCGAAAAACTGGATCCGTAGACATATAGTTTGACGATTTTAGAGACCGTTGACTCTGGCACGTTTTTCGATGCAAAGCGGGTCCAACGACGGACATCGTTTTGCCCAAAATTACCGTTTTGCCCCTGTGACCAGAATTGGACTTAAGGACAGGCAATCCTAGCTAATTTGACTATTCTTAGAACGTTGTTACTGTTTATTTCAGCATCTGGAGACTTCTGCATGTGTTGACTGATTGTGGCTCATTGTGTGGTATAGTATTGGTTTCTCCAGCTAAGGACCTCAGGCAAGTGCACTTTCTGATTGTTTTTCGATTCATAGTAGTCTTTTCATTTCATGTTTATATATATATCTTGCTGCTTGTTGACACGCTCGTCACAAGGAGTAGTCGGGAGGGAAAATATCTTAGTAGACATGTGGACTACCCAGAACTATCCCCGTGTCTTTCGTGAATGCTAGCCGCTGCACACGACACGTGCAGTGAGCCTGATTTACCCCATAGTCGTTCACATGTCGAAACAGATATTTCACACCACCTAGATAGATGTCTTTTATTAGTTTTTTTCCTTTTTATCTCCACCGTGCCATGTCATCAGTTTTCTTTCCATTTTTTATATCTCATATGTTATTTTCATGTCTTATTAATTCTATTATTTTTTGCATTGTCGTCGATTTGTGTACTTGTTCCATTCCTGACTGGAAACCATCATTTTTCAGGTTTAGCCGCAATTACTCTTAACACTGGGAAAGGCTTGGGTATGCTGAGGACAACCTAGAAATAGAAGGCAATTGTATCAATTTCATTAATTGTAAAATCTTGTATTTTATTTAATTATAAAATTTGTAAATGTTGTAACAAATTTAGAAATGTGAATGAGTATCAAATGTTATATTTTGAGTATCTATTTCTTGCGGGCTTGACAGCGTTCTACCACCGACTCTGCGGCGTAGGCTGGCTTGGACACGTCTCGTATCCGAAAAGCGGGTGCGGGTCGTGACAGGAGCGTCTTCTGTCTTACAAGAGGCCGGCTTCTGTACACCTTGAGGGACCGTCCAAGCGTCAGGATTTCCAGCAGAGAGCACCGACACCGCACCAACAGACTTACCGTCCCCCTACACCACATCACCCGACCCTGCTAGTTAGAGCCCAGGGACCCCGACAGCAGCAGAAGGGAGCTATGTCTTCTTTCTATAGAAGACCAGGGCATGATTACTCCATCTGCAGAAAGAGGTTAAAGCAGTGCTTAGTTTGTGGGTCTGCCACCCATCAGATTCGGGACTGCCCAGTATCCAAGGGACCTAGAGGACCACTCCCGACTCAGCAGCAGAGGTTTGGACAACATCTGCAGCAGCAGAAGGGACCCCAGGGAAAGACTTATAGTCTACCTCTTGAGTCGGAGCCGGAGCAGGTTTCAGAGCCAGATTATTTGGCTGACGTCATCACAGGTCTTGTTTATTTGCATACTTTTCTTGCTCTATGCTTGTTTGATTCTGGTGCATCTCATAGCTTCCTGTCATTAGAGTTTATGCATAAACACCACTTAGTAGCTACACCTACCGAGGAGATGAGTAGAGTAATGACGGGAGGAGGACCAGTGCCCATTAGAGCCATCTATAGATGCTCTATTACTATAGTCGGAAGAGAGTTTAGGAGACATTTCTTTGTGATGCCACTCCCCGGTTATGATATCATATTGGGGATGGACTGGCTTAGCTATGCCCATGCAGCTATAGACTGTCATGAGGGTAGTATTTTGTTCAGTCCCCCAGGCACAGCATCATTCAGTATCAGGAGGACAGTGCCGAAGATCAGCCTAGAGCCGAACTGTTGTACGACAGTTGGGGAGATAGCACCGCCACACCCTATCATTAGGGAGTTTATGGATGTATTCCCAGAGGATCTTCCAGGACTTCCGCCTGACAGAGATGTGGAGTTCACTATAGATTTAGTACCGGGTTCATCACCAGTATCCCGGGCTTGCTATAGAGTGAACCCCAAGGAGGCCGTAGAGATGAAAGAGCAGATTGATGACCTATTGAAAAAGGGTTTCATTCGATCTAGTGCTTCTCCATGGGGAGCACCAGTGCTCTTTGTGCCTAAGAAGGATGGTACGGTTCGGTTGTGTATTGACTACCGGGCCTTGAATGCCATCACCATTAAGAACAAATATTCTCTGCCCAGGATAGATGATTTGTTCGACCAATTGAGTGGGGCGAAAGTATTTTCCAGGATAAATTTGAGATACGGGTACCACCAGGTGAAGGTCAGGGCAGCAGACATCCAGAAGACGGCGTTCAACACGAAGTACGGGCAGTACGAGTTTCTGGTGATGCCATTTGGTCTCACAAATACGCCAGTTGTCTTTATGAATTTGATGAATAAGACATTTCACCAGTATCTGGATAAGTTCGTCGTAGTATTCGTCGACGACATCCTGATATACTCGAAGACGCCGGAGGAGCATGCAGAGCACTTGTGGATAGTTTTGGGGATTCTGAGGCAGAAGAGATTGTATGCCAAATTGTCGAAGTGCGAGTTTGTTTTAGACCGAGTGGAGTTTCTCGACCATGTAGTTACTGGAGAGGGAATCTCGGTAGATCCCAGGAAGATTGCTGCAGTTGAGACATGGAAGGCTCCGATGTCAGTTTCAGAGATCATGAGCTTTCTGGGTTTAGCCGGCTATTATCAGAAGTTCGACCAGGACCTTGATAGGATAGCTGAACCCATGACGAAGCTGACACGTGTAGCTCCCCTTCCCGAAAATTTTTGAATTATTTTTTTCTACTATTTTTTTTATTTAAATAGTGAATTTAGAATTTTATAAATAATATATATAGTTAATTATTACGGTAGATGACTTTAGCCATAATTGAGTTATGAAGCACCAGACGACTAGGAATCATGGCACGGATAGTACAGTGGCGTGCTTTGACTAGTGTTTAGCCATGTTAAGAGAATGCCGAGCCATAGGAGTGTTCTAACTAGGAAAACCAGACCGAGTTATAACATGACCATTATAAATAAGTTTAATTAATTATTATTAGATTTATTGACTTTGCAGGAACCCGGTTGAACCAAGTTAGTCCGAACTGGGCCGAACCAAATCCAAGCCCAGGTAGGCATGTAGTGGGACCAAGTACGGCCTTGTAGACATGTTTGGTAAGTGCAAGTATTTTTGTATATATTTTTGGAATTGGTAATTATTTTCTAAATAATTGTTGTAGGTAGATTATAGGTATTAGTATTATTAATATCGTTTTACCATAATTGTACAATTTTCTCGACCCGGATAAAGGTGAATAGTATGGATTCACCAAACCACCATTTAATTATTTTAGTATTATTTTATTATTTGTGGTGATCAAATAGATATATTTATTCCTATTAGATATTATTAATATTGATTATAATTAGAATATTTTATTGTTTATGTGGAATTTGTGGTATACATATATGTATAAATACTAGGACATATATATTATATATGCATGTAAATATATTTATAATTTATTGATATATATATGTTATACACATATATATGAGGGTATGTGTACGTATATATAAATATATATGTATTATATATGTATGTGGATGAATATATAAATGTATAAATATAGATATATATTTATATATAAATATAGATAAATGTGTGTATGTGTATCTATATATATGTATACGTACATGTGTGTGTATAGAAATACATATATGCTAATTTCATTTAGCAATTAAACCAATTAAAAATCCAACAAAACCCCATTTGAAATAGCCCAGCCCAGCTGAAGGCCAACCCAAGCCCGAACGGGCCTCCCTGTTAAACCACAGCAGATTCCCCACAAATCTCCCTCACACGAACAGAACATGAACCCGAGACCCCCATCGGTTCAAAAATATACAGAACATGTATATATTTAGGGCCGATCGGGAGGAGTATTCGATCGAAACCCTAAAACCTTCGACGTGCCACCCTTCCCCAACCTCTGGGCGGCCACCCGCCGCCGTCGCCGCCGCCGCGCGCGGCCGGAGGCGGCCAGGAGCGCGCGTACAGATTCAATAGTAACAACAGTCGCATATAAGTGCGCCGACTTTCAGGTCAGATTTCTTCCTCCATGTTTGATCGTTTTGTAATCTACGAATTCCTACGCGTAGAAGATATGACCCCCTAGAGATCTTAACAAGTAGAATCCAACGTAGTCGAGCCATCGATTCACAAAATCGACTTGAAAACCTGACGATCAATGTCCAAAAAACATGACGTTGAAGCAGTGAACACCCTATTTTAGAAGGGTAATCCCGAGCCAGATATTAAGAGTTTTCGAAAACCAATTGGAAACAGTTCTAGATAATATATACGAGATTAAAACCTATTTTGTAGATCCAAATTTTATTAAGTAGGTACAAAGTTATTTGATTTCAAAAATCATGAAAAACTTGTTTTCGAAAAACTAAAAATTCACGAAAACCCTCTGATACCACGTGCATCCCGCTAAACTGGGCAACTTGGTCATGAACCGAAAGCATCAAAAGGTGCGTAACGGCTTCGTGGTCGTGTGAGCTTTGACGGAATTCAAATTGGTCGCGTGTGCGCGACGAATTTGATACGTATCCGTCAAAATTCATCGTATCGACCTATGTGCAAATTTTCCAATTACTTTGTGCACGCTCGTCAGATCGAGACGAAACTTGCACCAACAGGACTGTGTCATTTTTTTGGTCCTATATGCCAAGTTTGGTCCAATTCTGAGACAGTTGAATCGGAATACCATTTTGCGGGTCCTACGGTCCGACTCAACGAATGATTTTGTGCACGGCCCACCGAAATCTAATTTTGGATATACGGTTGGGTTTGTATCGAAAAACTGGATCTGTAGACATGTAGTTTGATGACTTTAGAGACCATTGACTCTAGCACGCTTTTCGGTGCAAAGCGGGTCCAACGGCGGACATCGTTTTTGCTCGAAATTACCGTTTTGTCCCGTTGTCCAGAATTGGACTTAATGTAGTACCCCGCTCCACGAAGGCACTAGATAGACAGAAAGATCGGATTGCTGGCTCTGCAGCAGAAGACGATTGATCTGGGTGAGTGGACAAAGACTCATTTTATGATTCGCTTGCGCCTAATAAGAATCTGAGCTTTTGAATGAATATTGTTGCTAATAACAGGATGCTAGACTTTGAGTATGCTTATAAGAGAATTCATATATTGTCTGCTAAGAAAGAGAACGGTTTCCTGCTTGAAAAGAAGATGGAATTGTTTATGACTTGCTCGATTGATGCATAATGGTTTCATTTGATATTGCATGTGCATTGGGGTATCCACTTAGTGACGAGCTGAACCCTAGAGAGTCACATCGGCTAGCGACGAGCTGAACCCATGCGAGTCACAGCAGTTAGCGACGAGCTGAACCCAAGAGAGTCACAACGGCTAGCGACGAGCTGAACCCATGTGAGTCATAGCGGTTAGCGTCGAGCTGAACCCATGGGAGGCACAGCGGCTAAGATGGAAATGATATGTTAGTTTTCAAAGATATTTTCAAAAGAAATGTAAACTGACTCTGTATGCATAAAATGAACATAGGTAAAGAGTAGCAAGATCACATCACAAGAAAATAGTTTCTCACTAAATGATCAGTGATCGTTTCAGAAGAATGTAGCTCCTTTGTTCACAATTCATCAGTATGCTAATATACTGACCTACCATCAGTCTGTATGCAGGTGCACTATGCATCGAGAAGGATAGTCCGAAGCGATAGCCCGAGCCTCATCCTCAGGAGCCAAAAATTAGAAGAGATGCCAATAGATGACATCTGTTGCAAGAGTTTGGTTTTGTATATAAAGGGATGTAATGTATGGGAACGGGATCATTGTAATCTGTAAAGTTCTGAGTATCAGAGAGAAATAAGAGCTTGTAATCTGTTCAAATGAAATCAATAAAGAGAATTGTTTCTTATTACCATTGTGTTAAATGCTTGTATTATGAAATATGTTCGCTGCTGCTTCAATTATCTGCGATACGTTCTGCTGCGTATTGTCAACATTGTCTATCTTGTCTTGTTCCAGGTCTTGGCCTTGTGCAAGCGCAACTTAGGCTTGCACGGAATCATGCCTTAGCGAGGACGAACGGTCTCACAGAGTCCGAAGCGAGGATGAAAGGACTCTGCGGGATCGGGCGTGACACTTAAGGACAAGCAATCCTAGCTAATTTGACTATTCTGAGAACATTGGTAATATTTATTTCAGCTTTCAAAGACAGTTATGATGACTTGGACTTTCCGACTTATTGATTGACGATACATTGTTGGTTCTCCGTACAACCCCCAGGCAAGTATACCTTGCCAACTTGTACAGTATAATTTATATGCATGTTCATCATCTCGCTGCGGTTTTTTTTCTTACATTCGTGATTGCTTTATTCCATGTCTAGTACATTCGTCTTGTTATAGTTTTACCTTACATGTTTCTGGTTGCCTGTACATTCTCGTTCCTTTCTGTTATAATATTTCTATCAGTTACACTGTGTTAGTTTCGTATGTAATTCTTGATAGAGTCGTCTAGTCCTACACCACGATTCCCTCGACTTGATTATAACTTGACTTGACTTGACATGACTTGAGTAGGACTTGACTTTGATATTCTATAGATTGTGAGTACTTACCTTGACTATGGTCTATAGGATTTTTTATACTAGGATTGGCTATCGTCTTGGTCGTGAGTACTTGCCTTGACTGCGATTGAGACACTATAGATTGTAAGTACTTGCCTTGACTGCAGTCTATAGCTTTGACCTATTAGCCATTTCTAGTATGGCATGCCAGTATCTTAGGATCCTTGTGTTTAGATCTTGTGGCTTGGTTCACTTTGTTTCGTTGGATATCCTTGATTGTTCCTTACTTCTTTGTATATTTGTACTGTTACATGTTGGCTTGTATATTATGTATCCTGCTAGTCCTCTGAGGACCTGATGATCTCTTCAGGTTTAGCGATTGTATGGAGTTAGTTAGCAGAGCGAGATGGTAGAGGATTGCGATGCATGATACAGGTATTTGCTTGTGATATTTCTTTGTTATCCTCTCGTGCTTTATATTCAGTACCATGATATAATCTGCTTATTTATAGACTCATATCATTCTTGGAGTCTAATCGAACAATATGCTAATGGGCTGCAGACCATGAACCATACCTGTTCATTCTTGTTTATATAATTCCTGTGGATTGAGATATAGTTTAGATTAGACTTGATACCATGACCTTGACAGCTTATACGTACTCGAGTCGGGCTGTAGTCCGCTCGATACGTAGCTGGCTTGCTCACGAGCTCGCGTCCGAAAAGCGGGTACGGGTCGTGACAACGCGAAAGGACGCATAGTATATTTGGTCAGAGGACTGTCAGGCAGTGTTTGAGGAGCTGAAGAGGAGGCTGACGACCGCTCCAGTTCTGACATTACCTTCAGGATCTAGAGGTTTCACCATATACAACGATGCTTCGGAAAAGGGGCTAGGATGTGTCCTACAGCAGCATGGGAAAGTAATTGCTTATGCATCTAGGTAATTGCGGACTCATGAGCGGAACTATCCTACCCATGACCTAGAGTTAGCTACGGTGATCTTTGCACTCAAGTTATAGAAATATTACTTATACGGAGAGCGTGTGGAAATCTTTACTGACCACAAGAGCTTGAAGTATGTGTTCACGCAGAAAGAGCTGAACATGAGGCAAAGACGATGGTTGGAGTTGATGAAGGACATCAACATCGATTTACAGTATCACCCCGGGAAGGCAAATATGGTGGCGGATGCGCCGAGCAGGCATCCGATGGCATGGTATCTGATGATAGATCGGCATTTACGGAAAGATCTGGAGAAGCTCGGTATCGAGATAGTTCGGCCAGGATCAGTGATACAGATGATGGCGCTTGACATTCAGTCAGGTTTGATAGAGCAGATCAGGGAGGCACAGTCTACAAATGAGAGCCTTCGCAGACTTCGAGCCCAGGCTTTAGCAGGATTGCTGGATGACTTTACCGTAGCAGAGGATGGATCCTTGAGGCATGGCAGCCGATTGTGCGTGTCGAAAGAGAGCTGATAGAGGCAGTCTTGCAGGAGGCACCCCGATTGAGATATTCTATTCACCCTGGTGCTAACAAGATGTACCGTGACTTGCGGGAACATCTTTGGTGGCACGGAATGAAGAGAGATGTATCATGTTTCATTTCGAGATGCCTAGTTTGCCAGCAGGTCAAGGCGGAGCGCCAGAGGCCAGCTGGTCTGTTGCAGCCGTTATCTATTCCCGAGTGGAAGTGGGAACACATTACGATGGACTTCATCTCAGGGTTTCCTCGTTCCCAATGAGGGAAGGATGCCATTTGGGTCATCGTGGACAGGCTGACGAAGTGTGCGCACTTCATACCCTTCAAGGTGGGGCTTTCCACCGAAAAGTTGGCGGAGCTATACATGCAGCAGATAGTGCGCTTGCACGGAGTACCAGTGAGCATCGTATCGGACAGAGACAGCAGATTCATGTCCCACTACTGGAGGAGCTTGCAGGAGGAGTTGGGCAGTCGGCTCAAGTTCAGTACGGCGTACCACCCGCAGACAGATGGGCAGTCCGAGAGGACGATACAGACGCTGGAGGACATGCTGAGGACTTGTGTGCTGGACTTTGGCGGATCATGGAAGAGCCATCTGCACTTGGTAGAGTTTTCATACAACAACAGCTACCAAGCCAGCATCGGTATGTCTCCTTTCGAGACACTATATGGACGACGATGCCGTACACCGCTCTTTTGGGATGATGTTGGGGACAGAGTTATGCTTGGACCAGAGATGATCACGGATGCAGCAGAGAAGGTTGGGATGATCAGAGACAGGCTCAGAGTAGCTCAGGACAGGCAGAAATACTGGACCGATGCTAGTCGCAGACCGATGGAGTTCGCTGACGGTGATATGGTGCTAGTGAAGATTGTAGGATCGATTGTAGAAACGAGTTGTAAAGCGCAATACTCTAGAGGGGGGTGAATAGAGTAGGCAGCGAAAATTAACTAATTAAAAAGTTAGTAACAAGATCACAGATAATATATCACAGATATGTAAATAAAAAGTAGAGAGTAGAGAGCAAACGCAAACACAAGGATGTATACTGGTTTCCCTCTTGTGAGGACTAGTCCAGTCGAAAGAACTCTAGCTTCCAGTTGAATCCACTATGGAAAATCACCACAAGTTTTCATCCGAAGATCTTGTAACTTCTACAACGCAAGCTTTGATCCGAAGTACTCGACCAACTTCAATTGTGAAGTGTATAACTTCAATCAAGCCTCCGATTACAACCACTCTGAAACTTCTAGACTGTACCGTACTGGCAAATCGACTAGAGGATTGTAACTGGCTTGGGATTTGAAAATGAAAGCTCAGAACACTTTGGAAGAAGTAGTAGGCTTATAGAGAAGAGATATGAAAGTGAATGAGTGAGTTGAAATGATCGAAATCCTTCTCTATTTATAGTTTTTCCAAAGGCAGAATTCTGACAGAATTCGGGCAGAATTCGGACAGAACTCTATGAGAAAATCTCGGTGGGATCCGTAACTGCAGGAAGACCAAGTTCAAAAAGCAACGTTCACTAACCGAACTCTGGTCGAACTCTGGCCGAATTCTGGCCGAACTCTGGCCGAATTCTGTTGGAGTTCTGTCAGGGTTTTTGCAAATTGGTTTTGGGCTTTTTGAAAAGTCAAACAGTTAGGAAGTAGTTTGGGCTTTTGTAAGTGGACTTGTTTTCAAAATGAAAGGGTATTTTGAAAACGTTTCTTGGGTAGCCTATTTGCCAGTACGATGCAGTGTGCATCGTATTCCTAGACTCAATAAATATGAAAAATACATTGATGAAATAGGAAAACCAAGAGCCCTTTGATGATGCCTTTCTTCAAATATTTGAGCAGACTTGAAGACGCCTTTTTCACTGACGGCGGTCGTCCAAAGATAAATAGATCTAGAAATCTGAATACCTTTCGGGGGCTTCGCCCCCGAACCCCTGACGGGGGGCGCTGCCCCCTCGACCCCAACGGAACCTCCGATGCGAGGCCCCGGATAGGTCGTTAGGCGGTTCAGAGAAATCTTCTTGTATAATGCCATCTTTGGCCCATCAATAATTCTCTATTGCATATGTCCTGGTTTGACAAAACTTGATCATGCTTACTGCATGTCTACAAATACATGTTAGATAAACAAAACCAATATGATACAAGCATAGCAATATGTTATAGAACGTTTAGGACAATGCTAAGTTTAAGTAGCAATATGATAGTAATTATATGAATATTAGTGATGTCATTATGTTAAACTTAATTGATTAGCCATATTCAAAAACATGATATAATTATTGGGCTAACAAAGATATCACCTACTAAAGGGACGATCCGGTTCGGACGAGGAGGGAAGCTGAGCCCAGATACATCGGGCCGTTCGAGATACTTGGCAGGATCGGAGAGGTAGCTTACAGGGTTGCACTTCCACCCAACCTAGCAGGAGTTCACGATGTCTTTCATGTGTCTCAGCTGAGGAGATATGTTCCGGACCCCATTCATGTGCAAGATCATTCAGAGTTGGAGATTGGACCGAGCCTTGCAGTTACTGAGCAGCCAGTGGAGATATTAGACAGGAGGGAGAAGAGGCCGAGGAACAAGGTTATACCCTTAGTACGAGTAGCTTGGAGCCGTCACTCTCCGGGTGAATCTACTTGGGAGAGGGAGTCGGACACGAGGGAGAGATATCCTTACTTGTTCGACCCAACCGCTGCGAGGGAACCACCCGTTCCCGCTTGATACCTTAGAGGTTAGTTTCGATCGTAGCCTTAGTCATTTCTTGCATTGCTTGTTATGTTAGAAAATTGTAGGGTCTTCAATCCTTGTGAATTTCGAGGACAAAATTTTTTCAAGGAGGGAAGACTTGTCAGTCCCTGTTTTTCAAAAATTGATTTAATTAGTATTAGTTAGTTGCTAATGACATGTTTAGCTTTAAAATAATTTATTATGATTTTAAAAAAATTTCTAGAATTTTTAAATAGTTTTTAAGTTAAAATATATCATTTTTTAATTAATTAAAATGTTTTAATATCGTTTTGTAATATTTTAAATTATTTTTATATCAGTTTGTAATTATGTCAATTGTTTTAAATAGGTTATGCAAATTCATTTTTTGCATTTATTTAGGGGAGGGACTATACTGCAAAGTCCTAAACTACAGGGACCTAGCTGCTAACCTACCTACCCCCCCCCCCACGTTCTCTCTCTCCTCTCACTCACCTACTCCACGATGACCGCCAGCTGCCGATGACCGGCCAGCTGCCCCACTATTTTCGGCCGACCCAAGACCCTAACCGACCTCCTAACCCTATAAAAAGGACCCCCAAACCAAACCCTAACTCTAGCTCGCCACTACGACCACCCCGACCCTTTCTTCCCCGACGAAAACCCTAACCCTAACCCTATCTCCGGCGACCCACAGCGCCACCTCTCCAGCCGTCTACACCGCCCCCAACCACCACCACTCGACGTGCCACGCCGAGCTGGACCCAGCGCCACCTAAGCGCCATCGCCACGACGCCCCTAGCCGCTGTCAGCACGCTCGATAACCCCCAGTTCGCCTGACACGTGAGTAACACTCAAGAAACTGTGTCGTACGTGTCTCGAACTCACACACGTGGTTCGCCCGGACACGACAACCCCAACCATGTGCTCAGACATGTATTTTAGGACTCGTGCGTGTCGTGCTTGGCCCTGATACAAGACTCGTGTCCCTAACTGTCAGGACACGAGGATAGGAGAATAAAATTCGAATTAAATAACGGGTTCGGATTTGTTTTATCGGGTTTAAAACCCATAACCTAAAAACCTAAATAACACTAAATTAAACCCTACCCCTAACACACAGCGCGGGCTGACCCCCTGGCCAGCCCAATCGAGCCCAAGAACCCGACCCCCCTGGGTCGAGTTCGAACCCCCCTGTTCTGTTTTTGTTTTATTTTTTGTTTTATTTTATTACATATATATATATATATATATATATATATATATATATATATATATATATATATATAT
The DNA here is from genome assembly GCA_029216955.1 of Iris pallida. Classification (NCBI taxonomy): domain Eukaryota; kingdom Viridiplantae; phylum Streptophyta; class Magnoliopsida; order Asparagales; family Iridaceae; genus Iris; species Iris pallida. The sequence goes on from JANAVB010022593.1 coordinate 9,022,377, forward strand.
ATATATATATATATATATATATATATATATAAATGTATATATATATATATATTAAATATATTTATATATATATGTATATATGTATTTAAGTATATATACTATTATATATATATACTGTTATATATGTATATATACAGTATTTATATATGTATATATATATTCTATATTTAGTATTTGGGCCCAATTATGTCTAATACATTTAGAGTCTGTACAAGTCATATTGGACTTGATTCATGGCTCTGGGTCCTGTATCTGGACTTCGGTTCATTTCGAATACATGGACAAAAATAGTAAATAATTAGTTAATTATTTTCCAAAAACTGTTGCTTGCTGTTTTTGAATTTTTATATATATTTTAATTCCAGTAAAAATTGGAAAAATTATATTTAAATACTCTGTTAATTTAGACAATTTATTATAATTTTTCCAGCATTTATTAAGTGCTGTTGGCATTTTATAAAAATAGGAAAACAGAATTCATTTTCAGTATATTTATGTTAGCTGATTTTTAATAAATATTTATGAGAGTTTATAAATTCCAGAAAAAATTAGTATAAATTTCTATAATTAACAAGGATCATTTTTGTACTTTATTTTATGCAAAATTGAGCTTTTTGTCTATCTCAAAAATTGTTGGAACATAGTGTACAGTTGATTTAGTTATTGAATAATTACGACTTTCAGTGTTTTGTGTTGTTTTGAGTTATAGACTTATTGGACCTCACCCCGCACTAGTGTAAAGGTCCTAGAAAGTTAGTTAGAGTATTGTGTCACTCCACATTGGTCTCCTATGCTAAAGTCACCATTTGGCTAGGTGTCCAGTTAGAAAGTCGCGTTGCACCACTAGTGTTTAACTAAGTGTAAAAACTAAGTTTATGTATTTATTTCTACAGTGACGAGTTACCAGGCATCTATAGCATTTTTATTGCTGCTTTACTTTGCTAAAGGCAAGTACTTTCTACAAACTTTACATACTGTTACAATAATAAACTTCGAATCCAACCATGTTAAATGCTGATCATTGGGGTAGCAAGTTAAATATTCACATATTGTACTTTCAGTCACAACCATGCTTAGAACAGTCTTTATATATCTCTCACATGATTAGAATCTGGGTTATGGGGAAACTGTTAGTAGCGTACGTGTAATGCCTGTGGTTCGTATTACGTATTTCTGGAATACGTGTACGTATTTATTCTTGTATTGCATGATTTCTTGTTTAGTTTTCTTCATGGCTCGGCTTGGTTTATTCTTGGCCCGGGTTGGTTTGGTTCGGTTGGGATTATTTTGGTTCATCATGAACCATGGATAAACCCCCTATCTACCACCACCTTTGATATTTATTGCCATTTCTTACTTCTCTCTCTTTATTACTCATCTTCTTCTTCCCCATTACTTCCTTACCTACCAAGGAGAGGGAGAGAGAGAGAGAGGTCTAGGCAAGTGCACCTTGCCACCACTTGAGAACCACTTTTTATTTGTCTATTAGCTAGATTAGGCCATGGTGATCAACATTAGAACTTGACATTTTGTGATTTGGAGTCTCCATTGTTCTAGATCTAAGTTTCTTCTACTTTCGGTTTTGCATGGTTTTGATCTATTTAAGTTGTATTTTTATGGGTTTTGATGTTCTTATGTTGGAGAGGATTGAATTTCACCCAAGATAGAACTTTACAAAGTTGGTTTGGACTTATTTTGACCAAGTTATGGACTTTTGAAGCTTTGGGTTCAACCTATAGAGTTCTTGCTGTTTGGAGAAGACAGTGAGCAGTGCACGAGCTTTTTAGCTTGTGCCACTGAGTTGCGTGCGCTCTTTAGCGCAGCGCAGTCCCCATACGCTGCCTTTTGGGAGCGTATGACTCGCATACGCTCGCTTGCTTGACAAGGAGTCGTATGGACCCCATACGCTGCCTTTTGGGAGCGTATGACTCGCATACGCTCGTTTGCTTGACAAGGAGTCGTATGGACCCCATACGCTGCCTTTTGGGAGCGTATGACTCGCATACGCTCGTTTGCTTGACAAGGAGTCGTATGGACCCCATACGCTGCCTTTTGGAAGCGTATGACTTGCATACCCTGACCTGAGCGTAGCTTGACCTGAGCGTATGACCTGAGCGTATGACTTTTGCACTGAGCGTATGGCCTTGGCTGACTTGGTCTTATGTCAGCATATCACTTTGGTTTTATTTTCCTTAAGCTTGGCTCTTCTATAGCCCTGTATATTGATATTTTATTAGATATTTAACGTCCATTTTATATCCTTACGCCTTTTGTCCTGAACTTGACAATCACGAATTTATGTAATATGGTTGGAAAGGATAACTGAGCCTGACACGATAGTGACCCGTAGTGGTGCACTCCTGACATGAGTAACCTGACATGACCTGATAGTGGCCCGTCGTGGCGCACTCCTGACAAGTACACTTGGCATGATAACCTGACATGATTATCTCGAATAGCTGTTGCGACGGCTACTTGATATGACATGACATGTATAATAACCTGGACACCGTAGGCGATTGTGCTTGTATAAATAAACCAGTCCTGTCTTGCATCATGTCTAGGATAGGGACTCCTGAGTACCACGGTCAGGAGTACCTACTGAAATGGACTAAGGCTAACAATTAGAATAAATCCAGTAGTCATGAAGAGATTTCCCAGCTACAGACAATCCCGTTATCTGGGCGCCCCACTTGGGATCTGTAGCATGCCGTCGAGTAGGGCACATTTCCAGCACACTGTTATGTGTTGCCCCCTCTAAGTCACCTAAGGGTACATGCATTTCCTGGACGATGTACCCACTTGAATTCAATCCCTAATTGCGTCCGGATAGCCTGGATGGTCTGCAGGGCTTGTGGCTGTGGAATAATCTCACTGCATCTTGCTAGTAATTAGGCCTGTGATAATCCTAGTTAGTTAACTATCAAGCCGTGCTCTTTGCTTGGCCGTGATTGATTGGATGGAGTCTAGTCCAGCTTTGTCTCGTCCCGATCCTGTATAAGGTTATGACATGACATAATTACTTGTGCTTTACTTTAATTCAATATCAAGATTGTTACATGTCCTGAATCCTTCTTTTATCTTGTCGATAAATGGTGAGAATTCCAAGTTCTGCTCAGACGAAGGGTTACAACCCCGGTCCTTGTTTGGTTTACGGGTTGTAACCTGGTTATCTGAATAGTCCCATGGTTATCTCATCGTATATCATCCCGTCATGCTTTTCTTAAAATTACTGTCTTCTATTATGTAATTATACTCTTGTGCTGATTGCTGGTTTTAGTTCTTAAGTGAAGCTTCCTTTGTGGCACTTGCTCTTTCTGGGGTCTGACCCAGCTGGTTTTGTATGGCCAGATACCAGAGCAGCTCCAGAGGATCTACCGGTTTTCCAACCCGATGGTGAACACCAGGCGTAACCAGGGCAACGAGTGGGTTTATTTTTGCTCTCCCACTCTATTGTAAAATTATTCTTTTGAGGCATTTAGCCGCCGAGCAAGTGTTAGCTCGTGTACATTTTACTTACTGTCTGCCTACGGGCTGTAACATGATTGGCAACCTAGGGTTGATCATGTATGACTAAAACTCTTGCTAGTCCTCACATTTTGTAACGACTAGCTTCATGATCAGCTGAATATGTAATGTTTGGGACGCCTTACTATTGTATATTTGGTGATCTTACATCTTGTAACGTTTATCTGCTTACTTGTAATTGAGACAATAGGCTATTTTATGACCTTAAGAGACTGATGGATTGTAGTGAAACCCTCACATATCTAGACAGCCGTGACCGTATAGCGGTATGGATTCCATTCCGTTATACGTAGCTGGCTATGTATGCCCCCGCTCTCCAGTATTCTGGTTCTGGGGCGTGACATGGTTTAAGTGGTGGCCCATGCAGGTCTTGTCAATCAAGAAATGTGAGGGTTAACCGAATAGATGTCTCAATCAGTACTCGCCCTTGATCTCTGCTCGTATCCTCTTGATTCCTGAAAATTCTTGTCCTGATCACATGCTTGCAATCGTTGATCTGTCCTGGTCCTTTCTTATTATTCCCATGTCGTCTTCTTCAGCGGCATTGTTCGTGGTCCTACCGACCAGCAAGGCGGATCACCTCCCGTGGACCAGCAGCAACCAGAAGATCAGGCCCAACAATCAGGAGCAGCCTCCCGAGTCGTACCTACTGAAGGAGAGCCGCCAGTTCAGCCAGTACAGCCTGCAGAGCCTGATGATAGCACTTTGGTGGGTCTCATCAGATCATTGTTAGCTTCCCAAGATCGCCGAGGCGATGCCTTGCACCAGGCAGTGGAAGATGCTCTGAACAGAGGCGGTCATCCAAGGAACAGTACAGCAAACAGTTTCAAGTGCCTGAACCCTCCATTCTTCGATGGCAGTGAAGATGATATCGCTGCTGACGCGTGGCTCCAGGATACAGAAGTCATTCTAGAGGCAGCCAGAACCCCAGAAGACGAGAAGGTGGCCGTTGTGCGCCTGCAGTTATTAGATCTTGCCCGCAGCTGGTGGGCAGCACAGGTGTAGGCCTTTAAAAATGACAGTCACGCTGAGTTGATCAGGACAGAGTCAAAAGTCACGCTCAGTTGATCCAGACAATATTTACAAATCATGCTGGGGAGACAGCTCATCATTTGTCAGAGAGTAATTATGACTGACAGCACAACAGTCGAAGAATGTCTCTTCGTATGCCACGTATGCACAGAATTCGAGAGATCACAGCCGTCTATTGCGTGATTTTCGAAATCTTCTTCAGCAAGACTCAACCTTTGTCAAGTTGGCGTACCAAAAGAGCTTCTTGTCATTTAATATGATTGACAAAAGCAATCACTACCAGAGATTTTGTGTCAGTCGAGACACGCTGAATCAAGACAGCTGGCAGTTCTATCCCAAATCTGCGTGTATTCTGAAGTTTTCTTCCTCAAGTCTGCGTGGATTCTGAAGTTTTCTTCATCAAAGTCTGCGTAGATTCTGAAGCTTCTTGCCCCAAGTTTGCATGGATTTTGAAGCTTTCTACCCCGAGTCTGCGTGAATTTCGTCTTCACCAAGTCTGCGTGGATTCTGAAGCTTCTTGCCCCAAGTTTGCGTGGATTTTGAAGCTTTCTACCCCGAGTCTGCGTGGATTTCGTCTTCAACAAGTCTGCGTGGATTTCATCAAATTGGAGTACGTGGCAGCCATACCACTGATCTCTCGCCTGCGTGTCCTGTAACTTGCACACGACTCATGCATGATTGCCATGTGTCCAACAGTTACAGGCCACGTCCATTAACTGCTCACAACCTTGCGTATGTTAAATCCTGCATGATTTTCAACTAAGCACAGGCTGTGAAGACAGTTATCTTTTCAGTTATTATTTTTGACTCTATAAATAGAGTTCTTTTTCTCATTCATTGTACGAAGACATAGTTATCTACTGTCAAAATTTTGAGAGCTTTTCTTCTTCGCATAGTCCAAGGGATAAAGTGATCGTCTTCTAGATCAGATTCCCACAGTTGTAATTTTCCCATATACACAATAAATAAAGGAATTTATTTATGGAAAACAAATTGGCGACTCTGCTGGGGAAAACCATTTCCTCTTCTGAGATGGCAACAACTCAATGCGATACTTCGTCAATCGGCTCGACGAAGAAGGTGATGACGATCCAATTCGATCAACTCGCCTATGAAGAAATACAGCGGGCTAAGAGTGGTAAGCCCACTATAGCCTCCATCATCACTGCCAAGTCGAAGGGACACTCTATCTATGTCCCTAAGAATCAGTTGGCAGCCAATGGTGAAGTCTCTGCCACAGTGTCTGCTCCTAACACTGGCAAGAACTCTACTGCAAGCACGCACACTCTTGTGCGCTCGAAGATGACAGCAATCAAAGATCACGCTAACAGTACTGGCTCCTTAGCCAAATCTGTTCCAGTGTGTGTCTCCAATGTTGAAAGTCACGCTGACAGTACTGGCTCCTTAGCCAAATCTGTTCCAGCGTGCAATTTCAACCTCAAAAGTCACGCTGACAGTACTGGCTTCTTAGCCAAATCTGTTCCAGTGTACAATTTCAACCTCAAAAGTCACGCTAACAATACTGGCTCCTTAGCCAAATCTGTTCCAGCGTGTATTTCCAAAGTCAAAAGTCACGCCAACAGCACTGGTTCTTTAACCAAGCCTGTTTCAGCGTGTATTTCATCTAAGAAGAATAGCTCTTTAGCTATCTCTTCCTCTTTGCCAAGTTCTACCAGAACTGGGGGTGGTCTTCCACACAAAGTCCCTTCGAAAAGAAATAACTCTTTAGTTGTTTCTTCTGCTCCTGTAGTTTTTACTTCAGGAACAGCTTTGACTGACAATTTTGTTAGTCAAAGAAAAGGAGATGGTCTTTTGAATACTCTTCCTTCTGGACATTCTATGTCTCAAAACTTGAATGAGTCTAAGAAGAAACATTCCTTAATGTTTTCTTCTATGACTTCTTCGAATTGGGCACAGAATTTGTCTAGAAAAGGTCTGTTACCAACTCCTAATCAAGGGGGTGGTTCAACTCTTCCTTCTCTGCAAATATCCAGATCAATGGAAGGAAAACTCCATGTGTCCAAAACCAATGTGTTACCTCCAACTGATCTAAGAACAAAAATTAACACTTCTGGTGTTAAGAAACCATTCCAGTTGGAAACAAGGATAAAAGATCCAGATGCAGAGTATGCAAGAAACTATGTGGCTCATATTAATCATTCTCTATATAATCAAGAGCCGTCAAGACCCAAGAACAGGAAATATACTCCTCAATCTTCACAAACAGATTTACGAGAATATCTTCAACAGAAGAGAAGAAGCGATTCTGTGTCAAAGGACCATACTGAATGTGACTTCTATCCAAGAGTCATAATTCAATGCAGATGTCAATCAATGGCTCATGATCATGTTGATCATGAATGTGACTTCCAGCCAAGAATCACAATGCAATGCAGATGTCAAACAAAACGACAATCTGTCTTCAATCGGATTTAGTGTGAACCTATGCCTGATGAAGATGAGCCTTTGTTTGCTTCTGTCAATATGACCTCTCGGGATGCTGGGGGTAGAGTTGATAGTCCAGATGGAGTATATAGAAATACCAGAGTAAGAGTCCTGGCCTCTAGTCAAAGAAATTTGATCTCTGAAGATGATTCTGAATTCCTTGGAGAATCTAACTTCCCACCTCTTCCTACTGGAGATAGTTCTCCTATAATTGACTTTGATGCACAAAGCAATGATTCAGAACAAACAATATCTACCAGTTCATTAATAATTCCTCGTACAGTCACAACTTATATGGTTGATGGGAATACTGATGAACCTTCTTCTTCCTTGACTCCTCAAGATCAAAGAATTGCTTCTTTGGAACAACAAATGAAGTCTATGGCTGATACTATGAAGTCGATGTATGAACTCATGGCAACACAGATGCAAAATCGATAGACTGTACCAGATGCCATACCAACTGACACTGATATGAGTCCAGTACAAGTTCCTCCAGTAGTACAATCTAATACTCCTGGACCAGCTCAACCAAACCCTAGTCTCTCTGGAGCTGGGGGTAGTGCTTATAATGCTGTTCCTCCTCCCAACTATTCTCTACAAGTTACAACTCCATAATCTTCTGGAATTGTTAATGAAGAATTGAGGAATCTCAGAACTCAATTCGAGGCATTCAAACAGAAAGATGGTTTACAAAGGTTAGGCATCAAACAACCTTATCCGATAGAATGGAAGCAAGTATCGTATCCTCCTAAATACAAGCCTCCTACTATCTCATTCTATGATGGAACCACTTCTCCAAGTCAGTTCATTAATCACTTTGAAGTGATGACTGATCAGCTGCAACCAAGCGACGCCCTCCTTACTCGGGTGTTTATTGGATGTCTCAAGGGAACGGCTTATGAATGGTATAGAAGTCTCCCAGATGGGAGCATTACCTCATTTTTCGGTTTCAAACAGATGTTTCTTGAACGGTTCTATGAAGGGGTCAATGACATGACTATGTCTGCTCTTATTAGAATCAAGCAGAAAAATAATGAAACTACAGAAGAGTACATTGAACGGTTTCGAAGAGAAGCTCTGAAGATGCCTCTTGGAACTCCTGATGCTGTCACCATCGACACATGCAAATCAAACTTGTTGCCAATCATCAGCATGTGGACAGGATCCACTCAATTCCAAGACTGGCCTTCTTTCATAGTTAGTGCCAAGGCCGCAGAAATTAGTGCTGAAACCTTCAAAGGTTTAGGAGTACAGATGACTCCTAAAGAAACAGGTCAAGGTACTAGCAATAAAAACAATGCTCGCAAGGGAAAAGAAACTCTTGAAGTTAATCTTCAGAGCAAAGATGCATCAACTGTTCAAACTTCTCCTACAACTCAACAACCAAGAATACCTCGCCCCAAAGAAGAATATTCTTTCGATGACGACGATGTCCTTGGTATCTTTGAATGTCTGCTGAAAGGTAATAAGATACAATTACCTGAGATCAAAAAACCTGATAAAGCTGGTAAAACAGATCATCCCAAATACTGCCCATATCACAGAATGCTGGGTCATACAATTCGTACATGTTATGTACTGAAAGGAAAGATCCAAGAAATGATTAAATCTGGAGCTATCTCTCTTACTCCAAAAGAGAAGACCGTCACCTCCAACGTCGTCTCTATGCAATTTGGAGATTTCCCTCCTCAACTCCTTGAAAGTAGGATTGTTCCTATTCCCAAGGCAACTCTTGACATAGTGAATCTTCCTCCTCCACGGTCTGAAGGATTAGTGCCAATCACTTTGGAAACTGGAGAAATCATGTGGATCCATCCTGATCTAGTGGCAGATTTTGAATCGCCTTCTCCTCAAAAGACTACTTCTCGAAAGTCCAAGAAGGCTGGAAAGATTAAATCATGTCATATGACTTCTCTTGGATCTATTTCTGACACAGAGCCAAAAGAGAAAGAAGAAGCACTTGTTAGTGCTACTCGAACGGGGAAACCTTATCTAAAGGATTATTCCAAAAATCCTGAGGATCCTCTTGATATCCCTCCAGCTGATAAAGATGCTTCTAATGTTTCTCCTGAAGAAGAATCATCCACTGAACCTGTTCCTTCCAAGCCTACAGCTCTGGAGAAAGGCAAACAACAGGCTTGGTTTGATAAGCCAATCAAGAAGTCCTCTCCTCTTGGACTTCAGAAGCCTTATAATTTCGACATTTTAGCTCAGCTTGCTAATACTCCAGCTAGAATGTCCCTCTTTGAACTTCTACGTCTTTCCAAAGAGACTCGGGAGACATTAAGTGAAGCATTTCTACAAGCTGACTCTTGTCTTGCACAATTGAAGAAGCCAGATGCAGAACCTGCCACTTGCTTACATTGCAACAGTGTATTAGAAATTATCCCAAATATCACCTTTACACAAGACGACATGTTATTGGAGGATAATCGACATGATCGGCCTCTCTACTACACCGGTTATATCGATACAATGAAGATAGATCGTATCCTCATTGATCCAGGGTCTGCTATAAGCATAATGCCAAAGAGTCTGTTGGATGAACTAAAAATCCCTCTTCACAAGCTCTCTAAGACGGTTACTACTATCCTGGGATTCAATCAAAGCCGAAGCGAGCCTTTGGGAAAGATTCATCTGAAGCTTCAAATAGGTGATTTCAGATCCAAAGTCACTTTCTATGTGATTGAGATCGTGGGATCCTATAATCTTCTTCTGGGGAGGCCCTTTCTTCATGAAAATAATGTGGTGCCTTCTACTCTTCATCAGTGTTTTAAATACATTGATAGCAATGGAAGAGTACAAAAAGAAGTTGCTGATATAAATCCCTTCCATGGGGTTGAAACTTATTTCAATGATTTCCGAATGTACAAAAAATAGTATACAAGGGTTATACAAGCTATGGAGAAAGAGGATTCACAAAGTGAGACCTTAATAATTCCTGTCAAAGGTCGAACTATTCAGCAACAATCTCCCAAACTCTCTGAAGAAGGTTCTTTCATCATTTCGGTGAGTGGACGGATTTCTCCGTTACCTCAGTCGTTTGCTCAAGACACAATGATTATTCCTGTCAGTGGGCGTACTGTAATTCCTGTATCTCCACATATGAAACAGGATACTCTGCTAATTCCAGTTGGAGGGCGGATTATTCTTCTATCTCAAACTTCAAGGGAGCTCACCTCTTCTGAGCCATTTGTTATCGATCTTAATCGAAACAACGCTTCTTCTCGTTCTTCTTCTCCCCCTTTAGTCATTGACTTGGCTAAAATCTCTAAGGCTCAGCCTTCTCCCAATGTAAATACTGCTGCTTTTACATTTAATGAAAAGTCTCCATCTTTGCAGTATGCTGATGTGTGTAATTATGTTCATAGTTATTTACATTTGTTAGATGACTTGAACGCAATAACCATAGGGGTTGTACAGACTGTTCATACAGATGTATCCCTAGAACCTGTACAATCTTCATACTTTCTAGTTCCCAGCAGAAAGCCAGGAGACATTCCAATATTTTTCTATAAAGGGCCCCAAAGTCCTTCTGATTTCGAAGATGAAGACAAAAATGATGACACTGGAAGATTACAACTACGTCGTTATAGTCAGCAATCTAAAGACATCATCAAAAATATGGGCTATGACTTCAGGACTGGCCTCAATAGTAGAAAAGGAAGAAAAATGCCTGTTCGTATTCCTCCTCTGAAATATGGAAGGACGAAATGCGGATTGGGCTATATAGCTCATACTCCTTTTATTAATATTATCCATGAAGATCCCGAGTCTGACGAAGATAAGAGATCTGATTCTTCTAGTACCACTTCTTGGGATTTCGATACAAGTATCGGGGACTTCTACTGCAACATTCTGTCTTCCAACATGGTTTTCATTGACCATTCTGAAGAAAGTGATGAAGACGAAGAAGAGTTTGAAATCTCACCTGAATCGGAACAATGGGCCAAAAGATTAGATAATCAATGGGAGTTCCGTTTCGAGCAAAAAGAACCTCCGACTGAAGACAAACTTGTTCAAATAGATGTTGGTGAAGAGGGATCTCCCAAACCAATATTCATTAGTGAAAGTCTTTCTGAACCTGATAAGCAAGACATGATCAAACTCATTCGTGACTACATCGACGTCTTCGCTTGGAGTTATGAAGATATGCCAGGACTTGATCCACAAATTGCAACTCACAAGCTCAATATCTTGCCGAATGTTAAACCGGTCAAACAACAACAGCGACAATTTCGTCCAGATATTATGGATGCAATTGAAGTTGAAGTCAATAAACTCATAACCTCCAGGTTTATTAGAGAGGAACAACATCCCGATTGGGTGGCTAACATAGTTCCTGTCCTTAAAAAGACTGGCAAGATCAGAGTATGCATAGACTTCCGCGATCTCAATGCGGCATGCCCTAAAGACGAATTCCCTCTACCAATCACTGATGTCATGATTGATAATACCTGTGGATTTGAGCGGATGTCATTCATGGACGGGTATTCTGGATACAATCAGATTAAAATGTTTCCAGATGACGAGAAGCACACTTCTTTCAGAACGTCGATCGGTACATACTGTTATACAGTTATGCCATTCGGTCTCAAGAATGCATGAGCAACTTATCAACGAGCTATGAGCACTATATTTCGTGAACATTTGCGGAAAACAGTCGAATGCTATGTTGATGATATTGCAGTCAAAAGTCGACAAAAGGAGGATCATATCCAAGATTTGAAGACTATATTTGATCTAATGCGTAAGCATCAATTAAAGATGAACCCTACTAAGTCCTTCTTAGGCGTCTCTAGTAGTAAATTTCTCGGCTTCGTCATTACCTCTAAAGGTATACACGTGGATCCCGAGAAGATCAAAGCCATCCAAGAGATGCGTCCTCCACGCACCTTAAAAGAGCTACGAGGATTTCAAGGAAGGATCGCTTATATCAGGAGATTCATCTCTAATTTATCAGGACGCTGCAGACCATTCAACAAACTTATGAAGAAAGGTGTTTCTTTTGTCTGGATGATGAATGTCAGAAAGCATTCGATGATATAAAATAATATCTGATAAGCCCTCCAGTATTGGTACTTCCCGTTTCGGGAATTCAATTTCTTCTATATACTCGGGCAATGAGTCATTCATTGGATGCATTACTCACTCAAAAGAATCAAAATGGTCATGAACAAGCTATCTACTATCTCAGTCGTACTATGACCGGAGCTGAACCTCGATATTCACCGGTCAAAAAAGAATGTCTAGCCTTGATGTTCGCTGTTCAAAAGACACGACATTATATCATTGGCCAGACTATTCATGTCATCTCCAGGATCAATCCTATACGGATCATGATGAAGAAACCCAGTGTTTTGAATTCTCGATTAGCTAACTGGGGAATCCTACTTGCTCAGTATGACATGCATTATATTCCTCAGAAGTCAGTCAAAGGACAAGCTTTAGCTGATTTTCTGGCTGCTCATTCAATTCCAGAAGATTCAAAACTCTATGACGAAATTCCAGATGAAGTCCTAGATTCAAACCAAAATTGCTGAAGAAGATCCTACTTGGCGTCTATTCTTTGATGGAGCTTCAAGGATAGGTCCTAATGGTGATATTATCGCTGGAGTTGGAATCGTTCTTGTATCGCCAGAAGGTCTTGCTATCCAAAGAGCTTATTCTCTCGATCAGCCATGTTCAAACAATGTAGCTGAGTACAATGCATTACTCATTGGTCTTCAACTCGCTAAACATCTAAATATTCAATATTTGGAGGCGTACGGAGACTCTAAACTCATCGTCAATCAGATAAGGGGTACTTATGAAGTCCGCCATCAAGATCTGGTTCCTTATCATAGATCAGCTATAATTATGGCTTCTTCGTTTGAAGAATTCTTCATCGAACATGTTAGGCGAGCATGTAACACAGAAGCTGATGCTCTAGCTAATCTTGCAGCGGTGTTGGCTATCCCAATTAGACGACAACAAATGATTATTGTTCGCAATCGAGAATTGTTCCATCTTGAAAATAACCTGACCCTAGGACTTCCAGTTGACATTGAAGAATCAACATCTCATGACGTCAACACAACAAGAGGATTTAGATTTAGTCGTAAATCTTTATCATCTTCATCTGATTCCAGCATGGAATTCATCTTCAGTAATTCGGCCGAGAATCAAAATACGGATACAGATTGGAGACTTCCTTTCTTAGATTTTGTATTGTATGATATTCTTCCAGATGATCCGAGTGAAGCAGCATCTATCAGACGACGATCATTCCGATTCTATTATAATCATACAACAAAGACCTTATATCGTCGAGCCTATGATGGTTTACTTCTCCGATGTGTTGCCGGTGACGAGGCTCAACAAATTATTCGTGAAGCATATGATGGAATTTGTGGAGCACATCAGCCTGGACCAAAACTTCAAGACCGTATTCGACGTATGGGTTATTATTGGCTTACTATGGTATCAGACGCCATCGAATATGCAAAGAAGTGTAAAGCTTGTCAAATCCATGCGGATTTTATTCATCAACCTTCGGAATTTCTACATCCGACGGCAGCATCATGGCCCTTCGAAGCTTGGGGCATGGACATTATTGGTCCGATCAATCCGCCGTCATCCAAGGGTCATCGATTTATTCTTACAATAACCGATTACTTCTCCAAATGGGCCGAAGCCATTCCTTTGTCTGAAGTTAAGACGTCCAATGTTATTTGCTTTATTAAGCACCACGTCATCTACAGATTTGGTGTTCCTCGACGCATTATTCATGATAACGGACCACAGTTCGTCAGTCAGAAGTTTACTCGATTCTGTGATGATCACCGGATCAACAATGTGGCTTCTACCGCATATAATCCAGCAGCTAACGGATTAGCAGAAGCTTTCAACAAGACCATCATCAAACTCCTAAAGAAGTTTGTCTTTACTAACAAACGAAATTGGAGTGAGAAGCTCGGTGAATGTTTGTGGGCTTATCGCACTACAGTTCGTAATGCTACTAAATGTACACCCTTCTCTCTGGTATATGGTTACGAAGCTGTTCTTCTATTAGAGATTCAAATTCCTTCTTTAAGGATAGCAATCGCTAATGAACTCACTGCAGAAAATAATGATCGTCTTCGACTTCAAGAATTAGAAGCTCTGGATGAAAAGCGATTATCTGCTCAACAGAATATTGAATTCTATCAAGCTAGAATTTCAAGAGCTTTTAATAAGAAAGTCAGAATTCGGGCGTATCAAAAAGGAGAACTTGTTCTAACTGTCAGACGTCCTATGACTATGACTCATATGAGCAAGGACAAATTTGACGCAAAGTGGGAAGGACCCTATATTGTGAGCAAAGTTTTCTCAAATGGAGCTTATCAACTCTCAGAATTGGATGGTCGAAAAGTTTTGATGCCTATTAATGGCAAATTCCTTAAAAAGTACTATGTATAAATGTAAATGCTTGTAATCATCGGACAGTTTCATGTTTAGAAATAAAATTTTTATTTTATTTTTATCATGAATGATGATACATGATATTAAAGAAGATCACTATCATCCTTTTCTATATTTGGATGTGGGCCACTGCCGTCCTTCTCGAAGACGTGATCAGCAAAAGAGTCGAGAACCTCCTTGCTAGAACCCACGAGGAACTTGCAAACGGCCATCCTCATGGCTTCTTCTTCTTCAGTCTTTCCTGGTTCGAGCAGGAAATCCAGAATGTCCCTTGGTGGCTTGGATGCAGACGAACCTTCGCCTGCTTCCGTCTTCTTCGATTGAACTGGATCAGCAGGATGTTCTTCAGTGTTTTTCTGAACTTTTGAGGCAATTCCAGTTTTCTTGAATGCTTCTTCAGACGACATTTTTATGTTTGAAAGAAGAAATGTTCGTTCTTGTCAAATTTTTGCTATATTTATAGGCAGAAGTTCTACAAATAATGAAACGTCACGTTCATCCGACGGTTCATTCATCCATTAATTGCGTTCATCCGACGATTTATCTGTTCATTTATTCGTCCGTTCATGATCTTCTATCAATTTATTAAAGTGGGGATTCGTTATTGATCATGTTTTCATAACCTCTGAATCAATTCCGAATCTACTTGCTCATTTGTCATTTTTGACCTCTGCATAGAAATCAATCTATTTTCTTTTGAGTTCATACATATTATCACGTCCATAATACCTCTGATAATATCATATACTCTAAAACAGAAAAGAAGATTTCATTATCTATCATGTCTACAATTCATCTACAAATACAAATCTTTGAGCATAGAAGAATTATCATTTCCATTCTCATTTCACTACAAAAAGTCTATTACATTTTCTTAGACTTTCTTACAAATCATAATGGAAATCTATTACAAATCTTGGATTTTCATTTTACACCACAACAATAACCTAATAGAGATCCATCTTCTTCTTTGGATCTTCTCCGTCGGACCTTCTCCGTCAGGTTCGTTGTTGGTAGCAGTTCCTGACTGTCTGGGTCCCAGTCACGACCAGATCAGCAGGAATCAAACTCTGGTCTTCTCTCTCAGACGAGAGGAGAACCATAGAGTATGGCAGCCCGAAGTCGTGGTGCTGCCAATACAACTGGTAGATTGGGGGTAACCTCTCAAGGAAGACAGGAATATATCCAAACCTTGGGATACAATTCCTAGTTCTCCCGTGAAAGGAACTCTACTACCCGATTTCTCGGGGTAGAGTTGACTCCACCATCCAACTCTCGTGTATAAAGGCTCTTCCTACTATCTGAGGAAGACCCTTCTATCCCACGAAGAGTTCTGAGTTGTTTGATTTACGCGTCAAAAGCGTATGAGCTCCCTGATGTAGATGTTAGCAGGATATTCTCCACAACATCCACATCCCCAATGCCAGTTCTGAAGAAAATTTTCAGCCAAGTTTCTGCAGAAAGTTTCAACAGAAATCATTCAGCGTGCATTTATCAAACAAAGATAGGCGTGTATTGTTCAAATCAGAAACAGAAAGCTTATCTTTAAACAGCAAAAATAGTACACGTATTACATTGACTTACCTTCAAGTTTGGTGCTAAGGATTGGCAAACTCATGTTTGATACAGTGCGCAGAAGTCAAATATTAGAAAACATTGCTTTCCTGATTGAGAGTGAAATCTCCCAAAAACTTCATTCTCAGAGAAGAAGAAGAGGAATGGGAGATGAGTATCTGTGAAACTCTTCTATCTATTTAAAGGGCAAAGTATAAGTCTATTCTTGGAAAAGATCCGCATAAATAGCGCTCGTAAACCGTAGAATGAGTATCACGTGTGCTTTGGAAGACAGAGCAACATTGGAAATAGTCAAAGGGTGCTAATTAATATTCTTCATTAATGCACGTAGATTAAACACAGAAGTTGTACTTCATTCTTCAAGACAGGCACTGATGGCCTTACAAAAGACAAAACAAAAAGAGTGCAACAAAAGCACAAAAGACACGCTCTATTTTCCAGAGCGACTGAGCTTAATGCCTAGTTCTTCTACGCTTTTGACCCCCATGCGGTGTAACAGAGCCTTCAACATTTCACGCTGCTCTATGAGGCTGCGTCCATCAGAAGAGAACGAGCCATCTAAGCCAAAATAGCTCAAGAAATTCTTGGCTAGTTGCAAGGGATCATCTTTGAGTTCGAAGACAAGGGGCTCTGGCTCTTTACCCCCAAAAGTGGGGTCACCATGGGAACAAAAGCCCAACTTGCGTGCTTCTTTCTCAGCTTTCTCTTTTGGTGTCATGTTGACGTAAGATGAAGATTAAATGAATCCTCTCCCTGTTTATATAACAGAGCTCGCCGGCGGTTCATATTCCACCATAAACTGGATGAAATCAGTCTCGGAAAATGAAGAGTCATCATGACATTTAATAAGTTCATTTGGATATTCTCAAAGAACTTCGAAGTCTTTTCGACTTCCGAAAAATTTAAAGTCATCACAGCGTGACTGATTTCATTTTATCATCTTATTTTCAAAGTATTTCAAAAATTTTGAAGTCTTTTCAATTTTTCGAAAACTTTGAAGGGGGTCTTGTAGGCCTTTAAAAATGACAGTCACGCTGAGTTGATCAGAACAGAGTCAAAAGTCACGCTCAGTTGATCCAGACAATATTTACAAATCACGCTGGGGAGACAGCTCATCATTTGTCAGAGTAATTATGACTGACAGCACAACATTCGAAGAATGTCTCTTCGTATGCCACGTATGCACAGAATTCGAGAGATCACAGCCGTCTATTGCGTGATTTTCGAAATCTTCTTCAGCAAGACTCAACCTTTGTCAAGTTGGCGTACCAAAAGAGCTTCTTGTCATTTAATGTGATTGACAAAAGCAATCACTACCAGAGATTTTGTGTCAGTCGAGACACGCTGAATCAAGATAGCTGGCAGTTCTATCCCAAATCTGCGTGTATTCTGAAGTTTTCTTCCTCAAGTCTGCGTAGATTCTGAAGTTTTCTTCATCAAAGTCTGCGTAGATTCTGAAGCTTCTTGCCCCAAGTTAGCGTGGATTTTGAAGCTTTCTACCCTGAGTCTGCGTGAATTTTATCTTCACCAAGTCTGCGTGGATTCTGAAGCTTCTTGCCCCAAGTTTGCGTGGATTTTGAAGCTTTCTATCCCGAGTCTGCGTGGATTTCGTCTTCAACAAGTCTGCGTGGATTTCATCAAATTGGAGTACGTGGCAGCCATGCCACTGATCTCTCGCCTGCGTGTCCTGTAACTTGCACACGACTCATGCATGATTGCCATGTGTCCAACAGTTACAGGCCACGTCCAGTAACTGCTCACAACCTTGCGTATGTTAAATCCTGCGTGATTTTCAACTAAGCACAGGCTGTGAAGACAGTTATCTTTTCAGTTATTATTTTTGACTCTATAAATAGAGTTCTTTTTCTCATTCATTGTACGAAGACATAGTTATCTACTGTCAAAATTTTGAGAGCTTTTCTTCTTCGCATAGTCTAAGGGATAAAGTGATCGTCTTCTAGATCAGATTCCCACAGTTGTAATTTTCCCAGATACACAATAAATAAAGGAATTTGTTTATGGAAAACAATTTGTTCTCTTATGTAGTCAGTACAAAGAGAACAACCTCAAGTGGTCCTGTTCAATACACACAAAATGTACTAGTATAAACCTATAGTCAAGATAGACTAATACCAGATTATACTACAACCTTTCCAATAGATTGTCCAAGTCCATCTAGGTTGTGAACTATTTATATACTCCATAGGAAACTGATAATATGATCTTCTGTATGACACCACACACCATATTATCTACAATATAGAATATCAGACATTTGCATTAACACTTGCAACAAATACAATATGCAAACATTTGCCCATATGATTCTTATTCAAAATTTAAGGAAATAAGGTTACTACAAAAGTGATGCTTTTAGTATATAACCCTAACAGTAATGCCTTGTCTTTTGAACAGCGAACATAAGAGCTAGGCATTCTTTTTCGATCGGACTATAATGGTGTTCAGCACCAATCATAGTACGACTGAGATAGTAGATAGCCTGTTCATGGCCTTCTTTGTTCTTTTGGGCAAGTAGAGCACCCAATTAATGGTCCATAGCACGGACATATATTAAGAATGGTATGCCAGAGATTGGTGGTACCAAGACCGGTGGGTTCATGAGATATCGCTTGATGTCGTCAAATGCTCGTTGACATTCTTCAGTCCAAAGATACACCCTTCTTCATAAGTTGAGTGAACGGTCTGCAGCGTCCAGACAGATTCGAAATGAATCTCCTGATGTACGCAAGTCGACCTTCAAATTCTCGTAGCGCTTTTAGGTTGTGTGGAGGACGCATCTCTTGAATGACTTTGATCTTCTCGGGATCCACGTGTATACCCTTAGAGGTAATGACGAAGCCGAGAAATTTGCCACTAGAGACACCCAAGAATGACTTGGTGGGATTCATTTTGAGTTGATGTTGGCGCATGAGATTGAAGATGGTTCTCAAGTCTTGAATGTGATCTTCCTTTAGACGAATTTTGACAGCAATATCGTCAACGTAGCATTCGATAGTCTTGTGCAGATGATCTCGAAAGATGGTACTCATTGCTCGTTGGTATGTTGTACGAGCATTCTTGAGACCAAATGGCATGACAGTGTAGCAATAAACTCCACGAGGAGTGCGGAAAGAAGTATGTTTTTCATCTTCAGGATGCATCCGAATTTGATTATATCTGGAGAATCCGTCCATGAAAGAGATTCTTTCAAACCCATAAGTGTTGTCGATCATGACATCCGTGATAGGGAGAGGAAATTCATCTTTTGGACATACTTTATTAAGATCCCGGAAGTCGATGCAGACTCGAACTTTGCCGATTTTCTTTAGAACTGGGACAATATTAGCTACCCAATCAGGATGCTGTTCTTCTCGAATAAAGCCACAAGCGATGAGCTTCTTGACTTCATCGTCGATTGTATCCATCATTTTTGGTTTGAAACGTCGTTGTTGTTGTTTGACCGATTTTGCATTCGGCAGAATGTTCAGCTTGTGAGTAGCGACTTTAGGATCCAGTCCTGGCATGTCTTCATAACTCCAAGCAAAGACATCAATGTATTCTTTAATCAGTTTGAGCATCAGACTTTTGATGCAGTGTTGAGGGCAGCTAGGAGGCACGAGTATACCTCCCACAGAATAGTTGACAGGACCGGAGGTCGGAAGCGATCTCACAGCCAGATGACCCAGTCGACAGCACCAGCCCCGGCAGTTAGGGCTTTGACAATTGGAACTCCGAGGCAGGCGGCCTCAGTGACGTCGGTCACGTCCCCTCAGCAACAGAAGCAGAAGCAGTCTTCCGCAATGGGCTGCACTCATTGTGGGAAGCTAGGACACGTTGTTTCGGAGTGTCGCAGAGCACTGGGATTGTGTTTAGCTTATGGAGCACCGGACCACATGATAGGGTCCTGCCCGAATAGAGCTGGTTCCTCCTCTTCGGCCCAGACTAGTCCCTCGGTAAGGGGACCAGCCCCAGTCCAGCAGCCGCAGCAGTATCTATTGCAGAGGCCATTGCCGCCTCAGGCCCAAGTGTTTCAGCAGCAATACCAGCCTCCGAGGCTATTGCCGCCTCAGGCTCTCGCCTTCCAGCTACGTACAAAGACCCCAGCAGTATGCCCAGGTCCAAGCACAGATCCAGAACCGGCAGAGAGGTTCCTAGCAGGATATCTTCCCTCTTTCTCGTGCCTTCGATTTCCTTACTTACATACATGATTACATGATTGATTGCTTAGTATATCTTGCCTGTGATTAGTCTAGCTTGTCCTTGCCACTCTAGCCTCTTGATTAAATTCCGAGAACGGAATTCTTTTAAGGTGGGTAGAGTTGTAATACCTGTGGTTCGTATTACGTATTTCTGGAATACGTGTACGTATTTATTCTTGTATTGCATGATTTCTTGTTTAGTTTTCTTCATGGCTCGGCTTGGTTTATTCTTGGCCCGGGTTGGTTTGGTTCGGTTGGGATTATTTTGGTTCATCATGAACCATGGATAAACCCCCTACCTACCACCACCTTTGATATTTATTGTCATTTCTTCCTTCTCTCTCTTTATTACTCATCTTCTTCTTCCCCATTACTTTCTTACCTACCAAGGAGATGGAGAGAGAGAGAGAGAGGTCTAGGCAAGTGCACCTTGCCACCACTTGAGAACCACTTTTTATTTGTCTATTAGCTAGATTAGGCCATGGTGATCAACATTAGAACTTGACATTTTGTGATTTGGAGTCTCCATTGTTCTAGATCTAAGTTTCTTCTACTTTCGGTTTTGCATGGTTTTGATCTATTTAAGTTGTATTTTTATGGGTTTTGATGTTCTTATGTTGGAGAGGATTGAATTTCACCCAAGATAGAACTTTGCAAAGTTGGATTTGGACTTATTTTGACCAAGTTATGGACTTTTAAAGCTTTGGGTTCAACCCATGGAGTTCTTGCTGTTTGGAGAAGACAGTGAGCAGTGCACGAGCTTTTTAGCTTGTGCCACTGAGTTGCATGCGCTCTTTAGCGCAGCATAGTCCCCATACGCTGCCTTTTGGGAGCGTATGACTCGTATACGCTCGCTTGCTTGACAAGGAGTCGTATGGACCCCATACGCTGCCTTTTGGGAGCGTATGACTCGCATACGCTCGCTTGCTTGACAAGGAGTCGTATGGACCCCATACGCTGCCTTTTGGGAGCATATGACTCGCATACGCTCGCTTGCTTGACAAGGAGTCGTATGGACCCCATACGCTGCCTTTTGGAAGCGTATGACTTGCATACCCTGACCTGAGCGTAGCTTGACCGGAGCGTATGACTTTTGTACTGAGCGTATGGCCTTGGCTGACTTGGTCTTATGTCAGCATGTCACTTTGGTTTTATTTTCCTTAAGCTTGGCTCTTCTATAGCCCTGTATATTGATATTTTATTAGATATTTAACGTCCATTTTATATCCTTACGCCTTTTGTCCTGAACTTGACAATCACGAATTTATGTAATATGGTTGGAAAGGATAACTGAGCCTGACACGATAGTGACCCGTAGTGGTGCACTCCTGACATGAGTAACCTGACATGACCTGATAGTGGCCCGTCGTGGCGCACTCCTGACAAGTACACTTGGCATGATAATCTGACATGATTATCTCGAATAGCTGTTGCGACGGCTACTTGACATGATATGACCTGTATAATAACCTGGACACCGTGGGCGATTGTGCTTGTATAAATAAACCAGTCCTGTCTTGCATCATGTCTAGGACAGGGACTCCTGAGTACCACGGTCAGGAGTACCTACTGAAATGGACTAAGGCTAACAATTAGAATAAATCCAGTAGTCATGAAGAGATTTCCCAGCTACAGGCAATCCCGTTATCTGGGCGCCCCACTTGGGATCTGTAGCCTGTCATCGAGTAGGGCACATTTCCAGCACACTGTTATGTGTTGCCCCCTCTAAGTCATCTAAGGGTACATGCGTTTCCTGGACGATGTACCCACTTGAATTCAATTCCTAATTGCGTCCGGATAGCCTGGATGGTCTGCAGGGCTTGTGGCTGTAGAATAATCTCACTGCATCTTGCTAGTAATTAGGCCTGTGATAATCCTAGTTAGTTAACTATCAAGCCGTACTCTTTGCTTGGCCGTGATTGATTGGATGGAGTCTAGTCCAGCTTTGTCTCGTCCCGATCCTGTATAAGGTTATGACATGACATGATTACTCGTGCTTTACTTTAATTCAATATCAAGATTGTTACATGTCCTGAATCCTTCTTTTATCTTGTCGATAAATGGTGAGAATTCCAAGTTCTGCTCAGACGAAGGGTTATAACCCCGGTCCTTGTTTGGTTTACGGGTTGTAACCTGGTTATCTGAATAGTCCCATGGTTATCTCATCGTATATCATTCCGTCATGCTTTTCTTAAAATTACTGTCTTTTATTATGTAATTATACTCTTGTGCTGATTGCTGGTTTTAGTTCTTAAGTGAAGCTTCCTTTGTGGCACTTGCTCTTTCTGGGGTCTGATCCAGCTGGTTTTGTATGGCCAGATACCAGAGCAGCTCCAGAGGATCTACCGGTTTTCCAGCCCGATGGTGAACACCAGGCGTAACCAGGGCAACGAGTGGGTTTATTTTTGTCACGACCCGCACCCTAGAGTAAGGGCACGAGAAGTGGGTACGTCCAGCCTACGCCGCAGTGTCGGCGGTAGAACGCTATCCTAGGTAAATCATCTAACAGTATAAAGGTACCTGTACAGTTCATACTCTCCGAATGGAGGTAACATCACAACATATAGTCTCAATCACATCTAAGGTAGAAGAATGAAGAACAGATAGATAGTAACTCAAAAGAACCATAGCATAGATGAAATAAGACTAAGTGTCTAAGATACATAACATCCAGAATGTCAACTCATAATACAATAAGTCTAAGAGTCTATACATCTCTACATCTCAAAATACAACTCAGAATGTGAGACAAAATGATATAGAAAGACTGCCTAGACTAAACTGGTCTAGACTACTGGAACAACATCCTCAGCTGCAGGTGGATCCTGCTGAGGGTCCTCAATACAAGTGTCATCTAGTCCTGCTCTATAATAAGTAGTCACCCATGCCTCGTCCTCATCCTCTGTAATATTTTCAACAAGTCCAATCAGGACAGGAACGAGCACAATACATCTCACACAGTGCATATCAGGTTAGGAAATACGATACAGGCAATAGAGTAAGATACATGAACTGCTGAAAGGAAATATACGCTGTAAAAGAGATAGCTGTAATAAAATATCTACTGTATATAGAGAACTGTAAGTGACTAGTATTGTAGAGCACAAGATAGGCATGTGAATGGCTAGAATTTATACATGATTACACTACTGCGTTTGCACATGATTACACTACTTTAGAATTATTCACATGTCCACTTCTACTCTCCCGTTTCTCCAATCAATACACAAGGATCTATACAAGTTACGTTATTATACATGATATCACATGGGGCCCATGAAAGGGTGCATATGATAGTATACATGAGGGCTCAGTAAACATGAGAGTACATGATCACATGAGTGCACATGAATGATGGAAGCATAGGAGTACATGATGATAGTGAAACACACATAACATGAAGTACCCGATGCTCCCGAGAGGGATAACATCTCATGTAAAGATCCATATAGTATCAATCCGTGTTACAAATGTGACAGCAACAAGTAAAGTAATCTAGAGCGAGAAGTAAAGCCTGAACAAGTATGAAACGGTCAGAGAATGTACTCGCCTGCTGTATGGATGTCTGTAGAGAATATGCTGTCTGAGGAGAGGTGTCTGGCTCCTGATCAGAGCAACACAAGTCACAATGTGTTCTAAATAGTAAAAATGAAGTCTACTATACAAACTACATGATTCTAGGTCAATCTGATCAAAAGTCAACTCTTGGTTAACTCTGGTCAACTCTAAAGTCAAACTAGTCAAAGTTAAGTCAATACTAGTCAAACTAGTTATTTTAGGTCATTACTAGTCATTTCTAGGTGAACTAGGTCACTTTTGACCTAAGGTTGACTTTGGTCAACCCTTAGTAATCAAGGGTCAACATGTTGGTTTTGGGCCATTAGGGTTAGCCCCAAGCCATTGGCTAGTAATCCTAGGCCATAGGCTAATGATGGGGTTTTCATATAAACCTATAACTAGGAGTCATATATATATATATATAACTATATCTATATATATAGATACACACTATCTATCACCACCCAATATCAATACAAACCCATATACTTTTAATACACTATATTGACCTAATGAGACCTAACACAAAATATACATATATATCATTTATATATATATATATATACAATACATATATATATATATATATATAACTATATATATATTACATATATATAGAGAGGGAAAGGAAGTGAGAGAGAGAGTGAGACAGAGACTGTGAGAAAGAGGGGGGTGAAGTCTGGACAGTAGACAGTAGGGAGAGGGTTCCAGGAATTCTGGAACCAAAGTGGCTCCCAACACACACACACAATATAACATATATACATACATATGTATATATATATATATAACTACACACACACACCACCAATTTTCCCCAAATTCGACCCACACTCACAAATACATATGTACTACACCTATACACACTAAAATACACTAGTCCAATGTATTAAACATAAAGAAAATCGATTTGAAACTCGATTTCCAAAACTGGAAAATAAACCCAAAACTGTTAACAGTGCACAGTGCACTCGAAATGGGGTAATTCGAATTACCCATACTAAATCGAGCTAAGACTCGAAACAAACGGTTGGTAACTAATGCCCCATAGATACTCTAGTGTCCCAAGTCACTGACACGACACCACGACACAGTTTCACGTGTCCAAACACGCAAAACATCCACCCGGGTAAACACTGATACGCGCACACGAAAACAGTGTCGTACACGCGGTTACACGCGTCGTACACGCGACACAGGACACGAAGCACCACGTGCTCGTGTCCACGTGTACGCCACGTATAGGGCTTCATACCCGTGTCACTACGAGATGCTCTAGTGTCGTGTCCATGCGACACGACACACTCAAAGCTGTGCGCGCGCGCGTGTGCGCTGACAGCGCGTGTCCAGTGCGAGTGAGTTTTCTCACTCGACACGACACGATGCGACATGAGACTTTGGGGGCATGCTCGCAGACATTGCCCCCTTGTCTGTGTCAAATATTTTGTGTCCTAGTGGCCTGTGTAGTGCACACGAGGTGTCGGGTAGCAGGGCATGCACGATGGGCTCGTGCGGTCGGTTCGTGTCCAATTTGGACACGGACACAGCAATAAAATGTGCTCAGTCCACATGTTTAGTGATCAGCATGTATAGGGCTACAAATTCGTGTAATTTGTTTCACAGTTTGATAAAATCGAATCCATTGTGGCATTTCACCAAACAAGGATTTTAGCCCTACGATACGTGTCCTATACGGACACCAAAACACATCTAATTTCCACCAAACTTTACCCACAGTATTGTTATTCCTATATGAATGCATTTGTGAAAGAAAAACAGGAATTTGACTAAGTTTGTGAGAAAATACCTATTGTGCAAAACCAAGAAAAAACAAGGAAAATGGGGGTTGTGCTTCCTTCAATTTGACGATGCCCAAGCTCCCAAATTTTGAATTTCTAGCTTCCCTTAGCACCCTAGATGTTGTAGGGTCCCAATGCAAGAGACTAGAGTCAATTTGGATCAAAATAGCTCAAGTTATGAAGGTTGAAAGGAAAGGGAATTTTTGTGGAATAAATTTCATGTAATTTATTCATGAATGAATACAAAGGATTATATAGAATGTTGTACCAGCTAGGGGGGTACCCCTTGGCCGGCCAAGACATGGGGGGGGGTGTCCTTGCCCTTCCTTCATGGCTAAGGCATGGACTTTGTGAAAAGGTTGAAGATATTTTGAGTGTTTCATGGAAAATATCTAATAAAGGTAAACTAGATATTTATCTCACTTTAACCCTTAACCAAAAATCCATCCTAAAGCTTCTAGGTTAGAGACTAACCCCTAGATTAGGGTAGGATAGGTTAGAGACTAATCATGAGACTTACCAAGAATTAAATAATATTAAAATCACATAATCTCAAATAAAGACTAGTAAATTACCAAATACCCTTTTGGTCAAAAACCACTAATTTGATGTTCTAAGCCTATGGCTAAGCTCTCATGGTCATGGCAACTTCTAGGTTAGAGAAAACTAGGGTTTACACTAAGTTATACTAACCAAAATCACAAAGTCATAAGTCATGACTTAGCATGACTTAGAAAATGGTTTAATCACACTAATAAACACTATAAACCATATCATGCCCTAATCACCACTATTAAATAATAAAAATAATAATTTTTCAAAAATCCCTAATTTTCAGAAAACAGGGTGTTACAAAGATCCCGATTGTGTAATCACTGTCAAGGATCTTGACTCTGAAATTTTTTTGGCCCTTTTCTATGTTCTTTTGGTATTTGAATAATTTTACTTATTGAAGTGGCTAAATTTTGGGGATTTTTTCCTATTCAACAGGACCAGGGAATTCAGCCACAACGTTGCACGGTCACAAATGTGACACGATAAAATAACTTGGTGATACTATACACAGACAAGTATACGTGATAATTGTACCATAGAAATATATTCTCAAAGCCTTTATTAGACTAGAATTCTTAAGAACAGTCGTTTTATTTTTAATGAGCTCCTTTTACTCCTTTTGACTGTGGTATGCAGCCTTATGTTACTGCTGCTGGTCATCATTTTTGTTATAGGCATCTATCGAATGAGCACTGGTCATCATTTTCTCCTGTTCCTCTTGAAGTTGTCATTTCTGCAGGGCAAAAGGCTAAGGAAGAATCTCGGAACAAAGGCAAGTTTATGTTACAGCTGCTATCTTTAGTATATTGTAGTACTGAACTATTTTTGTGTGAGCTTCTTAATGTTGTCTTTGGTGACATCTAGGTGATGATCTTGAAAACAGAAACAAACTTGTTCGTGATCAGAGTGATGTTAATGAGAAGGAAATATAGAAGGCATGTTTTTGGTTGAGAAAGTCTTAAGAGAACTTGCTTCTTTGAAGGTGTTCTTTCTTCTTCAGCCGGTTCAATTTTTATTGTAATTGGCAACATGTCAGCCTCTGTGTATATTTTACTTTGTATGACTTGTTTATTAAAATTAGTGGCTTTTGTTGTTTGTATATCAGGGATTGTAAATTATGTCATTCTTGTAGCCTCTAATTTAGCATGTATTTTGCATTTGCTATGATTCAAGGTGGAGGATGCTCTTGTGCTTGCAATGGCTAATTTTCGACACCCAAATCTTCTTTGACAATCTGCTTCAGGTTTGTTGACATGAGCTACTAAGATTCAAGTTTTGTTTTTTCCCATATTAAGGGATTTGCAAAGTTAACGTTGTTACTTATCATGGTCATCATTGAAATTCCTATTGTTTCTCCTGTTATGAGTGCACACATAATGGTGGGAATGTAATTGTCTGTTATTTTAGAAGAAATATGAAACATTTATTTTATATGCTAAACTGTTAGGTTCGATACTAAATTGTTATAATCCAGTAATTCCTTATAACTTATATTTTGGTTCATTAGTGCAAATGGATAAATTAGTATAATGCAATTATTTTCTATCACTTAGATTTTGCTTCAAGTTGTCAGTGCATATGGATCATGTGACGTACATGAAATACCATTGATCTTATCATTCATGCCACCATTCGACTGTCAAGAATTCTATCTAATTCCTAAAGGGAACCTGACAATTACATAGGTAACTTTCCTAAACCATAAGACATTGGGCTGAAGTTTGGTTAACCCCTACACGATACTGGAAATACTCCTGTCTTGCCACAATTTAGACAATCCCTGATCAGGGAAGTCAGGACAGAACCGCTTTTTCTTTCTTGAAATTTAATCCATAAAATCAAATTTTGTTTTCCTTTGTCTGATTGAATAAGGTGTTAACTAGTTAATAAACTTCCGACTTACAAACCATTTAAGTAGCATGTGGTATTTCTTTCTTGTCGTCTTCTATTTTTTTCCCCAAAATTTCTCATCCAATCTATTCTGCATGGTGCAGATATACATCTTGCAAATGGACCTAACCAGAAAAGTTACTCATTGTTCATTTTAAATATTATTCAAAACTTTTGACCTTGCCTGTTTTAACTCACTTAATAGAACAAAAGCTATATTATTCTTATTACCCTCCTTAGCTAGTTTCAGACTTTTATGCATGATATAAATAGTATCATACTGCCAAATATTAGGCCATTGATGTAGTTTGTTCCCCTTAGATTTGTTAACAACTTAACAATAGTTCGCTCGCCAATCTTTTTCACCTTTTAAACAATTTATAGAGAACATATAAATGTGATTTTTTTTCTATTGACTGGCAAAACAATACTCATATCAGGAAAGATGAAATTTGATTTGCCTACCTTTTATAGTAATTCACCTCTGAAAGCTGTATATTGTTTGATTAGCTATCAAACTTATGCAGAGTGTTGTTTCACGCATTTTTTGAGCTATTAAAATGTGCAGAATTGTTTCTTATCTGGTTACTATAACATCAACTAACTTGTTAGTTTTTGACATTCTTATGCACACTCAGATAAAAAGTCCCCTGGTGATCCAAAATTCATGGAAGCATTTGGTAATAATTACATTCTACACGATGTTGAAATTTTCTTTTTATTCATTGTTTCTTGCATCAAAGTTATTCTTTTTTAATTCATCAATTTTCTCCTTTTTAGTTCTTAAGTTTTTAATTTGATACCTATTTACTACATACTTGTAGAACCTTCCGTTAGTAGTTCTAGAGCTTTGTTTTTCCTTATGTTTGGCTATTGCATGTATCATGGACCAACTCATCAATCATCATTCTGGCATTTAATTACAGCTTTGCATTAGCTTTTAGTCAATGTGAAATGCTATAGACACTATGGATATCTGAGGATGATATTATGTCACACATTCAATTACACCTTTGGATAGCAGTGCTTCTAAAACTATCAAGTGATTTCCATTATTGCCAAACAATCTGGACATAAACCCATTTTTAGTGTGACATTTATTTATATGGCACAATTCAGAGAAGCACTACCATCAATATGACTTGTATATGTGGGAGCCATTTGCACTAATCTCTCCCAATAATTGCTCCTAAGAGTTGCAATAGTTTGCGTTTGAGTTAGACCTATGTTATTTCTGTCAACTTGAATCTGCAATAGTTCTGGTCAGGTCTATTTATCGATCCTGAACTTTCTGCATACTAATTTTGTAATCTAAACGGGACCATCTAACCTAATTGATACTGGAAATGGGTCCACATTACATGATTTAACAGCTGGCTTTATAGACTACATAGGAAAATTAATATTGTTTTTGAAGGATTTGGACCTCTACATCAAACAAGTTCAGTGTCTTCAAATGCTAGCTAGCTTGCTACACAAGTTTTGATATTATTAATGTGTTTGGTTCGATTTTTCATAGCTTTCCTAATTTTCAATTTAGAGATTGTACAAACTAACTTTCTCTTGTAAGTTCATATAAAGTACGATTATGTATTCCTATTGCTTTTATCAAATGTTAATCCATCATTAGTCTTGTAGATAGGTGTTTGCAGGTAGTGAAGCAGCAAAGGACCAAGTGCTACATCTTATGACGTTGCATCACCATGCTACTTTGTTGGCACGACCATAATGCTCAAGATTGATCAATGTGCGGTGTGGCACTTTGTCGACAGACCTCGAGCCTGCATGTATAGCTTGTCAAGATGAGGTATGTCCTATATTTTTTGATACTGCTATATTTTTGACAAATTAATGATGATAATTGCTATGTGTATTTGGTGCATAAAAGGAATTTTGAAATAAAATTACATATCAAGGTTGGGTTGGTGATGCATACTGGTACAAAAAACTATGAACCTTGATGAGAAGATATGAACGAGGGATATTATATAAATTTGCTCCTCATGGATTCATGAAGCTTTACATAGCTACTTTTCTTTCTTTGTTTGTAGTTTTTTTTGGCAGCGAGTAGCCATAACCTATTTTTTTTATCTATACAATACTAAATTGTTCAGATAGCTTTATAAGCTTTATTAATTTTACATTGGGTTTTGGCATGCTCTATCATGTTTGTCTTTGACACGATCAACCCTATATTTGATCGGACATACCAAAATTAAAACGACCAGGAAAGACGGTCCCAATTTCAGTATGATCAATATTGATGGAGTTCACTGATTATCGTGGGCTTGTTTCCTATCATGGACCAAATTTTATAGGGTGAGCGTTTCATTCATAGCTTGGACCAAATTTTATCCCTAGCAAATGACACGCTATGCTTCATGGGATCATACTTGGATATAGAACTAGTTTTATTTTATTCTGCATAGTTTCTGTTAATGGTAACTTTTTCCTTTTGGATATTTGATCTATAAAAGACCGAGGTTCCCTATATTATCCCTGATGTTGTCCTTTTGAGTTTCAAGGACATCAAGATATAAGATTGCACCTGTGAATATAAGTTACAAAATTTGTTTAATGTTACACCTTGTATTATTGTTATAGTTACAATTGGCTCTCTTTGTAATTTTAGTTTATAGAACTATTTTTAATGTTACACCTTGCATTATTGTTATACATGATGTTGTCCTTTTGAGTTTCAAGGACATCAAGATATAAGATTGTACCTGTGAATATAAGTTGCAGAATTTGTTTAATGTTACACCATTTTTTCTTATAGAACTATTTGTGTAATCTGAACACTTTGTATTTTAGTTTATCTACATGCATGTTGACTTTCATGTTACATTATTTTTATAGTTACAATTGGCTCTCTTTGTAATTTTTCATGAACAGTTTGAGCTATCAGAGATTCAATTTGACTAGAATTTGTTTAATGTGTTGACTTGTAGGCCTTGTAGTCATTTTATTTTTTTCTCAGTTGTTATCAGTTTCTACAAACATGTACACTTAAATGATTAAATATATTTATGTTCTCTCAGGAACTACATAGAAAATGAATGTGTTGTGAATATGGAGGGATGTGCTGCCGCGGGCTCGCTACATATTCTGGTTTTACTTATATAAATATAGGTTTTTGATGTTTAAGATGTACTAAAAATACATACTTTAGTTGGATATATTTGTGGTTGGACGTGTGTTGAATGTTTGTGGTTGGATGTGTTGGAAGTTTGCGGTGTATGAATAATACAGTTTGTTAATAAAAATATATTATAGTTATTTGATATTTTTTGGATTATTGATATTATGTGTGTGTTCGATTCATAGTATATAATTATAAAATGAAATTTTGGCTATACAAAATTTAGCCTCTCTTGACAGTTACAAAACATCAACAATTAATGCTATCCTGCTGCAAAAGGGCTTTTCATTTACGGTTTCTTGATGGCTAATAGCCGTCATCTAGGCCGAAGTCAAAAAATGTTTTCACCTACATTGACGGTTTCTCCAAACTACTATCTTGACGGCTAAAAACGGTCAAAAACTATTTCATATGACGGCCAAAACCATCAAGAAAAGCCCTACCAG
The DNA here is from genome assembly GCA_029216955.1 of Iris pallida. Classification (NCBI taxonomy): domain Eukaryota; kingdom Viridiplantae; phylum Streptophyta; class Magnoliopsida; order Asparagales; family Iridaceae; genus Iris; species Iris pallida. The sequence goes on from JANAVB010022593.1 coordinate 9,053,992, forward strand.
CGACCGTCAAGAAAATGGAGAGACTTTTCTTGACTCTGGCCTATTTGACGGATCCGCAACTGTCAAGATACCCTTTCTTGATGGAGAAAAACCGTCAAGAAAAGCTTTTTTTTTCTTGTAGTAAATGTTTTGAATGACCGATAGGATTAGACTGAACGATAAAATTGGATATCGATATTGGTTGACAGGATGATTCAATTATGTGGGATCGGATTATCTACCACAAGGATTGGTTGAAAAGCATATATTTTGGGGACGCTTAAGTATGTGCACGATCCAACTCGGGTGGTATGTCGAATTCAAATAAAACTGAAGGCATGATCAGAGGTGATAAGAAAATTTGTGAAATTTTATGGTCAAGGTGTAACTCCACTTTTCCAAATATTGAAATTTTAATATTTTTTTTTTTTACTAATTAAATGAATTGGAATTTATTTGGTTTAATGTATTTTAGTTATCACTAAACTATGTTTGGGTTTAAATCATTTAAACCTATTTTAGTTAGGCCCAAACCAGGAAGCCCAACCCTATCAATTAAATCCTGCTTAGTGGAAGTAAGTTTCTCTTCTTACTTAGCAATTGAGCCTTGGGCTATTGCTCTGGACCCTAATTCATGGGCTTCCTTCTCCTTGGATGGCTACTGTGATTACAAATTGTTTCATTCTCGTTCAGTTGAGAATTCAAATTCTCAGACGAACTCCACTCTTTCCCTAACCGTTTCTGACAGCAGCCATGTGCCAATCGAATTGCCAGGGAGAGGATGGGGATTTTTCCCGCCAGCCATAACCTAACTCCCACGCTACCTAGCCTATTTAAGCCTTCCTCCTCAAGCAACAATCCTCTCCATTCCTACAACCTTCCTTCTTCTCTCTTCATTCTTACAATTCTTTCTTGGCAAGAGCTTGGTGGCCATGGAGGACTTGGCATTGGTTGCAGTCGATTATCAACTGTGAGGAAATTTACTCCTTCCTAGAACCCTGTGTGATTAGATCAACGGATCGATTGATCTTGGTTTTGGCTTGAGAAGTGTATCTGGGATTAAACCAGGTAATTTTGAGAGCACTAACATTTTCCTTGGGCAGTTCCTAACATTACAGTATGTTATTTTGATTTTGTGTTCCATGTGTTTGTTTAAATGCCTGAACAGTTTTAGTCCAATTTTCTGGGTCGTAGAGATTGTGTTCGATCCTTAAATCAACAGCTCCTTCAAGAACAATCAGGTAATTATGTCTCCTTGTGAATAAAAATTTGTTTTCCTAATTAATAGTAGCTCGGGTGGTGAATTGGGTTCGAATGTTTATACTGCAGGCATCATGATTCATTGATGGGCCTGGGATATATTGCAGGCATCATGATTCTTTGATGGACCTGGGATATATCACAAGCATCATGGTTCAGTGATTAACCTGATTATTGTGGCATTATGGTTCAGTGATGAACCTGATTTATGTGGCATTATGGTTCATTGATGAATTGATTTATGTGGTATCATGGTTCAATCCATTGAATTATCATTCATCAACTAAATCAATCTAGTGAGGCCAACTGCATATGCAGTATGGAGGAGGGTTGAGCATGAGAACTGTTAAAAAGTTGAAGTGCATATCAGTGTATTTTGTCATGAAACAGGGGTTTCCATACACTGTCTGGGTACTTGGGGAACCTGAGACATATTTCAGTGGCTACCTAGCAGCCATTGGGACAAATCTTGGTATCCAAGACCTGGTGGTGACTGTAGGATCAGTCTCAGTCTCCCTTGGGAGTACTTGACTGGTTGAACATCAAATTGGGATTTACTGGGGCCAACTTCATACAACCTATGATGTTTCAAGCTAGTTGAAATCTGAGGTTGTCCTATAGCTTCCTTATACATTGGTTTTACCATACATATGTTGGAATGTATTTCCTGAGATTTTCAGGAAAACTGAGTTTTCAGTTGAAGACTGAGAATGATGTTAGATTGTTAGTAATTAAATTTCACATTGGAATATACTTGAACACTTGGTGAACTGGAATGAGAATAGCTTGACCTGTAGAACTCATATGTCCCTGATGAAGGCCTGTTCATAACCCTGTACCTGAGAATGGAGTTTGAGTTAGGAGTTAGCCTGGTTTGGGTTTTTTTACATCTGTGGGGACTGAATGTATTGAGAACTAGGGAGGGAGTGAAGGCTATTGTCGAAATTGTGCATGAGCTTAACCAATGCATATAAGCTTTCTGTCCTGATTTTAATTGTAGAACATTTCTCATGTTCCAGTTCAACTGCTGTAACTTGGGAATCTCAAGAAACCTAAGACGCAGGATTGAGGGGACTGATATGGCAATGTTGCATTTATCACAATGTGGTCCTGCTTCCTATACCACTTCATTGCAACAGTTCATGTTTTCCTTAAACAAGGAGTGGTCCTCAAACCTATAGGTGAAAGTTAGGATGATCTTCTTTATTTTGAACTTGTAATTGCAGTGACCTGAGAGCATACTCAGGAGTTTGAGTGTCTCAGAAATCAAGTTTTGTTCAGTGTAAACTCAGAATCTGGGACAATTGAGTCTCAGGAATCAGAGATCTGAGAAGATTCATTTCTCAGAGACTTGAGTGTCTCAGGAACCTGGGACATTGGGTATACAGTAGATAGTTTATACTATATTCCTGAGTTCAATTGGTGGAATTGGTTGGCATATACAGTAACCATTTAATCTGTTTTCCTTCAAATCAGTTCTCGATTTTAACATGTTTAGGATCGTAATCAAGTGTGGCCAGTTATGTTTTCTGTATATCCTGTTCCTGGCAGATTTCAGTGTGAACTTGAGAGCCAATGAACCTATAACCTAGAACTAGATTGTTCAGTATTTTCAAGACTAACCACACCCTAGAGTAATACCTGGACATCTATGGACTGTCAAGGTGTAGGACTTATTAAGTAGGGACTGTTTGGTGTTAAGGATGGAACCCAACTGGTTTTAACCTGAGATAGCATATGGACACCTAGCAGTGGCTTAAGTTTTGGTTGTGGCCACATTGGTTTTGTGTATGACAATTAGGTAATCATAAAACATTGATAGAACCTAGTAGGAGAAACCCTTAACTAATTCTTTTGGCTAGCACTAGATTTTGTAATTATATATAAGAAGTTAAGGAGAGGTAAGTCTTCTATTAGAGTTTTTAATTAGAGTAGCAAGTCATGTATAAGGTGGGAATATTAAACCAAGTTGTTGAGTGATCTTTTAGAATAGGAATATTTATCTACTTTGTAGACTTATCAATTGTAAATCATTTACTTACAGGAGGACACCCGTTTCTTGGTTACTTGTACTTTCCTGGAGCCAGGCAAGTACACTCTACGGTTTTGTGCTTTTCATATATCCTGTGCTTCCTTGAGTGACACAATTGCAACACGTCATGTTCTTTCTGGTGCTCTTGTTCTCTTGTGCTTATTACTTGTATCTGGGGAGGGGAAATATGCTATCTATGTGACCAATCCCAAGTAACAACTCAGGTGTGTTTTAACTTAGATCCCGCATCGTGCACGCGGGTCCTAAGTCACCATTCATGTGCTTTCAGGTGCTTTCAGGTGCTTACCCTAGCCGGTCACATATTTAGTTATATTTCAAATGTAGTACACACATGTTCAGGAGATTACCTTGTACTTATTTCCTGTAGTTCCATGATATCATGTTCTTTCAGGTGCTTACATATCATGTTCTTACATTCATGTTCTTCCATGTACTTTACACTGTTCTTCATGTACTTATTTACCTGTTCTTCCTGTACTTTCCATGTTCCCTTGTACTTTCATATCATGATGTCTTGTTCATTACCTAGAATTGTACTTGCTCCGCTCCTGAATAGGATATGTTGCAGGTGAGATGGAGGCTTTGTGTGACACCTACTATGGACAGGATACTGCCTTCCCTACTGAGCCAGCTGGAGCTGCTTCTGACCTAGAGGCTGCAGAAGCCTAGTATTTCATTAGTTTTCCATTTATCTTTCCATGTATTGAGACTAGCAGACTCTTATAGTTGAATTGTAATAAATTCAGATATTGTATCTCTTTTCTGGTTGGGACACACTATATAGATGCTGTGATTCTATACTTTCATGTTTATCTGGTTAGTTTCCCTAGCTTGGTACAGCTTACTTCATTGTGTCTAACAATGAAGGCTGGGCGTGTCCGACTGTGTCCGATTATTCGGGAGTGGGTCGTGACACAAGGGAAAATGTTGATGATTGATTGATCGGATGAGTTATCATATCTTGATTGAACAAATTAAATTGGTTGGATCGAATTTTGAGTATAGAAGAAAGTAGTGATTGAAGATGAGTTTGTATGCCGATAAAAATCGAATGTGTTTCGAGGATTAAATAAATCAAAATTGTACTTGTTCAGATTGGAAATGTATTAGCGTAATTAAGATTATAGTCGCAAGAGTGAAATCGAGTTGTGCATAATATGAAATTCGAATTTTGATTGGTTCTTTCATGAGAGTAGAAAGTTTTGGAAGATAGAATGTAGACGGTGGAAATGATGACGTTGGAGATAGTGAAATCTATTAGCGAGAATTCAGTATCAATACATACGTTTGTGATTCAGGCATTGATGCAGTCAGGTTTGAAAGATCGGTTGGGGAAATTGATTTGAGGACTTGAAATGTGTTATTCGTTGGATTTGGTTAATGAGGTAAAACTGGGTTTTTATTAGGAGAGAACCAATGATCGATTTGGTTGTGCTTTTGGATTCAGAATGAATAAGGAACAACGTTCGTATGGTTTTGCCATAGAACTAAGTTGCCCATGTGTGTGACGAGTATAAGTTGCCCCGTGTTTGTGATGTAGTAGCGCAAAGCACATTAAATAGAGGCATGACTGGATGAGTATGCTGCAAAATAGTTTGATTGTCTAGAATGACTTAGTTGTTCGATAAAAATGGATAAGGCACAACACGCGACTCTGATTGATGAAACGAATAGGAAGTGAGTTCGAGAGATCTTAATGTACGCCAGCGAGTTTGAGTTGAAGTGAAGACTGATTCAGTCGATGAGTTAGTACTCAGTAAGTTTCACGGATGAAACTTTTTCTGAGTGGTGTACTATGTAGTGCCTTGCCCCGCCCAGCTCAGTCCAACCGGAGGAATTGAAACGCAATGGCATTTGGACTTAGCTATTCAACGGCTTGCTCGAAGTCCCGTTCGATTGAGGCAACTCCTCGTTCAGGTAGGTGGATTCAATGAACTTGCCTCAGCTTTGCCTTCGCACTTAATAAATGAATGTTTTCAAGTTCACTGGTAGGTATGCTAATAAAAGAGACGAACCCACATAGATAAAGGGAATAATCCTGCTCTGAGTTGGATTGTTTAAAACATGGAAAATATAACTTGTTTCCTAGATAGCACTCTATGATTGTTTTCAATGTGGCACTCGGTCTTTTGACCGCACGTATTGAGTTAAGCAAGTTATGCCACGACTATCGACTTGATATCATAGCAGGTATATTTTCCTACTGTCTCAATGTCATGTTCCCACGGTTCTACGAGCAATTTTAGTGATATGTCTCCACGGTCTCACAGTTGTTATATAAAGTATGACACGGTTTATGGAACTTGTGGATGTTCAAGTTATGTAGAAAGGCTATGTAGTAGCCGTTCTTGGGTTTCAAGGGTAATATGTAAAGTTTACACGACCGTTTATCACCGAGGTGGTCCCTCGTTTGTGGTCTCCAATGAAGTAACAAAAGTATGGTAAATGAGAATGGGTTCAAGGATTTGAGTTATACCACCAGTTAGGCCATACATTTACGTGGAGTCTAGAATGTCTCATAGGTGCGTGGTCATGGATAACTTGTGCATAAGGTATTACTTACTTGAATGATTTTACGTCGGGGCACCGGGATCATATCGGCCTAGGAGGAAGAGGGATAACCAAACTGGATTGTTTAGCATAGGAGATACAGGACTTTTATTAGAGCTAGCTACCTGTACTAGACGATCACCGTCTATCGTAAGCCATGTCCAAGATGTCTTGAATAGCCAGTGACCTTTTATATAGATGAGTCTATGTGCTGATCGGCAATCTGCATGCACGGTATTGGTTGAGTCACAGGAAATGTAAGCACAACACGAATGAGTCAAAAAAATATGTACACGATTTGCAACACAAATATAGAGCCTATGATTTAGCTATAGCAGAGACACGTGTTTTACCACGAGATATGGCATTGGGTGTTTAAATCAATGACACAAGTTTGTGAGTATGGTCTGAGCCATTTGTATGTTGAAACGAAAAAGATAGTAAGACAAGTATGAATGAGGTATACTGTGTTACGAGGCACGACCTCGATGTTATCACACAAATGGATCTTATGGCATGACCACGATATTTACGCAAATGGTTTTATAGCACGGTCTTAAATAATTTGGAGTATGATCACGATGTTGCAATACAGTAGTAGTGTTATAGTTCAGGAATTGAAACTGATTCTAAGGCAAGATTAGAAAGACCATAAAAGAATAAGTTGCACGCACTAAAATAACGTATTGTTTTGTATGGGTGGGCGATAGGCTCACTCACCAGTACGGTTTTCTACTGACAACCCACCAGTTTACATGTGCAGGTTCTAGGTACCTACTCATTCGAGGCAGAGCTCGCTTGGATGCACTGAGGCATGAAGTTCCTTGGCATTTCGAGGCGTACGATCGCATTGATGATTTCACCTATATGGGACATAATGTGTGGACATCGCCTTCTAAAGCATCTATAAAGTTGTAATCCTTTGGGCATGAGCGATTATAATTGAGAGAAGAAGAGAGAGCTGAATATTTGTATGTAGAGAAAAAGTGAGCTTGAGTGATTTATAATCTTGTCTTTACGCCGTTGTAATCTTATTTTCAATATCAATAAAGTTTATCATTATGTTTATGTTTTTGTGTTATTCAACTTCTCTGCTCGGACTTCTGTGTGACGACCCCGTTGCAAGCTGCTATAATTAACCATTATGGAATCCGTCTTGTGCGAGCGCAACCTAGGCTCGTACGATATCGTGCCCTAGCGAGGATGATCGGTTCAGCAAAACTGGGGCGTGACGGGGAACCCCGCCCAATATGAACATATCTGTCCCTTCCCGGCTACGTGGAGGATCTCACTGTAATGCCCTGCTTAATGTGGTGCATTATCCTAGTTTATTGGCTCAAAGGCCTGTTTAAACTTGAATTTATGCAGAGCAATCAGTTAGTGATCTATATGCTCGATGTTATGTCTTGCTCGATGCGAAGGTATTGTGTTGACTTCTCAGGTTATATTTGGCATCATGGTTTATTCTAATGATTGGATTTATATTGTATGAAGTATCACATGATTTGAGCGGTGATGTAGGCTTGCTTAATGTGGTTGGATTGGATGATTTATGGAACTTGGCTCGGTTGTATAGTTATACCGATTGAGAAGTTCGTGCATCACCTCAAATCGTTAGTGTGAGACATGGTTCGGTATCTACAAAATCAAAGCAGATATGCATTCATGGTGGATGAATTCAATGATCCTTCGCTTATTTATATTCACACATAATGAATTGGTGTTGTATGTCTAGTCCTTTGTTCTTGAGTTTGTTGCATGCTACAAAATGAACCATGATAAGAGATTAATTGGATTGTTGCTAGATACATATCACATGGAATATGAAAATATTGTTTATGTTGCTATGCAGAGCATATTGTTGTGATGTATCAGGTTGTGTATTGTATTACTCATAAAGGAAAGTAAAAAGGTAAGGATGTATGATGTGGTACCACGATATAGTATGAATGTGTCGTGTAGTGCTACGGTAAAGTATGAATGTGTATGGCATGGTACCACAGTATGCTTGGGGCTTACGATCGCCGATCGAAATATGATCAGAATAGTATAGATGGGCTTGGTGCCACAGTATGTTTGGGACCTGCAGGTCGTCGATTAAAATATCAAAAGTTATGGTATAGCGAGTATGATAAGTTGTATAAGTAAGAGATGTGTAATGTATTTAGATTTCATACCATGCATATGTTTTATAGGTTATAAATTGTTTACGCATATTGCATGGTCATGGACAACTTGTATACAAGGTTATGCTTTCCTCAAACGGTTGCTAGGGTCACCGAAACGGATTCGTCCTATGTGAAAATTATGTAGAACGTGCTTCATACACGGGGTATGTAACCCCTACTTACAATTTTTCATTAAATAAATCATTTTGTAGCACTTTTACTTTGTTTAATTATTAAATAGGAGTCATGGCAAGTATAAGGGTAGTTTGGTAATTAGTAGGATGGCATGGTTAGTAATTTAGGAGATGTCATTGGAGTGGGAAGGTTCTAAAATGAATTGATTAATTAGTCATGACTAATTAAATCTAGATTGTTCCCTCTAACCTCTATAACCACTTTCTAACTCCCCCCCTCCATGTAACTAACTCTTCACAGCACACTAACTAATTGTAACTAAATTTCTAATCACCTCCTTCCTAATTAGGAAATAGATGAACCTAGACATAATTAGATCTAGATTCATTAAGTAGTTTAACAGATTTTTGTAATAAACCAAATGTTTATGCAAACAAACAAATGATTTTATAAATATCACTTTTCCATTCCAAATTCTATTTAAACAACAACTGATCCACTATTTTCTTTACCCATCTTCTCTGGCGAAGCCCTGTCGAATTCTCATCACTCTACTCTGTTCCTTCTCTTCTTTTCTTCTTCATTGCTCCCTGACATTCAAAACTAATAGCCATGGCATTCCTTCTCCAGAGATAGTGAGCAATTTTCTCGACGTCGAGGCCATGGCGAGCCTTGCCATGGCGGTGCTCCGATGAGTTCGTCACCACGAGGGCGGTTAAACCAACAAGTGGATCGTCTCCTGTAGGAGTGTTTCTTCGACGATCTGAACTCTTATGCAACGATTATTCTCGATTTTGATCATTTTCCTCCTTTGCCGAATTGAGTCCAAATAAGCTCCTATTTAAATCATCAACAAATTAGCGATGAGTTCGAATTATTAATTTTGTTCTTTCCAATTGATTTCGTTTGGTTAATGCAAGCGATTCAAGTAATTGATTCGTTTTTACATCTATGGTTTTCTTCTTCCTTGGTTTGAAATCTCAACCGATTGGCTCTATGGAAATAGGGACGAATGGATGGATTAAGCTAAGATCGATATCGATCGGAGGAATTTGTGTGGATTCGAACTCTAATTCGAGATAGTCCGTATTGATTCCTTTCCTTTACAAATCCACAGTTCTTTTTCTTTGTTTTAATATTTAAATAATCAAGAAATTATTCTAGTCTTTTGTTTCCTGGTTTGCACGCTTGGCGTTCGACAAAATACTTCACACAGGACCCCAAGCCGTACAGGACACATGAAGGACTGAATCTGACATGTTTAGGTTAGGACTATGCTCTCAAATCCAGATTGCACTAGTCAGGTTTGTTTCATCGTTCGTATAATCATTAAATGTCACGCCCCGCTCCCGTAGGAGCGATCGTCCTCGCTAAGGCGTGATGCCGCACGAGCCTAGATTGCGCTCGTGCAAGGCGGGTTCCATAACGGCCGATTTCAGCGGCTGCGACGGGATCGTCGCACAGAAGTCCCATGCAGAGACATTGAATAATAGCAGCAGAAATTTGAAGCAAACACAAGTCATTCCAAAACACTCTTTTATTGATATTAAAACAAAGATTACATTGGGCACAAGGCCAAGATTACAATTCTCTCAAGCTCACTCAAGCTCACATTACAAGTCACTCAGCTCTCTCTCATCTCTCAATTACAAGTCTTGATCCAGCGGAAGCTTCGGAAGGCGACGTCCATACATTATGTCCCGTATAAGTCTTTAATCCATGCGGCTGCACGCTTCGAGTCGCCAAGGAACTCCATGCCTCGACGCATCCAAGCGAGCTCCGCGCCACGAGCTTCTACCTGTGCCTGGACATGTAAACTATGTGGGTGTCAGTACTCAACTGTACTGGTGGAATGAGCTCCTCGCCCACCCATACAAACCCGACACGTTTGATTTACTTTTGTGCAACTTAGTTCCCTTTACGATTGTCTTTCTACTCTTGCCTTAGGATCAGTTTTAGGACCGACGCCTTGCCTATTTGTATTTCAAGACCATCCCGTGCTTGCAACATCGATGTCGACTCAACAACGTTAACCTAGCAAGTCGTGCTTGCCTTTCGGCCAAAATCAGAGATGCAACTACGTGATAAGGCTCCATTCCTTGTGACCGTGCTACGAATCCATCTTTTACCGTGCCAACAACTCAATGTGACTCAAACGTATCGCCGCCTTGCGGCCCTTTGCTACTAAACCATCATCCGACCCAATCCAAGACTTGTGGGCTAAGTGCCACTCGACCAACTTTGCCTTGCGGCAGTTCCTGACTTAGACTCAAGACAACTCAAACCAACTTATGTAACTTATATGCCGACAATTTAAGACCGACGCCGCATCTCATGCCGTAGCACGTTGCCTATGCTGTAGCCATTCTTAGGCCCAAACACTTGTGTCCCAACCATACACACAATTGCTAGACTGAATCCAAAGGCACACACGCGGATTGCCGCTCGTGCCGACCCATCTATATGAATTGGTCACTAACATCACAAGCTATTCTGGACTTATAGCCTTGCCATTCGGCGACCCTTTCAGCGCAAGTAGCTAGCCCCGCTGAAAGTTCCCGAATGACCCGAGCGGTTCGTCCAGCTACGGCTATACCGTGTTTCCCTCCGGAACGCCGCGGTCCCATGGCGCCCAGGGTTGTCGCGCGTGGAAACTCCTCCTTGTCGACAAGTTGTCCAATGACCATGCAAGACTCGACACAAACTGACGTCTCACACAGTCATTCCTCTTTCAATGTTACCATCTCTTTCAAAACCAATATCAAACCATCTATCATTTGAGACCCCTCGACGACCCACGGTCGCGAGCATTCTTTCCATGTTATCATATCATTTCATTCAACTCAATGCCTATTCAATAATCTTTTCTCCAAGAACTCATTCAATCAACTGTGGTTCCTGCCTTAACACTAGGTCCGTGCATCGTGCCTCAAACTGACTTCCGTTCTACGCGACGCTATCGCCCAAGTCATACTTTATATGACGGGCCTTGGGATCGTGGGACTATTTAACCTGGCAACCGCAGAATGAATGGGACAGCACTTCGAATGACTTAGGTCGACCGACATAACTTTGCCTAACTTACTCAAGCCTACAACTTAACGAGCAAAGGCCGCGTCAAGCCTTGCCTCGATGGAACGTACCGTACACGCATTCAACTTTGAACGACCAAGTCATTTGGGTGCCTAGACTTATGGCACAAGCTGTGCAACGCAACTTAACTCATGGGGCAAGCCAAGGCTATGCCAAGCCTTGGACGACATGATCGTGCATGCTTTATGAAGCATTCATGCGGGCGACGCCTATGACTTAGGCTACATACATAACTTCGCCGACTCAACCAACTTTCCTTCTCCCAAGCTACGGGACGAAGGATCGAGTGTCATTTTCAAAGCACGTCGTGCACCAACTCTAAGACGGCCGTTGGACCTTTCCATATCTAACTCAATTCAACCCGTCGGGATTATTCCCTTTAGCTATGTGGATTCGTCTCTTTTATTATCAAGCCTACTTGTGCAAGTTGAAAACATGCGATTTATTATGTGAAGGGAAAGTTGAGGCAAGTTCACCGAAACTACCCCACCTGAGCGAGCGGTCGCTTCGACCGAGCGATGTCTTCGAGTAGCCGTTGCAAGGCTAAGTCCAAACGCCGTTGGCATTTTAATTCTGCCGATTGACTGAGCGGGACGGGGCACTACATCATACACCACTCAGAAAAAGTTTCGTCCTCGAAACTAACTGAGTACACTTCTCGACTTATCACTCGACTCAACATTTCTACGTTTCTCGCACACATTTCTCCTATGCGTTCCCTCAATTCGAGCCACGCTCGTGCTATCCACAATCCTTTCTTCAAAATTCACGATCTCAAAATCCTCGACACTTTCTCGTTCCTCAAGTCTCACTTGATTCAACGTATCACTTAGTATGGATCGTGCACATATCTTAGGCGTCCCCAAAATACATACATTTCAACCAAGCCTTGTGATAGTGAATCAGTTCCACCTATCGATTATCCACTCGATCCCAAAATCAATCACACCGATGCTAACCCTCGCAACATTGGACATCTCGCCTAGCCGCTAGGCAATCTCTTTAGGCTAAAGTCAATTGTCAGTATTGGAATCACAGTTCCCAAACAACGATATCAACACTGACCCCATCCTAAGGTCAACCAAGTTGATAGTACGGGGTTTTCTACCCAACCTCGCATCACTCTGATTTTTAAACATCGAGCATCGATTCCCTACACACATCCCAATAATCATCGCACGGGGTTCGAGTCATTCAGCAAAGCCATCCTACGACAACTCACATTCAACCAATTTCACGACGTAACAAAATCGCCCGTTTCAACAAACCATCTTCGTATAGTCTATCTCTTCGAACACGTTCGATATAATCCGCCTATCAATCCTTCCAATTCAAGCACGCTACGACATAATTCATCACTAAACCATAATTCACATTTCACATTCCCTAAGTGGTTTATCCCAATTCGCGAAATCGATCACAAGGTCATCTGACTTAACAATACGTTGCGCCCCGATCTCACGCGAGTCAGATTATCCACGGTGGGCACGAATCACCATGCACGCTCCCACGAGATAATCATTCTCATCGGGACGTAACTTGTTTTGTGTCCAGACTAATTCATTCTCGATGCGGGATTGGACCTACTCAATCCTCAAGTTTCATTCATTCATTCAATCGCAAGTCCTACAAATCCTCGAGTTCACCTTCGCATCAAGCCAACAAGTCGATACAATCGAAGTTGCCGCGTCCTAATTTTTCGAGTTCGATCGTTCCCGCGACATGAATCACCATGTCAATGCTCACGTGGAACGATCGCCCCTAATCCGACGCAACGCATGTGCGAGGCTAGAGTTGCGCTCGTGCAAGACAAGATCGTCGATGTTGTGGCTATCTGCGTAACCATCAAGACACAATCATTTTCATCCAACATCCATCTCGATCAAAATCCTAAGTATCGCATCCAACCGAACAATAACACTTGCACGATCGTCATTCGCCGAGTCAGAGTACCCCCGAGTTATCGCATATCGATCTTTGATACGCCTCAATACCATCGACAATATGCGTAACCTGACGATCTTCCTTTGCAAACCAATTCTGAGTCGTGCGAACGAT
>JANAVB010022593.1:9067300-9219800 GCA_029216955.1 Iris pallida
AATATAGCATGCTGTATTGACAGCTTCAGCCCAAAAGTATCTAGGTAGACTAAATTGGTTTAACATTACTCTAGCCATTTCAGATAGAGTTCTGTTCTTACATTCCCCAACTCTTTTTGTTGTGGAGTCCTAGAGCAAGAGAATTCATGCAAATAAGCATGTGTGTCACAAAATTGCTTGAATTTTGCATTCTTAAATTTGTCGCCGTGATCACCAGGAATGCGAATAATCATGAACCCTTTTTCATTCTGTACTTTCTTGTAAAAGGTGACGAATTTTGATAATGCATCGTTCTTGCGTACAAAAAATAAACCCATGCATATCTAAAAAAATCATCTACAATAAAAAATACATTTAACTTACCACCTAGACTAGCAATTCTACTTGGTCCAAATAAGTCCATATGCAACAGTTGTAAAGGTCTATTGGTACTTACAGCGTTCTTGGATTTAAATGCGGATTTGGTAGCTTTGTTCTTTTTACATTCACTACATACCGTATCCTTCTTAAAAGAAATGTCCGGTAAGCCACGTACCAACTTCTTTGTAAATAGTCTTAAAATTGTATCCATGTTTGCATGGCCGAGTCTCATATGCCATAGTCGACTCTCGATGCTTTTGGCCATCAAATATCTACCTGCTTTGTTAGCATCTTCTAATAAATAGAAAACATATATGTTGTCTTTCCTAATACCTTCAAATATAGTACTACCAGTTGAACTATCAACTATAGTACATTTATTTTTGACGAAGTTAATACTATAACCGTGATCAGCTAAATGGCTTATGCTGAGCAAATTATGTTTTAATCGGTAACTAGACACATCTTTAATCACTGGATAGGGAGCCTTACCAATGTTACCGATACCGATTATGTACCCTCTTAAATTATTACCGAAGGAGACGTATCCTTCTTTATTCTTTTTCGACAGTGTTGCGAATAGTGAAGCGTCACCGATCATGTGCCGTAAGCAACCGCTGTCGAGGATCCATTTGCTCCTAGCATGTGAAGGGCGTCCCACCTGATCGCAAGCTATCAAGCATACATTTGCAACGTCATCTGATTGTTCGTCTTCTGAGTTGCTGACCTCACTTTTATGCCATATGCTTGTTTGGCATACTTTCTTGATATAGATTTCTTCAGGTAGCCTTTGTCATATTTACTACTGCTTTTCTTTGATGATGATGCTGTTGGACAATCTTTCTTCATGTGTCCTTTTTCTTGCATCCGTAGCAAATAGGATCTTCCTCATTGTTGTTGTTGCTATCTTTTGTTCTTCTGTTAAATCTTATGAACTTCTTGAATTTTCTTACCAGAAGATCTTGATCTTCAGAGTCGGAGTCACTGTCATCAGAGTCGTCTTTGACAGTTCTTCTATGTTGAGCCTTGAGAGCGATCGACTTCTCTGACTTTTCCTTGGTGTATCATCTTCAAAGTCTTGAAGTTCTAACTCGTGAGTGAGTAGCTTACCCATGAGTGTTTCCAGAGACATTATTGAGAGGTCGTTCCCTTCAATGATTGTTGTAGCCTTTGGAATACAGTTCTTTGTAAGAGCTCGTAGAAGTTTGCGAATCTTCCATAGTTACTGTAATCCTTGCCTAGTGAAGACAAAGGATTTACAATATCCAAGAATCTTGTAAACATCTGAATGACTGATTCACTTGGCTTCATTTTGAATGCCTTGTACTCATAATTTTCGTCTGGACTGAACAATGCGTGTTGACATTGTTCAGTCCAGACGAAAGTTATGTTGGCACATTTTATTTTGATTATTAATAACATCTTTTGAGTTTAGTTTTCTGCGTCTTCAGATACATATCCTCTCAGAAGCTCAACTCATAAAGTCTTTCCGTTCAAGAGCATCCATCCTTCGCATCGAAGATTAAAGCAGCTACCGGTGCTCCTTGCATAAGATGGCGTCCTCCTGCTTAGAGTCTTCGTGTCTGTACAAGTGTAGGTAATCTGTAAACACCTAAGGACGGATGACAAGTAAAAGAACAAGTCAAAAATCAAATACCTACAGAGCGGCATACCGACGGCATGCTTCGGCATACCGGCGGTATACCATTTTTAGAGTCTAGAAAGTTGCTGTGACAAATTGTCGGCATACCGGCGGCATGCTTCGGCATACCGGCGGTATACCGATTTTTGTGTCCAGAAAGTTGCTGTGACAAATTGTCAGCATACCGACGGCATGCTCCGGCATACTGACGGTATACCATTTTTAGCGACCCAAAAGTTGCTGTGAAAAATTGTCGGCATACCGGCGGTATACCGATTTTTGTGTCCAGAAAGTTGCTGTGACAAATTGTCGGCATACCGACGGCATGCTCCGGCATACCGACGGTATACCGTTTTTAGTGACCCAAAAGTTGTTGTGACAAATTGTCGGCATACCGACGGCATGCTCCGGCATACCGATGGTATACCGTTTTTAGCAACCCAAAACTTGCTGTGACAAATTGTCGGCATACCGACGGCATGCTCCCACATACCGGCGGTATACCGAGTTTCAAATATTTGGTTTTTGAATTGCTCTGACTAGCATTAATGGCCGCATTTACTGCTCTCAAACGGTCATTAATATGACCGTTACTATTTGGCCGGCATACCGACGGTATGCCGCTGCATACCGACGGCATGCCGGTCTGCCTGTATTCAGAAGCATTAAATGCCTCCAACTCTTGGTTTCTCTATAAAAGAAAGCCCTCTCTCTCTTGAGGACTTTACCAACTCTAGCCATAAATTTTCCAACAACCAAGAGCTCCACCATTAATACTCTTCAAGCTTTTAATTGTCATCCTCTCCCAAAGTGATAGAGTATTTAAGAGTTGTAAATTTCGATCTTCACGTGTTACAAGATCAACAAGTTTCTCTTCTTATTTTTGGTTGAAGCGGCGAGCCTTCGTAAGAAAACTCGTGTGTAGAAGTTGGCGAGTCTTCGGATACAAACTCGTGTTGAAGTTGGCGAGTTCTTCGGATCCAAACTCGTGTGTACTATTTGACTAAATAGTGGATTTAAGCCGGAGAGAGTGTAAACCCCTAAATTTCTACTATATTTTTTTTATTTATTAAATTTAGTACCGATTTAAAATTTTGAATTGTACGTCGCATAGTCGTATTATACGTCACGCACAAAATTTTATTTTCGTAGTTGCTCGTCGAGTGCGGATATGTCGAGCGTACATATTTTAGAAAAACACTTTTCTCTATTTATTATATAAATATTCTTGCTATAAAAAGCCTTTTGTTTCTAAAAAAAATTATTAATAATAAAAATTTTTTGTGTACTAGAAAAGCCTAATTATGTAAAGAATATTTTGCATACATATATTTCGTAATTATTTATTGGTCTATTTTAAATAAAAGTATAATTTTTGAGATTTATTAATATTAAAATTTTATTGTTCAAAAAGGATATTTAAAATATTTATTATTTTCAAAATTATTATTGGTATTTTAAAAAATATATTTGGAAGTTATTGTGGCCATTTAAATCCTGATTTGAATTTATGTATTTATTTAAATAGTAATAATTGAAATTTGATTTATTGATTTGATTTTAAACTAAGGAAATTAAATTAGATTTAATTGGATTTGGATTTAGATTTGGATTTGATTTGATTGATTTTAAATTAAATTGCAAGCTATCTATTTTTTGGTTTAAACTACTCCTAATCATTATCTAATTGGGCATTCCTACATCCTATAATTAGGCAGGTACTCCTCCAATTCATTATTCATCTACACAAATATTTCCTCCACCACAAGTGCAGTGCCTTGTGTCCGTGTCCGTGTTCCACGTCCCAAATTCTTATTCCAATTCATTTACAATTACATTATTTTTCTTCCGTATCGGACACCCCCGACACAAATCAAATCCTAATCCTATCTCTAGCCCGACCTATCCCGACCCCGGTCGTTCTCGTCACCACCATCCTAGTCAGATCCCACGGGCCAACCCTGCCAGGGCAGCTACCAACCACCATTGCCACTATGACCACAAATACCTCGCAGTGCCCGCCTCCGTCTTCCGTCAACCGACAAAACACCCCGACCACCCGCAGCACATCACTACCGCCACCAAATACCACGCCCTGCCACACGACAGCCAACCACCAGCAAAATCCTGACAAACCATCCACACCACCACCGACAAGCAACAAAAGAAAACCCTAGAAATTAAAAACCAACACCACCGTACTCACCTCCATCCTAGCCGCCTGCGTCCACCGCCGAAACCCCGTTCTCGCCGTGAGCCCCCAAGTCCACCTTCGCCTGGCCGTCTCGGTTGGCAACCCCCCATCGGGCCTCCGCAGCACCACCTTGGTCGTGCTCGGCAAGCGCCGGCAGACGCAGACCTAGACCGTCCGCCACTGAGCCGGAGACTGCGCTCGAGCCCTTCCCGATCTCTTCCCGCCGCCTCCATTCCCGGCCGGCGACCTCCGCCGAGCAGGCGGAAACCCCCTCGCTCCCCTCTCGTAAACCCTCCTGCGTGCCCTAACCGCTGCCAGCGTTCACCGCGTCCTTCCACCCGCGCGACGAGCAGCCCGGCACGAACCCCTCCAGTCTGCTCCGCCTGAGCGCTCGCCGTCCGCCTAACTCTCCGCCTCCCGTTAGATCCCGCCTCTTCGCCGGTCATCCGAGTCCGCCGCCCGCCGATGAGCCCAGCCGTGCGCCCTCAAAAACTTCCTCCGTACACAACGGCGCCGACCCCCTTCTCTTCTCGCCGCACTCCTCCTCCGCTCACCAAGCGCCGCGCAACCACCGGCCGACCTAACCCTCGCCACCAGACCTCCCGTTCCTTTCTCTCCGCTTCTCTCTCTCCCCCGCCCGTTCTTCCTCTCAGTCTCTCTCTCTCTCCTTATTCCTTTGTCTTTTGTTCTGTTTATTTTTTTCTTTTCCCATTTGTTCTCCTCTAAAAAGAGGAGAACAATTTTTTTCAGTGCTTATTTTTTTCTTATTATTTCATATTATTATAATTATTATTATTAGTATATTATTATTATTCTACTTATTTTTGTTTTGCTGTTATTGTTGTTATTAGTTCATTATCATTATCATTATTTATTATTATTATTATTATTATTATTATTATTATTATTATTATTATTATTTATTAATATTGTTTTTGTATGATTACTGGTATAATTTTTGAAAATATATATGTATAAAAATTATTACGTATTTTATTACTATCATTATGTGTATTGCTATTATAGTATGGAGGTTAAATATCATTTTGGAAATTTTGTATCTTATGTATAAAAAAGATATATATATATATATATATATATTATATATATATATATATATAATATATATATATATATATATATATATTTTGGTTTAGGGACCTAAAAAAAAAAAATAATATTATTTTGGTTTAGGGACCTAAATTAAGTTTGACAAAATTAGGATTTGTCCTAATAAAATTTTCGATTTTCAAGGATCTATCTAAAGATATACTTGACAAAGTTATAGTTTTTTATTTTATTTACTAATATATTTTTTTAATATTTACTTAAATGTGTTTTTTTTTATGGAGTGTAGTTTTTTATCTAGAAGCATATTTTTACAAACTAGAGAAATTTAGCGTAGAACGATTTTTAATAATTTAAGTAATTTTCTAAGAATATTTTAACTCATAAAAATCTAGTTTTCGCGTATTATAAATATTTTCTAAAAATATTATAAGTATTGTTTACGCAAATTTCTTCAATTTTCCTCCTGTCCGTAACTAATCCTAATATTCCTAATCCTTCGTCCATTTCGAGCCCACCTTATGTCGAACCTAACTAAATTGACCGCCGTGGACCCGATGGAACTGTCCGTGCCACCATCAGAGGTCACCTTGCATAGTTGTGGCACCGAAGTTGCAGTTCGTGCTACCTTGATCATCGCAGCACACCAGACATCCTACCAGGCAAGACATCTTGCCATTCGCTGTTTAATTATTTTAGATCAATTTCATGCATTATTTATTTTCTTTATGCAAAATAAACTGTGATACATGGCATAACTGTTAGAACTTACTGTTCATTTATAATTCCTGCTGTGTATTATTTTCTTACAAATTAAACCTAGATTTAAAGGACCGCCATGTGTGTTGCATTCATTGGCCTTGACACGTTGTAACACGAAGTTGTGTGTCACATGTAGAACACGGAAGTGCGTGATTGGCTGGCCACCAGTACGTACAAGCCGTGCGATAGGAATAACTGCTAATAGAGATTGCATGCTAGTTTGACTTAGCGGTTATAGTGGTTTGTGTTGTGGATGCAACACAGTAGGCATTGGACGGGAGGACAATTTCTTAGCGTATGGGCTTCGATGCACTTTTCCTTGTGACCCGGACTCTCCGCTGGAGATACGGGGTTGATGACCCATGATTACTGATGGGGCCTCTGGTGCCCAAGGGGGACTACACCGATCCTATTCAGCCAGGGCCCATGCGTAGGAAAGATTGTTCTTAACTGCATATCACTTAGAACGGTAGGCTACATTTATCCGTTAGGTACGAGTACTTTTGGTTTGGGTACTTGTATCTGACCGTGGCTTGGAACAATAACTTGTCGCGAATTAGTTCGTCACACCTTGTCCTTGTTTGGTTTAGGTGTGACTTACTACTTCGATGAGAAGGTATTGAACCTTGTTGGGGTCCGGATACTATATTGGATTCATAGCATGGAAAGATACGTTACCGTGAATTAGTTTACCATCTTCTGTCCTTGTTTGGGTGGGGGGATGGTACGCTCGTTCAGTAGGTGCGTATTGGAACATGTTATAATTTGATTTACTTATTTATTTGAGCAATATTTATTCAGTTTATATGGCATGCTATTATGTGTCTTGTTACGTCCCTCTGAGGACCTGGTTGTCTTGCCAGGTGTGTGCTATTGTCTTTCGCAGGTGTTCTAGCTCTAGCCGTGATCTTCGCTATTTCTTCGAGGATGATTGCATTTGGATCGTCTTCGCTTCGCTCGCCACTCATTTCATTTTCTATGTACTTTTCCTTATTTTTTTGGTAGTGGATTTGTCTCCGCCCAACATATTGTATCAAGACAAATTCATTCTCATTATATGATCTTTTATTCATTTATTCTGTGTGGATGTGATTAGTTATGGTTCTACTGTATTTTACAGCTTATGTATTTATACGAGGCTTCCATATATTGGAGTATACTTCATATAATACAACTGGCATGTCTACGTTCTTAGTTCTACGTATTTTGGGACTGGGGCGTTACATATTTTTGTGGTGGCCCATGCAGGTCAAGATAAATTGTTTGGTTACTTTACCGTACCAAGCAAGCCTGCATATAGGATTAGAAGTCTAGGATCTCATCCACATACTTGGCCTCTTTCCTTGATTTTATCTACCGTTCGACTCATCAATTGCATCTTGCTTGCTTCCTTTCATCCCTATTCTTATCTTCCCTTCGTATTTGCTAGAGATTGACCCTACTAGTTAGTTGTCCCAAAACACCCTTAGCTAAATTCTTTAAGTTGGGTAGAATACCCCACACACCCTTGACCATTAATACAAATGGTATTATCTATACCATAGAGACTAGAGGAAGTTAACCCATTTGGTCAACCAAGCCTTGGTCAATAAAACCGTAGAATGATGGTATAGAAATAAACAAGACCTAGATCCTTATGACTCATAGACTATTCATATTTGTTCTTATTCATCTATTATCGTGCCTATATTTTTACTATCTACACTAATGATGCTAATGTAGCCTAGTTTTTGCAAGTTTAGCCTTTTACCAAGCTTGTTCGTGACCTATATGTTAATGGAGGTACCCCACTAATATATTGTCTATCAGAACCGGTGCATAATGGTCTGATCAACCGAGTGTACTTTGGTTCTCTTTTATTTATCGTTCTACGTGGATGGGGACATAGCTAAACTTGTCCTCTAGAGTCCCATCCGCGACTGCCTTTGCAACTTCTTTTGAAATTTTTCGGTCGTCCTTGAATCACGTATTCGTATTCGATAACGCCTCCTTCGAACTCTATATTGCTTCGCCCTCACCTATTTTAGGTGGACGAAAGCGTCATACTAGAACTTCTTCTAGCCTTCCTATCAACTATGCTCATTCTCACTCGATGTTGCTATATCTTCATCCTAAACTGCTCGTTCTTTTTCTTGGCCCTATATTTACTATCACGACCTCCTAATTGGGTGTGAATCTAATTTGTTCTCTTAATCGTGCCTCAACCTACTAGATCTCTAACTTATTCTCTTGATACCATATCATTCTCTATTGCATAATCCTCATGATCTAAACTTTAAATCCTTAATCTTCTAATCGTGCCTTAACTCGCGACCCTCGTAACCATACCCGTGTTAAATTCTACGAATTAGATCACGATTTCCTACGGCATAATTTTATGAAAACATTGTCGTCATTGAATCCCCATTGATACCCCTTGTGTCTTCTCACCCCCCTACAAATTCTTAATTACGAGGACGAAATTCTTTTAAGTTGGGTAGGATGTAAAACCCCTAAATTTCTAGTATATATTTTTTATTTATTAAATTTAGTACCGATATTTAAAATTTTGAATTGTACGTCGCATAGTCGTATTATACGTCGCGCACGAAATTTTTTTTCGTAGTTGCTCGTCGAGTACGAATATGTGCGAGCGTACATATTTTAGAAAAACACTTTTTCTCTATTTTATTATAAATATTCTTGCTATAAAAAGCCTTTTGTTTCTAAAAAATAATATTATTATTAGTATTATTATTATTATTATTCTACTTATTTTTGTTTTTGCTGTTATTATTGTTATTAGTTCATTATCATTATCATTATTATTATTATTATTATTATATTATTATTATATTATGATTATTATTATTATTATTATTATTATTATTTGTATGATTACTGGTATAAATTTTGAAAATATATGTATAAAATTATTACGTATTTTATTACTATCATTATGTGTATTGTTATTAGTAGTATGGAGGTTAAATATCATTTTGGAAATTTTATATCTTATGTATAAAAAAGATATATATATATATATATATATATATATATATATATATATATATATAGTATATATATATATATTTTGGTTTAGGGACCTAAATTAATTTTGACAAAATTAGGATTTGTCCTAATAAAATTTTCTAGATTTTCAAGGATCTATCTAAAGATGTACTTGACAAAGATATAGTTTTTTATTTTATTTATTAATATTTTTTTAGAAACAAAAGGCTTTTTATAGCAAGAATATTTATATAATAAATAGAGAAAAAGTGTTTTTCTAAAATATGTACGCTCGCACATATCCGCACTCGACGAGCAACTACCAAAATAAAATTTCGTGCGCAACGTATAATACGATTATGCGACGTACAATTCAAAATTTTAAATCGGTACTAAATTTAATAAATAAAAAACATATAGTAGAAATTTAATAAATAAAAAAATATAGAGTTCCGGGACTGGATTTGCTCAAGCGAGGATACCAGGATACATCTTGTGTTTGATCTTCTTACTCTTTACTTTTATTTGTCATATATTGCTTCTGTTGCACTAGTTATTTTTATTACCCTATTCACCCCCCCCCCCTCTAGGGTTCTACAATTGGTATCAGAGCTTTGTTCTCTTGATTTGGATTTACACCCTTTGAGTGATCCATGGCCTCTAACCCTAGTATCAACACCTTCCACAATGAAGGACACTCCACAAATAGGCCTCCCCTATTTGATGGAACCAACTATAACTACTGGAAGATTAGGATAGCATTTATCTGAAGTCCATAGATTTGATTTATGGGATTGCGTGATAAATGGTCTTCCTAAGAGTTATTGAGGATCTTGCTTCTGACACCCTTCGGGACACACTTACTGAAAACCAAGAAGCTTGCGAGTCGAGATGCCAAGGCAATGAATGCTCTTTATTGTGCTCTCGACAGTAGTGAATTCAACCGAATCTCTACTTGCAAGACTTCCAATGAGATTTGGAAGTTACTTGAAGTCACACACGAGGGAACTTCACAAGTGAAGGAATCCAAGATTAGTAGACTCACGCAAGAATATGAGTCCTTTAAAATGAAGCATGATGAATCGATTACTTGCATGTTTACTCGTTTTGGTGACATTATTAACCCTCCTCTTCTCTTGGTAAGGAATATCCTGCTCATGAAAAGATCAAAAAATTCTTAGAGGATTGACGAAAATTTGGAGTCCTAAAGCTACCGCAATCATTGAGGGGAACGATCTAACAGTCATGAACCTTGAGACCCTCATGGGTAAGCTGATGACTCACGAGCTCGATATGAAGGATCAAGAGGAATCCTCCATACAAGAGAAGGAGAAGGAGAAGACCAAAGGAAGGAGAAATCTCTTGCTCTCAAAGCGACTAAGTCCTACTCCAAGGATAGCTCCGACGACAATGAGTCGGACGACGATGAAGAAATAGCTCTCACAGCTAAGCACTTCCGGAAGTTCCTAAAATTCAACAAAGCCAACCGCTTCAGACGGGACAACGAAGAGATCCGGCGTGCTATCAATGCAGAAGACCCGGACACATCAAGAGGGATTGTCCGATGATAAGAAAAGACTCAAGCAAGTACGAGAAGCCTAGCAAGGGAAGCTCGTCCTCCAGAAAGTTCGCAACACAAGCATTTGGTGTGAAAGCGACGCGAGCGACTCCGACAACGACAAGGAGTGCAAACACAATGCCAACGTCTGTCTCATGGCAACCGATGAGGTACTTGATGATTTCTCCTTAAACACTCTTACCTATGATGATTTGGAGAAAGCTATTCTTGAATTGCATGAAGAACACAAAGGTGTTCGGAATAAATACAAGAAATCTCTTAAAGAGGTTGAAGCTCTTCATCTTGAAGTAGAGAGGCTCTCAAGCATCATTATTGATGTGAAGGAAAATCTCCTGCTTCTGACACGGATGAAATAGAGTCCTTGCGACTCAAGTTTCAAGAATCTCTTGACACCATCAAGAAAAGGATGATGAGATTCAATCCATGAGAAGCTCTTATGAATTTGCTATGCACAAAGTTCAAGATGCTAATAGGAGAGAATATGACACTTCTATTAAGTATAATGATCTTCTTTTGCAGTGTAAGAAATTTGGTAATAAGGACACTACTCACATGCATGCTCCTAGACATCTCCACACTCACCACAATGCTAGGATACTTCATATATGAACACTACACACAAATCCTTTCCTAACACAAGAAAAGGACCTTTTATTAAGAAAAACACTTCGCATCATGCTTTTTATTATCATCATCACAATACTAATGCTAGAGCTCCTCGCACTAGAGATTCACACATGCATGATTCTCACATATCTTCTTCTAAATCCTCTATGATTTGCAATTACTGTGGCTTGCATGGACATACGACCAATTATTGTCATACAAGGAAACTTGTTGACAAGAAAGTTTTTATGTGGGTTCCTAAGACTAACCCTCAAGGACCCATAAGATCATGGGTACCAAAATGTTCATCTTCAACTTATGTTGTAGGTGAAGAGTCCTTCTCATGCTAGAAGCAAGTGGATTCTCGATAGCGGTTGTTCACGGCACATGACCGGGGATGCTTCATTATTTACAACGCTATCGATGAAGAAGGAAGGACACGTCTCTTTTGGTAACAATCTCAAAGGTCACATTATAGGGAATGGTAATATAGGTTCCCCTCCTTATCCTTGTATTAAGAATGTGTGTCTTGTTACTAACCTTAAACACAATCTTCTTAGTATTAGTCATCTTACCGATAATGGTTATGATATTAAGTTTGTTAAGCTCAAATGCTTCATTACCGATAGTTCTAATGGATCTATTGTTTATGAAGGAATTAGAGAAAACAATATCTATGTTTTATATCTTGTTGAAGATACTAACAATGACAGGTGCTTAGTTGCTAACAATGATGAGAGTTGGCTTTGGCACATGAGGCTTGGACACGCCAACATGGATACCATCTCTCGTCTTGCTACCAAGAAGCTCGTAAGAGGACTCCCAAGTATCCCATTCAAAAAGGATATGGTATGTGAAGAATGCGAGAAGAGTAAGTTAACAAAGTCTTCCTTCAAATCAATCAACTCTGTGAGTACTTCTAGACCCCTTCAACTTATCCATATGGATCTTTTTGGGCCTAGTAGAGTTGCTAGCCTTGGAGGCAAGCTTTATGCTTTTGTTTTAGTTGATGATTTTTCAAGATTTACTTGGGTTATTTTTCTTGCTTGCAAAAGTGATACTTTTCGTGAATTTGTTGCCTTTTGTAAACGTGTTCAAAATGAGAAAGGTTTTTCTATTAACAAAATTAGAAGTGATCATGGAGGAGAATTTGATAATGCTGATTTCAAAAGATTTTGTGAAAAGAATGGTTTTGGACATGATTTTGCTTGTCCCCGGACTCCTCAACAAAATGGTGTTGTGGAGAGAAAGAATAGAACCCTTGGCGATATGGCCCGGGTTATGTTAAACCAATATAAGCTCCCCCAATATTTTTGGGCGGAAGCCGTTAATACGGCATGTCATGTTATTAATAGGGTCTTGATTAGACCTATTTCTAAGAAGACTCCTTATGAGCTTTGGTTTGACAAAATTCTCTATTGAATATTTCAAAGTTTTTGGTTGCAATTGTTTTATTTTGAATACCAAGGATAACCTAGGCAAGTTTGAAGAAAAAGCCTATGAAGGAATATTCCTTGGATACTCTACATAGTAAAGGTTTTCGTGTTTTTAACAAAAGAAGTCTTGTTGTCGAAGAGTCAATCAATGTCTCTTTTAATGAACTCAACTCTTCTACATTCTCCTCTTCCGAGGATATTGATGACATCTCGTTTGGATTGGAGAACTCCTCTATTGAAGATCGTCCTTCTTCATCTAACAATGAAGTTGTGACTCCATCAAAAGAGTCTCCTCCTCTCGAGCCTCCTCAAAAGGATCTCCCAAAAGAATGGAGATTTGTCACCAATCATCCTAAGGAGCTTATCATTGGGGATCCTTCCTCCAGTGTTAGCACTAGATCCGCCACTCGTGATCTTTGTGCAAATGTGGCTTTTATCTCTCAAATAGAGCCTAAAAATGTTAATGATGCTTTTTTGATGAGTTTTGGATGATAGCTATGCAAGAGGAGCTAAATCAATTCGAGCGAAGTAAGGTTTGGGAACTTGTCCCAAAACCTAGCAATCATCCCATTATTGGAACAAAATGGGTGTTTCGTAACAAACTTAATGAAGATGGGTTAGTGACTCGTAACAAAGCCCGATTGGTTGCTCAAGGCTATAACCAAGAGGAAGGCATTGACTACGACGAAACCTATGCTCCGGTTGCACGGCTTGAATCCATTCGTATGCTTTGTGCTTTGCTTGTTTTAATGACTTTAAGCTCTTTCAAATGGATGTCAAGAGTGCTTTTCTAAATGGTATTATTAAAGAGGAAGTTTATGTTAAACAACCTCCCGGCTTTGAAGATTTTCAATTTCCTAATCACGTGTTCAAACTTCACAAAGCCCTTTATGGCCTCAAACAAGCTCCCCGTGCTTGGTATGAGCGCCTTAGCTCTTTTCTTGTTTCTCACAATTTTTCAAAGGGAAAGTTGACACAACACTTTTTATTAAATCCCATAATGGCACTCTCTTATTGGTTCAAATTTATGTCGATGATATTATTTTTGGTTCTACTAACAAACACTTTGTGTAGAATTTGCTAAAGTTATGCAGGAAGAGTTTGAAATGAGTATGATGGGTGAACTTTCCTTCTTCTTGGGGTTACAAATCAAACAAGGACCCAAAGGAACCTTCATAATCAAGCAAATATACAAAGGACCTCCTCAAGCGTTTCGACCTTGACTCATCCAAATCAATGAGGACTCCTATGGCCACAACGACAAAGCTTGACAATGATGAAGACGGCACATCGGTCGACATTCGTAAGTATAGAGGTATGATCGGTAGCTTACTTTATTTAACTGCTAGCCGTCCTGATATCATGTTTAGTGTTTGCTTGTGTGCACGATATCAAGCCAATCCAAAGGAATCACACTTGTGTGCCGTTAAGCGCATTTTTCGTTATCTCAAAGGCACCATTAACATGGGTCTTTGGTATCCGAAATCCTCATCCTTTGAGCTTCACGGCTTTTCGGATGCGGATTTTGCGGATGCAAGATTGACCGAAAAAGCACTAGTGGCACATGTCAATTCCTCGGGAAGTCTTTGGTATCGTGGTTTAGTAAGAAACAAAATTCTGTTGCTCTTTCCACCACTGAGGCCGAGTATATTGCGGCTGGTTGTTGTTGTGCACAAATTCTTTGGATGTCACAAACACTTTTAGATTATGGCATTTCTCATTCTTGCACCCCTATTAAATGTGATAACACTAGCTCAATCAATCTCACGAAAAACCCGATTTGTCACTCACGCACGAAGCACATTGAAATTAGACACCATTTTCTTCGTGACCATCAACAAAAGGGAGATATTCGTCTTGAATTTATTGATACTACCTATCAGTTAGCCGATATTTTCACCAAACCGCTCCGGAAGATCGCTTCACCTTCCTTTGCCGTGAATTAGGCATTTTATCCTTTGATCCATAATCCCTCTCGGCCGGCACACCGACGGTATACAGCGGTATACCGGGCATGCCGTTTTTCGTTTCAGAATTAGGTTCTGTTTCGAAACTCGGCATACCGTCGGTACACGTCGGCATACCGCCGGTATGCCGGATGGAGGCGGACAGGATTTCAAATACAGCTCTGGGCCCACTTTATTTCTCTCTCCCTTATTCCTCTCAACCCTCATTAAATTCACTCCATCCATCTCTTCCCTATTAATTACTCTCTCTTCTTTCAACTTCTCAATCCCATCACAATTAATACCCATCTCTTCACCTCCTCCATTTACTCCTCTTTTACTCCACTTTCCAACCCACTACCTATTCCTATTCCCCATTACTTTATCCGTTCCCAACCACCCTCCTTCTTCAACCTCCAACCTTTCATCTCCCTACCCTCTATTAAAACCCTATTTTTCCTATCTCTTCTCCCTACTCTCTCATCCACTCCAAAACCCTAACCTTCCTCCATGGCAAATCCAAAGTCCCCGCTCCTCCTCCTCCTTTCTTCAACCCTTTCATCCCGGTGGCTCAACCTCACGGGTATGACCAACGGGTCTTTACCAATTCCTTGGCGGCCGAGCTATGGTTCCAACACTTCGTTCATCACAATGTTTTCAAGGGACGGCGATAAATTGGAACCTCTTCCCCGGTCACGTCTCCTTATTTGACGAGGCCGGCCTCTCCTCTCTCCTTCGGCGTCAAATACCCGTCTACCCGCTGCCCGTCCGTCTATTCTATTGCAACTTGGTCCCGGACGACCACCCCCCATTCAGTCCATGGTAAATGACCGTCACTTCCGTCTCACGTCTCGGGACATCGGGCACATCCTCGGCATCCCGGACAAAGGGAAGCCTTGCCATCCTTGGCTGCTCTTCACTCCTCGGCGGCGTCACCCTTCGACGAGTTCTGCCGTATCATCTGCAAGGGCCCCAACCCTCCTGCCATCCCGGCCCTCTCTGCACAGCTGGAGCCGTTTTACTACGAGCTCCATAGGATAGTGTGCCATACACTCTTTCCTAAGGGCGGGAACTACGACGCCATTACCGGCGATGCCCTCGTCATGTATTATCTTTATGCCCGGAAGCCCTTCTCCTTCCGAAGACTCTCCTTCTTCTCTTCCGGCGTGTCATGCCCGCGGGAAAGCAGAACCTCTACTACGGCTCCCTTATCACTCTCCTTCTGGAAGCCCGGCAAGTTGATCTATCTCTTTGCTCCTCGGATGGCGTCCCTTCCTATCTTGCTGTTTCCCGTTCCCTTAGTGGCGCCTCTACTTCACGTGCCTCGTCTTCCCAAGAGCAACCGGCATCCACTCCTGCTGCTCCACATCTACTCCTCCTGCTTCTGGCCGATACATGCCGCTGACTCAGCAGCACTTCGACATGCGCATGGCCCAGGCAGAGGAACAGATGAGGGCTCATACTCGTGGCCTTGGGAATCTGATTCAAGCCCGCTTTCATGATCAAGCTTACTTTATCCAGCGCACCATACAAGACCGGGACATGTATCTGGATCTCAATCTCCAAGATCCTATGTACCAGGGTTCGCGCTTCTCTGATCCCAATGCCTATGGGTTCATGTACCCGGACGGCATTGATCCTTATGGTGCCTTTCAGCAAGCTCAGGATGGTGGTGACGATCCGGCGGACGAGTAGGGGTGTCTTCCCTTTGGGTGATGGTCTAGAATAATGTGTGGTTTAGTTATGTGTGTTTGTTTGTTTGTTTTTTTCTGTTTTTGCGGTCCTTCGGGGACCTTTGTGTGGTTGATCCTAGTACTTTGCAGTCCTTCGGGACTTGGGTTATGTTTATCTCTTGTATCAGACTCTCGTGGGGAGAGTCGTTTTATTTGTCTTTTGTAGTAATGAACGTCTTGCATGTATTAAGCTATCACTTTCATATATAAATACATGTGTTTATTCTATACTCTTGTTCTCATTATTGCAATTTTTTTACAATATTTGTTTTCCCATCTTTGACTAAGTGACAAAGGGGGAGAAAACGTATTGAGGGGGAGTTGTCTCCTACGGGGGAGCTACTCCCTGAAGATGCTATCTCTCTATTTTGTCAATTATCAAAATGGGGAGATTGTTGGCACATTTTATTTTGATTATTAACAGCATCTTCGGAGTTTAGTTTTCTGCGTCTTCAGATACATATCCTCTCAGAAGCTCAACTCATAAAGTCTTTCCGTTCAAGAGCATCCATCCTTCGCATCGAAGATTGAAGCAGCTACGGCGCTCTTGCATAAGATGGCGTCCTCCTGCTTAGAGTCTTCGTGTCTGTACAAGTCTAGGTATATCTGTAAACACCTAAGGACGGATGACAAGTAAAAGAACAAGTCAAAAATCAAATACCTACAGAGCGGCATACCGACGCATGCTTCGGCATACCGGGTATACCGTTTTTAGAGTCTAGAAAGTTGCTGTGACAAATTGTCGGCATACCGGCGGCATGCTTCGGCATACCGCGCATGCTTCGGCATACGGCGGTATACCGATTTTTGTGTCCAGAAAGTTGTGTGACAAATTGTCGGTACAACGACGGCATGCTCCGGCATACCGACGGTATACCGTTTTTAGCGACCCAAAAGTTGCTGTGACAAATTGTCGACATACCGGCGGCATGCTTCGGCATACCGGCGGTATACCAATTTTGTGTCCAGAAAGTTGCTGTGACAAATTGTCGGCATACCGACGGCATGCTCCGGCATACCGACGGTATACCGTTTTTAGCGACCCAAAAGTTGCTGTGACAAATTGTCGACATACCGACGGCATGCTCCGGCATACCGACGGTATACCATTTTTAGCAACCCAAAACTTGCTGTGACAAATTGTCGGCATACCGACGGCAAGCTCCCGCATACCGGCGGTATACCGAGTTTCAAATATTTGGTTTTGAATTGCTCTGACTAGCATTAATGGCCGCATTTAATGCTCTCAAACGGTCATTAATATGACCGTTACTATTTGGCCGGCATACCGATGGCATGCCGTCTGCCTGTATTCAGAAGCATTAAATGCCTCCAACTCTTGGTTTCTCTATAAAAGAAAGCCCTCTCTCTCTTGAGGACTTTACCAACTCTAGCCATAAATATTCCAATAACCAAGAGCTCCACCATTAATACTCTTCAAGCTTTTAATTGTCATCCTCTCCCAAAGTGATAGAGTATTTAAGAGTTGTAAATTTCAATCTTCACGTGTTACAAGATCAACAAGTTTCTTTTCTCATTTGTTTGAAGTTGGCGAGCCTTCGTAAGAAAACTCGTGTATAGAAGTTGGCGAGTCTTCGGATCCAAACTCGTGTTGAAGTTGGCGAGTTCTTCGGATCCAAACTCGTGTGTACTATTTGACTAAATAGTGGATTTAAGCCGGAGAGAGTTTCGGGACTGGATTGCCTCAAGCGAGGATACCCGGATACATCTTGTGTTTGATCTTCTTACTCTTTACTTTTATTTCATATATTGCTTCTGTTGCACTAGTTATTTTTATTACCCTATTCACCCCCCCTCGAGGGTTCTACAAGTTACGCCTTTCTTTTGAGCTGAGTGAACGGTTGACACCTTCCAGAGAGGTTCGAAATGAATCGTCTGATGTAGGCTAGCCTTTCTTGTAGTCCGCTAGCTCTTTGAGGTTTTTTGGAGGATACATATCAATGATAGCCTTCACTTTCTCCCGGTCCAGATGTATACCCTTTGAAGTGATGACAAAACCAAAGAACTTGCCACTAGAGACTCCCAGAAAAGACTTGGTTGGATTCATCTTGAGTTGGTGTGCACACATTAGTTCGAACACCGTTCTCAAGTCTTAGATGGTTGCCCTTGAGACGACTTTTGACTGCGATATCGTCTACGTAGCACTCCACAGTTTTGCGCAAATGCTCGCAAAAAATTATGTTCATGGCTCGCTGGTATGTTGCCCCTACATTCTTCAATCCGAAGGACATCACTGTATTATAGTATACCTCCAACGGTGTTCGAAAGATGTGTGCTTCTCATCGTCGGGGAACATCTTGATCTGGTTGTAGCCTGAGAAACCATCCATGAAGGACATCCGCTCGAAGCCGTAAGTATTGTCGATCATTACGTCAGTGATCGGTAGAGGGAACTCGTCTTTTGGGCAAGCAGAGTTCAAATCACGGTAGTCGATACAGACTCAAACTTTACCGTTCTTTTTCATGACTAGAACGATGTTGGCAACCTAGTCTGGGAGTTGTTCCTCGTGAATGAATCCACTGGCAATGAGTTTCTTGACTTCATTTTCGATGGCTTCCATAACGTCTGGTCGAAATCGTCGTTGTTGCTGCTTCACTGGCTTAGCTTTAGACGAAATGTTCAGGCCGTGCATGGCAACTTTAGGGTCCCAGCCTGTCATGTCTTCATAGCTCCATGCAAAGACGTATGTATTCTCTTATAAGTTGTATAAGAGATTGGTGTTCATCGCCAGATAGACTTTTGCTGATGAAGATTGGTTTGAAAGATGCTTCATCTCCTAGATTGACTTGGATGACTTCATCTTCGGTAGGTGGTTCCCGTTGTTCGAAGCACAGCTCCCACCTAGTGTCCATCTTTTGAGCCTATTATTCGAGTTCGATTGATTGGACATCGTTTGTAATTTGGTCGACGGAAACCATATTGACAGACAGAGTTGCTTTGAACATGTCGCCAATACTGGAGTCTGAGTCCCAGAGAAAGGAATCAAAAGAATGAGAACAACGATCTGCTTCATCTGATCTTTTAGGAGTTGTTGGAGGAGAGACATAGCCCAAACCAACACCGCTTCGTTGATAGCAGTTCTCGGGTTTACCGGAAGGAGCAAAGTATCGTATTGGCAACCGTCGTCCTCGGCCGTAATTTAGCCCTTTGTCGCTTTTGATGTCATATCCCATGTTCTGGATGATATTCTTGGCCTGCCAACTATACCAAAAAAGTTGCATTTTCCTAAAGTCATAGTCAGCTTCTGTGTTGTGCTTGGGAGAAGTAGAGTCTGGAACGAACTTTCTCTCGCCAATTATGCGATCGAAGATGATTAGTTCTTCATCCTTCTTTCTGGCTGGAACGATGAAGTAGAGGATATTTTTAGGGTAAACTTTTTCCCGCATGTGAGGCATTGTGACCGGTATGCAGAGGTGTGGTCCTATATCGTTCTCTATAACGTATATCGTATCTATATAGTGGTTTACAGATTGATAGACATCGGGGTAATTCAAAAATAAACCTTTACTAAGGAAATACACAAGTTCTTCTTTAGGGATAACATCATCCGCTGAAGGTACATTATTATGAGTATTGATATACTCATTGAGAGGATCATCATCTGGAAGAGGAGCCACAGTCTTGGCTGAGTTCACCAAGTATGGTAATTCTTCAGGATTGGGAGGACGGGCATCAGTAGGTTCCTTCCGGGGTGTCTTGCTGAGAGTAATGGTCAGTGGCTTGACCTTGTCAGGGTTCTTCTTTTATATCCAGATTGTGAGAGGCTTCGGAGTACTTTTTGGAGTAGTACGTCCTTTGACTCGGATAATCAGGGGACTATCATTAGAGGATGGACTTGCTTCAGCTTCATTATCAGCTTCGTTGACATCATCCTTGGGGGGCTGAGATTGGTAAAGTACCGAATCCCCATAGTAAGCTTCGATGCCCTCAAAAAGATCGACATCGGCAAACTCCGTCTTGACGACACCGTCGCTGTTGACGTATTTGAAGTACTGGTGAAGTGTGGAAGGAACGATCATGTTCTTGTGTATCCATGGACGTCCCAACAAGACGTTGTAGGATACATTGACATCGATCATATAGTCAAAAACCTCCGTTCGGAGATCATCGATCTGGCATTTGAGACGGATCTTGCGCAGCGGATGGCTTCGACCAACATTGAAAGCCATGATAGTTGTGTTGGTTGCAGATAGCTTGTGCAGAGGGATTCCCAGAATCTGAAGTAAGCTTTTGGAATGATGCTGAGGAAGGATCCTGGATCGATGTACATGCGGTCCACCTTGATCGCCCTGATATACCCTGTATAGTACAGGGGTCTATCATGATGATTATTTTTTAGTAGCATGTCCTCCTATGAGAATGTGATGTTGGGCACCACTTCCATAGTACTGTGGTAGTGGGGACAGGAGACATGATCTTCAGCGAGGGCTTTGACTTCAGCGAGGTCAAAGTCGGCATGTAGTAATGCCTCACTTAAGTCTTTCGCATTTCTATGGAGAGTCGCAATAGATTGAACAGAGACAACCTGGTAGGTGTATTGGCTAGCTGAGCTACTATGTCAAATTTGTAGGGCTGATCCATGCCTCGGGCTGGCGCCTTCAGAGATTTATAAACCGTGTCTCCTTCTGCTTGGATTTATCCGTAGTTTGAGGCTTGGACGGGCCGGCTTCTGAGCTTGTGGGGGCAGTAGGATCTTGAAGAGGTACTGCTTCTTCTTGTGCGGGATCGTACGTCCGAAGATAAGTCTTCCCCATCTCGTCTCACCAGATAGAACCTTATAAATGGGAGAGGATACCATATGGCATGAATTTTATTTCTTGCCCCTTCTTGCTTTGGGAGGTACTACCCTGTGTTACTTCTTACACAAGGTCCGGATGGACCCACATGATCTCACCACGTTCAGTCGTGAGTGGGACCAAGGTCGAGTTGTAAGCTGGCGCTAGGTTGACGACTTCCATTATTATCTTAGGAATCGGGACTATGTCGTCTGGGACTTCTGTAGAAGAAAAGTCGTCGAACTGAAGAGAGATCATGTTTGAAGATACGACCTTGTCTTCAGTTTTGAGGTTGATCACTTGGCTGTCGATAAGCTGTTGTATCTTCTTCTTCAGGACGATGCAGTCCTTGGTGGAGTGATGCACGTACTGATGATAAAGATAGTACTTGGGATCATTGAGTTAGCTCGCCTCTGCAGGATGTCATGGTGGAGGCAATATCAGCTTATTACCCTTCGTCAATATATGGAAGATGGTAATAACATCGTCTTTGTCAAAGGAGAAGGTCTCCTTAGGCTTGTCGGAGGCGCCCTGAGAATTGGAAGCTCCTTTGGATGTGTCGTCCTTTGGGACTTCTTTCCCTTTACCCCCACGGACAAGGATAGTTTGAGGATGCTTGACTTAGTCTTCGGATTTGGGTATTTTCAACCCAGTAGTTCCAAGTTAGGAACGTCATTTTTAGCA
This sequence comes from Iris pallida, assembly GCA_029216955.1. Classification (NCBI taxonomy): domain Eukaryota; kingdom Viridiplantae; phylum Streptophyta; class Magnoliopsida; order Asparagales; family Iridaceae; genus Iris; species Iris pallida. The sequence continues at coordinate 9,089,098 of JANAVB010022593.1, forward strand.
GCATCTGCAGCCCCGATGAATGTGGGCCATGTATCATACTTATGTATACCTAGACAAACTTCTCTGTAGGAAGAAAGTTATGTCGACAAGTATCCATAAATTCTGAGTTTGGTATGCTAAAGGGCATCTTCAGTACTAGCCGCCTGAAGCATTCGATGAAGGCGATGACAGACTCAGCCCTCCTTTGCTTGGTCTCGGTGAGGGTGGACATGCTAACATGCATGCCGCTCTCGTAAAACCTGTTGAGGAACAACCTCTCCAAGTCTTTGAACGAATTGATACACCCATCAGGCAGACTGCAGAACCATTCGAAAGCTAGCCCCTGCAAGGTGCTAATAAACAGCTTCGACAAGAACGGATCGTCTCTGGGCAAGTATAGAGTCTACATGTTGAAGTACATCATGTGCTGACGAGGAGAAGTTAACCCATCAAATGAGTTCTGTCACGACCCGCACCCTAGAGTAAGGGCACGAGAAGTGGGTACGTCCAGCCTACGCCGCAGTGTCGGCGGTAGAACGCTATCCTAGGTAAATCATCTAACAGTATAAAGGTACCTGTACAGTTCATACTCTCCGAATGGAGGTAACATCACAACATATAGTCTCAATCACATCTAAGGTAGAAGAATGAAGAACAGATAGATAGTAACTCAAAAGAACCATAGCATAGATGAAATAAGACTAAGTGTCTAAGATACATAACATCCAGAATGTCAACTCATAATACAATAAGTCTAAGAGTCTATACATCTCTACATCTCAAAATACAACTCAGAATGTGAGACAAAATGATATAGAAAGACTGCCTAGACTAAACTGGTCTAGACTACTGGAACAACATCCTCAGCTGCAGGTGGATCCTGCTGAGGGTCCTCAATACAAGTGTCATCTAGTCCTGCTCTATAATAAGTAGTCACCCATGCCTCGTCCTCATCCTCTGTAATATTTTCAACAAGTCCAATCAGGACAGGAACGAGCACAATACATCTCACACAGTGCATATCAGGTTAGGAAATACGATACAGGCAATAGAGTAAGATACATGAACTGCTGAAAGGAAATATACGCTGTAAAAGAGATAGCTGTAATAAAATATCTACTGTATATAGAGAACTGTAAGTGACTAGTATTGTAGAGCACAAGATAGGCATGTGAATGGCTAGAATTTATACATGATTACACTACTGCGTTTGCACATGATTACACTACTTTAGAATTATTCACATGTCCACTTCTACTCTCCCGTTTCTCCAATCAATACACAAGGATCTATACAAGTTACGTTATTATACATGATATCACATGGGGCCCATGAAAGGGTGCATATGATAGTATACATGAGGGCTCAGTAAACATGAGAGTACATGATCACATGAGTGCACATGAATGATGGAAGCATAGGAGTACATGATGATAGTGAAACACACATAACATGAAGTACCCGATGCTCCCGAGAGGGATAACATCTCATGTAAAGATCCATATAGTATCAATCCGTGTTACAAATGTGACAGCAACAAGTAAAGTAATCTAGAGCGAGAAGTAAAGCCTGAACAAGTATGAAACGGTCAGAGAATGTACTCGCCTGCTGTATGGATGTCTGTAGAGAATATGCTGTCTGAGGAGAGGTGTCTGGCTCCTGATCAGAGCAACACAAGTCACAATGTGTTCTAAATAGTAAAAATGAAGTCTACTATACAAACTACATGATTCTAGGTCAATCTGATCAAAAGTCAACTCTTGGTTAACTCTGGTCAACTCTAAAGTCAAACTAGTCAAAGTTAAGTCAATACTAGTCAAACTAGTTATTTTAGGTCATTACTAGTCATTTCTAGGTGAACTAGGTCACTTTTGACCTAAGGTTGACTTTGGTCAACCCTTAGTAATCAAGGGTCAACATGTTGGTTTTGGGCCATTAGGGTTAGCCCCAAGCCATTGGCTAGTAATCCTAGGCCATAGGCTAATGATGGGGTTTTCATATAAACCTATAACTAGGAGTCATATATATATATATATAACTATATCTATATATATAGATACACACTATCTATCACCACCCAATATCAATACAAACCCATATACTTTTAATACACTATATTGACCTAATGAGACCTAACACAAAATATACATATATATCATTTATATATATATATATATACAATACATATATATATATATATATATAACTATATATATTACATATATATAGAGAGGGAAAGGAAGTGAGAGAGAGAGTGAGACAGAGACTGTGAGAAAGAGGGGGGTGAAGTCTGGACAGTAGACAGTAGGGAGAGGGTTCCAGGAATTCTGGAACCAAAGTGGCTCCCAACACACACACACAATATAACATATATACATACATATGTATATATATATATATAACTACACACACACACCACCAATTTTCCCCAAATTCGACCCACACTCACAAATACATATGTACTACACCTATACACACTAAAATACACTAGTCCAATGTATTAAACATAAAGAAAATCGATTTGAAACTCGATTTCCAAAACTGGAAAATAAACCCAAAACTGTTAACAGTGCACAGTGCACTCGAAATGGGGTAATTCGAATTACCCATACTAAATCGAGCTAAGACTCGAAACAAACGGTTGGTAACTAATGCCCCATAGATACTCTAGTGTCCCAAGTCACTGACACGACACCACGACACAGTTTCACGTGTCCAAACACGCAAAACATCCACCCGGGTAAACACTGATACGCGCACACGAAAACAGTGTCGTACACGCGGTTACACGCGTCGTACACGCGACACAGGACACGAAGCACCACGTGCTCGTGTCCACGTGTACGCCACGTATAGGGCTTCATACCCGTGTCACTACGAGATGCTCTAGTGTCGTGTCCATGCGACACGACACACTCAAAGCTGTGCGCGCGCGCGTGTGCGCTGACAGCGCGTGTCCAGTGCGAGTGAGTTTTCTCACTCGACACGACACGATGCGACATGAGACTTTGGGGGCATGCTCGCAGACATTGCCCCCTTGTCTGTGTCAAATATTTTGTGTCCTAGTGGCCTGTGTAGTGCACACGAGGTGTCGGGTAGCAGGGCATGCACGATGGGCTCGTGCGGTCGGTTCGTGTCCAATTTGGACACGGACACAGCAATAAAATGTGCTCAGTCCACATGTTTAGTGATCAGCATGTATAGGGCTACAAATTCGTGTAATTTGTTTCACAGTTTGATAAAATCGAATCCATTGTGGCATTTCACCAAACAAGGATTTTAGCCCTACGATACGTGTCCTATACGGACACCAAAACACATCTAATTTCCACCAAACTTTACCCACAGTATTGTTATTCCTATATGAATGCATTTGTGAAAGAAAAACAGGAATTTGACTAAGTTTGTGAGAAAATACCTATTGTGCAAAACCAAGAAAAACAAGGAAAATGGGGGTTGTGCTTCCTTCAATTTGACGATGCCCAAGCTCCCAAATTTTGAATTTCTAGCTTCCCTTAGCACCCTAGATGTTGTAGGGTCCCAATGCAAGAGACTAGAGTCAATTTGGATCAAAATAGCTCAAGTTATGAAGGTTGAAAGGAAAGGGAATTTTTGTGGAATAAATTTCATGTAATTTATTCATGAATGAATACAAAGGATTATATAGAATGTTGTACCAGCTAGGGGGGTACCCCTTGGCCGGCCAAGACATGGGGGGGGTGTCCTTGCCCTTCCTTCATGGCTAAGGCATGGACTTTGTGAAAAGGTTGAAGATATTTTGAGTGTTTCATGGAAAATATCTAATAAAGGTAAACTAGATATTTATCTCACTTTAACCCTTAACCAAAAATCCATCCTAAAGCTTCTAGGTTAGAGACTAACCCCTAGATTAGGGTAGGATAGGTTAGAGACTAATCATGAGACTTACCAAGAATTAAATAATATTAAAATCACATAATCTCAAATAAAGACTAGTAAATTACCAAAATACCCTTTTGGTCAAAAACCACTAATTTGATGTTCTAAGCCTATGGCTAAGCTCTCATGGTCATGGCAACTTCTAGGTTAGAGAAAACTAGGGTTTACACTAAGTTATACTAACCAAAATCACAAAGTCATAAGTCATGACTTAGCATGACTTAGAAAATGGTTTAATCACACTAATAAACACTATAAACCATATCATGCCCTAATCACCACTATTAAATAATAAAAATAATAATTTTTCAAAAATCCCTAATTTTCAGAAAACAGGGTGTTACAAGTCTACCCTCCTAACAATAATTTCGTCCTCGAAATTTAAAGACGAACTGAAACTAATGAGAAGGATAGAAATCACACCTTAAGGTACAAATAGATAAGGGTATCGCTCGCGCATCTCATCCTCCCGTTCCCAGGTGGACTCTCCTGGAGAATGATGCCTCCATGCGACACGAACCAATGGTATCGTCTGGTTCCTCAATGCCTTCTCCCGTCGATCCAGAATCTCAACAGGCTGCTCTGGATAACGAAGAGTAGGACCCACCTCGATCTCGGAATGATCAAGTACATGGCTAGGATCTGCCACGTACTGTCTCAACTGCGACACGTGAAATACGTTGTGGACTCCAACCAATGCTGGTGGTAAGTCTAGCCTGTAAGACACGTCACCGACTCTCCCGCTGATAACGAAAGGGCCGATGAAACGCGGGCTAAGCTTCCCACCTCCACCAAAATGTATCGTGCCACGTGTCGGAGATATCCTCAAGAATACCTGGTCTCCGACCTAAACACAAACAAGGTCTCAATTTAATTATGATAAACAAACATGATTAACAAAACACAACAAGACAACCTAATTCTAATCCTATCTCTAAACTGTACCTCAAACTCCAAAGGTCTGCGGTGGCTATCGGCCCAGTGCCGATGTCTGTCCTACGCCACGTGAAGCCGATCTCTGATAAGCTTCACCTTCTCTGCTGCATCTACAACTATCTCAGGCCCCAATAAAACTCGCTCCCCAACATCATCCCAAGACAAGGGTGTACGACATCTACGCCCGTACAGTGCCTCAAAAGGGGACATCTCGATGCTGGCCTGAAAGCTGTTGTTATATGCAAACTCTACTAAGTGCAGGTGACTCTCCCAAGATCCTCCAAAGTCCAGGACACAAGTCCGCAACATGTCCTCCAGTGTCTGAATGGTCCGCTCTGACTGTCCGTCTGTCTGCGGGTGGTATGCAGTACTAAACTTGAGCTGAGTGCCCAAGCTAATATGCAAGCTCCTCCAGAAATGTGAAGTGAAACGGCTGTCCCGTTCCGATACAATGCTCACTGGAACTCCATGAAGTCTGACTATCTGCCTCATATACATCTCTGATAGCTTCTCGGTAGACAAACCCACTTTGAATGGCAAAAAGTGGGCCGATTTGGTCAACCTGTCGACGATGACCCAAATCGCATCCTTTCCTTCTGGAGTACGCGGCAATCCCGAAACAAAGTCCATCATGATGTGCTCCCACTTCCACTCCGGAATGGGCAATGGCTGCAACAGTCCTCCTGGCCTCTGCCTCTCGGCCTTGACCTGCTGGCAGATCAAACACCTGGCTACGAAGTGTGCTACCTCACGCTTCATCCCACTCCACCATACATGCTCTCTCAGATCCCTATACATCTTGTTGGCTCCCGGATGTATCGAGTACTGAGAACGGTGGGCCTCCTGCATAACCTGCTCTCGAAAGTCTCCACTGGGCACACACAGTCTGGAACCGTGCCTCAATGCGCCATCTCCTGCAAGAGTGAACTCATCGTCCGCAAATCCCTGTCTGACCTGCTCCCTGATGCTTCGTAGAGAAACATCATCGAACTGAGCCGACTTGATCCTATCAATCAAGTCCGACTGAATCTGGAGGCCCAACATCTGCATCTGCACTCCTGGCACAATCACCTCGATCCCAAGGCTCTCCAAGTCCGCTAACAAGTGACGATCCATCGTCAAGCACATAGCTGTCGGATATCTGCTCAACGCATCAGCAACTACGTTGGCCTTCCCTGGATGATACTGCAGAAGAATATCAAAGTCCTTCATCAGCTCCAGCCATCTACGCTGCCTCATGTTCAGCTCCTTCTGCGTAAACACGTACTTCAAGCTCTTGTGGTCTGTAAATATCTCCACACGCTCTCCATACAAATAGTGTTTCCACAGCTTCAGAGCAAAGATAACTGCCGCCAACTCTAAATCATGGGTAGGATAGTTCTTCTCATGGGGCCGTAACTGCCTGGAAGCATAGGCAATCACCTTCCCATGCTGCTGCAAGACACAACCCAAACCCTTCCCCGAGGCGTCACTGTAGATAGTGAACCCGCCTGATCCTGATGGCAATGTCAGAATCGGGGCTGTCGTCAACCGCTTCTTCAACTCATCGAAAGCGGTCTGACACTCCTCTGACCAGAGAAACTCTGCGTCCTTTCGGGTCAGCCTAGACAATGGCTCTGCAACCCGGGAGAAATCCTGGACGAACCTCCTGTAGTAGCCTGCCAATCCTAGGAAGCTCCTGATCTCTGCCACTAACGTCGGCGCTGCCCAAGCCTCAACCGCTGATATCTTCCTCGGGTCGACTGAGATCCCATCTCCAGTCACTACATGACCCAGGAAGTCAACTCTGTCGAGGAAGAACTCGCACTTCGAGAGCTTACCGTAAAGCTGCTCCTGTCTGAGAGTCTCCAGGACCACTCTCAAGTGCTCCTCGTGCTCCTCCTCGGTCTTCGAGTACACCAGGATGTCGTCGATGAACACCACCATGAACTTGTCTAAGTACTGGTGGAACACCTTGTTCATCAAGTTCATGAATACCGCCGGAGCATTCGTCAACCCAAACGGCATCACCATAAACTCGAACTGGCCGTACCGCGTCCTGAACGCCGTCTTCGGGATGTCCTCCCTCTTCACCTTTACCTGATGGTAGCCTGACCTCAGATCAATCTTCGAGAATACCCGAGCTCCGCTCAACTGATCGGAGAGATCATCGATCCGCGGCAGTGGATATCTGTTCTTGATCGTCAGACTGTTGAGTGCCCTGTAGTCGATACACATACGTACCGACCCATCCTTCTTCGGTACAAAGAGTACCGGTGCACCCCAAGGTGAAGAACTAGAGCGGATGAAGCCTTTGTCCTGCAACTCATCCACCTGTTTCTTCAATTCCACCAGCTCGCTGTTGTTCACCCGATAGACATGCCGAGAAATAGGTTCCGCACCTGGAACCAAGTCTATCGAGAACTCAACGTCTCTGTCTGGTGGAAGCCCAGGCAATTCCTCTGGAAACACGTCCATGAACTCAGCAATCAATGGATGTGGAGCTGGCTGCTCCTCGACTAAAGCTCCACAGAAAACTCCGCAAGTCTGCTCTGCCTGCCGTCGGGAATATACAAACTCTGGCTCTCTTGGCGCTCTGAACAGAACTCTACCCCCGCGGCAATCTATGCTGGCATGGTGCATGCTCAACCAATCCATACCGAGTACAATATCGTAGTTCGGTAGTGGCATTACGAGCAAACACACATCCAACTCTCGGCCTCCCAAAACTACTCTCCGTCCCTTACAAATATCACGAACGAGGATAATGCCACCCCCGGTCGTAATCTTGCAAGTCCTAGGCAACGATTCAGATATAACATGATGTCGAATCGCAAAAGATACTGATACAAAGCTATAAGAAGCCCCAGAATCAAACAATGCATAAGCTGGAATAGAGTCGAGAAGAATAGAACCTGCTATCAGCTCTCCAGTAACCTCGGCATCCTCTGCTGCCATGGCGTAGGCTCGCCCCTGCTGTCCACTTCTGGCCTGATGCTGGTGCTGGGTGAACCTCTGCTGCTGAGTCGGCAAAGGTCCCTTCTGCTGCCCTGTCGGAGCCTTAGCTCCGCCTCCCTGAACTGGTCGTCCCGAAGACATGGGACACTCCCTCAGCTGGTGGTCTCCAGAACCACATAGTAGACACCTGCCAAGCCTCTTTCTGCAGTCATTCCATCTATGACCCTGCTTCTTGCAGAAAGAGCAACTGACGACCTGCTGCCTGGGTGCCTGCTGCTGGTGCCTCGGCTGCTGCACCTGCTGGAACGGCCTCTGCTGCTGGAATGGCCTCTGCTGCTGGTGCTGAAAATGAGGCCTCTTGGCCTGTCCTCCACTGCTGCCAGCTCCTTGGGTGTCGCGGCCCCTCTTGAGCTTCAGCTCAAGATCATCCTCAACCGCCATCGCTCCTGCTAGAATATCCTCAAAAGTGGCACTCCTCTCACTCTTGGTCAAGGACTTGACTTCCTTGACCAAGCCTTTCCTGAACCTCCTCGCCTTCGCTGCCTCGCTAAGGCCCTCCACGAATCTGCTCAACCGGCAAAACTCACCGGCGTACTCCTCTACGGTCTGGTTCCCCTGAACCAGGTTCTCGAACTGTGTCTCCAAAGCGCCGACTGCCTGATCTGGGAAAAACTTCCCCTTGAAGAGCTCCTTGAAAGCTCCCCATAACTGCCCTCGAGTACCTACTCTCGGATCCGTCTAATACCAGGTACGGGCAAGATCCCGCATCTGGCTAGCTGCTGCCTCCACCTGGAGTCCGGCTGGTATCTCCGCCAATCGAAAGATCTCCTCGATGTGCTCTATCCAGTCATCCGCATAAAGAATCCCCTCGGTACCCAAGAAGTCCCTGGGGTTCATCTTCTTGAACTCCTGGATGCCCGGAATCCTCTGCTGCCGCGGCGGTCCTGATCCTCCCTGCGGCTGGACAGCCAACCTCTCTATCGTCGCTCTAGCCAGCTGATGAACCTCATCTATGCCCCTGGTAAACTCCGTCGTATAACGCTGCTGCTGAGCCTGCTGCGACTCTAGGAAATACTGGAAGTATGAAAACATCTGTGCAGCATCCACTAAACCAGATGGCATCGACGGCTGGAACTGCGGCTGGTGCTGCTGGTGCTGCTGAAACTGTGGCTGACGAAACTGCGGGGGAGGCATGTCTGGGGTAGCTGGAATGGTCCCCCGAATAAGTAGAGGTGCACCCCCAAATGTGGCAGAAGCTCCCACATGAGCTGGAGTAAGGGGAGCTGCAGTCCCCGGGTCCTGGTGAGCTGGACGAAAGGTGGCAGACCTCTCTGTGGTGTCACCTGGACCGAGACGCTGCGATCGTGTCTCCACCATCCTGAAGACAGATCAACAAGAAAATCAATACGGAGAAGAAACGATATAGTCAAAGGAGACAGTTTATTTCAAAAGAAAGGCAATATCAGCAAGAATTTAGATAGCAGGAATTTAGATAAGAGTTTTTCCTAATGTGATTGAGTACCTCAACTACATCCTATTTTCTACTGCAGGCTGTGGCGATACTCTAGTTCGAATACCATCACATAAACTGGACCTGCATGGGCCACCACTAAAAACGAGTCACGACCCGCACCCTAGAGTAAGGGCACGAGAAGTGGGTACGTCCAGCCTACGCCGCAGTGTCGGCGGTAGAACGCTGTCCTAGGTAAATCATCTAACAGTATAAAGGTACCTGTACAGTTCATACTCTCCGAATGGAGGTAACATCACAACATATAGTCTCAATCACATCTAAGGTAGAAGAATGAAGAACAGATAGATAGTAACTCAAAAGAACCATAGCATAGATGAAATAAGACTAAGTGTCTAAGATACATAACATCCAGAATGTCAACTCATAATACAATAAGTCTAAGAGTCTATACATCTCCACATCTCAAAATACAACTCAGAATGTGAGACAAAATGATATAGAAAGACTGCCTAGACTAAACTGGTCTAGACTACTGGAACAACATCCTCAGCTGCAGGTGGATCCTGCTGAGGGTCCTCAATACAAGTGTCATCTAGTCCTGCTCCATAATAAGTAGTCACCCATGCCTCGTCCTCATCCTCTGTAATATTTTCAACAGGTCCAATCAGGACAGAAACGAGCACAATACATCTCACACAGTGCATATCAGGTTAGGAAATACGATACAGGCAATAGAGTAAGATACATGAACTGCTGAAAGGAAATATACGCTGTAAAAGAGATAGCTGTAATAAAATATCTACTGTATATAGAGAACTGTAAGTGACTAGTGTTGTAGAGCACAAGATAGGCATGTGAATGGCTAGAATTTATACATGATTACACTACTGAGTTTGCACATGATTATACTACTTTGGAATTATTCACATGTCCACTTCTACTCCCCCGTTTTCCCAATCAATACACAAGGATCTATACAAGTTACGTTATTATACATGATATCACATGGGGCCCATGAAAGGGTGCACATGATAGTATACATGAGGGCTCAGTAAACATGAGAGTACATGATCACATGAGTGCACATGAATGATGGAAGCATAGGAGTACATGATGATAGTGAAACACACATAACATGAAGTATCCGATGCTCCCGAGAGGGATAACATCTCATGTAAAGATCCATATAGTATCAATCCGTGTTACAAATGTGACAGCAACAAGTAAAGTAATCTAGAGCGAGAAGTAAAGCCTGAACAAGTATGAAACGGTCAGAGAATGTACTCGCCTGCTGTATGGATGTCTGTAGAGAATATGCTGTCTGAGGAGAGGTGTCTGGCTCCTGATCAGAGCAACACAAGTCACAATGTGTTCTAAATAGTAAAAATGAAGTCTACTATACAAACTACATAATTCTAGGTCAATCTGATCAAAAGTCAACTCTTGGTCAACTCTGGTCAACTCTAAAGTCAAACTAGTCAAAGTTAAGTCAATACTAGTCAAACTAGTTATTTTAGGTCATTACTAGTCATTTCTAGGTGAACTAGGTCACTTTTGACCTAAGGTTGACTTTGGTCAACCCTTAGTAATCAAGGGTCAATATATTGGTTTTGGGCCATTAGGGTTAGCCCCAAGCCATTGGCTAGTAATCCTAGGCCATAGGCTAATGATGGGGTTTTCATATAAACCTATAACTAGGAGTCATATATATATATATATATATATATATATATATATATATATATATATATATACATATATATATATATATATATATATATATATATATATATATATATATATATATATATATATATATATATATATATATATATATATAACTATATCTATATATATAGATACACACTATCTATCACCACCCAATATCAATACAAACCCATATACTTTTAATACACTATATTGACCTAATGAGACCTAACACAAAATATACATATATATCATTTATATATATATATATATATATATATACAATACATATATATATAACTATATATATATTACATATATATATAGAGGGAAAGGAAGTGAGAGAGAGAGTGAGACAGAGACTGTGAGAAAGAGGGGGGTGAAGTCTGGACAGTAGACAGTAGGGGGAGGGTTCCAGGAATTCTGGAACCAAAGTGGCTCCCAACACACACACACAATATAACATATATACATACATATGTATATATATATATATAACTACACACACACACCACCAATTCTCCCCAAATTCGACCCACACTCACAAATACATATGTACTACACCTATACACACTAAAATACACTAGTCCAATGTATTAAACATAAAGAAAATCGATTTGAAACTCGATTTCCAAAACTGGAAAATAAACCCAAAACTGTTAACAGTGCACAGTGCACTCGAAATGGGGTAATTCGAATTACCCATACTAAATCGAGCTAAGACTCGAAACAAACGGTTGGTAACTAATGCCCCATAGATACTCTAGTGTCCCAAGTCACTGACACGACACCACGATACAGTTTCACGTGTCCAAACACGCAAAACATCCACTCGGGTAAACACTGATACGCGCACACGAAAACAGTATCGTGCACGCGATTACACGCGTCGTACACGCGACACAGGACACGAAGCACCACGTGCTCGTGTCCACGTGTACGCCACGTATAGGGCTTCATGCCCGTGTCACTACGAGATGCTCTAGTGTCGTGTCCATGCGACACGACACACTCAAAGCTGTGCGCGCGCGCGTGTGCGCTGACAGCGCGTGTCCAGTGCGAGTGAGTTTTCTCACTCGACACGACACGACGCAACACGAGACTTTGGGGGCATGCTCGCAGACATTGCCCCTTGTCTGTGTCAAATATTTCGTGTCCTAGTGGCCTGTGTAGTGCACACGAGGTGTCGGGTAGCAGGGCATGCACGATGGGCTCGTGCGGTCGGTTCGTGTCCAATTTGGACACGGACACAGCACTAAAATGTGCTCAGTCCACATGTTTAGTGATCAGCATGTATAGGGCTACAAATTCGTGTAATTTGTTTCACAGTTTGATAAAATCGAATTCATTGTGGCATTTCACCAAACAAGGATTTTAGCCCTACGATACGTGTCCGATACGGACACCAAAACACATCTAATTCCCACCAAACTTTACCCACAGTATTGTTATTCCTATATGAATGCATTTGTGAAAGAAAAACAGGAATTTGACTAAGTTTGTGAGAAAATACCTATTGTGCAAAACCAAGGAAAAACAAGGAAAATGGGGGTTGTGCTTCCTTCAATTTGACGATGCCCAAGCTCCCAAATTCTGAATTTCTAGCTTTCCTTAGCACCCTAGATGTTGTAGGGTCCCAATGCAAGAGACTAGAGTCAATTTGGATCAAAATAGCTCAAGTTATGAAGGTTGAAAGGAAATGGAATTTTTGTGGAATAAATTTCATGTAATTTATTCATGAATGAATACAAAGGATTATATAGAATGTTGTACCAGCTAGGGGGGTACCCCTTGGCCGGCCAAGACATGGGGGGGGGGGGTGTCCTTGCCCTTCCTTCATGGCTAAGGCATGGACTTTGTGAAAAGGTTGAAGATATTTTGAGTGTTTCATGGAAAATATCTAATAAAGGTAAACTAGATATTTATCTCACTTTAACCCTTAACCAAAAATCCATCCTAAAGCTTCTAGGTTAGAGACTAACCCCTAGATTAGGGTAGGATAGGTTAGGGACTAATCATGAGACTTACCAAGAATTAAATAATATTAAAATCACATAATCTCAAATAAAGACTAGTAAATTACCAAAATACCCTTTTGGTCAAAAACCACTAATTTGATGTTCTAAGCCTATGGCTAAGCTCTCATGGTCATGGCAACTTCTAGGTTAGAGAAAACTAGGATTTACACTAAGTTATACTAACCAAAATCACAAAGTCATAAGTCATGACTTAGCATGACTTAGAAAATGGTTTAATCACACTAATAAACACTATAAACCATATCATGCCCTAATCACCACTATTAAATAATAAAAATAATAATTTTTCAAAAATTCCTAATTTTCAGAAAACAGGGTGTTACAAGTCTACCCTCCTAACAATAATTTCGTCCTCGAAATTTAAAGACGAACTGAAACTAATGAGAAGGATAGAAATCATACCTCAAGGTACAAATAGATAAGGGTATCGCTCGCGCATCTCATCCTCCCGTTCCCAGGTGGACTCTCCTGGAGAATGATGCCTCCATGCGACACGAACCAATGGTATCGTCTGGTTCCTCAATGCCTTCTCCCGTCGATCCAGAATCTCAATGGTATGCGACACGAACCAATGGTATGCGACACGAACCAATGGTATCAAAGTTGAGAGTATTAAGTTGAAAAACTGAAATAGTTGATGGTATCAAGTTGTAATTTAGCCAAAAGAATTTGTACAAATTTAATCTTATTATTTTCCTCTAAAAGGATGACAAGGCATGACATGGAAAATAATTTGTTTGTCAAGAAACAAGGTTCTATCCATTTATCCTCGGACTTACTCGACTTACGTCGTTGGCTTTTATACTGAACAAGGATGCATTGGTTACTGTCTGGATAGTCACGAATGATACTAAGAACTTGATGTTTTCTGTGATGTTATCGTCTGGCTAGTCACGAAAAACACATAATATTTTGAAGATGTTCATTTAAACTCCAAAACGACTAAATGTCTTTGAACTCGAGTGACCCTTGTGATTATCGAGGAGAGGCATAAGACCCTGTTTTGGTGGCAGAAGATCAGTGGATTGAGCCACGGAAACATATTATTCCTTCTGTTTATAAAAAAAGTAGGAGTTTATGTTCGATGATACGCACGAGACTTTGTGCACGCTTGTATTGCATGCCTTTTGGGCCCACTACCCCCAACTCCCATAATTTTTTATAAATAGAAATAAAAATACTTCGTCCCCGTGACTCGATCTGTTGATCTTCTGCCATCCAGCTACAATCTTATAGCTCTCCCCAATAACCACAAGAATTCACTAGAAATCGGCATGAATGGACTGACAGTGTCTCGAATTAAATGCAAGTAGGATCCAAAAATCCAAACTGGCCTTGAAGCAGCTTCCAAGTCCATTTTTTAATGGGCCGGCAGCCACCAAGGCCCATCAAACACAATAATAAATACCCACTCGTTGATGGCTTTATTTTTTCTCTTTTTCTTCGTACGAGTCAATCACACTTATTTCTCCAACCCCCTTTTCTTCCCCATTCCTCTCCCCTATCTCGATTTCGAGGTCATATATTTTTTTTCCCCTTCCAAAGGTTTCAACCTTTGTTCCTAAAACCCTAACCCTAGATTTCTTCTCGGATCCCTGGAAGAGAAACCATAACCCTAAAATTATGCAGCAGCAGCAGCAGCAGAGTATGAAGCAGTTCCTGATACAGCAGGCTCTCCTCCAGCAGCAGCAGCAGCAGTCGATGTACAACCACGGCCTCGTCGCCGCTCCTCAGGTGAAAACCTAATCCCCACATCGAGACCGATTCACGTCTTTGCTTCACGCAATTAGGGTTTCGGCGAATGATCGCGGAATTTGTGTTCTTGCTAGATTATCAGCTAATTTAGCTCTTGGTTCAGATTTAGGGTTTTATTTAGACGTGCTACTCATGATTTGGAAGCTAAGTCGAGTACAAGGGATGAAATGATGATCGTAAGCTATTGAATAAATTGGAATAAGTTTGTTGCTTACTGATTCTTGATTTGGTGCTTACTGTAAATTTTATTTTAGTACATTTTTGTGCAAAATAAGGAGAAGTTTATATTTGCTTTTTTTTTTTTTATGTGAAGTAAACAATGTCCTACAGTTTTCAAATAAAGCTCAGTTTTTGAAACTGTGCATAGTATAACATTCCCAAAAGTCGAATCCTGCTTCATTTATTTGTACAAGGAGGGACAACGTTTGGAACTGTAACTTGTTTTCATTCATAACTTTACATAGAGCTATAAAATACAAATTTAGCAGACCATTTTTTTTTGCAAAATTTTGTTATTGTACCAAGCATGATATGTCCGTTCTAGCCTATTTGACGGCGTTGCGAGAATTTGGACATAGTAATTACTATTTTTTTTTTAAAAGGTTGTAATTTTGTCACATTTATTTTGAAATAAGAAAGAAGTAAGCGTTTTTAGTGTTTTGTACGTTCTCCAAGACGAAATATAGTGTTCTACAAGTGGGTATCTTTTATTTGCATTTCTAGGTTTGGGGGTTATTTTGTTATTTTCTTGTTCTTTTACACCTTTATTTTGCAGATAGAGCCGATACCAAGCGGAAATCTGCCTCCTGGGTTTGACTCGAGTCAATGCCGCAGTGTGTGAGTGTTGTTAGGACTTTTCCTTTTCTTACATTTTTCAATTTTATTTTGTAGTTTCTAGGTCGTGTATAAGTTCTCTTGCGACAATTTTATCTTAACATCTCTCATTTCCCTACTTTGTCACCGCGCGGTCCTGCCTTCCGGGTACTATGCACAATACACGTACAATTCGTCTTTGTAACTATATTGTTAAGCATGTTTTTTTGGGTCAAAACATGAATATATAGCTGCACTTGTAAATACGCTTATAATTTGTCTTTGTAACTATATTGTTAAGCATGTTTTTTGGGGTAAAAACACGAACAGATAGCTGTACTTGCAATAATTTTGTGCAAGACTTTCACGTGAAAGGGCCTTCTATCCAGATTTTCCTGTAAAAGACAACTTCCTCCGTGAATGCTTTTATCACTTCTCACAATTGATACGACCAGCAAATTGTTTTCTTCTGTCATGCTCTGGTAATGGTGATCATTCTTGTTGTCCCACATTTTTTTCACCGATGAACGCAGATACGTAGGCAACATCCATCTCCAAGTCACGGATGCTCTTCTTCACGAGGTATTCCAAAGCTGTGGTGCTCTTGAAGGGTGTAAGCTCATTAAGAAAGATAAGGTTGGTCTCACGTGTTCTATTTTCTTTCCTCTTGAGTGTATAATTTTCTCTAATTGTGTTTTCTCTCTTGGGTATACCTGTCTGGAATAATATCTGGTCATAGCTATTATATGTTTATAATATTATTTTGACATGTCCACATCGATATGTTATGCTATGTTCCTAATATACAATATTATGTTAATTATTTGTTGTTGCTATATGCAGTCATCTTATGGTTTTGTTGATTACTATGACCGTCGATCAGCTACGCTTGCTATTCTGACACTCAATGGGAGGCATCTGTAAGTACCTTATTTTGTTAATCTAGTGCACGAACCTTGGTGCTCAAATGCTTGAATTGATGTAATACGTTTTTTCAGGTTTGGCCAGCCGATTAAAGTCAATTGGGCATACGCCAGTGGACAGAGGGAGGATACATCAGGTTCAGAAATTTTGAATTCTCTTATTATGTCTATGCAAGTTTATCGACGGATTAAAGCAATTTTTGCTTACATCATCATCTATATTATTTTGTTTATCATGATCAATAGGGCACTACAACATCTTTGTTGGAGATCTTAGCCCTGAAATCACAGATTCTACTTTGTTTACATGCTTCTCAGTATTTCCCAGCTGCTCGTAAGCTTCAACTTGTCCTTTTTTCCCTTGGCGTTCCTTTAATAATAAGTTGACGTTCCAGTTATTTTGTTACTGGTTTTGGTTTAACAATCATTTTTACCTTGTCTATGATTGCATCTTGAAAGAATCAAAATGTTATCTTTAGTCAATTTTATTTGCTGTAACATTTTTTTTCAGAGATGCAAGGGTTATGTGGGATCAGAAAACTGGGCGCTCAAGAGGGTTTGGGTTTGTTTCCTTCCGGAGTCAACAGGTAGGCTGTCAACTTTGCGATTGAATTGAAATTTACCTTTTTTGGTTTATCTTATTGGCTGATAATTTAAATATTATTTGATAGGATGCACAAAGTGCTATCAATGACCTAACTGGTAAGTTCAATTAAACTCATCTTAAGGTTTTTATGAATAAGATACCATATGATTTACATGTCCTCTGTAGTTTTGATTATTTTTATAAACCGTAGAATGTTTGAAACTTTTAAGGTCTTGGAATCTAGTCCCTGCTTAGCGACCTGTCATTAAATGGAAACAACAATTCCATAGTCTTGTTGGATTTTATTGCAATTTTTATGTTCTTTTATATGATTTCTTTTCTCCATTTTGCTCTATTAAGGGCATCATCTACACTGACAAATGTCATTTCGTTCTTTGCAATGTCTGTTCCAGTTCGGTCAGCTCCATCTCTAGTTTTAGCATCTCCTTTAATTTATATACCGTTACTCCTAACTAATTCATATATGTGCTCTGTTGTAGATGTCCAAACCTTCTAAAAAACATTTCTCATCTTGGCCAGTGGCCACAAATACAGTCATTCTTTTTCCGCATTAACATGAGTTGCAAAGCTGTGCTTCCATTAAAATATGATCACACATTTTTTTTTCTTCCATAAAGTTGCCACGAGAACCAATCTTATTTTAGTTATATCTCTTAATTGCTCAGCAACTTGAATTGTAAAAACATGGCTATTTACTTTACTTTTTTAACCTGAGGATTTCTTTCTATCACAGAACCATCATGTTGTTCAATTGATCTTAATCCCTGAATAGCATAAGTTGTTTCTTGTAGGTATATCTACTTCATTTATATGAACTATGTTTTCATTTTGTTTGAACTTTTGTTGAAGCCACACACTATTCTTGTTTAAATATCCTGTATATTAAAAAGCTTGTCTTCATGTTCTATTTTAGAAGCCAATCGTCAATTAACATTATTAGTAACAAAGAACATACAAGATGGATCAATATGTTCGTCAAAATGTGATCTCTTGTAATAACATTGTCTAAGAAGGCCTTCTATATCAGAACTTTTGCTGCACAACATGAGCTTCAAAACTGTGTTTCCTCTAAAACGGTTACATGCTTGGTATTATTGTGTTTTTATGATTTCTATAAAATATTTGATACGAAAGGCTGAAGAAGTTTGGAATATTTTCTCAGTAACATTCTAGATAGAGTTTTGACTTTTTTCTGTTTTGATGTCTTTAACTTTCTCATTATGCAGGAAAGTGGCTTGGTAGTCGTCAAATTCGTTGCAACTGGGCTGCAAAGGGTGCTGGCACTAATGAGGATAAACAAAATTCAGATGCTAAGAGTTTGGTAGAAATGGCAAGTGGATCAGCAGGTGGGTGTCATTACTAACTGATGATATACTTAAATGAAATTCAAAGTACTTTTTGTTTCTTTGAGAAAATTAAGTTATCAACACATATATGTCAACCATAAGGGGACATATATGTTTCTATTTTTCGTTATTAATCCGTGTAGTTTTTTTAGCTTAGCTGCCAAAAGCCACATTTTTACTATCTTTTTAGATGTTTTAGATTTTGTCTTGTACTAATCAATGTGATTTGCATGTGCTTCACAATTTTATGTTTCAATTGTCCATTTTGAAGGAGCTGTTCATGTAGCCAGTTATATTGTTGTCAGAGTTGACCATAACCCTTTCAACATGAACACAAGATTGCCGTTGTAACAAGTTATAATTAACCTAAGTTTGTTTGGGTTGGGTCTTGGTCCTTGGGTTTATGTAGATTAACATCTGCATATGTCGATCTTGGAACTTGAGTTTATCCAAGTTGAACACTTATAATACTCGATGTCGAAAGCTACCCTAATTGCAACTTTCAAGATGAAAATGAAACTTATGATTCATAGTTTAACCAGTCTGTAACTTACCGCCAATGTTATAAAAATCGGCCTAGGCGGCCGCCAGCCGAACCTAAAACCCCTTGTTCGGCCCTATGCGTATTTTTGAGATTTTTTGAATTTTTTTATCTTTAGTTGTATTGTGGATATGTTGTTTGAATTTTAAGATTGAATTTGGATTTATAACATTGAAATTTCAAATTTGTAATATAGATTTCAAATTTTTAAAAAAGTATCAATTGTATTATGGATTTAGAACATGTTTGTATGTCAAATTTCAAATTTGTATTATGGATTTCAAATTTCAAATTCAAAAAAAAAAAAAAATCTGTTCGGCCGCCTAGGCGGCGGCTAGGTGCTGGGCAGCCCTCCGCAGCACCGAACCGATTCCGCCTAGAGAATTTTAGAACACTACTTACCACAACGCTAGATTATCAACTTTTGCAATAAGGATCGGTTGCATGTAGATATTCTAAGTAGCTGACTGACTTGATTCAATTGAAAAGTGGAACACATTTATGTTTAGCCAGCCTCTCTAATGGGCTAATTGTTTTCTTACCTTTGTTGCTGCAATGAAATAAGTGCTACAAGAGCTGGAAGGCCTGTTTGGTTACCTGCAACTTTACCTGCAGTCACATTATTGTTCCATTGCTTTGAGTGGGTTGCAACAGACTGCAAGTGTTCTCAACATGTGATAGATAGCTTGCAAGTAAACTTGTGGTAAAAATAATTGTAGCTTTACTTGCACGTTGTTAGTTGTTGACAACCTTGTTCAATGTTATAGATTTCGCTAGGCGGAATTGGTGCGCCGAGCACCCGCCTAGCGCCTAGGGCGCCTAGGTGCCGATTTTTTTTTTTGGCTCATGTATATATATATATATATATATCTATACATAAGCATACATACACAAAGTCTTATGGGCTCTTATGGCTAGCATAGTTATGTCTAAGTTTTCACAGGGAATGGTTAAGGGTTCAAATCCTGGAGATAATTTTTTTTTTTCAGTTTTTTTTACTAAATATTAAAAGGGGGAGGAGAGGAGAGAGACTGCAACAACAGCTCACAACTCCTCTCCCCTCCCCTCTCCCCTCTCCTCCCCTCCTCCCCTCCCCTCCCTTCAAGCCAACACAAGGTTGTAAAAGGCGCTAGGCGGGCGGCCACACCCACCGCCTAGCGCCTAGGCCGCCTAGGTGGCCTTCCAATATTAGACGGTCGTCGCATATAAAAATAATAATATAGGAATTGAAAATATGCTTAAGTAAAAAATTATACCCCAAATTCAAAGCCTCTCATAATAACTAAATATAGTCAAATTCATAGTACAATACTACAAGTTCAAACATAATTCAAATAGTTAACACTAACAAAATATAGCAATAACAATACAAAATAACAATATTCCATCTCTTTTCTCTAAGTGTCCGTCGGCACGGACCCTACTTCATTTTCATAGTCAACAAAAGGTGTAGAAGGATCATCAGATTCACACTCAATATTCTCATTTCCTCCATCTTCGGTGCCATCATCCGATTCAACTTCTTGTTCTGGCATGACAATTCTGCTACTTCTTCTAGGTTTGTAAGTAGTCGTCCGCACCCGATGCTTGTGCAACCATTGCCCAAGAAAGTCTCGGGTGTGGTCCACTATCATCTTCATCATCATCACCACCCTCTACCACCCACCCTTGAGCATGTGTTGGCACACTAGAATGTATTAGTCACCTCTTTTTTCTTCTTGTTTATGAGTTTTGCATTGAATTGTACATAGACTAGATTGTTCAACCTTTCCACATCTAGCCTATTTCTTTTCTTTGTATGTATCTACATGAAAGAAACCATACAAAGTTAGATATGTATTCTATTATTGAAATTAATAACGAAGTAGTAACTCGAAAAAAAATAATACAAAGTTAGATACTTACCCCCTCAAATGTGCTCCAATTTCTCTCACATCTGGAAGAACTTGTAGCTAAAGGTAGTTTTTTTTTTTTTTTTGCAATTCTCAACAAATTGGGGGTAGAACCTCCATAGTTTGACCACCAAAGTACTATTGATCAAAATAAATTACAATTATTAGCAAATCGAAATTCAATTTCAATGAAACATAAGTCAAACATTATTAAATAATTATATAGTTATACCTGGATTATACTTGTCATCATTGTTCATACATCCTTTCAATGCCAAAGGTCTTCCAAATGAACCCTCCTTCATCTTGTATTTGCCCAACTCGTCATTCATGATTTGATCTTGCATGTCCAAATCATCAGAAAAGAAAGTCTCAACACATAGTATAAGACCATCATTGAGTATTGGATCATCAAAGCTACTAGTATCCTTATATGCATAATAATGATTCAACAAGTAGTCCGCCAAATGCAATGGGCTATCAAGGCGATCCGCGGCTTTCGAATCAATGATTTCAATGATCGGCCTATAGCTCATCTCAATGTTTTGAAACACAGTCTTGTTCTCTTACTTGCTTGAGCTCCCTGTAAATAAAACCCATTCATGGCTTCTTATCTCCATCGGTCAATCTACGTAACTTGACTAATGGAGCAAACAATCGCAAGCATAGTGCTACACCAGACCAAAAGTTTGCACTTACCACAATGTCATAGGCTTTCTTTCCTTTTGCGGTACCATGACACAATTTGCTTGCTTCCCAATCAGAAGAACCCACCATTGCATGAAATTGATGCTTCTTCTCAAACATACTTTGCAAAGTCAAGAATGCCGTTGGCCCGTTGCAAATCGAGTCACACCTGGTCTCACTATGTCACGTCTTTTTGTATATTTTCTCATCATAGCCAATGTCCTATGATGGAAATAAATGAACACTGTGAATGCCTTTGCTTTGTCGATCACATCTCTGAACTTAGAAATTTTAGCAATCCCTTTAAGCATAAGATCTATGGTGTGAGTGGCACACGAGATCCAGAAAATAGTAGGCCTCTTCTCCTTCAATAACTTGGCGGCCGCCATGTTATTCGACGCATTATCCGTCACAACTTGAACTATATTTTGGGCCCAATTTCTTCAATGCACTTGTCAACATAATGGAATATATATTCCCCAGTGTGTGCATTTGTTGAAATTTCTTGTGAAGAATGGAAACTTGTACCTTAAGGAAAGAATAAAAAAATATTTTACCATTAAGAAAAAATATTTTACCATTAGCCAAATATTATTACTTTTATGAATTTTACCATTAATCAAAAAATATCATACCTTCAATACAATTGATGCACAAGTTCATGATACTCCTCTTACGGTCGGTCCAAGCGTCGGTCATAACTGAACAACTACTTTTAGCCCATTCTTCTTCGTGCTTTTTGAGCGACTCTTTAGTTTTTTCCATATCTTTCTTCAAAAGTAGTTCCCTCGACATATATTGGCTTGGCTTCCGATAACCTGGACCGAATTGACCAACGGCTTCAATGAATCGGTCAAATCTATCAAGGGTAATAGCATGGAAAGGTATGCCGGTCTCATACACCCACTTAGCCAAATATTGATGCACAACTTTCGTCTTTTTCTTGAATAATGTCTCATTCATATTTTGTTGCCTTAGCTTCTTTGCCGGATTTGTCCCACTATCGGGATTGATGGATGTAGTCCATTTGTCCATAGCTCCAAGAAAATGCGGTCTTTTCCTTGATCCCACAATTTTAATTTCTTCTTCATCTTGTGGCTCTATTTCTACCTCCTCCCTTATGATTTTTTCTTGTTTTTTTATCCATCTTCTTGACTTTGCTAGCTTGAATAGCCGTCTTACATTTATCTTGATCTTCTTTCGTAGATCTTGGACATGAGGCCACATTTCCTTAATATGTTCCATATGTTGTTTGATCCTATAAATTTCTCCTGAACAAATTTTGTCACATAATTTGCATTTCAATTTGTCTAAATTTGAAGGATCAACAAGTGCACCATAGTCCCATCCAATGTCAGTAGAGGAACGCCTAAGTATTGATGAACTTGAAATGTTTATGTCGTCAGAGGGTGCCGTATTAGATCCACTTCCAGACATTTTTCTGTTTCACATAACAAAAACATATTAAACAAGTTAAAAAAATTAAGTGTCTCACTAACTAGTGTTCAATATATCTATTGTAACTGTGACTGTGATTAATATCATTTTTTTAAATATTTTTTTAACTGTGATTCATTCATTGAACAAGTTAACAAAAACATTATTGACTGTGATTCATTCATTGAACTGTGACTGTGTCTCACAGTCGCTAACTATTTATTGTTTAGTGTCTAACTCACTATTTACTGTTTCTGAGCCGCTCAAGCCCCAGAGAGAGAAAAAAGAAAGAAAAAAAAGAAAAAAAAGAAGGGAAGCAGCAGAGAGCTGCTCAAGAAAGAAAAGAAGGGAAGCAGCAGAGAGCTGCTCAAGAAAAAAAAGAAAAGAAAAAAGAATCGGCTGAAGCAGCTCCTTAAGAAGGAGGAGAAGAAGAAGAATGAAAAGAAAGGGAAAAGGAAGAAGCTTACCTCTCTTGTTGCTGCTGTCGCTGCTTCTTTTTCTCTTCTTGAGCTGCCGATGCTGAATGCTGCCGCTGTTGCTATTCTTTTCCTTAATTGGGTATGTAAACGGGTCATGGGTTCTTTTCACTTAAAAAAAAAAAAATTACAGGCGGCCGCCTTCTTCCTCGAGCGCATGCTCGTAGGCGGCTGCCTGGAACCGCCTTTTCCCCCAACCGCCTAAGAGCCGACTCCGGCCGAATATTGGGCGGTGGGTGCCTGCCCAACGCCTAGGCGCCGCTTAATACCGATTTTTAGAACACTGATCCAACAGCAGCAGCGGCATTAGCCAACACCAGCAGTCGACGACGGCGGCGATGGTGGAAGGTATGTGTATTTTTTTCTCTTTCAAATATGCTCTTTTTGAATTTTTTTTTTGAAAATTTTCCCAAAAAAAAGGCCAAATAGCCCGCCTAGGGCCGAAACCCGCCTAGGACCGCCGCCTAGGGGGTTTTCGGTGCGACCGGCAGCCGCCTAGCGCCTAGGCGCCGGCTAGGCCGAAATTTAGAACACTGACCTTGTTGGATGTCATCAACAATAGATGGTTCCACTCACATTGTGTAACATCTCTAAATATGTACGTTTAATCCTTCACACCCCTATATAATTTTTTTTTTACTATTTGACATCTTTGTTGTATTCTACTAGCAACAACACTTGCTGCGAAGTGTTGCTCCACTGCATCACTTGTTGTATCACAACGATAAGTGCAGAACGAAATAATATGGTGCAACAGTACTTGCAACAAAGTGTTGTTGCATTGCATGTGTTTGGTTGCATGTAGTAAACATATATTCGAATCATTTATAATTAATGACATGATTATTGAGGCTGCCAAAAATTGATAGCTTCTAGTAAATTTGTGATATTTTACCGCAACTTTACCTTCATGTTATCTAGCAGAAGGTGCAAATTTACTTGCAGTTTAAGTTGCTATGGAATTGTCCGAAGAATGGAAGGATGATCCAACTGCAAGCAAGCTGCACTGCAGCTTTAAATGCAGAAACTTAACATGTTCCAATTGATCAAATATTTGGGGCTGACATCTCACAGCTGAAGGGTGGTGGTGTTACCATATCTGCGGTGGCACAAAAGTATTTTCTTAACATAGCGCTCTTTTAGTGGTTATGTGATTTGTGACCTGGGATCTCAACCAACCAGATAGTCTAGTAAAAAGAGTATGTTTTAGGTACTTGGATGTGAACTTTTGCTGGCTGGCCCCAAGTTAGGCTCACATGTTTTACGAACCATGTTTGTTTAGCATCTTTCCTGATAAAACCTGGGGTGGGCTCAAGTTACAAAAAGATGCTTAAGTTGTAAAAAGATATACGGGATGATTCGTTGCTAACCTGGTGGGGGAATATACTAGAAAGCTTTCCTCAAGGTTTAACCAAACGAGCAAGTTGCAACATATAGAAAATGTAGTGAACACCACTTTGTTGATGGATTAGATTCATATGATTTGATCTGAGGTCTTTCTATTGGCGAAGGGAGGACAAAGCGACAAAAGGTGAATATATACAACCTAAAGTGACACATTTAAGTTCAGACAGCTTCTCTCTGTCTGTTTGGTTCCCTACACTTGTTTGTTTGTTGAAACGTAATAAGTGAGAGCCAGAGGGGGCTGTTTGGTTGACTGCAACTTGAAAGTGTGTTATTGTTCCACTGTTGGTTTAAGTGTACCACCACATAAATTGCAAGTAGACGTGCAAACTGTGCTAGATAGCGAGCAACTAAAGCTACGGCAAAAATACTTGCAGACTGTTATTTGTTGGCATGACAAGCTTGTTTAGTTTATCATAAATAGTGGGTTAGTTCCACTCTCTTGGTACTAATGAGATGAAACTATTTTTAAATCCTTGTAATCCTGTTTGTTTTCTCATCATGTGTAACTACATCTTTTGTTGTATGCTACCAAACAACTGGAGTGCAACAATACTAGTCGCAAGTGCTGTTGCACTGTAGCTTTTGCTACAACAAGAGTTGCAGAGAACCAAACGGTTATAGTTTAGCAACATTTGTGGCAAAGTGTTGTTGTACTGCAGGTTTTGGTTGCGTGCAATATGCTAGATGGTTCGAGATCCATGAAATATTTGCTACACTGGAGTGGCTGCAGGTTGAAAGTTACATTGGGCCCCCTTGTCTATTTTATTTAATGTGAATACCAACATTCATTATTATTAATGATAATAATGTCACATCTTTGTAGAAGTATTTTCATGTATTTTCAACTTGACTACTCAACTTATATTTTGGTTGAGTGACAATTTATTTAGCATTTGGTCACAGGGCGTGTCCTTTTATTGTCATGAAGAACTAAAGTATATTTTTATGTAGATGATGGTCAAGAGGCTGTGAACAATGATGGCCCAGAGTATAACTCACAATACACAACTGTTTATGTTGGCAATCTTGCTCCCGAGGCAAGTAAACGATCATATTCAGTTCCTGTTGATATTAAAAACTTTTATATTTCTGTTTTTGGCATTTATCTTTGGTTCTAGCTAATGCATGATGGTACTGTTTACCTCAGATGAGTCTTTTGTTCAAATTTTGGGATATTATGCTGGATGCAGCAACACTTGGTTTTTCTTACCTTCAAGATGATTTCAGCCCCCTCCCCCCTTCCTCCCACCACCTCCACCACCACCAAACACACAAAAAGTTCTTTTTATGAACATCTTAAATCCCGTGCATTCACATGGAGTTCATTCAAATCCCATGCCAAACAGATTACTGTAGATTTTGTTTAAGTTTATACAATAATAATTGAGATTCTTTCGAGTTGTGGTCATCTTTTCTTCTAATAAACAGTATTTTAAATGACAGGTTACACAAGTTGATCTACATCGCTTTTTCCATGCACTGGGTGCTGGAGTACTCGAAGAGGTTCGCATACAACGAGATAAAGGATTTGGTTTTCTAAGATACAGTAATCATTCAGAAGCTGCGTTGGCTATTCAGATGGGAAATGCTAGGATTCTTTGTGGAAAACCAGTCAAGGTGATCTCTTAATCATGTTTGGAACATCAAAGTAGTTACAGAAGTATACTATTTTCTCTATTCTTGTGGCGGCATTAAATAATTTTGAATCAGAAGCCAGATCCATGTTTGAGTTTGATAGCTAGTTTTCCGGCAGTCCAGGTAACTTATTCAGGATATACTCATTATTGGAATCCTACTTAATTGTGGCAATGTAGCATGATAATTAATTATTTTGACCCAAATTTTAGTGTTTGCATATTGTTTTGGATCATATAGGTTACTGTGTCAAGTATGGATATATCTATTTCAGAAACAAATATGCAATAGCAAAAATTTGGCTAAAGAGGACTGATTATCAGTCTACACAGCCACCATTAAGTAGGGTTCTAATAATGAGTATATCCTGAATTAGTACCCTGGATTGTTTCCAAAACTCCATGTGATTTGACTAAACTCAATATGAATGCATGGAAGTTCTATGAAGTTCATAATATGTCTACATTGCCACTATTACGCAGGGTGCGAGATCCGTATCTCCTCGTCTTAATGTATTGTCGTATCCATACCCATGCAACATAGTATACTAGTAAAGTTTATTGTACTCAGGTAGTATATAAGGTTTTGGGTACTGCTTAAATGACCTATTTCCACCTCTAATCCTCTTTTTGAATGGAGGATATACATCTTGGGAAAATAATCATTTGAACACACTATGTTCGTCGTGTTGCGTTGGTCCCCATTAATTGCTGGACTCATCTATGTAGTCTGAGAAGTTAATAGATTAGGGATATCTGGGTTGACTGTTGAGCTTGGGCTCAGAGTTCCTGATAGATAAGATCTCATAGTTTGGCACACAATTTGAGCTTAATCACATCATGAATATACCCAACACGATCAGGCTTATACCTATAGAAAAGATGTCAAGGTTCAGATCCTGAGCCAACTCAACCGGCCTGAGTTTCTTTCATATTGAGTGGCGAGTCTACGATCTTAATCACCTATTTAGTCAGTACTCACTAATTTTCTTTACACTGTTCATTTCCTATCTTGCTTAGAAAAAATATTTCCCTTCTTTTGTCTTGTGCTTGTTTGCTCATCAAATGTACTCTCTATTACAGTGCTCATGGGGAAGCAAGCCTACTCCACCTGGGACTATCTCTACTCCACTCCCCCCACCTGCCCCTGCTGCCTTTCCTCCAATGTCAGCGAATGATCTCCTGACTTACGAGCGCACCCTTGCCTTGAGCAAGATGGGTGGGATGGGTTCCAGCCAAGCAGCACTGATGCACGCCCAGGGTACACATGCTAACCTTAAGCAAGCTGCCGTGGGGATGGGTGCTGGATCTAGCCAGGCTATTTATGATGGTGGGTATCAGAATGCAGCAGCAGCACAACAACTCTATTACCAGTGATTTTTGAGTCCCATGACTCGGACTCCCAACAATATATAGTAGCCTATTGATTGTTAGGTTGTAGGTTAATTTTCATTTTTCTGCTGTTTTATACTTCTATACATTTTTTTATCGTGTTGTTTTGCTTCCAGTTTATTCCCCCCCTCGATGTGTTGTAAGAGAGGTTATTCCTGTATGTGACCAAATGTAACGTAAACTGGTATATGGACCTAGTAGATTGCGGGGGGAGCTTCGGATCTATATTTTATACTGGTAGTTGGAACAGTTGGTTTTATTTACTTATCCTGCAGTCTATTTTATACTGTCATGTTGTTTCTGATTAGTATCTGGATTCGACCGACTAGTGTTTTGGTAATTTGTTGCCTTGTTCTGCTGCTTTCTAAATCCACTTTCTTTTAACATTGAATATCCATGTCTATGAGATGATCGAAAGGGAATACAATGTGTTAGGCTACCGTCATCGTCATAATTTTCGGATACAAATTGTTCTATTTGTGTTTTCTGGGGATGTATTTCGGTCCGATTATATAAATTTTTACACTCGAGTTGGTTTGGTTTACAAAACAAATTGTACAATGGAGCTGGCAAAATTACATGACTGATGTCAACAGCAATCCTTGTATGTAAACTAAGCAAAGTTTTGCTAAAAAAATTGATCCAACCGTATTGAACTCTGAAGTCAGTCGTCTCCATGGGCTTGCAGAGGTTTGTTTTTTTGGCAATTGGAACTTGGTGGGAAACCCCCATACCTGAGTTGACATCAATAAGAAACAAGACATTTTCCAGATACTTAATAGAATCACACGAACATACAAAGGTTTAGCTTAGTGTGTGATCATCACTCTTTTTCCCCCCTCTAAATACACAAAAAAATGCAGGCACGAATATCTTAGAGACTTTGAAGTAGTTTTAAGGTCTCGTCGACGTGCTTCTCCGGTTGGAATTGGTTGTTGTAGATCAACTGGACAACCCCGTTCCTATCGATGACGTAAGTCTGCCTCCCCGGCAGCGTGCCGAAGAGATCGGAGGGCACGCCCCAATCTTTCCTCACCTTGTTGCCCTCGTCGCACAGTAAGGTGAAAGGCAGCTTATATTTCTTCGCAAATGCCTGCAAAACATAATTCAAACAGGTATATCCCATGTTAATTCATTTGAAGAAAATGCGAAGCTCCAAGTCATACAAGTTTAGTATGAGCCATTGATTAGTTTCATACACTTCTACATGAATACGGATAATGATACAAGTAAGGATACGTATACGGATACGGACACCATTTTAGCTGTGTCCCTACAATATCAAAGATCTAGCAATGGAAAATGAGGAGAAAGAACGCCCATGTCTTTCAGCAATAGATACCTTGTGAGAAGCAGGATCGTCACCACTGATTCCTATCACCTCGGCTCCCGCCTTCTTGAACTTCTCATACGAATCCCTAAAGGCACAAGCCTAATTTCGTGACAAGAGTGGTTATGACGAGTGGTTAGAAGCAAATTCTAGTAGAATTTATATACAATCCGAAATCTTAAAAAAAACTTGTGGCTTCTTTTCGGATGTTTTGAAATAGAAATAAAATACATTGACCCTCCTATGTTTTGAAATAGAAATAATTACGCTGACCACCCCTCTACTTTATAATTTTAATACAGCATAGGACTGATTAGCGTTATAAGTTTCTATAGAAAATATAAAATATAGGAGTGGTCCCCTAATTAGTTTCAAAGAACGAATAATTTCTGTAATAAGTGTAAACATAAATTGTGCACAATAACAATAATCAAAACAATATCGATAACTTGGAATTAGATTAGTTGTGTTTCTGAATATAACAAAACATATCTAAAGTCGGACGCGACGTCCACGGAAACTGATCACCTGTTTGGTGCAGCCAGGAGTCTCGTCGGCAGGGTAGAAGTAGAGCACGACCGGCTTGCCCTTGTACTTGGAGAGGCTCACATTCTTGCCATCTTGGTCCTTCAATGTGAAGTTAGGCACCACGTCACCTTTCGACACCTATAACAACAATTCAAACCATCCTTCCTTCCTTTAAGACCTCGTTCGTTTTTAGAATATATGCATTCAAAAATATATCACACACTGCCAACAAACAGAGAAATCACACCCTTAGAATAGTTGTGCTTCTGAAGTGATGGTTGACATCAGGTTGATAGTCGGTCAAAAAAAAAATTTGGACAATTATTCACCATGAAAATGAAGGCCCGACTACACAAATTTATATACAGAGGATATGCTCAGTAGACATGCCAACGTACATGTGTAAGTATCAAATGAGCATGAACGTTTAACCCAACCCAAATGAACAGAAACATAACTGTGTAGCTACCACCGTTTCAGATATTCTAAAGATCGTGTTACTGCAGTTTCTAAAAAAATAGGAAGGCTAACTTTTTTTTTTTAAAAACTAACAAAATAGCATCTTTTCCTTCTGGCATTTTAAGGACCATGTTATTGTAGTTTCTGAAAAAAAAATAGAACGCACATGTTGCATATGCTCAGAAATAGGACTGTAAAATGGACAAAGCAGTCCGTTGTCCGTACGAGTTCGGCTCGATAAATGGTTCGACCGCGGACCGTCTGATTAATTAACGAATAAAACTTGGACATTTTTTTGGTCCGTTTAAAAATCGGACTCGGACACGGTCATATACATGTTCGGTCCGAATTTGTCCGCGGACCGTTCGATAGTGGAGACCCCTTTTGGTTTTGCATCAATTATATCATATCATTTTGGTTTTGCATCAATTTTTGGTTGTCCAGTCTGAATTTTCGTTAACCTTTTACCATTGTTTGTTGTATTTATAACCTTCAATTGTATTTTCTTTCACTTAATTTTTTTTACAACTATCAAGATATCTTGATAAGTAATATATTTAACTTGTCCACGGACCGGCAGATTGAATTAACGAACAGTGGTTGTCCGTGTCCGTCCGGTCCGAAATCGAACAATGGACTACCCGTGTCCGTCCGTCCGAACTCATTTCGGACCGAACACGGATAGTGGACTGTCCGTGTCCGTCCGGCTCGTTTACACCCCTACTCAAAAACGGCCATGTTGCACAAAACAGAATCTTTTCATTTTTCGGTTTTCATGACCCTATGCGATCGCACAACTTGCATATGCTTAAAAACGGCCCTCTGTATAGCCAAACTAAGCCCAAGAGGTACATTCACATCTTGGCCTTGGAAAAAACTAAAAAAATGTACTACCCACTTTTAGACTTTTGGGAAGACAATGTTACTAGTTAGAAAAATACTATTTTGACCACCCGCGGAGCCGGTCCGTGCTGGCCCGCATCCGCGTGGCGACCAGCCATTGGCTCCCCTGCTAACGTTGGCCCACACTGGAACGTGGTGCAGGCCAGCCCTGCAGCGGTCAAAATAGCAGCTCCGTACTAATTAAGCCAATAAAAACTTTGGAGAGGAGAGGTACCTTTGCGAAAATGATAGTAGTCTTTGAAGTGAGTGGAGTGGGGGAGGAGGTGTTGAGCGTGGGGAGGAGCTTGAGGCCATATGTTTGGGAATGTGATGACTTGGGGAGGGAGAGTGGGGATGGTGATGGGCTCTTTGGGTTTCTTGATTGGAGGTGGAGGAGGGAGAGGGTGTGGTTGGGGAGAGAGGTGCAAGCCATGTCTAGCTTCAATGGGAATGGGAAGAAGAAGAAGGAGATGGGGTGGACACTTTCCTTTTTTGTGTGCTTCCACACTGTTTTGTGAAAGAGAAGGGGATTGGGATATGGACGTGGCCAATTTGTGTCCTTTGTCTTAGGATTGCCCCTCTCTCTCAAACCATAGCCTTACTTACTCCTTTTGCCTAGGAATCATTTCCATGGAATAACCACACACCACCAACCTTCTAAACATTTTAGATTTTTTTATTTTTATTTTTTATTTACTTTCATCCCACTCTTTTTTTTAGATGTCCGTCGATACATACGAAATTTTGTACATGCTGTATTACATGTCTGTTAGGCTCATTATTTTCAACTTCTACCAAATAAATGGAAGAAATAATACGTCCTCGTGACTCGATCTACCGATCTTTCGCC
Organism: Iris pallida; assembly: GCA_029216955.1. Taxonomy (NCBI): domain Eukaryota; kingdom Viridiplantae; phylum Streptophyta; class Magnoliopsida; order Asparagales; family Iridaceae; genus Iris; species Iris pallida. The sequence continues at coordinate 9,121,047 of JANAVB010022593.1, forward strand.
ATCCAGCAGGGTGTCATATACCTCTTCTCGGTAATCACAAGAGTCACTTGAGTTCGGTCATCCCACTCATTAATATTATTTGTATTTATAATTCACTTTTTAAATTTTATTAGACTTATATTTTATTTTTTGGAACAAAAAATATTTTTGTGACAAAACGAATATATTTCATTACAAAGTGAATATTTTTCGTGACAAAAAGTAAAATATAAGTCTAATAAAATTAAAAGGTGGAACTTGAAAATTTTATTGGATATTTGAGGCCAGTTTTGGTTCTTCTAATCTGATAAATAATTGGAACTTGAAAAATTTAGGCCACGTTTGGGCATAATCAGAATATTGGAAAAAAAAATCATTCATTAATGTGTTTGAATGTCAATAAAATGGACAAAAAAGAAAATTAACTTTCAAAGGTAACATGTCGGAAAATGATTCCCCCACTCACCAATTCAAGCATTCACTTTTTCTTTCGATTTTCAAAAAGATAAATCCATCGAAATTATAATTTTTTAAAAGAGAAGAAAAAATACAAAGAATTAATTTTCTTTTCTTTTTTTTTTTTACTGCAAACGAAACGAGGCCTTCAAAGTGTTTATTTTGAACCTTAAACTTTTGTTATAAAGTCGATAACTTTTTCAACACTGACAAATTTTAATTTAGTAAACTGAACTCTTTATCTCATAATTTCAATTGGCATCTTTTGGTTGCAAGAAATAAAATGCAATATAGTTGAAAAATCATGGAATCGCAATTATAGTTCTACTGCTGACTATTTGATCTTTTTCCAAGTTCCTTCACAACAGTAATTAATTTGTTTCGATGCATCAAGAGAACACAAGCTACTACTACTTTTTCTGTCAATTTCTCGGTCTAAAGACTGTAAACACCCTGCTAGCATGATGGAGTAAGGCCTTGTTTGGTTCACGGTAATGTAATAGTAATCGCAATATAATTAAATAAAAAAAATTTAATTTTTTACATTTGATTACATTGCGATCAGTGTACCAAGTGAGTTATAAGTCTCACAAAATTTCAGACCAGGACAAATCCCTCTATAGTTTTCCTTTAGGACAACCCTCAAGTCCGAGACGGCATGCTCTTTTAGTTGGACAACAAGGTAAAAATCTCAAAGACTATTGATGAATCAGCCTACCTCTGTAGCTCTGTCTAGAACAATTCAATCTTTCGGACCGGCCCTCGGTACAATCATCACACAAGGCTACTATATTTGATCACACTCTTCCACACAAACTTAAACATTGTATATGTTAATTAACTTAATCTCATATTGCTCATTCTAAAAAATTAGACTAGTCAACAATGAATAAATCAACTGTCTTCATAGTACAGAGAATATAAAAAACAATTCGAGGCAAAATTACAACTGGATATTCTCAACTATTCAAGTTTTTCAACCCGATCATGGCTGGCCCAGGAGTTGGGTTGTCCTATCCAAAACTAATTTTGGTTGCCTCTTTATCCTTATTGTGGGCCGATCCTAGAGGGTCACCCGCAACTCTGACCTCTTGTAGGGTCACGCTGAGCCTGAGGGCTGCCCTAAGCAGAGTGGGGTTGCCGAAGTCCAAGGTCTTGTTTGACTTACCCTTGGGCCAGCCATGAACCCGATACCCTCAACTTTAATAGATATCAACTTGATACCCTTAAAAAATGATGAAACTATCTCCGATCCCTTTCTCATCAAACCCCCTTCCCTCCCCCCACCCGATTGCCCTCACAGTGCGCAACGGAGAGGGAGAGAGGGGGGGGGGAGTTGGAGGGGAGCGACGCGGGAAGAGGGGTGGCGCAGGGGTGGTGCAGCCGAGGGGGAGGACGGCCGGGTAGAGGGGGGGGGGGTGCAGTTAGGTGTGGGGGACGGGGGAAGAGAGAGTGGAGGGGCGAGGGTAGTTTTGTCATTTTTTTATGATATCAAGTTGATACCTAATAAAGTTGAGGGTATCAAATTATAATATATATATATACGTTTTTATTGGTGGAGAATATATATATATATATATATATATATATATATATATATATATATATATATATATATATATATATATATATATATATATATATATCCACTAAAAAAAATATCCACTAAAAACGTGTCACGACCTGCTCCCGAATAATCAGATACGAGTCAGAAACATCCAGTCTATGTTTTAGACTCAACGCAGTAAGCTATACTAAGTATCTAGATAACTTCACAAGATATGATTAAATCCAAATCACAACATCTAATACGTTCCGGAGTTCATCACAATATAATGTTCAAAAAAGCTGAGTCTAATATACAAAATGAAACTAAATCTAAATGCATGTCAGCAACAACTCGTAGGTTCCGAGCCATAGTGTCATCATGATCAACTAAAGTTTCGAACTTCTGCCCATAGAAGGTAGAACATCAAGCCTCAAGTTCACCTGCAACATATCCAGTTAGGAGCAGAGTAAAGTACAATCTATAATAATGAAACAAGTACAACATGTAAACAAGTAAAGAAACAATGAACATGATGAGCATGAGCAGTAAATGCATAACCTACAGAACATGAAACATGTAATCAAAGGTCATGACATGTGAATTTGAAATAACTACTAAAATGTGACCGACTGAATAAAGATCATGAATAAGAACAAGGATATGGTACGACTTAAATCCTACGTGCACAGGTGTGAAAGTTAAGCTATCAACATGAATCCTATGTTGGGCTTTGGTCACATATTCGTAGTATTTCTACTTCTCCAAATACAAGTAAAAGATCATGAACTAGAGTATAAGACCAAGTCGTGTAACAATGTGTCCAATATGAAAGACCATGACATAAAGTAAATGAGTCAAAATCATATAAGTACTTGCCTTATCCTGGAAGATCGAGAATAGGAAAGTAAATGTCCCCCTAGAATAAGGCTAAGAATTGGTTAGATTCTAAAGAATGATATTTGACTAACTATTTGCTAACCATCTATATAAACTAGCTAATTAACTATTTATAACTATACTAGTTAACCACATATATCACTACCAAAATATGTCACATTAGCGACGCCAGATGACGTCGCTAAACAACACAAATACGTCGCAAAAATAAATCGGCGACGTTTTGACAATGTTGCGTAAAACATGGTCGCTAACTAGAAAAACATCGCTGTTCATCGCTATAGCGACGTAAGTCTGCGACGCAGCACGTTGCTAGATTTTTTCACAAGTAGCAATGTTTACCGACATTGCGTTGCTAATCTGCGACGTACAAATTCGTTGCTAATTGTCGCTGACATTTCAACTGTTGGCAACGTAAACTGTAAAGTTTAGCGACGTTTAACGACTCCATATCTGGCAATTTGGGATTGCCATGTCACCATTTTAGCGACGTTTGGCGACATCCAGTGACGTTACGATAATTGCATAGCTACTTATTGATACGAACTTAGTGATGATGATAGCGACGTTGCCTGACTAAAGTTGCTGACCTGTAATATTTGCCACGTCAGCATTTTTGTGACGTTCAGCGACGTTCTGATTCTCAGGTTTGTGATGTTCCGGTACACCTTAGCGACGTATGCTTGCGTCGCAAAGCGTCGCTAAACGTCGCTAACTCCAAAAAAAATAAAAAAACAGAATGCAGTATTCTTTTTATATAAATGATAATACATTATAAAGTATTGTACCTGCATTTAGAGTGACAATTTGCAAATAATAGACCCGGAGCAACCCTCCGTAGAATTTTCTGGGTTTGTCGACCCCTTCGGTGGAACACTCAACACCGGTAAACCAATATAGAGACAAATGATAAAAATGCACTACCAATAATCAAACAAATAGAATCTAACGATCAAAAAGACAGGAAATAGCCAGGTGGATACAAATCCACTACCAAATGGTTATAAAAAGTGTGTCCGATAATATTGAACATAACATAACACAAATTGTAAGTAAGTGTATAAAATAAATACATAAAGATCCAACAATGGGTCACCAACACAACAAATGAATAAGTCCAATAAAGGACTACTACGCCTGGTCAGGATGAGGAGGAGGAGTAGGCAGTCCCGGTATCTGGGACATCATGAACCTATACTGCGTCGGGGTCAGCATCGCCGGTGATGACTCATCAGTAGAAGGAAGCAGAGGCAGTGGAACCGCTGCAGTCATTGTGGATGCCGACGTACGACCATGAAGTGTCTGCTCCATGGCTAGTAGTCTAGAGTTGGTAGAATCCATAACAGCCACCAGCCTTGAAACCTGCTCGCCAATGGCCACCTGCTACCCGTGCAACGTGTGAACGACAAGATCTGCCCTCTCCTGTACCGCCTGAACGGCATGATCCGTCCTCTCGCCCGTCTCCCTAATGGTGCATTCGAGCATATCAAATCGTGCGGTGAGGTCCGCATCGTCCGTCTGATGCTCCGCAATAGCTCGTCACGCAGCTCAGTAAGCTGGTGATGGAGTTCCTCTACTCGGACCGACTCCTGTGAGGGCTATAGGGAATGCACATTGGCAGAGGGGGCCCTGGATGACTGCGTCGCCACAAGGGCACCATAGGATCCCATACCGTAGTACGTACCCCTCTGAAGACCACCAACGGCGGTCATCCAGAGCTCGTCCAACGTCCGAGCTAGAGGAGGCTGCGAGGAAGTACCAGTCCCTCCCTCCGTAGATGCACTAGTCATCTCACGCTCTAGCCTACGATACTCCTCCTAGAAAAGTGCACATCTCGATAAGCATAATATTTACTACCAACCTAGTTGTTCCACGTCTATGGATGTATATTGTATATTTCTTAAGTTATACTAAAGTTAGTGACACGTAAAGTAAAACTTACACAGCTATGCGTGACCCGATCATCGATAAGCTTTTTATCCTTCCGATGGGTGGCCAGGAAGACGGTCACTATGTTGGCGTCCTCACCCCTCTTTATCTGTTATAATAATTTGTTTGTTATTGAAATTAAACATTTTATTCCTACTTTTATTAAAATAGTATATTACAGTAAAATACATACCAGGCGACGGAAATGTTCCTTCATGGGAATCGAGCCACCACACCACTTTTCTGCCCTCATCCTAGCCGCCCTCGCCTTCACCGACCGTTCCTTGTACCTAGGAGCGTCGAATCTAGCCTTCATGACAGTCCACTGCTCGGACGTGATCCAACCTTGGATCGGTTTTTTGGAGCGGTCTCGAGCCTTCTGGTCGTCGATCGCATCCCGGATCAACTTGGCGGCAACGACAGGGAATTGCTTCTCGATCGTCTCAGCCCAGTGTGGTGGATAAAAATATGTTTTCTACACGAATTAAATTAGTTAGTTATATAATATGCATAAAAGATGATTTATACTAAAAGTAATATAATTTAGTTACCTTGAAGTGGGTAAACCAGAATGCCTTCCTCTCGTTCGAGGCATCCGAGTAGTTGATCCAAGGGACCCCATAGTTGGACCTCAGAAATAGCCCCAATGCCCTCTGAACTGACGGGGGACGATAGCTACACAACGATACTTAAATTCATGAATATATAGATATAAATATATATAAATGTTAATTAATTAACTTACTTTGTAGGTCCGTCGGACCAAATTGTTGGCCCAATAATTGTATTATGTTTTTGAATATGGTTAATCTGTTAAGTTTAGCATTTCATTATCACTAATCTTTATACTATCACTAAAGCATTTCTACTTATACTTATACCTTTGGTGATATGTGCTTATTGTTTTACATATTAGTGATATGAGTTTTCATTATATATATCTTAAATTTAATTGAGCTACCAAAATCAAAACTATGTTTTGATATGGTTATTCAATTAAGTTTAATATTATGATATCACTAATATTTATGCTATCACTATAGCTCTTATACTTAAACTTAGCATTGTCCAACTGTGTTTTATCTTATCATATTTGCTACATGTATATTACTTTGTTCGTCTAACATGTACATGCAAAAAAGCAATAAGTAAGATCAATATGGACATATGCAATGAAAAAATCATGGTGGGCCAAAGACGATGGATCCCAGAAGATTTCTCTGAACCACCTGACGATATCTCTGGAGCCACGTACTCGGGGGTTTCGCTGCCCGGTCAGCGGACGGGGGTCGAGGGGGCAGCACTCCCCGTCGGGGGTTCGGGGGCGAAGCCCCCGAAAGGTATTCAGTTTTCACAAACTGAGTATCTTCGGACAGTTGCCGCTAAAGGAAAAAGCCAGCACCTATCAAAGGAAGAAGCCAAGCCATGCCATCATCATTTCAAGACTCTGAAGAAACCTGCACCTGTTTAAGTATATCTGGAGTCTGTTATGAGTCATAGAAATATTTGTAAACACAAGAAATAGATGGCTAAATCGAAAGCTAGGGTATAAAATAACCCAGGACAACCTTCGGAATCCTGACGGATGATCCAACAAATCTCCGCAGAAATCCGTGGAAGATTCGAATGGACTCACATAATACCTTCTGTGATTGTTCGAATTATCCGACGGAAAACTGCAAAATTCTGACAAATTTTTCGTCCTGTTAACGTTTGCATTCCAACGGTCAGATTTTGTCGAAGATTGATCCCAACGGCTATATTTATAGCCGTTGGACCGTGCAGGCGGATGATTCGACGGACATCCGCATAAATCCGACGGATCTTCCACTCGTCTGCTGAAAGTTGCATTAAATGCTCTTTCCAATGCCTTGATTATAAATAGCCTAGAACACCTTCATTCAAGGTTGATGCTTTGAGCCTAAAAATTTCTAAACCACCAAAGCCAATCCACAAACAACTCTATAAAGCTTTCATTTGTCATCCACAAATTGTGTTAGAGTTATTAAGTTAAAAAGTGAGATCTTTATCTTGTTGTATAAGGAGATCAAAACCCATTGTGAAAGGTTGAATTTGGAGAGTCTTCGGATCCAAACTCTTGGTTGAAGTTGGAGAGTCTTCGTATCCAAACTCTCGGTTGAAGTCGGAGAGGCCTTCGGACTAAAGCTCTCGTGTAAGAAGTTGGTGAGCCTTCGTATAAAAACTCACGTTGTACTATTTGTGATAATAATGAATTAAATCCGAAGAGAGTTCTGGAACTGAAGTGCCCCTTGGGAGGATACCAGGATACATCGAGTGTCGATATTATTTTGCTTCTTCTCTTGCACTTATATTTTTAAATTACCCATTAGCTTGTGCTAAGTGTTTGATTAGTTAGCTTGACCCTATTCACCCCCCTCTAGGGTTCCTACACAAATCTCCATCGTCTCGTTCGGAGGGGCGCATGGGGGATCACTCGGATCGTATGGAGACGGCTTATGTGCGACCTGTAACTCCACCTTCCTGATTTTGAGAATTTTAAGTTTTCTAAAAATAATGAATTTTTTAAATAAACAAATTTAAATATGTTTCATGAATATTTTTTTGGAGGGAAATTAATTAGGAACAGGTTTTCAAATTTGAAAGTTAGTTGTAATAAACATTTTGTGGTCTCCACCACTTGACATTTCTTCCTAACAATTTTTTTTAACTATTTTAATAGATCTTGCAAATAGTCAAAAGAGGCAGGACTCTTTTGTTAATAAACCGATTGGTGGGGGGGGGGGGGCGTATGTGATAAATTATTTCTCCCTACTTAATTCATTTTCTGGGAGAGAGAGAGCTCATGCTCAAGAGCTCTTCATTTTTCCCCATTTTCTCTTAGCCGAACCCTAACCCTAGTTGATGGCGCCGGCTTCCATCTTCGGCCATGGCGGTGGCACGACGACTCTCTGTAGCACTTGTCTCCCAAATTTTTTATTTATTTTAGAGAGCATTTTTTAAATTTTATTTATTTATTTTGTTTATTATTATCATTTATATGATGGTTTGAATCGTAGGTAAATAGAGATTTGATTTGGGATCACAAGGGTGCGTACCTAGGCCTATAGCTTAAGTATAGTAAAACTAGGACATATGTGGTCCCCAGGATCCCCAGACAGCCCTTAGTATATTATTTCACCATTTTAGAATTTTCAGGATTTTATGGAGATTTTTAGAGAATTTTATATATGATTTTATTAATTTTTTAAGCTTCTAGGAATTTCTGTGAGAGCACCCAAGGGTATTTTTGAGGTCAAATAATTTATTTGGGTTCTAGAACCCTTAAAATATTTTCTATATTTTTCTAGGAATTTTTAGGAATTTTTTGGGATTTATTTGGAATTTTTAGAATTTTTCCTGATGTTTATTTAATTTTTCTGTAATTAAAAACCTATTTCTAAAAATATATACCCAGTCAGCCGAGGGGGACCCACCCGTCAGCCGCTGAAGCGGGGAGGGCGGGCCCCACATGGCAGTGAAAGGGGGGCGGGAAGCTCGGTCTCCGAGCCGTGGAGGAAGTCCTAGTTCGAGCCGTGCTCGAAGCCGAGCCGAGCTCAGCTTGTGGTGGCCGTTCGATCAAAGCAGCGGGCGCACCAAATCGCGCCACGTGGCCCTCAGCCACCGCCTCAAGTCAGCCACCGACCTTTTCCCTATATATATTAAAAGATTTTCCGAAACCCTATATTTTCCAGCAGCTTTAGTGGGAGAGTTTGTTTGGGATCTTCGAATTCGCAGGGCGATTGCCGTTGATCTAGACATCCTTTTGGCGCGCCATTTTTTTATTAGAAGCATATTGAGGTTAGGTTTCTGATTTTATAATTTATTTTCTGGTATTTTGATCTCGAATTTCTGAATAATTATTTGAGTGTTGGTTGTCCAAAAATCAACACGTCGCACGGTTTTCGAGATTCCGAGCGATTTCGAACTCCGTTTTGCGATCCGTTTGAAGTTTTGGAAAGCTGACACCAATATCTACAACATATAATTTTTCCAGAAATTCAGAGCTTCATCTAGTATTTTATTTTATTCATAGAAGTCAGATTTGGTCAACGGTTTATCGATTTGGTCATGGTTAGCCATAATGGCGATAACTTTTGACCAAATCATGATTTTATGGCACGGTCGATTCCAGTGCACTTATGACGCTGAAATCTATCATGTTGCACACTCAAACCATGAATTCATAATGTTTGACTAGTTAGTCAACAATATGTCTCGCTTTGCGTGCCACGAGTCCCGAATTTGAAACCGTAAATTTCTTTGGCCAAATATTTTTGTGTAGATTATTATTTCAGTATTAAATAGGTTAAAATAGGATTTTAGATGATTTATTCCAGGATTAGAATAGTATTAATTGATTTAACCCATTAGCCACTTTCTAGGATATTTAGAGTGGGAATCGTTGATCTAACTTGCGATTGTTTTTGTGTCAGGGTAGATCGGGCTACGACGTCTTGAGTTGTGACTTTATCATCTATCGGAGCAGGCAAGTATCACTATGACCTATGTTTTCTTTATTTTATACTGCATGTATCTTTGTGTCGTCTTTTCACTATTACTCCTTTATGGTTTATGGTTGTCGTTGTTCATGATTACTATTGTGCACGAGAGTTAGAATCGGTTGGATATACATACATGTTCATGCCTTACTCATTGTTTTCTATTGTTTACAGTTTATCGTATTGCTAATGTTTATCATAGTGGACATGTATTGTGAGTGAGTCGGGCGGGAGAATACAACAAGTAAGCATGTGGTCAACGAATTGAATACAGACCCCCTATACATTGATTGCATAACATCAGTCATACACCACACATATGACTGACGGATATCCCAAGCTGTCTACATGCTGAAAGTTGGTATTCTAAAACACACAGTACACGTGACTTAATTATCGTTGCTCTATTGTCTATTGTTCTTCTTTCGTCAAGTCTACCTTCTTATTGTCATCATGTCTTAGTGGTATGTCAAGTCTACCTTCATATTATTATCATGTCTCAAAGGTACTTTCTTATCATACAATGTCATGCCTATACTTATCTTCAGTTAAATTCCTTTTATCTTTCCTTCATGCTTGTATACTATATTGTGTAATGTAGTATTATGGTGATCTTGCTCCAATCCTGACTGGATAACTATTTTTCAGCTTTAGACAAAGAGATTTGCCCCGAGGTCTACGGTGAGTATGTTGGCGACCTTGATGTCACTGGCGTACCCGGTTCCAGCACTGATGTGAATTAGCATATTTTCTTCCTTATGGATTCACATTAGTTAATAGTTATAGTTATGGAGTTAGTTGTCTATTTTATTTTCTGTTATCCAGGTTTGTTCCCGAGACTTTCTGAGTTGTAGTAGATTTTTCATATTTATAATATTGAGACTATTGGATATTTTAGTGATTTTTGCTGGCTTAGTTGTGGATGATATATGTGCGTGTTGTGCTTGTTATGGACCATTGTTATCATAGACAGCGTACTACCGCCGATACTGCGGTGTAGGTTGGACTTGGCCACGTACTCGTATCCCAAAATTGGGAGCGGGTCGTGACACTCTCAGCGACTATGGATCTCCTCCCAGCAACTAGCAGCCGATCTCCACAGTAGCAACGACGTTCTCGATGACACTCTCGAAGACCGGCGATCCTTCCCGAGGGTTTCCACCGATGCGGCTGAACGAGTGTTCCGGTTCAACTGTTCTTCTCGACGATCGCCTCTCCGCGAGTTCGTCGTCGCAATTTCCAGCATCGAGCAACTCCTTCGGCATGGAACTCCCGTCTTCAGTAATCTAGGTCAGGGATCGATCTTTTTTGTTATATTTTGATTTGATTTGTTCTTCTGAGTCTGAGACTCCTTGTGATTTCGGTTGACTAGCATTGGTGAGATCTGATCCGATTGCGTGGATCATCGGATTGGTTTCCATTTGAATTGTTTGGATCGACAAGTCCATGGTCCAAATTCGAATAACTTTTGGTAAGCTGTGATTTTCAATTTTGAAATCCAATTATAATTTATTTTGATTGTTGTATCGATTAGTAGTTTTTTTGTCTAGATTCCGAGTGATGATGATTACTTACATTACTGGAGTTATTTAGACGTTGGACTCGATCCCCGGTATGGGGTGTTCTTACAGTCATTCTTCTTTGATTTAACCTATAAATCAACTTTTTAGTTTGAGTGTCCTGTTGTTAGTGCAGAATTTTGATAAGATTTGTGTCCGGTTTGGAAGTTACGTGTCCTCTTCATCGATCTATTTTATCAGGTATTTCTCTTTCTAAATTCTTGACTTAGTTAGTTACTTTGTTTGTAATACTATTATTTATTTCTGCGATTGCATTCGGTTGTTTGTGTCTGCTCTTGGTAATTTTGGGCCGTGTCCGAGGACATACCGTACATGTTCGTGTTGGTGTTGTTTGTGTCCTGTTCGTGTTGGTGTGTTCGTGTCTGTTTGGTGGCGGGGACGTGTCCAGGGGTGGATTGGATGTTGCGTGCCATTTGGCGAGGAGTCGATGTGAATCTCTTTCTTTCAATTATCGTGTCTTTTGCCAAGCCAGAGTCGAGCAGTGGTTCTTCTGAACTATATTACTGTGGTATTTTTCCATATTAATCTTTGATTTATTTGGGGTTGTACACTGTTATTCTTTTATTTTGTATGATTCTTCAATTGAATAGTATATTTTTCCAATATGGCTTGTATATTCTTCAAACGAGTTTTTTGGAATTCTTCCCAATTCAAATAACTGTTGGTTTTAATTTCAAACTTTGGGAATACTTTTGGTGACAAGGTTTGGTTATATTGAATTAGTGTATGAGCCGAAGAACCTTTCAGTTAATTGTAAATCTTGCTTAGCCAGAAATCTTAACTTGGTCTTGTGTAGGTATACGATATGGAAACAGGTTCAGGTGGTTGATGTATCGGTCATATTGTGGTTCTGCATTCTTTTTATGTACCTAAAGTTAGCTTGTGTTGATTTTATAAGTTGATTAAACCAGCTACTAAGTTTGGGAACTTATGGATTCAATTATGTGTAAGCTAGCCTTGGGCTCATTTTGTGGAGTTGGGCCTTCCAACTGTTTGCCATCAAAAATGCGACAAGGTTTTGTTGACTAAAATTTTAGTATTTTAATTACAAACAGAACAGTATACAACGTAGGACTTAGACGTAGTCCTAGGAGTACACTTTTGTTTTTATCTGGGAACTGTGTCGGTGGAGCGAGTGGTAATACGTTGACTCCGTTGACGATCTGACGACGATCTTGAACTCTCTGAAGGTTTGGATTGCTCTGGATGCCGGAGCGTTGCGAGGAGAAGCGGACGTTAAGTGTCTCTTCTGGCCTCTGTGGAGGTGCTTCTCTCTGAGTATGTATGTCCTTGTCCGTGTGTATATATGTTCCTCCCCCGTTGTGAAGGAATGATCCTTCTATTTATAGATAGCAGACTGGCTGCTCATGTGCATATATGTCGGATGCACCTGGAAATGGGAATGCCACGTGGCTGATGCTGGCGGGGGCGCATGGTTGATGCACCCTGGATTGAATTTGAATCTGCTGGACTGCTGCGCTGGGCTGCAATGGAGCTGACACTTGGCAATCGCAGAGATTTGGTTGTTGCTAAGATCTTGGGTGGTTAACACCCATTCTTTGAACAGAATTGAGTCAAGGGACGCGAGGCGTATGCCTGTGGCTCAAAGATCTCGATTTTGGAGGAGAGTGATTTGTCGGGGTGCGCCTAGGATCGGGCGCATGGAGGCGACTTAGTCTATGAGTTTTAGGCATTATAGATGAGTCTGGGCGCATGGCTTTTGAGGCGCATGCAGAGCTTCGCATCAGGGTACTCCTAGAATCAGGCGCAGAGGCGACGACTGGTCTCATGACCTTTAGGTGCCATGAGCAAGTCCAGGCGCATGCATGGCCTAGTCTTATGTTGCTTGGGATCAGAAGTAAGCCGGGGGACGCATGACCATCGGGGCGCATGCAGTCTTCTGGACGTATGGCCACGAGGCGCATACAAATGATCACTCCGTCATGTTGCCGACCCCAGATGTAATGATGGTGCTGACATCAGCGGCGCTTTATTTTCTGCAAGGGCTCCTGATTGGACATCTTTGGAAGACGTGTAGCCGTCCTTTGTCATTCAGCATTAAATGTTTGATGTAGATAAGTTTGGAGATGGTGCATCGGTTAGTGCCAATCTGGGCGCATGGTTCTATGACCCGCTGGGCGCATCCATGGGGAGCACATGACGATGATGCATCTACCAATGTGTCGCATCCTCTTTGGCCCGCCTGTTGAGTTCTCCGGGGAGTCAATGGCTACTTTGACTTAGCCGAATACGAGGCGACGAATGTATTTACTATTAATATAGATTCATTGCATGAAATTTGGAACGTTGGCCATTTGGCACTCGGGTGTAGGCTACCCGTGCTTATAAATAGTCGCATGAGGGAAAGCTTTGCTTTCATTCTTTAAAAAGATGAACTTGGCCGGAGCTCTGCCTTGGCGAACTTCCGAACTCGAGCTCTTCCCGAGGGTAAAGATGCGCTGCCCCAGTCTTTCCTGAGCTTCTGTGATAGTGTCTGTTGCATCCAAATATCGGGATCGTCGAGTCCCGACACAGGCTGATGGTGCCTGTTGCATCTAAAGATCGGGACGGCCGCGCTCCGTCTTTCGTTATGCTGGCAGAGCCACAGGTTGCCGAGTGTGCCTGTTGCTTCCGAAGGTCGGGGCGTCGTGTCGCGATCCTTGTCGAGCTAGGAAAGCTCCTCCTCCTGCTACACAAGGGCTGATTGGTGCTGATGAAAGAGAGTGCTTCGCTCTGACTATTCACGGAGATGCGCATACATTGAGATACTAGAATGATGTGCCTGGACGAGACATCATAGTGATGCGCCTGACAGATGATGCGCCTGGCGGATGATACGCCTGGCAGATGGTGCATGGCAGTTTGTTGCATCTGGCTGTAGCTTTAGGATCTTCCTTCTTTGTAGAAGTTCTCATTTGTAAAGCTTTTCTTTAGACATGTAATAAACTTTCATATGAATAAAAGTCCTCTCTTGAATGTCTTTAAATTTGTACTTTGCTGTGCCAAGTATCTGTCTAAGCTTTTCCTGGCGCATTGGAGTTAGTCACATGGTTGGGTTGAGCGCATAGGATTCTGGCCTATAGATGCGTCTGAATTTCCATGCTTCTACACCAACTACTGTGAAGCTGGACCAATATGGTTCATTGAATGTCCAGTCCATATGATTGGTCCAGACTAACATTTTAGAGTAACTTGCTAAATACAATCTGTATATTGTTATCATGTTGGTAAAAGTTAGGATTTATGTTCTATTAAAGAAAACTAATCTGAGTTGAATATCAGACTGCCAAAAAGGTCTTGACCCCTTTTATTTAAAAACTTTAGTTTAATAAATTGGTTTATGAGTAAAGAGCCTTTTTCTACCAAGAGTCAAACTAAGGAAATTATTTAGTAACCTATTGATGTTGTTAGTTAGAACATTTAACTTAACTGTTAACTTATCAAATTTATACAAAATAATCAGGAGGACATCCAGCTCCATTCATTACCTGTACTTTTTCGGAGCAAGGCAACATTCTATGGTCTTGTGTTTTTACATTCATATCTTGTACTTCTCTTGATGACACGATGTGACATGATATTATGTTCTTTTGTACCTTCATGTTCTTGTACTTACTTGTAGTCGGGGAGGGGAAATACACTAGCTATGTGACCAAACCCATGTTCTGATATTCATGTAGATAGCTTAGGCCTCGCACTGTGCATGCGGGCCCTAAGCCGTACCCTTATTCCTGTACTCCTGTGCATATTCATGTACTTACCCCAGCCGGTCACATAGGCTAGTTGTATTTCAAATATTGTGTATATGTCATGTCTTGTACTTCAGGTTTATGGTTTACATTCTTGTACTTTACTTTCTGTACTTTACATTCATGTACTTTTCTGTGCTTTACATGTTCTCTTGTACTTTTTATATCATGATGTTCTTATTTATTACCTAGAACTGTACTTTGTTCCGCTCCTGATTGGATATGTTACAGGTGGATGGAGGCGATGTGTGACATGTACTATGGCCGTGAGCCTGCTGACGTGCTAGAGCCAACTGGAGCTGCACTAGACCTAGAGGCCGAGGAGGCCTAGTTATCTTTCCTTTTCTAGCAGTTTACTTTCATTGTATTAGAGACTTCAGACTTTACCTTGCTTTCTGGATGAATGTAATAATCATAGAATTGTACTTTGGATTCTGGGATCGTTTATAGAGATGCTATGATTTTTATATCTTCATATTGCCTTGTAGTTTCCCTAGATTGGTACAGCTTACTTCGTCGTGTCTAACGATGAAGGCTGGGCGTGTCCGATTCGTGTCCGATTATTCGAGAGTGGGTCGTGACACTTGTTGCCATTAAATATCAAGAACAAGAATTACAGAGGAATTGAACTTGATTGTAAACTCGCTTGTACAAGAGAAAGCCTAGAAAGAAATCCTAAGAAACAATCTAAGTACAATTGTTTAGTTTTGATTCTGGGGGGTGACGATGGAGGCTCGGGAAAGTGTAGCAACTCTGCCTTACTCCTTGGACTATCTGACACGATCCTTTCTCTTGAAGAAATTGCCTTCGTAGGTTGCCAGCCTTTTACATGGGTGTGGTACCGTGCTATTTATAGTGATAGATATCTTGAGCCGCATAGATGGCCATGTGACCACGTGGTTACAACAGCACACAAAGACCCGCTCTTTGGCCGCCAGCTGGTGACTTGTTGAGATTTCTTTGCAGCAAATCTGGGTGATTGAGACTTGGTCAGCCTGCCACGTGTCCTATCGCAGGATAGGATCAATCTGCTTGAGTTATTTTGAGCCGCATAGGTCTTTTAGTGTTCGGCCATGCTGGGCCATATAAGACTCATGCGGCTTGGGTCGCAGTTTTCCTTAATCCGCATGTAGCTTGGAAACTTTTTAGCCGCATAAATTCTATATTCTGGGCCACATAAAGCTCATGCGGCTCAGGTAGTAGTCACCCTTGGCCGCATGCATCGCATAGATTGAGCCACATAAGGTTCATGCGGCCCGGGTTGCAGTCCTTCTGGCCGCATGACTATGTCCAGGCTGGTGACATGATATTTTGTCTGATCACGTCTTATCTTCTTCTTTTTTGTCAGAGTGTCAGAGCTGTCAGTTTTGTCAGTTTTGACAGAGTATGTCAGCTTTATCAGAAGGGCCGATCGGCTTGGCCGCATAAGTAACTCTTTCTTCTGCGGCTCAAATCAGTCTGGTTGCTTATATATAATCCGAGATAGTGAAGATGGGCCGCCGCATGGGGCCTGTCGAGTCTGTCATGCGGCTCTTCTTTATGCGGACCAATTTGGCCCAAAGTACTCATGCGGTCAGTTGTGATCCGCATAAACTCCATATTTTTTATGCTTCTACAAGACCCCCTTCAAAGTTTTCAAATTGCAAATTTGGAATACTTTGAATAAGAAGAATATAAAGTAGAGCTATTTAGGTGTGACAATCCTATCAGAGGTAGCATGGACGTGATAGGTTTGGGTACTTCCGCTGGAGATTTTACGTGGACTTATCATCCTTGACGTACCTTAGTTTTAGGTACATATAATAAGTTGAGAGAGGGAACCAACATATTTACTCAGAGGTGATATAGACGTGGTAAATATGAGGTTGATGGTAGAGCTTTCCTACTCAAAGGTGATATGGACAATGTAGGAGTGAACTCGATGAGGATACACAGAACAACTCAGAGGTGACATGGACATGGAAGTTCTATGATTGATGCGCCACAACGCAGGGGTTATTGCACGGGGTGTTTACTCATAGGTAAGGTAGACGTAGTAAACATTTGTTTTTAGCATCATCTGCTTTGTATGGGGTAGGAAAACAACTCAGAGGTGATTTGGACATGGTTGTTCTACTACAGGGGAGTGAATGCAATGGAACAACTGGGCTCTAGAAGCATATGATTGTGTGAGAAGGGGTGCTTGTACTAGAGGACCTAATACAGCATTTGTGATTGGCAGAGGACATCCCACTTGGGGGACTTTTCGTAGACCTATTACCCTTTTGTGCATCTATGATGCGGGTAATAGATTTAAATAATTTTTTTTGTGGACCTATTACACTTTTGCGCACCGGTAGTGTAAGTAATAGATTTTGAAACAAAACCTAAAAGAGGTAATGTGAATGTGATAGGTTCTGTGGCCTTTGTCACGCCCCGCTCCCGTAGGAGCGATCGTCATCGCCAAGGCATGATGCCGTACGAGCCTAGATTACGCTCGTGCAAGGTAGGTTCCATAACGGCCGATTACAGCGGCTGCGACAGGGTCGTCGCACAAAAATCCCAAGCAGAGACATTGAATAAGCGAGCGAAAATTTAGAACAAGACACAAGTCATTTAAAAAATGCATTTTATTGATATTGAAACAATGATTACAATAGGGTGCAAGGCCAAGATTTACAAGTCACTCAAGTTTACTCTTCTCCCATTACAAGTCACTCAGCTCTCTCTCATCTCTCGATACAAGTCTTGAACCAGCGGATGCTTCGGAAGGCGACTTCCATACATTATGTCCCGTATAAGTCTTGACTCCATGCGGAACAGACGCCTTGTAACGCCCTAGTCCCAAAATACGTAGGACTAGGAACGTAGACATGCCAGCTGTATTCATACGAAGTACATAGGCTTCGTATGGATACATAAGCTGTAAAATGCAGTAGATCCATAACTAATCTCATCCACACAAAAAAAATGAATAAAAGATATCATAAAATGATAATGAATTGTCTTGATACAATATGTTGGGCGAAGACAAATCCACTACCAACAATGAAAAGAAATACATGATATAGAAAGAATAAATTTGGCGAGCGAAGCGAAGACGATCCAAAATGCAATCATCCTCGAAGAAATAGAGCGGATCACGACTAGAGCTAGAGCACCTGCGAAAGACAATAGCACACACCTGGGGAGACAACCAGGTCCTCAGAGGGACGTAACAAGACACATAATATCATGCCATAAACTGAATAAAGTTAGCTCAACAAAAAAGTATATGTGACTACACAATAAAGGTCCTTAATCATTCTAGGTGAAAATGCAATTTGAAGACAACGTTACACACAAGGGCTCCCGAAGCTAGAAATACGACACGTTAGCATTTCAACCAAGGCACTAGTGGCGTCTAGAGAAAAGTAAATGCACGGCCCATTAGCACTCGAGCGAGAACTAAGGGGCGTCTAGAGAAAAATAAATGCACGGCCACTAGCTCTTGGGTGAGTCACTAACGACAGCTAGAGGAAAGTAAATGCACGGCACATTTGTGTTTCAACCGAGGCACTAGTGGCATCTAGAGAAAAGTAAATAAATGTACGGCCACTAGTCTCTCGACTGAGTCACAAATGGCATCCAGAGAAAAGTAAAGGTGTGAAAGCCCCTACGCCTAATAACTGTCTCCACCCTCCCCATGCACTACTCGTGCTGAATCCACATCACGACATTCCTAATAACTGCTAAGTCGCTAAGTCTTCTAGACAACCATGACTATTTAGCAGTTATTGCCTATCGCACGGCATGTGCGCACCGATGGCCAGTCGATACGTGTAAGCCCCTGTTTTTCAATTTTAGTTTTATTAGTGCTAATTAAATTTTAATATTAGTTTTGGCCTTAAAATATTTTATTATGATTTTTAGGAATTTTCTATAATTTTAAATGAGTTTTTTATATAAAAATATCACTTTGCAAATTATTTAAAATTTATTAAATAAGTTTTGCAATTTTTAGAATTAATTTTATATCAGTTTGTAATATATGATTTGTTCTTAATTAGGAAATGCAAATGTTATTTTGCATTTTATGCTGATAGAAGCCTTTTTGCAAATCCTAAAACATGGGGGACTTTTGTGCTAACCTGTCAAACCCCCCCCTCCCGACCAGTCACCCACTCTCTCTCCTCCAGCTCTCTCACCCACCCCGCTGTCCCGACGACTAGCCGCCCTGCCCCCGCCGAATCCGGCTGTCCGACCGCCTCGAAAAAGCCCTATAAAACTCCCCCTCACTCTCCTGACTAAACCCTAACCCTAAATCTCCCCCACGACCAACCGCTGCCCCGTTCTACTCCGACGAACTCCCAAACCCTAGCCCTACTCCGACGAACTCCGCCCAGCCCCACCGTCGACCTTCACCGCCAACCACCACCACCATTCGACGCGCCCCGACGAGACGCGTCGATCGCCACCGGAGCGCCACCGTCCCGACCACTTCTCCGCCGTCCAGACCCTTCGACAGCCACCCCGATCGACTGGACACGTGAGTAGCAGTGTCCTCACGAGTCGTGCGTGTCTCGTGTTGTGTCCATTTTGTTCGCCGTATCTTGGCGAACGTGAGCGTGGAACTGGACACGTGAGACTCGTGTCGTACGTGTCAAAATCAACCCGGACACTTAGACTCCTGTGTCCCTAACTGTCAGGACACAAGGCCGATATTTATATTTTTTTTATTGTTAATCTAACCTAAACCTAATAAAATTAACCTAAACTCTAACCCTACCACTGAACTCGGGCTGACCCCCTGGCCAGCCCGACCCGTTTAAACATCCCCCCCTTCCTGAGGACAGGGTTCGAGCCCCCCTTTTTTGTTTCCTTTTTCTTTTCTTTTCTGATTTCTTTTCTTTTTCTTTTTATTTTGTACTTTTATATATATATATATATATATATATATATATATGTATATATATTAATATATATATATATGTATATACTGTATTTTAACAGTATTTAAAATATATGTATATATTTTGTAGTTAGTAAAATTTATATATATATGTTTATATATACATTTTCCTATGTATATATATATATATTATATATATATACACTATATTATTAAGTGTGTTCTTATATATATATATATATATATTTATATATATATATATATATATATATATATATATATATATATATATATATATATATATATATATATATATATATATATATATATATATATATACTTTATAAATTAAGTATTTTTCCTTACATATATATATATGTACTTTTAAAACATATGTACGCATATTTTCACTATGCATAACTTTACCTTATTAAAATACTAATATTTATTTTGTACTATTACCAAATTGTATTTTTAGTATATTTAAATTACTGCAACCATTTGGTGTCCAAGCCTAGCATGTGTATTTGGGCTCAAATGTGTTTTCACATATTCAAGACCTGTACAAGTCATATTGGACTTGATTCATGGCCTTGGGTCCTGTATTTGAACTTTGGTTCAAATTATATACATGGACAAAATACGCAGATAATTAATTATTGTGTGCAATGTTGTTTTTGATTTTCTAAAAAAATACTTAAAGTATTGCTAAAATTATGGAAAAATAGTTTTTAGATACTTTGTTAAGTTAGCTAATTTAGTATAATTTTTGTAGTATTTAATTTACTGTTTTGCCACTAGGTTGGCATATGAAACCAAAACTCATTTTCTGTATACTTAGGAAAACTGATTTTTATAAAATATTTGTACTGGTTAATAAATTCCAAAAAAATTATAATAAATTTCTATGATTAACAAGGATCACTTTGGTACTTTGCTTTAAGAAAAACTAGGCTTTTTGTCTATCTCTAAAATTGTTAGAACACAATGATCTTTTGATTTATTTATTGATTAATTACGACTTGTAGCTTTTTGTGTTATTTGGAGTTTTAGTCGTGTTGAACCCCATCCCTCACTAGTGTAAAGACCCTAGAAAGTTAGTTAACATAGTGTGTCACCCCACATTGGTCTCCTATGCCAAGTCATCATTTTGGCTAGGTGCCCAGTCACAAGTTGTGTCGCACCAATTAGTGTCCTAGTGTCTTAGCTTAGTGTAAAACTAAGTTATTGCATTTATTTCTACAGTGACGAGTTACTGGACATCCATAGCACAGTTATCGTAGCTTGTTTTGTTTTGCTTTGCTAGAGGCAAGTACTTTCTACGAACTTTACATATTGTCACATAAATGAACTGCAAACCCCACCATATTATATGCTGATCCTTGGGGTAGCAAGTTAGATCTCTACATGTTGTACTTTCAGTTACTACCATGCTTAGAACAGTCTTGATGTATCTCTCACATGATTAGAATATAGGCTTTATCTCAACACAGATTTGTACGTATGTACATCTGTCGCCGTTTCACTTGTACGGAAGTACATTTTATTATGTGCCCCCAGCACATTGTATATCTATTGACCGATCACGTACTTGCTACAGTTTTAAACATTACATATACATCTGTCTCTATGACATATGTGTCCTTGCCATGATAGACTATGTGATGCTATGCTTTCCAGTTATTCCTCTCATGTTCATTTCCATATTTCATATGCTAGTTTGCTAGATTTAGTACTTGCTCCCGTCCTGACAGAATAACGTTGTAGGTGTCCTTACTGAGGAGAAGTTACTCTGCGACTCATACTATGGAGTTACTGCCGAGGACTCGGCTCTGCTTTACGAGGATGTTCCTGCAGGGAACCTCGCCTAGTTGTCTTTTGTTTACTTAGACTTTTGAGAGTAGACATGTATTAGACTATATCATTTTGTAACTGGACATGTATCCAGTTTTACATTTCAGTTTACTTGTACTTGGATATTTTACTATATACGACGACTTTTGTGTTTGGAGCATTTATGATTCTTCTTCACTTATAGAACTGTTAGCACATTTAGTCTTATCCTGTTGTCTTTAGAACAGCTTACTACGTTTTATCTCAACGTAGGCTGGACATGACTCGGCCTGGCCCAACAATTTGGGTAGCGGGTCGTGACATGTTTTTAGTGGTGGCCCACGCAGGTCCTGACTAAACTGTTTGGTTACGTTATTGTACCAAGCATGCCTGCAATTAGGAACTTAAGGTAATTAGACAACATTAGGAAAGACGCTTAGAACACTTAGAGGAATGCTAGGATTGCAACATAGGAAATACATCACATGTTTGCTATTATAATTAGATTTTCTTGCATATGATTGCTTGCTTTAAATAAGTCCTTATAAGTCTTTTTATGTGTAATTTAGATGGTGCTTACTCGCTCGTCCCAGTATGTTACCCCCGAGAATGGGGCCCTCCATATCCAGTCAGCTGACCGGTTGACTGATACACCTCCACCTACCACATTTCCCCACTCCACAGATCCACAGACCCAGATACCACCTTCCACATCCCAGGCCCGGCAGGACCCGATACTTCCACCACCCCCTATCACTATACCCACCCAGGCTTCCGTCACTCTCGACGGGACCCAGCTGCTCACACTGATCCAGGGGTTCCTAACAAACCATCAGGAGCAGACTACCCTACTCCGCCAGAGCATGGAGCGTTCTGAGGGACGTCCCGTGGTCCCACCACATGTAGAGCCACGACAGAGAGCGGGGACGGTCAAGGACTTCATGGGTCTGAATTCCAAGGAGTTCTTAGGGACTGAGGGCATAGTAGTAGCTGATGACTGGCTAGATTCGGTAGAGAGGAAGCTTCTGGGAGTTAGGATGCCGGATGACCTTCAGGTCGAGGCAGCAGGATTTCTGCTGATAGACTTAGCCGGAGTCTGGTTCAGGAATGAGCCGTTGTTCGCGAGAGGTAGAGCCACCTGGGACCAGTTGAAGACCCAGTTCAAGAAGAAATTCTTCTCGACCACTGCTAGAGTAGCCATGGGGCTACGATTCCAGAACATCCAGCAGGAGAACCGTTCTGTTGATGACTATGCGGGAGAGTTTAGCCGCCTGAGCCATTTTGCTCCTAGTCTGGTTGCTGATCCAGAGGAGATGACCCGTAGGTTTTGCCATGGTCTAGTTCCAGACATTGGCATTCTTATAGTGGCGAACGGTACGACTGACTACTACCAGAGCCTAGAGTTGGCCCGGAGTATCGAGGAGCGTCTTCTGTCATGCAAGAGGCTGGCTTCTGTACACCATTAGGGTCCGTCCAAGCGTCAGGCTTTCCAGCAGAGAGCGCTGACGCCACCCCAGCAGACTTACCGTCCCCCTACACCACATCATCAGACCCCGCCAGTTCGAGCCCCGGGACCCCGACAGCAGCAGCAGAAGGGAGCTATATGTTCTTTCTGCGGAAGACCAGGGCACGAGTACTCCATCTGCAGGAAGAGGTTGAAGCAGTGCTTAGCTTGTGGGTCTGCCGCCCATCAGATTCGAGAGTGCCCAGTAGTGAAGACTAGAGGACCGCTCCCGACTCAGCAGCAGAGGTTCGGGCAGCATCTGCAGCCGCAGAAGGGACCTCAGGGGAGGGTTTATAGTCTAGCCATTGAGCCGGAGCCGGAGCAGGTTTCGGAGCCGGATTACTTAGCTGACGTCATCACAGGTCATGTTTATTTGCATACTTTTCTAGCTGTATGTTTGTTTGATTCTGGTGCATCTTATAGCTTCCTATCATTAGAGTTTATGCATAAACATCATCTAGTAGCTACACCTACTGCGAAGATTAGTAGAGTGATGACGGGCGGAGGACCAGTGCCTATTAGATCTATCTATAGATGTTCTATTTTTATAGCCGGGAGAGAGTTCAGAAGGCGATTCTTTGTGATGCCACTCCCCGGTTATGATATCATATTAGGGATGGACTGGCTTAGCTATGCCCATGCATCTATAGATTGCTATGAGGGTAGTATTTTGTTCAGTCCCCCAGGCACAGCACCATTCAGTGTCAGAAGGACAGGACCGGAGATCAGCCTAGAGCCGAACTGTTGTGCTACAGTCGAGGACGCAGCACCGCCACACCCTATCATTAGGGAGTTTATGGATGTATTCCCAGAGGATCTTCCAGGACTTCCGCCTGACAGAGATGTGGAGTTCACTATAGATCTAGTGTCGGGTTCATCACCAATATCCCGGGCTTGCTATAGAGTGAATCCCAAGGAGGCCATAGAGATGAAAGAGCAGATTGATGACCTGTTGAAAAAGGGTTTCATTCGATCCAGTGCTTCTCCATGGAGAGCGCCAGTGCTCTTTGTGCCTAAGAAGGATGGTACAGTCCGGTTGTGTATTGATTACCGGGCCTTGAATGCCATCACTATCAAGAACAAATATCCTCTGCCCAGGATAGATGATTTGTTCGACCAGTTGAGCGGGGCGAAGGTGTTTTCCAGGATAGACTTGAGATCCGGGTACCACCAGGTGAAGGTTAGGCCAGCCGACATCCAGAAGACGGCGTTCAACACGAAGTACGGGCAGTACGAGTTTCTGGTGATGCCATTTGGTCTCACAAATGCGCCAGCTGTCTTTATGAACTTGATGAATAAGACATTTCACCAGTATCTGGATAAGTTCGTCGTGGTGTTTATCGACGACATCCTGATATACTCGAAGACGCCGGAGGAGCATGCAGAGCACTTGCGGATAGTTTTGGGGATTCTGAGGCAGGAGAGATTGTTTGCCAAATTGCCGAAGTACGAGTTCTTTTTAGACCGAGTGGAGTTTCTCGGCCATGTAGTAACTGGAGATGGAATCTCGGTGGATCCCAGGAAGATTGCTGCAGTTGAGACGTGGAAGGCTCCGACGTCAGTTTCAGAGATCAGGAGCTTTCTGGGTTTAGCAGGCTATTACAGAAAGTTCGTCCAGGACTTTGCTAGGATAGCTGAACCCATGACGAAGCTGACACGGAAGGACGCAGAGTACATCTGGTCAGAGGACTGTCAGGCGGCATTTGAGGAGCTGAAGAGGAGACTGACGACCGCTCCAGTTCTGACTTTACCTTCAGGTTCTGGAGGTTTCACCATATACAGTGATGCTTCTGGGAAGGGGCTAGGATGTGTCCTACAGCAGCATGGGAAAGTGATTGCTTATGCATCTAGGCAGTTGCGGACTCATGAGAGGAATTATCCTACCCATGACCTCGAGTTAGCTGCGGTGATCTTTGCACTCAAGTTATGGAAACATTACTTATACGGAGAGCGTGTGGAAATCTTTACTGACCACAAAAGCTTGAAGTATGTGTTCACGCAGAAAGAGCTGAACATGAGGCAAAGACGATGGTTGGAGTTGATGAAGGACTTCGACATCGATTTACAGTATCATCCCGGGAAGGCAAATATGGTGGCGGATGCGCTGAGCAGGCATCCGATGGCATGGTACCTGATGATTGATCGGCATTTGCGGGAGGATCTGGAGAAGCTCGGTATCGAGCTAGTTCGGCCAGGATCAGTGATACAGATGATGGCACTTGACATTCAGTCAGGTTTGATGGAGCAGATCCGGGAGGCACAGTCTACAGATGAGAGCCTTCATAGACTTCGACCCCAGGCATTAGCTAGATTGCTGGATGACTTCACTATAGCGGAGGATGGATCCTTGAGGCATGGCAGCCGATTGTGCGTGCCGAAGGGAGAGCTAGTAGAGGCAGTTTTGTAGGAGGCACACCGATCGAGATATTCTATTCACCCTGGTGCTAATAAGATGTATCGTGACTTGCGGGAACATCTTTGGTGGCACGGGATGAAGAGGGATGTATCACGTTTCATTTCGAGATGCCTAGTTTGCCAGCAGGTCAAGGCGGAGCGCCAGAGACCAGCTGGTTTGTTGCAGCCGTTACCCATTCCCGAGTGGAAGTGGGAACATATTATGATGGACTTCGTTTCAGGGCTTCCTCGTTCCCAAGGAGGGAAGGATGCCATCTGGGTCATCGTAGACAGGCTGACGAAGTGTGCGCACTTCATACCCTTCAAGGTGGGGCTTTCCACCGAGAAGTTGGCGGAGCTTTACATGCAGCAGATAGTTCGCCTACACGGAGTGCCAGTGAGCATCGTGTCAGACAGAGACAGCAGATTCACATCCCACTACTGGAGGAGCTTGCAGGAGGAGTTGGGCAGTAGGCTCAAGTTCAGTACGGCGTACCACCCGCAGACAGATGGGCAGTCCGAGAGGACGATACAGACGCTGGAGGATATGCTGAGGACTTGCGTGCTGGACTTCGGAGGATCATGGGAGAGCCATCTGCACTTGGTAGAGTTTTCATACAACAACAGCTACCAGGCCAGTATTGGTATGTCTCCTTTCGAGGCGCTATATGGACGACGGTACCGGACACCGCTCTTTTGGGATGATGTCGGAGACAGAGTTATGCTTGGGCCAGAGATGATCACGGATGCAGCAGAGAAAGTCAGGATGATCAGAGATAGGCTCAGAGTAGCTCAGGACAGGCAGAAACACTGGGCTGATGCTAGTCGCAGGCCGATGGAGTTCGCAGACGGTGATATGGTGCTAGTGAAGATATCACCTACTAGAGGGACGATCCGGTTCGGACGAGGAGGGAAGCTGAGCCCCAGATACATCGGGCCATTCGAGGTGCTTGGCAGGATCGGAGAGGTAGCTTACAGGGTTGCACTTCCACCCAACCTAGCAGGAGTTCACGACGTCTTTCACGTATCTCAGCTGAGGAGATATGTTCCAGACCCCAGTCATGTGCTAGATCATTCAGAGTTGGAGGTCGGACCGAGCCTTACAGTTTCTGAGCAGCCAGTGGAGATATTAGACCGGAGAGAGAAGAGACTGAGGAACAAGGTTATACCCCTAGTGCGTGTAGCTTGGAGCCGTCACTCCCCAGGTGAATCTACTTGGGAGAGGGAGTCGGACATGAAGGAGAGATACCCTTACTTGTTCGATCCAACCGCTGCGAGGGAACCACCCGTTCCCGCTTGATACCTTAGAGGTTAGTTTCGATCGCAGCCTTAGTCATTTTGTTGCATTGCTTGCTATGTTAGAATATTGTAGGTCTTCAATCCTTGTAAATTTCGAGGACAAAATTTTTCAAGGAGGGAAGACTTGTAAGCCCCTGTTTTTCAATTTTAGTTTTATTAGTGCTAATTAAATTTTAATGTTAGTTTTGGCCTTAAAATATTTTATTATGATTTTTAGGAATTTTCTATAATTTTAAATGAGTTTTTTTTATATAAAAATATCACTTTGCAAATTATTTGAAATTTATTAAATAAGTTTTGCAATTTTTAGAATTAATTTTATATCAGTTTGTAATATATGATATGTTCTTAATTAGGAAATGCAAATGTTATTTTGCATTTTATGCTGATAGAAGCCTTTTTGTAAATCCTAAAACATGGGGGACTTTTGTGCTAACCTGCCAAACCCCCCCCGACCAGTCACCCACTCTCTCTCCTCCAGCTCTCTCACCCACCCCGCTGCCCCGACGACTAGCCGCCCTGTCCCCACCGAATCCGGCTGCCCGACCGCCTCGAAAAAGCCCTATAAAACTCCCCCTCACTCCCCTGACTAAACCCTAACCCTAAATCTCCCCCACGACCAACCGCTGCCCCGTTCTACTCCGACGAACTCCCAAACCCTAGCCCTACTCCGACGAACTCCGCCCAGCCCCACCGTCGACCTTCACCGCCAACCACCACCACCATTCGACGCGCCCCGACGAGACGCGTCGATCGCCACCGGAGCGCCACCGTCCCGACCACTTCTCCGCCGTCCAGACCCTTCGACAGCCACCCCGATCGAATGGACACGTGAGTAGCAGTGTCCTCACGAGTCGTGCGTGTCTCGTGTTGTGTCCATTTTGTTCGCCGTGTCTTGGCGAACGTGAGCGTGGAACTGGACACGTGAGACTCGTGTCGTACGTGTCAAAATCAACCCGGACACTTAGACTCCTGTGTCCCTAACTGTCAGGACACAGGGCCGATATTTATATTTTTTTTATTGTTAATCTAACCTAAACCTAATAAAATTAACCTAAACTCTAACCCTATCACTGAACTCGGGCTGACCCCCTGGCCAGCCCGACCCGTTTAAACATCCCCCCCTTCCTGAGGACAGGGTTCGAGCCCCCCTTTTCTGTTTCCTTTTTCTTTTCTTTTCTGATTTCTTTTCTTTTTCTTTTTATTTTGTACTTTTATATATATATATATATATATGTATATATATATATATATATATATATATATATATATATATATATATATATATATATATATATATATACTGTATTTTAACAGTATTTAAAATATATGTATATATTTTGTAGTTAGTAAAATTTATATATATATGTTTATATATACATTTTCCTATGTATATATATATTATATATATATACACTATATTATTAAGTGTGTTCTTATATATATATATATATATATATATATATATATATATATATATATATATATATATATATATATATATATATATATATATATACTTTATAAATTAAGTATTTTTCCTTACATATATATATATATATATATATATGTACTTTTAAAATATATGTACGCATATTTTCACTATGCATAACTTTACCTTATTAAAATACTAATATTTATTTTGCACTATTACCAAATTGTATTTTTAGTATATTTAAATTACTGCAACCATTTGGTGTCCAAGCCTAGCATGGGTATTTGGGCTCAAATATGTTTTCACACATTCAAGACCTGTACAAGTCATATTGGACTTGATTCATGGCCTTGGGTCCTGTATTTGAACTTTGGTTCAAATTATATACATGGACAAAATACGCAGATAATTAATTATTGTGTGCAATGCTGTTTTTGATTTTCTAAAAAAATACTTAAAGTATTGCTAAAATTATGGAAAAATAGTTTTTAGATACTTTGTTAAGTTAGCTAATTTAGTATAATTTTTGTAGTATTTAATTTACTGTTTTGCCACTAGGTTGGCATATGAAACCAAAACTCATTTTCTGTATACTTAGGAAAACTGATTTTTATAAAATATTTGTACTGGTTAATAAATTCCAGAAAAATTATAATAAATTTCTATGATTAACAAGGATCACTTTGGTACTTTGCTTTAAGAAAAACTAGGCTTTTTGCCTATCTCTAAAATTGTTAGAACACAATGATCTTTTGATTTATTTATTGATTAATTACGACTTGTAGCTTTTTGTGTTATTTGGAGTTTTAGTCGTGTTGAACCCCATCCCTCACTAGTGTAAAGACCCTAGAAAGTTAGTTAACATAGTGTGTCACCCCACATTGGTCTCCTATGCCAAGTTATCATTTTGGCTAGGTGCCCAGTCACAAGTCGTGTCGCACCAATTAGTGTCCTAGTGTCTTAGCTTAGTGTAAAACTAAGTTATTGCATTTATTTCTACAGTGACGAGTTACTAGACATCCATAGCACAGTTATCGCAGCTTGTTTTATTTTGCTTTGCTAGAGGCAAGTACTTTCTACGAACTTTACATATTGTCACATAAATGAACTGCAAACCCCACCATGTTATATGCTGATCCTTGGGGTAGCAAGTTAGATCTCTACATGTTGTACTTTCAGTTACTACCATGCTTAGAACAGTCCTGATGTATATCTCACATGATTAGAATATGGGTTATGGGGAAACTGTTAGTAGTGTACGTGATTATGCCCCCTTCTCCCGTACGTATGTACCGAGCAAGGTCGACATTTTATGTGTATACCTTGTCGTAGGCTTTATCTCAACGCGAATTTGTACGTATGTACATCTGTCGCCGTTTCACTTGTACGAAAGTACATTTTATTATGTGCCCCCAGCACATTGTACATCTATTGACCGATCACGTACTTACTACAGTTTTAAACATTACATATACATCTGTCTCTATGACATATGTGTCCTTGCCATGATAGACTATGTGATGCCATGCTTTCCAGTTATTCCTCTCATGTTCATTTCCATGTTTCATATGCTAGTTTGCTAGATTTAGTACTTGCTCCCGTCCTGACAGGATAACGTTGTAGGTGTCCTTACTGAGGAGGAGTTACTCTGCGACTCTACTATGGAGTTACTGCCGAGGACCCGGCTCTGCTTTACGAGGATGTTCCTGCAGGGAACCTCGCCTAGTTGTCTTTTGTTTACTTAGACTTTTGAGAGTAGACATGTATTAGACTATATCATTTTGTAACTGGACATGTATCCAGTTTTACATTTCAGTTTACTTGTACTTGGATATTTTACTATATACGACGACTTTTGGGTTTGGAGCATTTATGATTCTTCTTCACTTATAGAACTGTTAGCACATTTAGTCTTATCCTGTTGTCTTTAGAACAGCTTACTACGTTTTATCTCAACGTAGGCTGGACATGACTCGGCCTGGCCCAACAATTTGGGTAGCGGGTCGTGACAATACGTACGTTCGAGATCTATATGAGACTCGTGACTCGTGATACACAAGTGTCGGGCCAATGAATGCGACACAAACAAAGGTGGTCCCTTAACTCTAAGCCATATGCAACTAAAATATAATAATTTGCAAGTACAATTTATATTTTCTAGAATAAGTAAAAACATGCATGATATTGAGCAAGAAATTAAACAGTGAACGCAAGGTGTCTTGCCTGGTAGGACGCCTGGTGTGCTGCGATAATCATGGTGGCATGAACTGCGTCTTTGGTGTAACCACTACACAAGGGGACCTCTGATGGTGGCACGGATCGTGTCATTGAGTCCAGAAGGGTCAATTTAGTTAGGATTGACATAAGGTAGACTAAAATTTGTTGAAGGAAAGGAGTAATGGGCTTAGTCACGGACAAAAAGGATAATCAAAGAAATTTAGATAAATAATATATATATATATATACGATTTTGGAAAACTATTCATAATATCGTAATATAGTTTATTAGTCAAATATCCTTTCAAATAAATATCCAAAAATCAAAAGTCGTTTTTAAGGCAAAACTGTAAATTTTGTCAAATAATATTTTAGTCTAAAACCTATAGCTTATAATTCAAAAAAAATATTTTAAGCGAAACAAAATAATATTAGAAAAAAATTATTTATGGTTAAGAACCGTATTTTGTAAAATAAAATTTTTATAATAAGTTATACTTTTATTGACTATTGAAAAACCAAAATATATTTATAGTTATTTAAACTATACCTTTTACTAATAAAATAGAAACTAGATTTTGTAAACATTTAGATATTTGTAACCCAATATGAAAGCAAAATATATCTATAAAATTATGCCTAAAATAATAACAACAAAAATAATAATAACAATAATAATAATAATACTAATAATAAAATGGTAGTAATAATAATAATAATAATAATAATAATAATAATAATAATAATAATAATAATAATAATAATAATAATAAACTAATAATAATAATAATAATAATAATAATAATAATAATAATAATAATAATAATAATAATAATAATAATAATAATAACAGTAACTGAAGAAGACAAAAAAAAAGAAAACAATGGAAACAACAGAAAGTAATAAAAATATAAAAATAAAACTCATCAAATTAAAACCACAGCTGTGGTTTTCCTCTTTCCATTGGAAGAAGCAAAAAAAAGAAAAGCCGAAGAGAGAGAGAGAATGGAGAGAGTGAGCGAGAGAGAGAGACGAATGGAAGAGAGAGGTGGATGAGGGGACGAGGGGGTCGCCGGTGACGGCACGGAGGGGAGCTGCGCGCCGCGCGGTGGAAGAAGAGGAAGGAGGAGGAAGACCTAGGGAGAGAGGGCGGAGCCGGAGCTCAGGTCGGCAGGCGGCGGGGAAAAAGGGGCGGTGAGAAGCGGAGGAGGGAAAGGGAGCTCGGCAGGGTAGGGGCGACGCGGCCGGGGAACAGAGGTTTCGACGACGGGCGCTTGGCCGAGGACGTGGGCGGCAGTTCCATCAGTCACCGGACGGCGGTGGAGGAAGGACATGGGAACTAGGGTTTTGGGGGTTTCGTCGGGCGGCGGAAGACCGGAGAAGGGGGGAACTAGGCGGGGGTTCGGCGCAGCTGGAGGGACGAGCGCGCGAGGGAGCTATGCTCTTCGGGGCTCTGGCGCAGGGTGTGCGACGCCGGAGATGGCGCCGGAGATCGGCGGTGCTGGCGTTAGAAAGGTTAGGTTTTGCTTTATTTCTTCTTTCTTTGATTGTGGTGGTGGGCTGAGTTTTGGGTTGGACGGGGGATTGGTTGTCGTCGTCGAAAACGACAGGGAGTCGGAAAAGGGGTTTGATCGCGACGGTATCGGGGGTTTGGCCAGGGTTGTCAGTTGTCGTGGCGGTGGTGGTATAGATGGTCCTTGGTGGTTGTTTGGGTTGGCACCGGGTTGCTGGCGTCGGAGGAGAGATGGGTGGTTGCCGTTGGTGGCGGGGGCTGTATTATTGGGAGGTTGGCCACGGCGATGGTGGCGGAGTCTTGGTGGTGGAGACGGGATGTAGAGACGCATGGCAGGATGGCAGCGGGCAATGGTGCTGGTTGTGGCAGGGCTGGGAGTCGTGGAGAGGGATCGATTGTGATGGTGAAAAGTTGGCCGGGATTTTAGGATTATGGTTTGGGTTTGCTAGGAATTTGGTTTGTATCGTGTCGGGGTTGTCCGACAAGACGGAGATGGAATTGTATATGTAAAAATATAGAATAATAATTTGGATGGACACAGACACGATGCACGTAGATTTGTAGAGAAAATTCTTATGGAAGATGAATATTGAATTGGAGGAGTACCTGCCTATTTATAGGACGTAGAAATTTCCAATTGGATAGGATTATGAAAAGTTTAAAACCCAAGTAGATAATTTACCATTTTAATTTAAAAATCATTTAAATCCAAATCTAAATATAATCCAATTCCAAATGCAAATCAAATTTGAATCTAATTAAATTTTTAGTTTAGAATCGAATGAGATAATTCAAATTTCAAATATTTAACCATATAAATAAATCCATAGATTCAATTTAAGATTTTAAATTGCCACGATAATTTCGAAATATATTTTCCAAAATACTAATAATAATAATTTCAAAAAATAATAAATATTTTTGAATAAATAAAATATTATTATTAATAATTTCAAAAATTACACTAATAAAATATTTATGCAATATATGTACGCACTAAAAATATTATTTATTATTAATAACTGTATAAACGAAAGCCTTTGTGAAAATAAAATAAATAAAATAATGAACTTGAAAATATTGGTACGATAGCTAAATAATTATTATGTATAATATTTTGAAACCATAAAAATAGAAGAAAAGTATTTTTTAAAAATATGTACGCTCGCACATAATCGCACTCGTCGAGCAAATTCGAAAAATAAAATTTCGTGCGCGACGTATAATACGACCATACGATGTACAATACAAAAATTTAAATCAGTACCAAATTTAATAATAAAAAAATATAGTAGAAAATTTAGAGGTTTTACATCCTACCCAACTTAAAAGAATTTTGTCCTCGAAATTAAGAATTGGGAGGGGGGTGAGAAGACACAAGGGGGTATCGATGAGGAACAATCGATAACAAAATCATGCTGTAAGAAATTGCGATCTAGATCATAGAAAAATAATACGGTATGGTCATAATCGATAGGAAGGCTAGAGGAAGATCTAGTATAATGCCTTCGTCCTTCTAAAATAGGTGAAGGCGAAGCAAGACAGAATTCGAAGGAGGCGTTATCTAATGCGAATACGTGATTCAAAGACGATCGAATAATTTCAAGGGAATTGTCAAGGCAGTCGTGGATGGGACTCTAGAGGACAAGTTTAGCTATGTCCCCGATAGATAAAAGCGAACCAAAGTTCACTCGGTTGATCAGACCATCATGCACCGGTTCTGATTAGACAATATGTTAGTGAGAGCGACCCAATTAACATATGCCTTGGACAAGCTCGATGAGGAATAAGCTTGCAAAAACTAGGCTACTTTAGCATCATTAGTCAAAATAATAAATACATAGGCACGAGAGATTAAGATTTAAAGAAGGTAGAATGATTCTAAGTCATACAGTCGTCCTATAGTCTTCTTGTCCAAGTCCTTGGTTGGCTAGACGGGTTAGGTCCTCTAGATTCTAGGATCTAAATAAGCTTGCTAATATAGGTCACTAGGTCAAAGGGGTTGCTAGTTCATAAGGCTAGTTTATAGGGTATTCTATCCAACTTAAAGAATTAAACTAATGGTATTTTGGGACAACTAACTAGTAGGGTCAATCTCTAGCAAGCACGAAGGGAAGATAAGAATAGGGATGGAAGGAAGCAAGCAAGATGCAATTTGATGAGTCAAACGGTAGATAAATCAAGGAATGAGATCAAATATGTGGATGAGATCCTAGAATTCTAATCCTATACGCAGGCTTGCTTGGTACGGTAAAGTAACCAAACAATTTATCTTGACCTGCATGGGCCACCACAAAAACATGTAACGCCCCAGTCCCAAAATACGTAGGACTAGGAACGTAGACATGCCAGCTGTATTCATACGAAGTACATAGGCTTCGTATGGATACATAAGCTGTAAAATACAGTAGATCCATAACTAATCTCATCCACACAAAATAAATGAATAAAAGATATCATAAAATGATAATGAATTGTCTTGATACAATATGTTGGACGGAGACAAATCTACTACCAACAATGAAAAGAAATACATGATATAGAAAGAATAAATTTGGCGAGCGAAGCGAAGACGATCCAAAATGCAATCATCCTCGAAGAAATAAAGCAGATCACGACTAGAGCTAGAGCACCTGCGAAAGACAATAGCACGCACCTAGGGAGACAACCAGGTCCTCAGAGGGATGTAACAAGACACATAATATCATGCCATAAACTGAATAAAGTTAGCTCAACAGAAAAGTATATGTGACTACACAATAAAGGTCCTTAACCATTCTAGGTGAAAATGCAATTTGAAGATAACGTTCCACACAAGGGCTCTCGAAGCTAGAAACACGGCACGTTAGCGTTTCAACCAAGGCACTAGTGGCGTCTAGAGAAAAGTAAATGCACGGCCCATTAGCACTCGAGCGAGAACTAAGGGGCGTCTAGAGAAAAATAAATGCACGACCACTAGCTCTTGGGTGAGTCACTAACGGCAGCTAGAGGAAAGTAAATGCACGACACATTTGTGTTTCAACCGAGGCACTAATGGCATCTAGAGAAAAGTAAATAAATGCATGGCCACTAGTCTCTCGACTAAGTCACAAATGGCATCCAGAGAAAAGTAAAGGTGTGAAAGCCCCTGCGCCTAATAACTGTCTCCACCCTCCCCATGCACTACTCGTGCTGAATCCACATCACGACATTCCTAATAACTGCTAAGTCGCTAAGTCTTCTAGACAACCATGACTATTTAGCAGTTATTGCCTATCCCACGGCATGTGTACACCGATGGCCAGTCGATACGTACATCCGAGATCTATATGAGACTCGTGACTCGTGATACACAAGTGTCGGGCCAATGAATACGACACAAACAAAGGTGGTCCCTTAACTCTAAGCCATATGCAACTAAAATATAATAATTTGCAAGTATAATTTATATTTTCTAGAATAAGTAAAAAATATGCATGATATTGAGCAAGAAATTAAACAGTGAAAGCAAGGTGTCTTGCCTGGTAGGACGCCTGGTGTGCTGCGATAATCATGGTGGCATGAACTGCATCTTTGGTGTAACAACTACACAAGGGGACCTCTGATGGTGGCACGGATCGTGTCATTGAGTCCAGAAGGGTCAATTTAGTTAGGGTTGACATAAGGTAGACTAAAATTGGTTGAAGGAAAGGAGTAATGGGCTTAGTCACGGACAAAAAGGATAATCAAAGAAATTTAGATAAATAATATATATATATATATACGATTTTGGAAAACTATTCATAATATCGTAATATAGTTTATTAGTCAAATATGCTATCAAATAAATATCCAGAAATCAAAAGTCGGTTTTAAGACAAAACTGTAAATTTTGTCAAATAATATTTTAGTCTAAAACCTATAGCTTATAATTCAAAAAAATATTTTAAGTGAAACAAAATAATATTAGAAAAAATTTATTTATAGTTAAGAACCATATTTTGTAAAATAAATTTTTTATAATAAGTTATACTTTTATTGACTATTGAAAAACCGAAATATATTTATAGTTATTTAAACTATACCTTTTACTAATAAAATAGAAACTAGATTTTGTAAACATTTGGATATTTGTAACCCAATATGAAAGCAAAATATATCTATAAAATTATGCCTAAAATAATAACAACAAAAATAATAATAACAATAATAATAATACTAATAATAAAATGGTAGTAATAATAATAATAATTATAATTATAAAAATAATAATAATTATAATCATCATAAACTAATAATAATAATAATAATAATAATAATAATAATAATAATAATAATAATAATAATAATATTATTATTATTATTATTAATAGTAACTGAAGAAGACAAAAAAAATAATGAAAACAACAAAAAGTAATAAAAATATAAAAATAAAACTCATCAAATTAAAACCACAGCTGTGGTTTTCCTCTTTCCATTGGAAGAAGCAAAAAAAAAAGAAAAGCCGAAGAGAGAGAGAGAGAGAATGGAGAGAGTGAGCGAGAGAGAGAGACGAACGGGAGAGAGAGGTGGATGAGGGGATGAGGGGGTCGCCGGTGACGGCACGGAGGGGAGCTGTGCGCCGCACGGTGGAAGAAGAGGAAGGAGGAGGAAGACCTAGGGAGAGAGGGCGGAGCCGGAGCTCAGGTCGGCAGGCGACGGAGAAAAAGGGGCAGTGATAAGCGGAGAAGGAAAAGGGAGCTCGGCGGCGTAGGGACGACGCGGCCGGGGGACAGAGGTTTCGACGGCGGGCGCTTGGCCGAGGACGCGGGCGGCGGTTCCATCAGTCACCGGACGACGGTGGAGGAAGGACATGGGAACTATGGTTTTGGGGGTTTCGTCGGGCGGCAGAAGACCGAAGCAGGGGGGAACTAGGCGGGGGTTCGGCGCAGCTGGAGGGACGAGCGCACGAGGGAGCTATGCTCGTCGGGGCTCTGGCGCAGGGTGTGCGACGCCGGAGATGGCGCCGGAGATCGGCGGTGCTGGCGTCAGAAAGGTTAGGTTCTTTCTTTGATTGTGGTGGTGGGCTGAGTTTTGGGTTGGACGGAGGATTGGTTGTCGTCGTCGAAAATGACAGGAAGTCGGGAAAGGGGTTTGATCGCGACGGTATCGGGGGTTTGGTCGGGGCTGTCAGTTGTCGTGGCGGTGGTGGTATAGATGGTCCTTGGTGGTTGTTTGGGTTGGCACCGGGTTGCTGGCGTCGGGGAAGAGACGGGTGGTTGCCGTTGGTGGCGGGGGCTGTGTTGTTGGGAGGTTGGCCACGACGATGGTGGCGGAATCTTGGTGGTGGAGACGGGATGTGGAGACGCATGGCAGGATGGCAGCGGGCAATGGTGCCGGTTGTGGCAGGGCTGGGAGTCGTGGAGAGGGATCGGTTGTGATGGTGGAAAGTTGGCCGGTATTTTAGGATTATGGTTTGGGTTTGCTAGGAATTTGGTTTGTATCGTGTCGGGGTTGTCCGACACGACGGAGATGGAATTGTATATGTAAAAATATGGAATAATAATTTGGATGGACACAGACACGATGTACGTAGATTTGTAGAGAAAATTTTTGTGGAAGATGAATATTGAATTGGAGGAGTACCTGCCTATTTATAGGACGTGTGAATTCCCAATTGGATAGGATTAGGAAAAGTTTAAAACCCAAGTAGATAATTTACCATTTTAATTTAAAAATCATTTAAATCCAAATCTAAATATAATCCAATTCAAAATGCAAATCAAATTTGAATCTAATTAAATTTTTAGTTTAGAATCGAATGAGATAATTCAAATTTCAAATATTTAACCATATAAATAAATCCATAGATTCAATTTAAGATTTTAAATCGCCACGATAATTTCGAAATATATTTTCCAAAATACTAATAATAATAATTTCAAAAAATAATAAATCTTTTTGAATAAATAAAATATTATTATTAATAATTTCGAAAGTTATACTAATAAAATATTTATGCAATATATGTACGCACTAAAAATATTATTTATTATTAATAACTGTATAAACGAAAGCCTTTATGAAAATAAAATAAATAAAATAATGAACTTGAAAATATTGGTACGATAGCTAAATAATTATTATGTATAATATTTTGAAACCATAAAAATAGAAGAAAAGTATTTTTCAAAAATATGTACGCTCGCACATAATCGCACTCGTCGAGCAAATTCGAAAAATAAAATTTCGTGCACGACGTATAATACGACCATACGACGTAATATACAAAAATTTAAATCAGTACCAAATTTAATAATAAAAATATAGTAAAAAATTTAGGGGTTTTACACGCCTTGAATCGCCAAGAAACTCCGTGCCTCGACGCATCCAAGCGAGTTTTACGCCACGAGCTTCTACCTTTGCCTGCACATGAAAACTATATAGGTGTCAGTACTCAACTGTACTGGTAGAATGAGCTCCTCGCCCACCCATACAAAACCAACACGTTAATTTACTTTGTGCAACATAACCCTTTTGATTGTCTTTCTACTCTTGTCTTAGGATCAATTTTAGGACCGACGCCTTGGCCTATTTGTGTCTCTAGACAATCCCGTTCTTGCAACAACAATGTCAGCTCATACTTTGCCTCTAGACCCCTTTTTCGTACCAACAACGTTAACATATCAAGTCATGTTTGCCTTGTGGCCCAAAATCAGAGACGCAACTACACGATGAGACTCCATTTTCGTGTGACCGTGCTACCTTCTTGAAGCATTGCCTCGCCACTTACTGACTTACCCATACTTGTGTTATGACAACACGATCATGCCTTATATTTTGAGGTCGTGCCCAGCAACTCAAGACAACATAACCAAACTTGCCCTATGGCCCTTTTCAACTTAACTCGAGACCAACTCGACTTATGGAACCTGCGTGGACAACTCACAATCCCGATGCCACATTCGTGCAAAGGTACGGTGTCTACGTTGTAGCCAAATCTTTGGCCTAAAGTTTGTGTTCTGACTGCATACACATATAACTAGACTCAATCCAAAGGCACACACGCGGAGTGCCGCCCGTGTCGACCCATCTATATGAACTAGTCACTGGCCTAAGCCATTTTGGACATAGCTTGGTAGCTGGCGGCCCCTGCAATGCGAGTAGCTAACTCCGAATCAAGTCCCTGCACTACCGGTTGCTGCCTAGTAGACGGAAGCTGCGTTGCAAACGCGAGTAGCGGGCTCCAAAGCAAGATCCCAATCTACCGACTTCTTTTTACCCAGCTCGACTATCCCCGTTCCTCCATGGCCAGATTGGTCCCTTGGCCCAGGCTTTTCCATCCGAAAAAGGGTAAAAACACCCTTTGTCGACAAGTAGTCCGTGACCACGCACCTACGACAACATCTAGACTCTCGTAAATGCAAGGCCTAATTTATGGAACGACTCAACCAAACTTAGCAAACCGTGCTTTGGAACCATACTTCTCTTGCAGAGCCCAACTAGGGTTGCCTCAGCGACTGACTTACAGTCCCGTCACATTTCTTCTCGGCGACTAACCATCGTACGAGCTTAAGATTCTTTGAACTCAGGGAACGGCTACGGCATAGCCTTCCCACTTAACTTGAACATAACGTGTTCCTTAAGTGTCAACAGACCGTGGCTAAATTTCTACTGAACCAATCGTAGCTCGTGCTTTAAACCAACTCATGTTCTACGCGACGCTATCGCCTAAGTCATACTTTATATGATGGGTCTCGGGATCGTGGGACTATTTAACTTGACAACCGCAGAAAGAGTGGGACAACACTTGGAATGACTTAGGTCGACCGGTATAACTTTGCCTAACTTATTCAAGCCTACAGCTTAACCCGAGGGATAAGCAAAGGCTATGCCAAGCCTTGTATCGTGCAAGCGTGCATGCTTTATCGAGCATTTACGTGGGTGACGCCTATGACTTAGGCTAATTCATTTTATATCGAAGACCAATTTTCCTTCTCCCAAGCCACAGAACAAAGGATCGAGTGTCATTTTCAAAGCACGCCGTACACCAACTCTAAGCCGACCGTTGGACCTTTCCATGTTCTAACTCAATTCGACCCAACTTGGGATTATTCTCTTAGCTATGTGGATTCGTCTCTTTTATTATCAAGCCTACTTGTGCATTTGAAAACTTTCATTTTATTAGTACGAAGGCCATGCTGAGGCAAGTTTACCGAAGTCACCCAACTGATTCGAGGAGTCGCCTCGACCGAGCGGGCCTTTGTGTCGCCGTTGAATGGCAAAGTTCGAACGCAGTTGGCATTTCGATTCCTCCGATTGACTGAGCGGGACGGGACACTACATCATACACCACTCAGAAAAATTTGTCCTCGAAACTAACTGAGTACTTACTTATTGACTTATCACTTTACTCAACATTCAAGAACTCTCACACACACTACTCCTATGCGTTTCTTCAACTCGAGCCACGCTCGTGCTATGGTTATCTTTTACCTCGAACCACTATATATCAACTTAGGTAACTTACTCTCGTCGTGCACACGGATAACTCAATTCTAGGTAAACTATCCGATTAACCAGATTCAAGTTCGTCTTAATCTAATGATTGCACTACCACCAATCTTTTCCTTGAAACACGATTGTAAAATTCTCGACCCTTTTCCATTTCTTTAGTCTCACTTGATTCAACGTATCACTTAGTTGGATCGTGCACATATTCAAGGTGCCCCCAAAATACATGTATTTCAGCCAAGCCTCGTGATAGAGATCCGCCATCACCACTCGAGTCAGATCGTACACATATTCGGGCGTCCCTGATATACGTGACCCCATCCTAAGGTCAGTCCAAGGTCGATCGTCAGTATTGAAATCATAGTTCCCAAACAACAATATCAACACTGACCCCATCCTGAGGCAAACCAAGTTGATATAACGAGATTTTCTACCCAACCTCGCATCACTTCAATTTCTAAACTTCGAGCATAGATTTTCTATACACATCCCAATATTCGTCGCACGGTGTTTGAGTCATTCAGCAAAGCCATCCTACGATAACTCATGTTTCAACCAATTCCTTGACATATCAATATCACTCATTCATCAAGCCATTTTGTATAGTCTATCTCTTCGAACACGTTCGACATAATCCTCCTATCAATCCTTCCAAGTCAAACACGCTACGACACAATTTGTTGCTAAACCATAATTCACATTTCATATTTCCTAAGTCGTTCATCACAATTCACGTATTCGATCATAAGGTCATCTAGCTTAACAATATGTTGTACCCTGATCTCACGCGAGTCAGACTATCTACGGTGGGCATGAATCACCATGCACGCTCTCGCAGGATAATCATCCTCATCGGGACGTAACTTGTTTTATGTCTAGACTAATTCATTCTCGATATATAGATTGGATCTATTCAATCCTCAAGTTTACTCAATCCTCAATTGCAAGTCCAAACATTCTCGAATTTTCCTTTGCATCAAACCAACAAGTCGAGACAATCAAAGTTGCTGCGTCCTGATTTCCCGAGTTTGATCATTTCTGCGACATGAATCACCATGTCTGTGCTCACGCAGAATGATTACCCCAAATTCGACGTGACGCATGTGCAAGACTAGAGTTGTGCTCACGCAAGACAAGAAAGTCGACGCTGTGGTTATCCGCGTAACCATCAAGACACTTCTGTTTTCATCCACATTTATTTCAATCAAAATATTAAGTATAGCATCCGTGAGAATAATAACACTTGTATGATCGTCATTCCTCGAATTAGAGTGCCCCCGAGTTATCGCATATCGATCTTTGATACGCCTCAATATCATTGATGATATGCGTAACCTGACGATCTTCCTTTGTAATGAATTTTGAGTCGTACGAATGGTGCTATCGTTCGACTGGTTAATCTCTTCGACATTCGAATTCAAGTTCGATCATTATCCTTCGAATCATTTACGACATCAATTTTCTCAAACCCAAATTCACGTATTGTTCATCCGTCTATCTTAAGTCATTGAGCAACATTTTTCTTCAAATCACATCATTTCTTGCTAACTCAAATCATCAAGCAACATCCGTTCGAATCCTTAGAGACATTTTTGTAACTTCAAAATCAAACTTTTTTATGTATGCTATCATCCGATCATGCTAAGTTTTTGTATACGATTCTTATCGATTTTCTCGATCGAGTCGTCCGTTCGCTACACCTTAACTTTTTTTCGATTCAGTTTCATCTACTCAATTATTTTTGCATTTTATACTCACACAATCCTCAATCCCGTACACGTTTAGTGTACGTCAATATCTAGGTTGTTCGAATCAACTCGTCAAATCTCAAGACTACAACCTATTCAACGATACTCAATCTACGGCTTTGCATACACGCGATGCTTGCTGATTGACTCATCGACACCCCGTATCCTCAATCGATCGATCGACATCCCTGAGGCTATCGCATACACCACTCAGGGATGAAGTCATTCGACAAATCTTCAACTTATCATTCGATTCACAATCGACTTCTTCAAATTTTTCGTTCGAACTATTCCTTGAATTCCAAGCACGCTCATCTATATCGCATCGATGACAACGTCGCTCGATAGCACCCCTATAGATAGTCATCTCACTTCACTTAATCAAGTTCAACTCATTCTCGTCCGAGACGGATCGAATCTCGCACTCGACTCTTCTAAGGTCGACGCAACTTTGGTGTATATGTCCAGCCCGACTTAGCCAACCGTGCTTACGTGAACCATCTTTTTGTTTTTTGTCAAAAAATGTTCTCCTACGTTTTGCAAATTATTTAGACTTATTGTATGGACATCCCGTGGGACATTGAGAGAGAGCGCACCAACGATATCAATTTGCGGAAGCAACATTCAGAGTTCGCGAAAACAACGGAGTTAAAGAATTCAATCGATAGTCCAAGGACGTAAAGCCGTGCTCTGATACCATTATTGTCACGCCCCACTTCCGTAGGAGCGATTGTCCTCGCTAAGGCGTGATGCCGCACGAGCCTAGATTGCGCTCTTACAAGGCAGGTTCCATAATGACCGATTACAGCGGCTGCGATGGGGTCGTCGCACAGAAGTCCCAAGCAGAGACATTGAATAAGCCAGCAAAAATTTAGAACAAGACACAAGTCATTCAAAAGATGCATTTTATTGATATTGAAACAAGGATTATAATAGGGCGCAAGACCAAGATTTTTAAGGCACTCAAGCTCACTCTTCTCCCATTACAAGTCACTTAGCTCTCTCTCATCTCTCAATACAAGTCTTGAACCAGCAGATGCTTTGGAAGGCGACGTCCATACATTATGTCCCGTATAAGTCTTGACTCCATGCGGAACGTACGCCTCGAATCGCCAAGGAACTCTGTACCTCGATGCTTCCAAGCGAGTTTCGCACCACGAGCTTCTACCTGTGCCTGCACATGAAAGCTATGTGGGTGTCAGTACTCAACTGTACTGGTGGAATGAGCTCCTCGTCCACCCATACAAAACCAACACGTTAATTATTTACTTTATGCAACATAACCCTTTTGATTGTCTTTCTACTCTTGTCTTAGGATCAGTTTTAGGACTGACGCCTTGGCCTATTTGTGTCTCTAGACCATCCCGTGCTTGCAACAATAATGTCAACTCATACTTTGTCTCTAGACCCCCTTCTCGTACCAACAACGTTAACCTATCAAGTCATGTTTGTCTTGCAACCCAAAATCAGAGACACAACTACACGATGAGACTCCATTTCCGTGTGACCGTGCTACCTCCTTGAGGCAGTGCCTCGCCACTTACCGACTTACCCATACTTGTATTATGACAGCATGACCGTACCTTATATTTTGAGGTCGTACCCAGCAACTCAAGACAACATAACCAAACTTTCCCTACGGCCCTTTTCAACTTAACCCGAGACCAACTCGACTTGTGAAACCTGTGTGGACAACTCACAATCCCGATGCCACATTCGTGCCGAGGTACGGTGTCTACGTTGTAGCCAAATCTTAGGCCCAAACTTTGTGTTCTGAATGCACACACATACAACTAGACTCAATCCAAAGACACACACGTGGAGTGCCGCCCGTACCGACCCATCTATATGAACTGGTCACTGGCCCAAGCCACTTTGGACATAGCCTGATAGCTGGCGGCCCCTGCAACGCGAGTAGCTAACTCCGAAGCAAGTCCCCACACTACCGGTTGCTGCCTAGTAGACGGAAGCTGCCTTACAAATGCGAGTAGCGGGCTCCGAAGCAGGACCCCAATCTACCGACTTCTTTTTACCCAGCTCGGCTATCCCCGTTTCCTCTATGGCCTGATCGGTCCCTTGGCCCAGGCTTTCCATTCCAAAGAAACGGTAAAAATACCCCTTATCGACAAGTAGTCCATGACCACGCACCTACGACAACATCTAGACTCTCGTAAATGCAAGGCCTAATTTGTGGAACGACTCAACCAAACTTAGCAAACCGTGCTTTGGAACCATACTTCTCTTGCGGAGCCCAAACCAGGGTTGCCTCTGCGACTGACTTATAGTCACGTCATATTTCTTCTCGGTGACTAACCATCGCACGAGCTTAACATTCTTTGAACTTAGGGAACGACTACGACATAGGCTTCCCACTTAACTTGAACATAACGTGTTCCTTAAGTGTCAACAAACTGTGGCTAACTTCTCACTGAACCAACTGTAGCTCGTGCCTTAAACCAACTCATGTTCTACGCGACGCTATCGCCCAGTCATACTTTATATGATGGGCCTTGGGATCGTGGGACTATTTAACTTGACAACTGCAGAAAGAACGAGACAACACTTGGAATT
Source organism: Iris pallida (assembly GCA_029216955.1). NCBI lineage: Eukaryota > Viridiplantae > Streptophyta > Magnoliopsida > Asparagales > Iridaceae > Iris > Iris pallida. The sequence goes on from JANAVB010022593.1 coordinate 9,165,541, forward strand.
ACTTAGGTCGATCGGCATAACTTTGCGTAACTTACTCAAGCCTACAACTTAATCCGAGGGACAAGCAAAGGCTATGCCAAGCCTTGCATCGTGCAAGTGTGTATGCTTTATCGAGCATTTACGCGGGTGACGCCTATGACTTAGGCTAATTCATTTTATATCGAAGACCAACTTTCCTTCTCCCAAGCCACGGGACGAAGGATCGAGTGTCATTTTCAAAGCACACCGTGCACCAACTCTAAGTCGACCATTGGACCTTTCTATGTTCTAACTCAATTCGACCCAACTTGGAATTATTCTCTTAGCTATGTGGATTCGTCTCTTTTATTATCAAGCCTACTTGTGCATTTGAAAACTTTTATTTTATTAGTGTGAAGGCCAAGCTGAGGCAAGTTCACCGAAGCCACCCACCTGATTCGAGGAGTCGCCTCGACCGAACGGACCTTCGTGTCGCCATTTCATGGCAAAGTTCGAACGTCGTTGGCATTTCGATTCCTCCGATTGACTGAACGGGACGGGGCACTACAGCCTTAACACCGTGGCTTTATCCCAGATTGGGTACAGGTGTTAAGTTAGGAGATTATCTATATCAGAGGTAATATGGACGTGATAAAGATAGAATCTATGGGGGCATAGAACGACTCAGAGGTAATATGGACGTGAAGGGTTCTATAAATGACAACTGTGGAGGATTGTCATGGAAAGGGTGCTTTACCCAGAGGTAATATGGACATGGCAAGCATCCTTCTACTAGAATAACAGTTCAGAGGTAATATGGACATGGCTGTATTCTAGGGAGTTATGACAACTTTGGGGTTATCGTAACGGGGGTGACTACTCAGAGGTAATTTGGACATGGTAGACACGGTTATAGAAGGACACTTCAGAGGTGATATAGACGTGAAATATTTTCTATGTGGTCATGATGACACAGAATCTTCACGGGTGATGCAACTACTCAGAGGTGATATGACATGGTAGATGCACAACACTTTGGGGTTATCCTAAGTCGCTCTGGACGACATCGTCCTCGGTGGAAGGCTCTCGCTGTTCGAACCGCCATTCCCATTGAGAGCCAGGTGTTGAGCTCAAGGCTCTTCTTCGAAGAAATTGAGTGCCTGGTCTTCTTCCTCTACGAGATCGTTTGTGGAAACCATGTTGACAGATAGTACCTTCTGTAAGTCCTGGTTATTGGTGGTGCCGCCACTTTTGTTATTATTGGGGGTGGTACAAGAACGTTTGCCTTTGACCTCTCCATCCGGGATATGTAATCCCAGCTGGCGAGCCTTCTTTAACTTCGCCTCCGCATTGGTGGCGCTTATGATGAAGGTCTTCCAATCCCTGAACTGATCGTCACCTATCCAGAGGCTGATTGCGGGGAGCAACTTCTTCTGGCCACTACTAAAATAAGGCAAATTAGCGACGATAAGATACGTCGCTAATTAAGAAAAATACGTCGCTAATCGTAATTAGTGACGAATTTAGCGACAAAACATGATGGTCGCAAAAAAGCTAGTCGCAGATGACAAATTCGTCGCCGTCCGTCGCTGTTTGCGACGTCAACACAATATCGCTGGGTCGTCGCAAAATTAGCGACGGAGGGCGATGAAATTGTACGTCATCAAATTAGCGACGTAGTACGACTACTTAGCGACGTTATTTCTTTTTATGTGATGACATGAAATACCTACCACGTCAGCAGTGTAGCGACGTACAACGATCAAATTAGCGACGTCAACTCTCTGCCACGTCAGTTACTGAGCGACGGACTGCGACGGATAGCGACGTAACGATGCTAATTAGCGAGTCAGGATACGTCACTATACGTCTAGATATTATAAAAAAATTTAAAAAAATACAATGTTTATTTTTGTTATGCTGTGTGTCTGTGTTTACAGTGTGTGAAGTACAGTGTTCGAACCATCGACAGTTTCGCTTACTGTTCTATGTTTTATCTTGGATAGAAAGAGCAACAGTTCAGGGTGCACTTATCAGAGCTTCCTTTTCACGTCCTTCACCTTCTCGGGATCCTTTACGACGTCCCGAGAAAGTGAATGATGTGAAAATGAAGCTCTCAGAAGTACACCCTGAACTGTTGCTCTTTCTGTCCAAGATAAAACATACAACAATAACCGAAACTATCGATGGTTTCGAACATTGCATTTCACATATACTGTAAACACAGACACACATCGTCATAAAAATACACATTACATTTTTTAAAAATTTGGACAACACTTCCTTTGTATATCAGATCATCGCTTATAATCCAGCGTAGGTATATTTGTCATCCCGTCACAGATATCATCATAATTAACAGTCTCCCATCATAATAGTCTACAACTAATAGATGAATAACAGTCTCCCATCATAACAGTCTACAACTAAATATCATACATGTACTCAATAAAAATACCAACAAAGTAAATATCACAAACATACATGTCCAACAAACATACATGTCCAACAGAGTCAAATAAGAATGAAAATCAGTATACCAATGATCAATGGGCCCATAGAGCTAATACATACAAAGATGATAAAAAAATCTACTGGATCACTGAGGACCCCTGCTGCGCATCTGAGATAGCATGTACTCATACTGCTCCTGTTTGAGCTGCACCATAGGGGCAGTAGGAGGCAGTGCAACGTCTGGAGTCGTCACCGTCGATGGACCGGAAGGACGTATCTGCTCCAGCTCTCGCAGTCGCTCAGCATGCGCAGCAAGGGTACTCACCATCCTCTGAGAACTCTCCTCAATCGAAGTATGTATCTGAGTGAATGAGGCAGACATGGCCCTCTGCGATCCCTCTAGCTCGACTTGTCTACGCTCTGTGCGCTCCGTAGACTCGGTGAGCGTGTGCAAGCTGGCAGCTGTAGCCTACTGCAGACTCATCAGCTCCTGTATACGGATCGTCGATCTGACGACCAATATCCTGAGCTCGTGATGACGCCTGCGAAGTTGGAGACTGCGCACTGACAGAGGGGGCCCGGGATGACTCTGAAGCCAAATAGGCGTCGTAGGATCCCGTACCGTAGTACGTACCCTTCTGAAGACCACCAACAGCGGTTATCCAGAGGTCGTCTGGCGATGGAGCTGTAGGCGGCTGGGAGGAAGTACCAGCCCCTCCCTCTGCTGGCGCACTAGCAGCATCAGCCGCCTCCTTTTGTAGCCGAAGAAACTCGGCCTATAACAATGTTTGCTAACGTCTAAGTGTTTGCTAAAGTCTATATTGATATCTATTTTCCTGTTTTCTAAATTATAGTAAATTAATATAAAGAATAGAACGTACAAATGCCTGCGTTGCCCTCTCGTCAATGAACTCTCCAACCCTCCGATGGGTGACCAGGACGACGGTCACCATGTTGGGGTCCTCACCCTTTTTTACCTGTTAAAATATATTATCTATTATTAGTATTAAATATTCTATCCAACTATATATAAAATAATATCCGTCATAGAAAACGTACCAGACGACGAAAATGCTCGTTATAGGAATGGAGCCACCACACCACTTACTGGCGCTCGATCGCGCCACTTGGCCTTGTCAGACCGCTCATGGTACCTGGCCTCGCCGAATCTAGCCTTCATCGCAGTCCACTGCTCTGGCGTGATCCAACCATGGATCGACTTTCCGGAGCGATCACGAGACTTCTGGTCGTGGATCGCATCACGGATGAGCTTGCATGCGACGACAAAAAATTGGGCCTCGATCTTCGCCGCCCGGTGTGGTGGATAGAAATAGGTCCTCTACAAGAAGTAAACTAGAAAGAGTTGTATAATATACACAAATGATTATTAAAATTTAAAAATAAACAAAATTTTTACCTTGAAGTGGGCCAACCAAAAGGCCTTCCTATCTGCGGGAGCATCTGAGTAGTTAATCCAAGGCCCACCATAGTTCTGTCTCAGAAATAACCCCAGCTGTCTCTGTACTGCAGGAGGCCGATATCTATACAATAATAAATTTCATGAATATATATGTATATATAATTATTTGAGAAATATATATTAACTAATTAACTTACTTCGTAGGCCCGTCCGTCCAAATCTTCATACGCGTCTCGTCCGGGGGAGCGCATGGAGGGTCGCTCTCACATCCTACCTGACCAGGATCAGTTTGATCGCCATCCTCCATATGCTCGGCGTCGGCTCTCTCCATGGAGCCGTCGGCAGGAGGAATGCTGGACGCGGAACGAATGCTGGACGACGAGAGAGGAGTCGCCAACCTGCTGGAACTGCCCTGTCCCGGTAATGGACCGGAAATAGAATGGTACACTGGCGTACTCGGAGATGAGGATGAGGGTACGGAATCTGCTTCCCAGCTTGACGCACACGGGACTGCCTAACATAATATCCTCTGCGTCGTCCGGGTTTAGTCATACCTGATAATAACATATGACAATAAAACAAATATACATATTTATATGATAGACATCACAGATTTTTAAAAAATATCATAGTCACAAAAGTGTCACTAAAGTGTCAAATATGATGATAAAACAAACGTACAGATTTAATCCTCTTCTGAAAATTTATCTAGTTCGTTTAGCTCATCATCTTCTTCTTCTTCTTCTTCCTCCTCTACATCTTCACTTTCATCTGTATCTTTCTCTTCAGATAATTCTACTTCTTCTACACAATTAGATGTGTAATGAGGAATTTTCGTCGTGTCCACTTCTATAATATTTGTTACATGAGGTAGTTCATCCTCTTGATAAGCTATATCGTCAACCTCAAAGGTATTTCTAGTTTTGGTCTTGCATACAGCCCACCAGTCCGACCTTGTTGTTCCTTGTTTAGGATAACTTGTGAAGTACACGAGCTGAGCCTGACTTGATAGGACAAATGGTTCATAGGCTTGATATCAACGCCAATAGTTTATATCCACAAGACCGTGCTTGTCTACTTTCCAACCTTGACCTTCAATCGGATCGAACCAATCACACCTCAATAACACAATCTTAGCAGGCTCTATTCCATAACTATATATCAGCTCCACAATCTTCCGTAGGACGCCATAGAAATTGTTTCCCGTATCAATATCTTTGTAGTTCGAAGGTCTGATACACAAACAGCTATTTTTGGTGGAATCGAGATCCACAAAGTTGTCTCTGATCGGGCAAGTTGTTGACTTGAACCTAAACCCATTCACACAGTAGCTTGGCCAAATTTTTACAGCAAAAATTGGTCCCTTGGCCAGCGTTCTAATAGACTCATTCTCAAGTCTTGTGTATGGACGATCGACCTAAATACCACGAAAAAATAAATTAAGCTCATTCTCAAGTACATATACAGAAAGGTAATTACAGAGTTCTCAAGTCTTATATATGCACTCAACCATGATAGAAAATAATGCCTCATTTCTTGTTTTAGTTCTTCTTTTGTTATGTGTGGCCTACCTGACCTCACATCATCATTAAATATGCTAAAAACAACATCGTTCAATTAATGTAATAGTATAATAATCAATACTATTAAAATAATGTAGACGTATTAATTACTTATCCCTCCAGCTTCTCTACTTCATCATCATCGCAGTTGAGTAATACATACACCTGAGCAGCCCTTAGCGCATTATCGTTCAGATATCTCTTCTTCATTTTACCCGATGGCTTTCCTGGAGCATTGAATACCTTTAGTATTGTATCATTACATTCATGATCTCCGTTGTCGTTTCTAGAAGCTCTCGTTCTATTAGTTGCAACATGAGGCTTGAAATACATCGAACAAAAGTTTGTAATCTCCTCGAGAACATAGGCTTCACAAATAAAACCCTCAACCCGTGCCTTTTTTTTATCTTTTTTTTAGGTGATTCAAATGTCGCTCGAACGGGTACATCCATCGATATTCGATGGGTCCACCAACACGTGCCTCATATAATAGATGAATCGGCAAATGCTCCATAGAGTCGAAGAATCCAGGAGGAAACACCCTCTCTAGCTTGCACAGTGTTACCGCAATGTCATTCTCTTGCTTTTCTTGACGATCAACGAGCAATTTCTTAGAACAAAGATCCCTGAAGAATATGCTAAGCTTCGTCAATGGATCCCAAACTGCCTGCGGTAAGAATTTCCGAAATACAATCGGAATTAACCTCTTCATGAATACGTGACAATCGTGGCTCTTCATACCCGTCAATTTATTTTCCTTCGGATCGACACATCTTCTCAGATTTGACACATATTCGTCTAAAAATTTTAGGCCCTGGATCCACCGACAAAGTCTCACTTTATCCTCATTGTCCAGTGAGAAAATTGACTTCAGCAGGAACTGTTTTCCATTCTCCTCTATCAAATGCAATGCAGGACGTTTGCATATTTCTTCTAAGTCCAACCTGGCCTTGGGATTGTCTTTCGTTTTTCCCTTTACGTCCATCACAGTATTAATTATGTTATCAAACACATTCTTCTCAATATGCATGACATCAAGATTATGTTGGATCAGATTGGTACACGAATACGGCAGATCCCAGAATATGCTTCTCTTTATCCAGTTATGATCTCTACCAAATCCATCGCACTTGTACCCAGTTGTAGGATCTTCGATAGCACTTGGAAAATCTTTAACCTCCTCCCATATCGTGGCTCCACACCACCTTGGCGGTGGATCACGCTTCTCTACAACGTCGGCACGGAATGTATTCCTGTTCCTTCTGAACGGATGATCTTTTGGCAGAAATTGCCGATGACAATCAAAGAAGCACGATTTTCTTTCGTGTTTCAAACGGAAAGCCTTAGTACGGTCCATACAATACGAACATGAGAGACAGCCATGAGTGCTCCATCCAGATAATGTTCCATAGGCCGAAAAGTCGTTGATGGTCCACATAAGGGTTGCCTTCATCTGAAAATTCTGCTTCCTGGAAACATCGTACGTGTTAGCGCCTACTTTCCATAACTGATTTAACTCATCTATCAAAGGCTATAAGTACACATCAATATTCCTCTTGGGATTGTTCGGACCAGGAGTTATAACGGTTAGAAACATGTACTGAGTCTTCATGCACATCCAAGGCGGTAGGTTATACGGAGTGACAATCACAGGCCATCACGAATACTGGGATCCCGAAAGACCAAAAAGAGTAAAACCGTCAGAAGATAGCCCCAACCTGACATTACACAAATCTGAAGCAAAATCAGAATACACTCGATCAAAGTGCTTCCACGTTTCTCCATCGGATGAGTGATCCAACACTCCTTCAATCTGTTCTCGCATGTGCCAACTCATATTTTTGGCCCTCTCTTTCACCATAAATAATCTTTACAACCGCGACGTTAAAGGCAAGTAGTGCATTGAATCGGTCGGTCTTCTTGCACCAGTAGACCTTCCTGTACTAGTTGTCTTATAGCGATCAGCACCACAAAATCTGCACACATCTGCGTCCTTGTCGTCTTTGTAGTATAGCATGCACCCATTGCGACAAGAATCGATATGCCGCCATGCCGACTCATCTAAAGGTACCCACGCGGATTGTCGCCATGCCGACTCATCTATATGATTTGGTCACTGACTCCTAGAGCCATCGTGGACTCCTCTTAGCTTTTGTTAGACGGGTGCCCCTTTCAGCGCAAGGTAGCTAGCCCCGCTGCAAGTCCCCGCATAACCCGTGCCAAAAGCACAGCTAAATTAATTGTTTTCCAATGCCCGCATCGGTCCCGAGGCCCCGGGTTACCGTACGGGGAAACTCTCACCATGTCGACAAGTTGTCCATGACCATGCAAGACTCGACTCAAACTGACGTCTCACACAGTCATGCTACCTCTTTCTTCTAAGACTGCCTCGTCGACCTGTAGCCGCGAGCATACTTCTTTCTTCTGGGACCGCCTCGCCGACCTATAGCCGCGAGGCTTCGCCGACCTGTAGCCGCGAGCATTCTTTCCATGTTACCATATCATTTTATTCAACTCAAAACGACCATTTGATAGCCCTTTTTCTAAACTCACTTTTGAATCAACCGTGGCTCGTGCCTTAAACACTAAGTCCGTACATCGTGCCTCAAACCGACTTACGTTCTACGCGACGCTATCGCCCAAGTCATATTTTGTATGACGGGCCTTGGGATCGTAGGACTATTTTTCTAGACAGCCGCAGAATGAGCGGGACAGCACTTAGAATGACTTAGGTCGACCGGCATAACTTTGTCTAACTTACTCAAGCCTACAACTTAACGAGCAGAGACTGCATCAAGCCTTGCCTCGATGGAACGTGCCGTGCACGCGTTCAACTTTGAATGACCAAGTCATTTGGGCGCCTAGACTTACGCCAGCAATCGTGCGACACAACTTAACTCATAGGACGGGTCAAGGCTATGCCAAGCCTTGGACGATGGGACTGTGCATGCTTTATGATGCATTCATGCGGGCGATGCCTATGACTTAGGCTACGTTCATAACTTTGCCAACTTAAACAACTTTCCTTCTCCTAAGCCACGGGACGAAGGATCGAGTGTCATTTTCAAAGCACGCCGTGCACCGACTCTATGACGGCCGTTGGACCTTTCTATATTCTAACTCAATTCGACTCGTCGGAATTATTCCCTTTAGCTATGTGAATTTGTCTCTTTTATTATCAAGCCTACTTGTGCAAGTTGAAAACATGCGATTTATTATGTGAAGGCTAAGATAAGGCAAGTTCACTGAAACTACCCCACATGAGCGATGTCTTCGAGTAGCCGTTGCAAGGCTAAGCCCGAACGCCGTCGGCGTTCCGATTCCTCCGATTGACTGAGCGGGACGGGGCACTACATCATACACCACTCAGAAAAAGTTTCATCCTCGAAACTAACTGAGTACACTTATCGACTTATCACTTTACTCAACATTCACGAACTCTAGCACACACTACGCCTATGCATTTTCTTAATCCGAGCCATGCTCGCACTATCCTCAATCTTTTCCTTAAAACTCTATTTCGAAATCCTCAACACCCTTCCATTCCTCTAGTTCACTCGATTCAACATATCACTTAGTTGGATCGTGCACATATTCTAGGCGTCTCCAAAATATATGTATTTCAGCCAAGCCTCGTGATATAGAATCCACCATTACCACTCGAGTCGGATCGTGCACATATTCGGGCGCCCATGATATACGTGCATGTCAATCGAGACTCGTGAGTGGTGCCTCCGTAACTCCTATCGCTTCGCGCTCGGACGTCTGCCTAACCGCTAGGCTAATTCTTTTGGCTAAGGTTATTCGTCAGCATTGGAATCATAGTTCCCAAACAACAATATCAACACTGACCCCATCCTAAGGTCAAACCAAGTTGATAGTGTAGGCCTCAAAAATAAAGTCACGCTGAGTTGATCAGAACAAGTCACGCAGAGTGATCCGAGAAGCAGCACAAAAGATACGCTAAGTTCTGCCTGTCCATCTCCTTTAGAAATCACGCAGAGACAGCTCAGCCATACGTCAGAATTATAATAACTGACAACACAGCAGTCGAGAAACGTCTCCTCGTATGCCACGTATGCACAGAACTCGAGAGATCATCGCCGTCTTTTGCGTGATTTTCGAAATCTTCCTTAGCAAGACTCACTCTTCACCAAGTTGGCGTGACTTTGGGTCTTATCTTCATTTAATGCGGCTGACAATATAATCAATGTCAGAGATTTTGTGTCAGACGAAGCGTGCCAAATCAAGACAGCTGGCGGTTTGCGTGGATTCTGAACCTTCTCCTTCCTCAAGTTTGCGTGGATTTTTTGAGTTATTCTTCTCAAAGCCTGCGTGAATTCTGAAGTATTCTTCTTCAAAGCTTGCGTGGATTTCGCCTTCAATGAGTCTGCGTCAACGAAACTGCATGGATTTTTGCCTTCAGCAAGACAGCGTGGATTTCATTTCAACTGGAGTACGTGGCAGCCATGCCACCGATCTCTCTCTCGCGTGCCCAGTAACTTGCACACGACCCATGCACTAATGCCATGTGTCCAACAGTTACGGGCCACGTCCAGTAACTACTCACTAACCCTGCGTGTATTTAGAGTCTGCGTGACTTTTCAAATGCACCAGTGGTGAGGTAGTTATCTTTTCAGTTACTGTTTTGACTCTATAAATAGAGTTCTTTTTTTCTCATTCATTGTACAGATACATTGATATCTACTGTCAAAATTTTGAGAGCTTTTCTTCTTCGCATAGTCCAAGGGATAAAGCGATCGTCTTCTAGATCGGATTCCTACAGTTGTAATTTTCCCAGAAACACAACAAATAAAGAGAATTTCTTTATGGAAAACAAATTGGCGACTCTGCTGGGGAAAACCATCTCCTCTTCTGAGATGGTAACAAGTCAATACGACACTTCGTCAATCGGCTCGACGAAGAAGGTGATGATGATCAAATTCGATCAACTCGCCTATGAAGAAATACAGCGGGCTAAGGGTGGCAAGCCCATTCCAGCCTCCATCATCACTGCCAAGTCGAAGGGACACTCTGTCTATGTCCCTAAGAATCAGTTGGCAGTCAATGGTGAAGTCTCTGCCACAGTGTCTACTCCTAACACTGGCAAGAACTCCACTGCAAGCACGCACACTCTTGTGCGCTCGAAGATGACAGTAACTAAAAGTCACGTTGACAGTACTGGCTCCTTAGTCGAATCTGTTCCAGCGTGCAAATTCAATTCTAAAAGTCACGCTGACAGTACTGGCTCCTTAGCCGAATCTGTTCCAGTGTGCAAATTCAACTCTAAAAGTCACGTTGACAGTACTGGCTCCTTAGCCAAATCTGTTCCAGTGTACAAATTCAACTCTAAAAGTCACGCTGATAGTACTGGCTTCTTAGCCAAATCTATTCCAGTGTGCAATCCTACATTCAAAAGTCACGCTGACAGTACTGGCTCCTTAGCCAAATCTGTTCCAGCGTGTAATTCTAAAATCAAAAGTCACACTAACAGCTCTGGTTCTTTAACCAAGTCTGTTTCAGCGTGTATTTCATCAGAGAAGAATAACTCCTTAGTTATCTCTTCTTCTTTACCGAGTTCTACTAGAACTGGGGGTGGTCTTCCACACAAAGTCCCTTCGAAAAGGAATAACTCTTTAGTTGTTTCTTCTGCTCCTGTAGTTTTTACTCCAGGAACAGCTTTGACTGATACTTTTGTTAGTCAAAGGAAAGGAGATGGTCTTTTGACTACTCTTCCTTCTGGACATTCTATGTCTCAACATCTGAATGAGTCTAAGAAGAAACATTCCTTAATGTCTTCCTCTTTGATTTCTTCAAATTGGGCACAGAATCTGTCCATTAAAGAGGGTCTGTTACCAACTCCTAATCAAGGGAGTGGTTTAACTCTTCCTTCTCTGCAAATATCCAGATCAATGGAAGGAAAACTCCATGTTTCCAAAATTAATATGTTACCTTCCACTGATTTAAGAACAAAACTCAGCACTTCTGGTGTTAAGAAACCATACCAATTGGATATGAAGATAAAAGATCCAGATGCAGAGTATACAAGAAATTATGTGGCTCACATTAATCACTCTTTGTATAATCAAGAGCCATCAAGACACAAGAACAGGAAGTATATTCCTCAATCTTCACAAACAGATTTACGGGAATATCTTCAACAGAAGAGAAGGAGTAATTCTATATCAAAGGAACATGCTGAATGTGACTTCTATCCAAGAGTCATAATTCAGTGCAGATGTGAATCAACAGTTCAAGACCATGGTGATCATGAATGTGACTTCCAGCCAAGAGTCACAATGCAATACAGATGTCAAAATAAACGACAGTCTGTCTTTAATAGGATTCAGTATGAACCTATGCCTGATGAAGTGAGCCTTTGGGAAAGATTCATCTGAAGCTTCAGATAGGTGATTTCAGATCTAAAGTCACTTTCTATGTGATCGAGATCGCGGGATCCTATAATCTTCTTCTGGGGAGGCCCTTTCTTCATGAAAATAATGTGGTGCCCTCTACTCTTCATCAATATTTTAAATACATTGATAGCAATGGAAGAGTATAAAAAGAAGTTGCTGATATAAATCCCTTCCATGGGGTTGAAGCTTATTTCAATGATTCCCGAATGTACAAAGAAGAGTATACAAGGATCATACAAGCTATGGAGAAAGAAGATGCACAAAGTGAGACTTTAATAATCCCTGTTAAATGTCGAACTACTCAGCAACAATCTCCTAAACCCTCTGGAGAAGATTCTTTCATCATTCCAGTGAGTGGACGGATCTCTCCGTTACCTCAGTCATCTACTCAGAATACACTGATCATTCCTGTCAGTGGGCGTACTACAGTTCCTGTACCTTCACAAGATACTCTGCTAATTCCAGTTGGAGGGCGGACTACTCTTCCTACTCAAACTTCAAGGGAGCTCACCTCTTCTGAGCCATTTGTTATCTATCTTAATCGAAACAAAGCTTCTTCTTCTTCTCCCCCTTTAGTCATTGACTTGGCTAAAATCTCTAAGGCTCAGCCTTCTCCCAATGTAAATATTGCTGCTTTTATATTTAATAAAAAGTCTCCACCTTTGCAGTACGTTGATGTGTGTAATTATGTTCATAGTTATTTACATCTGTTAGATGACTTGAACACAATAACCATAGGAGTTGTACAGACTGTTCATACAGATGTATCTCTAGAACCTGTATAATCTTCATACTTTCTAGTTCCCAGCAGAAAGCCAGGAGACATTCCAATATTCTTCTACAAAGGGCCTCAAAATCCTTCTGATCTTGAAGATGATGACAAAAATGATGATACTGGAAGATTACAACTACGTCGTTATAGCCAGCAATCTAGAGACATCATCAAAAATATGGGCTATGACTTCAGGACTGGCCTTAATAATGGAAAATGAAGAAAAATGCCTGTCCGGATTCCTCCTTTGAAATATGGAAGGACGAAATACGGATTGGGTTATACTGCTCCTACTCCTTTCATCAATATTATCCATGAAGATCTTGAGTCTGACGAAGATAAGAGATCTGATTCTTCTAGTACCACTTCTTGGGATTCCGATACGAGTATCAGTGACTTCTATTGCAACCTTCTGTCTTCTAACATGGTTTCCATTGACCATTCTGAAGAAAGTGATGAAGATGAAGAAGAGTTTGAAATCTCACCTGAATCAGAACAGTGGGCCCAAAGATTAGATAATCAATGAGAGTTTCGTTTCGAACAAAAAGAACCTCCGACTGAAGATAAACTTGTTCAAATAGATGTTGGCGAAGAGGGATCTCCCAAACCAATATTCATCAGTGAACGTCTTTCAGAAACTGATAAGAAAGACATGATCAAACTCATTCGTGATTATATCGATGTCTTTGCTTGGAGTTATGAAGATATGCCAGGGCTTGATCCTCAAATTGCAACTCACAAGCTCAATATCTTGCCGAATGCTAAACCGGTCAAACAACAACAGCGACGATTTCGTCCAGACATCATGGATGCAATTGAAGCTGAAGTCAATAAACTCATTACCTCTGGGTTTATTAGAGAGGAACAAATATCCCGATTGGGTGGCTAATATTGTTCCTGTTCTTAAAAAGACTGGCAAGATCAGAGTATGCATAGACTTCCGCGATCTCAATGCGGCGTGTCCTAAAGACGAATTCCCTCTACCAATTACTGATGTCATGGTTGATAATACTTGTGGATTTGAACGAATGTCATTCATGGACGGGTATTCTGGGTATAATCAGATCAAAATGTTCCCAGAAGACGAGAAGCACACTTCTTTCAGAACGCCGATTGGTACATACTGTTATACAGTTATGCCATTCGGTCTCAAGAATGCAGGAGCAACTTATCAACGAGCTATGAGCACTATATTCCGTGAACATTTGCGAAAAACAGTCGAATGCTATGTTGATGATATTGCAGTCAAAAGTCGACAAAAGGAGGATCATATCCAAGATTTGAAGACTATATTTGATCTAATGCGTAAGCATCAATTAAAGATGAACCCTACTAAGTCCTTCTTAGGCGTCTCTAGTGGTAAATTTCTCGGCTTCGTCATTACCTCTAAAGGTATACACGTGGATCCTGAGAAGATCAAAGCCATCCAAGAGATGCGTCCTCCACGCACCTTAAAAGAGCTACGAGGATTTCAAGGAAGAATCGCTTATATCAGGAGATTTATCTCTAATTTATCAGGATGCTGCAGACCATTCAACAAACTTATGAAGAAAGGTGTCTCTTTTGTCTGGAATGATGAATGTCAGAAAGCATTCGATGATATAAAACAATATCTAATGAGCCCTCCAGTATTGGTACCTCCCGTCTCAGGAATACCGTTCCTCCTCTATACTCGAGCAATGAGTCATTCATTGGGTGCATTACTCGCTCAAAAGAATCAAAATGGCCATGAACAAGCCATTTATTATCTCAGCCGCACTATGACCGGAGCTGAACCTCGATATTCACCGGTTGAAAAAGAATGTCTAGCCTTGATGTTTGCTGTCCAAAAGACACGTCATTATATCATTGGCCAGACTATTCATGTCATCTCCAAGATCAATCCTATACAGATCATGATGAAGAAACCCAGTGTTTTGAATTCTCGATTGGCTAACTGGGGAATCCTACTTGCTCAGTATGACATGCACTATATTCCTTAGAAATCAGTCAAAGGACAAGCTTTAGCTGATTTTCTGGCTGCTCACTCAATTCCAAAAAATTCAAAACTCTATGATGAAATCCCAGATGAAGTCCTAGATTCAAATCAAATTGCTGAAGAGATCCTACTTGACGTCTATTCTTTGATGGAGCATCAAGAATTGGTCCTAATGGCGATATTGTTGCTGGAGTTGGAATTATTCTTGTATCGCCAGAAGGTCTTGCCATCCAAAGAGCTTATTCTCTCGATCAGCCATGTTCAAACAATGTAGCTGAGTACAACACATTGCTTATTGGTCTTCAACTCGCTAAACATCTGAATATTCAACATTTGGAGGCGTATGGAGACTCTAAACTTATTGTCAATCAGATCAGGGGTACTTATGAAGTTCGCCATCAAGATCTGGTTCCTTATCATAGAGTGGCCATATCTATGGCCTCATCATTTAAGGAATTCTTCATTGAACATGTTAGGCGAGCATGTAACACAGAAGCTGATGCCCTTACTAATCTTACAGCGGTGCTGGCTATCCCAATCAGACGGCAACAAATGATTGTTGTTCGTAGTCGAGAATTATTTCATCTTGAAAATAACATGACTCTAGGACTTCCTGTTGACATTGAAGAATCAACATCTCATAACGTCAACACAACAAGAGGATTTGGATTTAGTCGTAAATCGATATCATCTTCATCCGATTCCAGCATGGAATTCATCTTCAGTAACTCGACTGAGAATCAGAATACGGATAAAGATTGGAGACTTCCTTTCTTAGATCTTGTATTGTATGATATTCTTCCGGATGATCCGAGTGAGGCAGCATCTATCAGACGACGATCACTCAGATTCTATTACAATCATACAACAAAGACCTTATATCGTCGAGCTTATGATGGTTTACTCCTTCGGTGCATTGCCGGTGATGAAGCCCAACAAGTTATTCGTGAAGCACATGATGGAATTTGTGGAGCGCATCAACCTGGGCCAAAACTTCAAGACCGTATTCGACGGATGAGTTATTATTGGCCAACTATGGTATCAGATGCCATTGAATATGCAAGGAAATGCAAAGCTTGCCAAATCCATACGGATTTTATACATCAACCTTCGGAATTTCTACATCCGACAGCAGCATCATTGCCCTTCGAAGCTTGGGGCATGGACATTGTCGGCCCGGTCAATCCACCGTCATCTAAAGGTCATCGGTTCATTCTCGCAATAACCGATTACTTCTCCAAATGGGCCGAAGCTATTCCTTTATCTGAAGTTAAGACGTCTAATGTCATCAGCTTTATTAAGCACCACGTCATTTATAGATTTGGTGTTCCTCGACGCATTGTTTATGATAACGGACCACAGTTCGTCAGCCAGAAATTTACTCGATTCTGTGACGATCACCGGATCAATAATATTGCTTCTACCGTATATAATCCAGCAGCTAACGGATTGGCAGAAGCTTTCAACAAGACTATCATCAAACTCCTAAAGAAGTTTGTCTCCACTAACAAACGTAATTGGAGTGACAAACTCGGGGAATGCTTGTGGGCTTATCGCACTACAGTCCGTAATGCTACTAAGTGTACACCTTTCTCTCTGGTGTACGGATCTGAGGCTGTTCTCCCATTAGAGATTCAAAATTCCTTCTTTAAGGATAGCAATCGCTAATGAACTCACTGCTGAAAATAATGATCGTCTTCGACTTCAAGAATTGGAGGCTCTGGATGAAAAACGGTTATCTGCTCAACAGAATATTGAATTCTATCAAGCTAGAATTTCAAGGGCTTTTAACAAGAAAGTCAGAATTCGAACATTTCAGAAAGGAGAACTTGTGCTTACTGTCAGACGCCCGATGACTATGACACACATGAGTAAGGGCAAGTTTGATGCAAAATGGGAAGGTCCATTCATTGTCAATAAGATCTTTTCTAATGGGGCTTATCAACTCACTACTCTAGATGGTAAAGCCACTATGATGCCCATCAATGGCAAATTCTTGAAGAAGTACTACGTCTGATATTTCTATCAAGATTGTCCTCCCATCACTCTCCAGCTGTTTCATTGTTCTTTCCGAAGAATCATTCTGATATCTATTATCCCCAGTGGAGATAGGTATTCTACTTTGTATCGTTTTCTCAACAAATTTGATATCCAGAAAATCATGTCCACATTACCTCTGAATTTTCTATCTCAATATCATATTTATGAAAGTGATATTTAGTCTTTCTAATTTCTGAGTCAAAAGATCAATGAATAAAGGCAAAAATATAAAGTGGGAAGGATATATCGTAAATAAAGTTTCCGTAAATGGAGTTTATTTGAGACAAATCCCTCAAGAAAAAAAAAGTACATCATCATGGAAGATCACTGTGATCCCTTTCATATTTGGGACGAGGACCACATACATAATCAGCAAAAGAATTGAATACATCTTTTCCTGACCGTACCAAGAATTGACAGGCAGCCAGCCTCATTGCTTCTTCTTCTTTGGTTTCTCCTGGTTTGACCAGAAAGTCCAGGATATCTTTTGGCGGCTTGGGAGTAGACGAGCTTTCGCCCATTTCCTTCTTCTGTGGAGGTGGATGTTCTTTAACACCTTCAGTAGCTTCAAGGGCGACTTCAGCCTTCTTTATGTTCTCTTCAAAAGACATTGTGGATAAAATGCGATCCTTCTATTCAAATATATGCTCTATTTATAGGCATATGGTTACAAGGATCGAAGGGACGTATTCTTTTCCGATATTCAGTTCATCCATTCATTTCTCACATTCATCCGACGTTTCACATGTTCATTAATACTTGACGGTTCGTCCGTTCATTTATTACATTCACTCGACAGTTCATCTGTTCATCGTTTCTTAACGGTTCATCCGTCCATAATCTTCTATCAGTTCATTAAGTGGGGATTCGTTATTTATCATGTTTTTATAACCTCTGAATCAATTCCGAATCTGCTTACTCATTTGTCATGTTTTGACCTCTGCATAGAAATCAATCTATTTTCTTTCGAGTTCCTATATATTATCATGTCCATAATACCTCTGATAATATCATATACTCTAAAAACAGAAAAGATGATTTTATTATCTATCATGTCCACAATTCATCCACAAATACAAATCATTGAAGCATAGAAGAAGTGTCATTTCCATTCCCATTTCACCACAAAAAGTCTATTACATTTTCTTAGACTTTCCTACAAATCATAATGGAAATCTATTACAAATCTTGGATTTTCATTCTATGTACAACTGAGATCTATTTCTTCTTGGATCTTCTCTGGCAATCTCGTTGTTTGTGGCAATTCCTGGGCGTCCAGCAGGAATCAAACTCTGGTCTTATCTCTCAGACGAGAGGAGAACCACAGAGTAGGGCAACACAAAAACGTGTTGCTGCCAATACAACTGGTGGATGGGGGTAACCTCTCAAGGAAGACAGGAATGTATCCAAACCTTGGGATACAATTCCTGGTTCTGCCTTGAAAGGAACTCTACTACCCGATTTCTCGGTAGTAGAGTTAACTCCACCATCCAACTCTCGTGTATAAAGGCTCTTCCTACCATCTAAGGAAGACCCTTCTATCTCACGAAGAGTTCTGAGTTGTCTGATTTACACGTCAAAAGCGTATGAGCTCCCTGATGTGGGTGTCAGAAGAACATTGTCCACAGCATCCACATCACCAATGCCAGTTCTGAAGAAGGTTTTCAGCCAAAATTCTGCAAGAAACAGTAAAGAAAAATCAGTCAACAGAAACTGGCCAAGCAAAGACAGATGCATTCTGTTCATTTCAGGAAGATGAATTTGTCCTTAGCAAACAAAAAATTCGATGCGTGTATATTGAACTTACCGCTGAGTTTGCTGCTAAGGATTGACAGATCCATGTCTGGTAGCGTGCACAGAGATTTGACATCAGACAACATGGCTTTCCTATTTTCTTCTCATAGAAAATTTATTCTCAGAAGAGAGGAAGAAGAATGGGAAAGATGAGTTTGCGTGGAGTTCATCCATCTATTTAAAGGGTCAAGTGCAGGTCTATTCTTGGAAAAGATCCGCATAAATAGCGCTCGTAAATTGTGGAATGAGTGTCACGTGTACTTCGGGAGACCGTGCAACATTGGAAACAGTCAAAGAGTGCTAATTAATATTTTTCATTAAAAGGCGATGCAATAGAGTCTCGAGCATTTCACGCTTCTCCATAAGGCTCCGCCCATCAGAAGAAGACGAGCCATCCAATCCAAAGTAGCTCAAGAGATTCTTGGCTAACTGCGTGGAGTCGTCCTTGAGCTCGATGACGACAGGTTCGGGTTCTTTGCCCCCAAAAGTGGGGTCACCATGGGAACAAAAGCCCAACTTGCTAGCTTCCTCTTCGGCTGCTTCCTTTGGGGTCATATTTTCGAGAGATGAATGTCAAAGCTGAGAATCTCTTCCTGTTTATATAATAGATCTCGTCGACAGTTCATATTCTACCATAAATTGGACGCAATCAGTCTCGAAGAACGAAGAGTCATTATGACATTTAATAAGTTCATTTGGATGTTTTCAAAGAACTTCGAAGTCTTTTCGACTTCCAAAAAATTTTGGAGCCATCTCAGCGTGACTTTAACTCATTTTCATCATCTTTATTTTCAAAGTATTTCGAAAATATTTTATCATTTTTTCGAAAACTTTGAAGGGGGTTTTTGTAGGCCTCAAAAATAAAGTCACGCTGAGTTGATCAGAACAAGTCACGCAGAGTGATCCGAGAAGCAGCACAAAAGATACGCTAAGTTCTGCCTGTCCATCTCCTTTAGAAACCATGCAGAGACAGCTCAGCCATACGTCAGAATCATAATAACTGACAACACAGCAGTCGAGAAACGTCTCCTCGTATGCCACGTATGCACAGAACTCGAGAGATCATCGCCGTCTTTTGCGTGATTTTCGAAATCTTCCTTAGCAAGACTCACTCTTCACCAAGTTGGCGTGACTTTGGGTCTTATCTTCATTTAATGCGGCTGACAATATAATCAATGTCAGAGATTTTGTGTCAGACAAAGCGTGCCAAATCAAGACAGCTGGCGGTTTGCGTGGATTCTGAACCTTCTCCTTCCTCAAGTTTGCGTGGATTTTTTGAGTTATTCTTCTCAAAGCCTGCATGAATTCTGAAGTATTCTTCTTCAAAGCTTGCGTGGATTTCGCCTTCAATGAGTCTGCGTCAACGAAACTGCGTGGATTTTTGCCTTCAGCAAGACAGCGTGGATTTCATTTCAACTGGAGTACGTGGCAGCCATGCCACCGATCTCTCTCTCGCGTGCCCAGTAACTTGCACACGACCCATGCACTAATGCCATGTGTCCAACAGTTACGGGCCACGTCCAGTAACTACTCACTAACCCTGCGTGTATTTAGAGTCTGCGTGACTTTTCAAATGCACCAGTGGTGAGGTAGTTATCTTTTCAGTTACTGTTTTGACTCTATAAATAGAGTTCTTTTTTTTCTCATTCATTGTACAGATACATTGATATCTACTGTCAAAATTTGGAGAGCTTTTCTTCTTCGCATAGTTCAAGGGATAAAGCGATCGTCTTCTAGATCGGATTCCTACAGTTGTAATTTTCCCAGAAATGCAACAAATAAAGAGAATTTCTTTATGGAAAACAGATAGTACGGGATTTTCTACCCAAGCTCGCATCACTCCGATTTCTAAACATCGAGCATCGATCTCCTACGCACATCCCAACATTCGTCGTACGGGGTCAGAGTCATTCAGCAAAGCCGTCCTACTTCAACTTACGTTTAACCAAATTTTACGACGTATCCATATCGCTCGTTCAACAAACCATCTTGCATAGACTATCTCTTCGAATACGTTCGACATAATCCGCCTATCAATCCTTCCAAGTTAAGCACGCTAAGACACGATTCATCTCTAACCCATAATTCATATTTCATATTTCCTAAGTCATTCATCCCAATTCTCGTATTCGATCACGAGGTCATCTGACTTAACAATATGTTGCACCCCGATCTCACGCGAGTCAGATTATCTACGGTGGGCACGAATCACCATGCACGCTCCCGCGAGATAATCATTCTCATCGGAACGTAACTCTTATTTTGTGTCTAGACTAATTCATTCTCGATGCGCGGATTGGACTTACTCCATCCTCAAGTTTATTCAATCATCAATCGCAAGTCCTACAAATCTTCGAATTTACCTTTGCGTCAAGCCAACAAGTCAAGACAATCAACGTTGTCGCGTCCTGATTTTTCGAGTTCGATCATTTCTGCGACATGAATCACCATGTCAACGCTCACGCGAAACGATTGCCCCAAATCCGATGCAACGCATGTGCGAGGCTAGAGTTGCACTCGTTCAAGACAAGATCGTCGACGTTGTGGTTATCCGCGTAACCATCAAAACTTCAATCATTTTCATCAAACATTTATCTTGATCAAAATCTTAAGCATAGCATCCAACCGAACAATAACACTTGCACGATCGTCTTTTGCCGAGTCAGAGTACCCCCGAGTTATCGCATATCGATCTTTGATACGCCTCAATACCATCGACGATATACGTAACCTGACGATCTCCCTTTTGCAACCAAATTTCGAGTCGTACGAATGATGCTATCGTCCGACTGGATAATCTCCTCGACATTCAAATTCAAGTTCGATCATTATCCCTCGAATCATTCACAACATCGATTCTCCTCAAACCAAATTCATGTATCGTTCATCCGTTTATCTTAAGCCATCGACCAACGTATTTCCTCAATTCACATCATTCCTTTATCAATCGATCGACATCCCTGAGGCTATCGTATACACCACTCAGGGATGAAGTCATTCAACAAATCCTCAACTTATCATTCGAATCAAAATCGACTTCTTCAAATTTTCCGTTCGAACCATTCCTCGAATTCCAAGCACGCTCATCTATATCGCATCAATGTTATCGTCGCTCGATAGCACTCCTATCGATAGTCGACTCACTTTACTCAATCGAGTTCAACTCATTCTTAATCGACACTAATCAATCCTGTACTCGACTCTTCTAAGGTCGACGCAACTTTGGTGTATATGCCCAGCCCGACTTAGCCGACCGTGCTTACGCGAACTGTCATTTTATTTTGTTGTCAAAAGTTGTTTTCCTACGTTTTACAAAATAGATAGACTTATTGTATGGACATCCCATGGGACAATTGAGAGAGAGCACACCAACGATATCAACTTACGAAAACAATAGAGTTTGCGGAAACAACGAGTTAAAGAATTCAATCGATAGTCTAAGGACGTAAAGCCGTGCTCTGATACCATTATGTCATGCCCCGCTCTCGTAGGAGCAAACGTCCTTGCTAAGACGTGATGCCGTACGAGCCTAGATTGTGCTCGTGCAAGGCGGGTTCCATAACGGCCGATTTCAGCGGCTGCGACGGGGTCGTCGCAGAGAAGTCCCATACAGAGATATTGAATCATAGCAGCAAAAATTTAGAACAAACACAAGTCATGCAAAAGAAGCTCTTTATTGATATTGAAACATAGATTACAATAGGGCGCAAGGCCAAGATTACAAGTCTTTCGAGCTCACTCAAGTTCACTCATCTCACATTACAAGTCACTCAGCTCTCTCTCATCTCTCAACACAAGTCTTGAGCCGACGGAAGCTTCGGAAGGCGATGTCCATACATTATGTCCCGTATAAGTCTTTAATCCATGTGACCGCACGCTTCGAATCGCCAAGGAACTCCGTGCCTCGACGCATCCAAGCGAGCTCCGCGCCACGAGCTTCTATCTGTACCTGCACATGTAAACTATGTGGGTGTCAGTACTCAACTGTACTGGTTGAATGAGCTCCTCGCCCACCCATACAAAACCAACACGTTTACTTTACTTTGTGCAACATAGTCCCTTCTTATCAATTGTCTTTCTAGTCTTGCCTTAGGATCAGTTTTATGACCGACGCCTTGCTGATTTTGTGTCTTTAGACCATCTCGTGCTTGCAACGAATGTTAACTCAATACCTTGCCTCAAGACCCTTCTCGTGCCAACAACGTTAACCTATCGAGTCGTGTTTGCCTTACGGCTTAAAATCAGAGACGCAACTACGCGGTAGTACCCAATTTCCTTACGACCGTGCTACAATTCCCTTGTGCCGTGCCTCACAACTCAGTGCAACTCAACCATATCGCCGCCCCGCGGCCACCCTTTGTTACTTTGATCGCCAACTGATCCAATCAAGACTTGTGGGTTAAGTGTCACTCGACTGACTTTGCCTTGCGGCGGTTTCCTGACTTAAACTCAAACAACTCAACCAACTTATGCAAACTTATATGCCGATAACTCAAGACTCGACGCCACATCTCGTGCCGAAGCACGTCGCCTGTGTTGTATCCAATCTTAAGTCCAAACATTTGTATTCTAACTTGTACCCACATTCAACAACTCAACTCAATCCAAAGGCACCCACGCGGATTGTCGCCATGCCGACTCATCTATATGATTTGGTCACTGACTCCTAGAGCCATCGTGGACTCCTCTTAGCTTTTGTTAGACGGGTGCCCCTTTCAGAACAAGGTAGCTAGCCCCGCTGCAAGTCCCCGCCTAACCCGTGCTAAAAGTACAACTAAATTAATTGTTTCCCAATGCCCGCATCGGTCCCGAGGCCCCGGGTTACCGTACGGGAAAACTCTCACCTTGTCGACAAGTTGTCCATGACCATGCAAGACTCGACTCAAACTGACGTCTCACACAGTCATGCTACCTTTTTCTTCTAAGACTGTGTGAAACCCAAAAATTTTAGTTTTCATTTTTAATTCTAATTTGCTAAATAAATTTTGCTAGAATAATGTTAGCAATTAATTGAGAAGTATTGGTATTATTTTAATTAAGTAAAATTCTATTTTTTTTAATAATTTACTTGGATTCTTGCTTGTTGGCCAGACTCGAACCCAATTCCAAACTCAAAATATAATTTTAAGTCCTAAATAATTAGTTACAATTTTCCTAAATAATTTATAATAAGTAAATTTTTAGTTACAATTTTTTGTTTAGCTATGGTTTAGAGTCCAAGTCCATTTCTTATTTTGAAGCCATGTTCATATAGCCAAACCCAATAACTGGGCCCTTTCTAAAAGCCCACAACTCTCTAGGCCCTAAGCCTTTAGCCAAAAAGGATTTTACTCTTTGAAACCATTAACCCACTTAGAAACCATATCCATATCTATATCCAATAACTCAAACAAACCCATTATCCTTTGTAAACTAACAGTTATATGACTTTTGAGAGAGAGAAGATTAATACTCTCATTCCCAAACCTTCTGAACCGAAGACTCTTCGGAAGCCGACCCTTGGCTTTTCGTCTTCCTCGCCGGCCGGCCATGATGGCCGAGGCCGTTCGTTTTCCCCACTCCGGTAACTCCCCATCCTCCTTTCTATTTAATCTCCCCTCCCCTCCATCATTTCCATCTCAAATCCCAAACTCCCCTCTCCCAATTTCGTGCCCTAGCCGATCTCTCGCCACCGCCGCCTCCGCCAGGCCGCCGTCCAGACGGCGCACCCCTGGGCCGCACCCAAACCGGCGCCCGACCCCCGATCCCGTTGACCCGCCGCCCGCCGTTGGCGCCCGATTCCGCGCGGCCCCTCCGTCGTCTATTTGGCCACTCGCCGCCGGCGTTCGTCCCTGGTGACCGCACCCGTCCATCTCAAGCGCTCCGGTTCGTTGTTGGACGACTTCTTCGGGTTTCGTTCCCGTGCTGTGACGTTCCGTTCCGCTTTCACTTTGGATTTTTTCCGACGTTGGTTTTGGGTAAACTCTAAACCTGTTATTCATTTAGTCGATGACGAAATCTGGTCCCCGAATCCTTCGGGATTTCGGTTTTCGACAACGTAATAGTTACGTTGCTATTTCGGCTTTTCCGAAAATCTCGGAAATGATTGCTGTGGTTTGTTTTCTGTGATTAAATAGAATTATTAGGACAGAACTGGGTTCTGTAGTTTTTCTCGGATTTTTGAGAACTTTTTAAGAAGAGATTCTCTGTTTTCTGTATTCTCGGGTTTTCGAGAATTAATGGAAATAATTGGAGATTCAAATTTTTGCTCTTAAGCTCTGTGAATGAGATTGGATAATGTTCTGTTATTGCTTTTGGGTTCTGTTGGGAATTTTCGGTTAATATGCTGGAATTGAATTCTTTTGGGAAGTTAAATCGGAATGGTTTCGGGTTTCGGGAATTTCGTTATCATTTCGGAAATGCTGTGTTGGCTTTGGAAAAATATGTTCTATGGATATATATATGAATTTCGGGTTTTGGAAATTATTTTGCAGGTATATCGGAAGCGCTTCCCAGTTTTGGGTTTGTCCCGGAATAGAGGAAGTGCTGCCCAATTTTTTTACAAAATTATATTTTTAATTGATTTCAAAACTGGCTTTCGAAAATGATTTTCTAAACCGATTTTCGAGCGACGACGTACCGGTCTGTGGGCCCCGGCGAAATGTAAACGCACCGGTCCGACCGGACGTTGAGGCATAAACCGAATTTTGAGGAAAAGGACCGAGTCTGAGACTCCTAGTTTTCTTTTATTTATTATTTTATTTTTAGGCTAAATATTATAGTCATTTAAATTCTGCATTTTATTTAATAATTCAGTCATTTTCTTATTTAATGTAAAAGAAAGATGTATCGGGCATAAGCCCACCCTAGGACCAGTAGCTGTGCCCATGTATTTGTGTAGTGTAGTTATTTTCTTTTCTTTTTCTGGTGGATGTGACTTGGGTAGATTTTGGATTGATTTCATATTCGTAGATAGGACGTAATTTACGGCTTAATTACAAGTTTAGCTAAAATAAATAAAATATTATTAATTCACTGTTTGTCACGAAAAGAAAACTGTATTTTATATACATATTATGAAAACACAAAGTTTTCCAAATTGTAATTGATTCTTGCGATTTTCCAAATTGTAATCGATTCTCGTGATTTTCCAAATAATTCAATTAACCGGCTTAATCAACGCACGTAGTTGCGACGTAATCGTTAGCTGTAAATTAATACAACTTAAAACCTGACTAGGACTTACTACTAGAGATTGCAACTAGCACACTTAGTCTGGTTATTCAGGAATCTAAGTCGAGTTCTCAATTGTAGGAACTCGAAGTTACAACTGACGTTCCTCCTCGGTACCGACTCGTCTATCCAGTCATTCTAAAACAAAGGCAAGTGCAGTTATGTCTATTTGGTAAATTATCTAGTAATTGTTTTATTGCAATTTTAAACCACAGTGCTACACGGAACTCTCTCCTAGAGTTCGAATATTGACTCATTGATTGAATCTGATTGACTCGGGATATTGGGGGAGTAGTGTAGCGTCTATGACCAATACCCCTATATTGCATCATTGATTGTGCGAGCTGATTCCTCCTATACACGAGGATAGGTCGGACCGTATCATTAGGATATAATTGAATCATCCCAAGCCGGTCATAGTTCGTTACCTACTCAAATCACATTGTTTTCAATTGTAGAATTGTGAAAATATTGTTAAAGTATTTCAAATTGTTTAACATTGCAAATTTCAAATTATTATTTGAATTATTGGATATTCGTAATTGTACTTTGCTCCCTCCTGACTGGAGACCCAATATTTTAGGTATCAATGATGAGGCTTTGTTACGCGATCCCAAGACGAGGAATTCGAGATTGCTGAGCTGTTTGCCTAGAGTTTTCTTTTATTCATGATGTATAAAAAAAAATGGTTTAAGTTGTATCTTTTATTTCATGTAAAAGTTTAATAAAGTTTTAAATTTTCGAATGTTGAGTTGTGACAAATATAGTGTTGTTGTATGGTTACCTGCTACTGAACAGCTTACTGCCGCCGTCTCAACAACGGTGCAGGCTGGGCATGATCCGATTTGACCCAAGCAATTGGGACCGGGTCGTGACATGTTTTTAGTGGTGGCCCATGCAGGTCAGAACAACAACTTAGGAAAAAATATCTAGAAACAATTAGAACACTAGAACATCAATTTGTCACAACATAGGACCGAAATATATTATAAATAAATATTTTTGTTTGATTATAGACTGGTAGGATACTTTGCTTATGTTTGCATCCTAAACCTTCCAGAGAATGACCATTGACAAGACCAAATCCTGTTGGCGATGAGGTGTTATCTCCGGATCATACCCCATCCCCTCAACCAAGCCCAGGGTCCTTCCCCTCGCGGCTGTTTGACCGTCCGCATAATGCATCCAGTGAAGTTTTTCCTACACTGGCGAATCCTACCTCATCTTAAACTGAATTGCATTTCCCTGGTGGATTATTCATTTTGTTGCTCCACCAGTACCATCAATCATCTTCTAAATGGTTGTCCTATTCCAAGAAATCCTGGAGATCCAGAAAGTTCAAGATGAAGCCCAGCAGGAACAGATGAATATCACGAGAGAAGACATGAAGAACGTCATGATGTAGCCTTAGATATCCCCAACCAAGTTAGAGCAGAACTTTGTCCTAGGAAGGATACCCCTGAAGATATTTGGGTCCCATCAAGTACTCTACTTTCGACAGCCTTGTCGTAAGAAGCTATGGGCTTGTAACTACTGCAAGAGGCCTGGTCATCAGACCGTTAGTTACCGCAAGAGATTGGGACAATGTTTGGCATGTGGATCTGCTGAACATCGGGTAAAGGACTGCCCTTATCTGTTTATCAAGCCAGAGCTCATAGGCCAGCAACACCTGTTAGGCCACAACCTAGGGACTCTCTTCCTATCTAGCAGACCTTGCCTCCTACAAAGGCATGATGCAGACTCGAAGTTCATAGAAGATGAAGGACCAGATCAATGAAGGCTCTAGGATTTATGCAGAATGGAACTCTACCTTAGGGAGTACCTATCTTGTTTATGTCCAAGAAGGATGGAACAACGGATGTACATCGATTACCAGACACTAAAGAAACAAGTACTTTCTGTCCGGGTCGAGGATCTGTTTGATCTGGTTATGTGGAGATAGGATGTTTCGAAGTTTGACTTAAGATTTGACTACCATCAAATCAAAGTCAGGAAAGAGGACATTTCCAAGACGGCGTTCAAACATCAAGTATGTGTAGTTTTCTGTGGTCAGGACGTTAGACTGACAAATGCTCCTGCTATGTTCATGAATTTCATGAACAGAGATTTTTTTCAAGAGTATATGAATCAGTTTATCTCCTCCATAGATAACATTTGGATATATTTGAAGATTGAAGAAGAGCATGAAGAACACCTGAGGAAGTTTTGGAAACTTTGAGGAAAAAAAAAAAAAAAAATTTGGTAAGTTATCTGAACGTGGGTTGTTGACAAGGTAGACTTTTGGGCATGTTGTTAAGAGAAGAAATTTCGATGGAAGATAGCTGTTGTTGAAGAGTGGTATACCCCAAGTTCAATTCGAAAGATCCTTGAACTTGGCCGGCTACTATCAGAAGTTCGTGAAGGATTTCGCCAAGATTGCTGAGCCAATGACGAAGCTCATTTGGAAGAATGAAGAGTTCATCTGAATGAAAAGTTTGCCAGACGACATTGAGGAGCTGAAGAAGAAACTTACCACTACACAAATCTTTGCGCTACCCGCAGGAACCGGTGGTTTCTCAATTTACAGTAATGCCTCTGGAAAAGGAATGGGTTGCGTTCTTCAACAACATGAGGAAATAATTGCTTACATATCTAGGCAATTACGGACTCATGAGAAGAACTATCCCACACATAATTTGGAACTTGCTGTAATGGAAGCATTATGGAAAGGGGGTGAAAATATATGTGGACTATAAAAGTCTAAAATATATCTTTACTCAGAAAGACCTGAGCGTTGGACAAAGAAGATGGTTGAGGATTTCAACATCGATTTACATTACTATCCAGGAAGAGCAAAATGTGGTAGCTAATGTACATAGTTGATACTAATGGCGAAATTCTTAAACAAGAAGCGGCACCTGCTAGAAGACATCAGAAAGTTGGACTGGAGATTATACTGCCGAGAGAAAGGAGCTGGATGTTGATTCAGTATCGATAAAAATTGCAAGTGAGCTTGAGTCTGATGAAAGAAGTCAAGAAGACGCAGTTTCAAGAAGAAATATTTTGCAAATTGAGAGATCAAATGTTGGCAGAAACAATTGAGAGTTTCTCTATTGCCAATGATGAAGCTTTTGAAGAATGGTATGAGGTTATGTATCTTCTGGCGAACTAAGGAATGAATTGATGGAAGAAGCGCGCAGTCGCAGTATCTCACATATGAATCGGGATATGCGTATCATTAATTTATATTATGAAATGTAGAAGGACAAATTCCAAGTATGGGATTAGATTGGTCAACATAAGGAGTTTAGCAGAAACCAGTAAGTTTGTTGCAGCCGCTGGACATTCTGGAGTGGAAGTTGAAGCCCATGAACTTTGTATCAGGATTACCTTAATTCCAAGGAGGGAAGAACACCAATTGGACTTTGTGGATTGACTGACTAAGTCAGTTCACTTATTTCCCTACAAATTGGTTTATTCACTAAGAAGTTGACAGCATTGTATGTAAGGCAATGTAAGAGAAAGAGTACTGTTGGGTCTAGAAAAGGTGACTGACGCAGTAGAAGTAGTAAAGGTAATTAGAGACAAGCTCAGAATTGCCAAGATAGACGGAAGCATTGGGATTAAGTATAGACGTTGATCAGTGGAGTTTGAAGAAAGAGATAGTGTCTGAAGATCTCTTCTACCAAAGGAACGATTAGTTTGGCAGAGTTGGAGAAGTAGCATACCGGTTAGCTCTACCAGCTAATCATTGAGAGTATGTACAATGTCATTTCATAGTTCAGAAGTTGCATCTTGAATCTGAGTAATATTTTGGACAATTCAGAGCTGGAGAGTAGATCAAGCCTTACAGTGTCAGAGAAACCAGTAACAAGCGTAGTCAGAGGTGAGTAGAAGATCAGAATTTGAGCCATCATTTAAAACTCCTATTCCTTATCTTTTCGTTCTAAACTTGACTGATGCTGCTAAGTTAGCCTAGTTTTGCAAGCTGTCTCTTTTTCAAGCTTGATCATGACGGTATTTTATTGGGTGCACCCACTAATATATTGTCTAATCAGGACCGGTGCATGATGGTCTGATCAACCTCATGTACTTTGGTTCGCTTTTGTATTTTTCTACATGGATGATATCATAAACCGTCTCATCCACGACTGCCTTGAAAATTCTTATTGTTGGACCTGAGGTAATTCCTAACCCTATCTCTTTAAATTTCGAGGACGAAATTTTATAAGGAGGGAAGGTTGTGAAACCCAAAAATTTTAGTTTTCATTTTTAATTCTAATTTGCTAAATAAATTTCGCTAGAATAATGTTAGCAATTAATTGAGAAGTATTGGTATTATTTTAATTAAGTAAAATTCTATTTTTTTTTAATAATTTACTTGGATTCTTGCTTGTTGGCCAGACTCGAACCCAATTCCAAACTCAAAATATAATTTTAAGTCCTAAATAATTAGTTACAATTTTCCTAAATAATTTATAATAAGTAAATTTTTAGTTACAATTTTTTGTTTAGCTATGGTTTAGAGTCCAAGTCCATTTCTTATTTTGAAGCCATGTTCATATAGCCAAACCCAATAACTGGGCCCTTTCTAAAAGCCCACAACTCTCTAGGCCCTAAGCCTTTAGCCAAAATTTTTTTTACTCTTTGAAACCATTAACCCACTTAGAAACCATATCCATATCTATATCCAATAACTCAAACAAACCCATTATCCTTTGTAAACTAACAGTTATATGACTTTTGAGAGAGAGAAGATTAATACTCTCATTCCCAAACCTTCTGAACCGAAGACTCTTCGGAAGCCGACCCTTGGCTTTTCGTCTTCCTCGCCGGCCGGCCATGATGGCCGAGGCCGTTCGTTTTCCCCACTCCGGTAACTCCCCATCCTCCTTTCTATTTAATCTCCCCTCCCCTCCATCATTTCCATCTCAAATCCCAAACTCCTCTCTCCCAATTTCGTGCCCTAGCCGATCTCTCGCCACCGTCGCCTCCGCCAGGCCGCCGTCCAGACGGCGCACCCCCGGGCCGCACCCAAACCGGCGCCCGACCCCCGATCCCGTTGACCCGCCGCCCGCCGTTGGCGCCCGATTCCGCGCGGCCCCTCCGTCGTCTATTTGGCCACTCGCCGCCGGCGTTCGTCCCTGGTGACCGCACCCGTCCATCTCAAGCGCTCCGGTTCGTTGTTGGACGACTTCTTCGGGTTTCGTTCCCGTGCTGTGACGTTCCGTTCCGCTTTCACTTTGGATTTTTTCCGACGTTGGTTTTGGGTAAACTCTAAACCTGTTATTCATTTAGTCGATGACGAAATCTGGTCCCCGAATCCTTCGGGATTTCGGTTTTCGACAACGTAATAGTTACGTTGCTATTTCGGCTTTTCCGAAAATCTCGGAAATGATTGCTGTGGTTTGTTTTCTGTGATTAAATAGAATTATTAGGACAGAACTGGGTTCTGTAGTTTTTCTCGGATTTTTGAGAACTTTTTAAGAAGAGATTCTCTGTTTTCTGTATTCTCGGGTTTTCGAGAATTAATGGAAATAATTGGAGATTCAAATTTTTGCTCTTAAGCTCTGTGAATGAGATTGGATAATGTTCTGTTATTGCTTTTGGGTTCTGTTGGGAATTTTCGGTTAATATGCTGGAATTGAATTCTTTTGGGAAGTTAAATCGAAATGGTTTCGGGTTTCGGGAATTTCGTTATCATTTCGGAAATGCTGTGTTGGCTTTGGAAAAATATGTTCTATGGATATATATATGAATTTCGGGTTTTGGAAATTATTTTGCAGGTATATCGG
Organism: Iris pallida; assembly: GCA_029216955.1. Classification (NCBI taxonomy): domain Eukaryota; kingdom Viridiplantae; phylum Streptophyta; class Magnoliopsida; order Asparagales; family Iridaceae; genus Iris; species Iris pallida. Next base: position 9,196,921 of record JANAVB010022593.1, read on the forward strand.
AAGCGCTTCCCAGTTTTGGGTTTGTCCCGGAATAGAGGAAGTGCTGCCCAATTTTTTACAAAATTATATTTTTAATTGATTTCAAAACTGGCTTTCGAAAATGATTTTCTAAACCGATTTTCGAGCGACGACGTACCGGTCTGTGGGCCCCGGCGAAATGCAAACGCACCGGTCCGACCGGACGTTGAGGCATAAACCGAATTTTGAGGAAAAGGACCGAGTCTGAGACTCCTAGTTTTCTTTTATTTATTATTTTATTTTAGGCTAAATATTATAGTCATTTAAATTCTGCATTTTATTTAATAATTCAGTCATTTTCTTATTTAATGTAAAAGAAAGATGTATCGGGCATAAGCCCACCCTAGGACCAGTAGCTGTGCCCATGTATTTGTGTAGTGTAGTTATTTTCTTTTCTTTTTCTGGTGGATGTGACTTGGGTGGATTTTGGATTGATTTCATATTCGTAGATAGGACGTAATTTACGGCTTAATTACAAGTTTAGCTAAAATAAATAAAATATTATTAATTCACTGTTTGTCACGAAAAGAAAACTGTATTTTATATACATATTATGAAAACACAAAGTTTTCCAAATTGTAATTGATTCTTGCGATTTTCCAAATTGTAATCGATTCTCGTGATTTTCCAAATAATTCAATTAACCGGCTTAATCAACGCACGTAGTTGCGACGTAATCGTTAGCTGTAAATTAATACAACTTAAAACCTGACTAGGACTTACTACTAGAGATTGCAACTAGCACACTTAGTCTGGTTATTCAGGAATCTAAGTCGAGTTCTCAATTGTAGGAACTCGAAGTTACAACTGACGTTCCTCCTCGGTACCGACTCGTCTATCCAGTCATTCTAAAACAAAGGCAAGTGCAGTTATGTCTATTTGGTAAATTATCTAGTAATTGTTTTATTGCAATTTTAAACCACAGTGCTACACGGAACTCTCTCCTAGAGTTCGAATATTGACTCATTGATTGAATCTGATTGACTCGGGATATTGGGGGAGTAGTGTAGCGTCTATGACCAATACCCCTATATTGCATCATTGATTGTGCGAGCTGATTCCTCCTATACACGAGGATAGGCCGGACCGTATCATTAGGATATAATTGAATCATCCCAAGCCGGTCATAGTTCGTTACCTACTCAAATCACATTGTTTTCAATTGTAGAATTGTGAAAATATTGTTAAAGTATTTCAAATTGTTTAACATTGCAAATTTTAAATTATTATTTGAATTATTGGATATTCGTAATTGTACTTTGCTCCCTCCTGACTGGAGACCCAACATTTTAGGTATCAATGATGAGGCTTTGTTACGCGATCCCAAGACGAGGAATTCGAGATTGCTGAGCTGTTTGCCTAGAGTTTTCTTTTATTCATGATGTATAAAAAAAAATGGTTTAAGTTGTATCTTTTATTTCATGTAAAAGTTTAATAAAGTTTTAAATTTTGGAATGTTGAGTTGTGACAAATATAGTGTTGTTGTATGGTTACCTGCTACTGAACAGCTTACTGCCGCCGTCTCAACAACGGTGCAGGCTGGGCATGATCCGATTCGACCCAAGCAATTGGGACCGGGTCGTGACAGACTGCCTCGTCGACCTGTAGCCGCGAGCATACTTCTTTCTTCTAGGACCGCATCGCCGACCTATAACCGCGAGGCTTCGTCGACATGTAGCCGCGAGCATTCTTTCCATGTTACCATATCATTTTATTCAACTCAAAACGACCATTTGATAGCCCTTTTTCTAAACTCACTTTTGAATCAACCGTGGCTCGTACCTTAAACACTAAGTCCGTGCATCGTGCCTCAAACTGACTTACGTTCTACGCGACGCTATCGCCCAAGTCATATTTTGTATGACGGGCCTTGGGATCGTAGGACTATTTTTCTAGACAACCGCAGAATGAGCGGGACAGCACTTGGAATGACTTAGGTCGACCGACATAACTTTGCCTAACTTACTCAAGCCTACAACTTAACGAGCAGAGGCTGCATCAAGCCTTACCTCGATGGAATATGTCGTGCACGCGTTCAACTTTGAACGACCAAGTCATTTGGGCGCCTAGACTTATGCCAGCAATCGTGCGACACAACTTAACTCATAGGACGGGTCAAGGCTATGCCAAGCCTTGGACGATGGGACTGTGCATGCTTTATGATGCATTCATGCGGACGATGACTATGACTTAGGCTACGTTCATAACTTTGCCAACTCAACCAACTTTCCTTCTCCCAAGCCACGGGACGAAGGATCGAGTGTCATTTTTAAAGCACGCCGTGCACCGACTCTATGACGGCCGTTGGACCTTTCCATATTCTAACTCAATTCGACCCGTCAGAATTATTCCCTTTAGCTATGTGAATTTATCTCTTTTATTATCAAGCCTACTTGTGCAAGTTGAAAATATGCGATTTATTATGTGAAGGCTAAGATGAGGCAAGTTCACCGAAACTACCCCACCTGAGCGATGTCTTCGAGTAGCCGTTGCAAGGCTAAGCCCGAACGCCGTCGGCGTTCCGATTCCTCCAATTGACTGAGCGGGATGGGGCACTACAGCCGCGAGGATCTCCGACGCTTTTGTTCGCGGCTGACAAAGTTGGAGAACCGATCTACTCCGTCGACGTAGAGTTCTCCGCGTGTTCGATCTTCTCCAGTCGGGGAAGGGAACGATCGGTGAGTTCTCGTAGAACCCTAATTTTTCTTTAAGATCCAGAAAGTTTTAGATCGACCCCGTTGATTCTGATTTGGTCCATTTTGTCTCCGATTGCTCGAATCCAGGCTAGCCATTTCATTGGTGAGGGGATCGAGTCAATTTTCCTTTGTGTTCATCCATCGACAGCACGACGAACAATCAATACTCAGTCCGTTCATCTACATGATCCTGATGATTCGGTAAGTAGAATTGATATACTTAAGGAATTAGTTCGATCAATTGATCTATTTTCTTCTGTAGTCGAGTACATTGAGAATCCTGTGATATTCTACCTGATCCAATTTCGTTGTGTTCTTCTATTTTTCTAAGCAGAGCAATTGGTTGATCCAAGTATAATTTTGATCTGCAAGTTTTGTGGGGAATGGAAGGAATCATAGGTAATTGACCAAATTCTTACCATTGAAATTCTTGAAGAACCATGTCTAATCTTCTAAAATTCCTTTCTCGTGCATGTTTTCTGTTGGATGGATTATCATAGAGATTTGAATTGCTATTGTACACGAAGTGGCGTGTCAATTCACTACTAAAATTAGCTAAATTAACGACGTCCAGATACGTCGCTAATTAAGAAAAATACGTCGCTAAAGGTAATTAGCGACGACTTTAGCGACGAAAAATGAAGGTCGCAAAAAAGCTAGTCGCAGATGACAAATTCGTCGTCCTACGTCGCTGTTTGCGACGTCACCACAATGTCGCTGGGTCGTTACAAATTTGGCGACGGAGGACGACAAATAGGAACGTCACCAAATTAGAGACGTTGTGCAACTACGTAGCGACGTCGGACCTTTTTATGTGCTGACATGGCATGCATGCCACGTCAGTATGTTAGCGACGTTAACTCTATGCCATGTCAGCTACTGAACGACGAACATCGACGGATAGCGACGTGACGACGCTAATTAGCGATGTCTGTTTACGCCGCTATACGTCGCAGAACATCGCTATACGTCGCAGATATTATGAAAAAATTTTAAAAAAATATGTTTGTTATTTTTGTTATACTGTGTGTCTGTGTTTACACAGACACACATCATCACAAAAATACCAAAATATTTTTTAAAAAATTGGGCAACACCTCCTTTGTATATCAGATCATCGCTTATAACCCAGCGTAGGTATATTTGTCATCCCCGTCGCAGATATCACAAAGTAAATATCACAAATTAAATATCATAATGAAAATACCAACAAAGTAAATATCACAAAATAAATATCCAACAAACATATATGTCCACAACGGAGGGCAAATAAGAATGAAAATCAGTGTACAAAACGTTCAATGGGCCTATAGGGCTAATACATACAAAGATGATAAAAAAATCTACTGGATCACTGAGGACCCTTGCCGTGCATCTGGGATAGCATGTACTCATACTGCTCCTGTGTGAGCTGCACCGTAGGGGCAGTAGGAGGCAGTGCAATGTCTGGAGTTGGCACCGTCGATGGACCGGGAGGACATATCTGCTCCAGCTCTCGCAGTCGCTCACCATGCGCAGCAAGGGTACTCACCATCCTATGAGTACTCTCCACAATCGAAGTTTGTACCTGAGTGAGTGAGGCAGACATGGTCCTCTGCGATCCCTCCAGCTCGACCTATCTACGCTCTGTACGCTGCGTAGACTTGGTGAGCGTGTGCAAGCTGGCAGCTGTAGCCTGCTGCAGACTCATCAGCTCCTGTATACTGCGCTCGACCGTATCAAATCGTCCGGTGATCATCGGATCGTCGCTCTGGGGTATGGTGATCAGAAATCTGCTGCTGCAACTCGAGACGCAGCTCGTCGATCTGACGACCAATAACCTGAGCTCGTGATGACGCTTGCGAAGTTGGAGACTGTGTACTGACAGAGAGGGCCCGGTATGACTCTGAAGCCAAATAGGTACTGTAGGATCCCGTACCATAGTATGTACCCTTCTGAAGACTGCCAACGGCGGTCATCTAGAGGGTCGTCCGGCGATAGAGCTGTAGGCGGATGGGAGGAAGTACCAGCCCCTCCCTCTGCTGGCGCACTAGCAGCATCAGCCGCCTCCTCTTGTAGCCGAAGAAACTCGGCCTAGAACAATATTTGCTAACGTGTAAGTGTTTGCCAAAGTCTATATTGATATCTATTTCATGTGTTCTAAATTATAGTAAATTAATATAAAGAATAGAACATACATATGCCTGCGTCGCCCTCTCGTCAATGAACTCCCCAGCCCTCCGACGGGTGACCAGGAAGACGGTCACCATGTTCGGGTCCTCACCCTTTTTTACATGTTAAAATATATTATCTATTATTAGTATTAAATATTCTATCCAACTATATATAAAATGATGTCCGTCATAGGAAACGTACCAGACGACGAAAATGCTCCGTCATCGGAATGGAGCCACCACACCACTTACTGGCGCTCGACTGTGCCACCTTAGACTTGTGAGACCGCTCCTGGTACCTGGCCTTGCCAAATCTAGCCTTCATCGCAGTCCACTGCTTTGGCATGATCCAACCATGGATCGGCTTTCCGGAGCGATCACGAGACTTTTGGTAGTAGATCGCATCACGGATGAGCTTGCCTGTGACGGCAGAAAATTGGGCCTCGATATTCGCCGCCCGGTATGGTGGATAGAAATAGGTCCTCTACAAGAAGTAAAATAGAAAAGTTATATAATATACACAAATGATTATTAAAATTTAAAACTAAACAAAATTTTTACCTTAAAGTGGGCCAACCAAAAGGCCTTTCTATCTGCGGGAGCATCTGAGTAGTTAATCCAAGGCCCAGAAATAACCCCACCTGTCTTTGTACTGCAGGAGGCCGATATCTATACAATAATAAATTTTATGAATATATATGTACATATAATCATTTGAGAAATATATATTAACTAATTAACTTACTTCGTAGGCCCATCCGTCCAAATCTCCATACGCGTCTCATCCGGGGGAGCGCATGGAGGGTCGCTCTCACCTCCTGCCTGGGCAGGATCAGTCTGATCGCCGTCCTCCATATGCTCGACGTCGTCTCTCCCCATGGAGCTGTCGATAGGAGGAATACTGGACGCAGGATCAGGAATGCTGGACGACGAGGGAGGAGTCGCCAACCAGCTGGAGCTGCCCTGTCCCAGTAATGGACCGGGAATAGAATGGTACACTGGCATACTCGGAGATGAGGATGAGGGTACAAAATCTGCATCCCCAGCCCGAGGCAGACGGGACTGCCTAATATAACATCCTCCACGTCGTCCTCCTCCTGGTCTAGTCATACCTGATAATAACATATGAAAATAAAAGTGTCACTATAGTGACACAGATTTATATGATAAAAGTGTCACTAAAGTATCAAATTTGATGATAAAACAAATATATAGATTTAATCCTCTTCTAAAAATTTATCTAGTTCGTTTAGCTCATCTTCTTCATCTTCTTCTTCCTCCTCTACATCTTCACTTTCATCTGCATCTTCCTCTTTAGATAATTCTACTTCTTCTACACAATTAGATGTGTAACGAGGAACTTTCGTCATGTCCACTTCTATAATATTTGTTACAAGAGGTAGTTCATCCTCCTAATAAGCTATATCGTCAACCTCAAAGGTATTTCTAGCTTTGGTCTTGCATACTGCCCATCAGTCCGACCTTGTTGTTCTCCGTTCAGAATAACTTGTAAAGTATACGAGCTGAGCCTGACTTGTTAGGACAAATGGTTCATAGGCTTGATTTCGATGCCGATAGTTTATATCCACAAGACCGTGCTTGTCTACTTTCCAACCTTGACCTTCAATCGGATCGAACCAATCACACCTGAATACACAATCTTAGCAGGCTCTATTCCATAACTATATGTCAGCTCTACAATCTTCCGTAGGATGCCATAGAAATCGTTGTCCGCATCAACATCTTTGTAGTTCGAAGATCTGATACACAAATAGCTATTTTTGGTGGAATCGAGATCCACAAAGTTGTCTCTGATCGGGCAAGTTGTTGACTTGAACCTAAACCCATTAACACAGTAGCTTGGCCATATTTTTGCAGCATAAATTGGTCCCTTGGCTAGCGTTCTAATAGACTCATTCTCAAGTCTTGCGTATGGACGATCGAGCTAAATACCACGGAAAAATAAATTAAGCTCATTCTCAAGTGTATATACATAAAGGTAATTATAGAGTTCTCAAGTCTTAGATATGCACTCAACTATGATAGAAAATAATGCCTCATTTCTTGTTCTAGTTCTTCTTCTGTTATGTGTGGCCTACCTGACCTAACATCATCATTAAATATGCTGAAAACAACATTGTTCAATTAATGTAATAGTATAATAATCAACACTATTAAAATAATGTAGACGTATTAATTACTTATCCCTCCAGCTTCTCTACTTCATCATCGTCGCAGTTGAGTAATACATACACCTGAGCAGCCCTTAGCTCATCATCGTTCAGATAACTCTTCTTCATTTTACCCGATAGCTTTCCTGTAGCATTGAATACCTTCAGTATTGTATCATTACATTCATGATCTCCGTCGTCGTTTTTGGAAGCTCTCGTTCTATTAGTTGCAACATGAGGCTTGAAATATATCGAACAAAAATTTGTAATCTTCTCGAGAACATAGGCTTCACAAATAGAAAACCCTCGACCCGTGCCTTATTTTTCACCTTTCTTTTTAGGTGATTCAAATATCGCTCGAACGGGTACATCCATCGATATTCGACGGGTCCACCAATACGTGCCTCATAGGATAGATAAATTGGCAAATGCTCCATAGAGTCGAAGAATCCATGAGGAAACACCCTCTCTAGCTTGCATAGTGTTACCGTAATGTCCTTCTCTTGCTTTTCTAGACGATCAACGAGCAATTTCTTAGAACAAAGATCCCTGAAGAATATGCAAAGCTCCGTCAATGGATCCCAAACTGCCTGCGGTAAGAATTTTTGAAATGCAATCGAAATTAACCTCTCCATGAATACGTGACAATCGTGGCTCTTCATACCCATCAATTTGTTTTCTTTCGGATCGACACATCTTCTCAGATTTAACACATATCCGTCTGAAAATTTTAGGCCCTGGATCCACCGACAAAGTCTCACTTTATCCTCCTTGTCCAGTGAGAAAATTGACTTCGGCAGGAACTGTTTTCCATTCTCCTCTATCAAATGCAACGCAGGGCATTTGCATATTTCTTCTAAGTCCAACCTAGCCTTGGGATTGTCTTTCATTTTTCCCTTTACGTCCATCACAGTATTAATTATGTTATCAAACACATTCTTCTCAATATGCATGACATCAAGATTATGTCTGATCAGATTGGTACTCCAATATGGCAGATCCCAGAATATGCTCCTCTTTGTCCAGTTATGATCTCTACCAAATCCATCGCACTTCTACCCAGTTGTAGGATCTTCGATAGCACTTGGAAAATCTCTAACCTCCTTCCATATCGTGGTTCTGCACCACCTTGACGGTGGATCACCCTTCTCTACAACGTCGATACGAAATACATTCCTGTTCCTTCTGAACGGATGATCTTTTGGCAGAAATTGTCGATGACAATCAAAGAAGCACGGTTTTCCTCCGTGTTTCAAGCGGAAAGCCTTAGTACGATCCATGAAATAGGGACATGAGAGACGGCCATGAGTGCTCCATCCAGATAACATTCCATAAGCAGGAAAGTCGTTGATGGTCCACATAAGGGTTGCCTTTATCTGAAAATTCTGCTTCCTGGAAACATCGTATGTGTTAGCGCCAACTTTCCATAACTGATTCAACTCATCTATCAAAGGCTGTAAGTATACATCAATGTCCCTCTTGGGATTGTTCGGACCAGAAATTATAACGGTTAGAAACATGTACTGAGTCTTCATGCACATCCAAAGCGGTAGGTTATACGGAGTGACAATCACAGGCCAACACGAATACTGGGATCCCGAAAGACCAAAAGGAGTAAAACCGTCAGAAGATAGCCCCAACCTGACATTACGCGGATCTGAAGCAAAATCAGGATATACTCGATCAAAGTGCTTCCACGCTTCTCCATCGGATGGGTGATCCAACACTCCTTCAATCTGTTCTCGCATGTGCCAACTCATATTTTCGGCCCTTTCTTTCACCATAAATAATCTTTGCAACCGCGGCGTTAAAGGCAAGTAGTACATTGAATCGGTCGGTCTTCTTGCACCGGTAGACCTTCCTGTACTAGTTGTCTTATAGCGATCAGCACCACAAAATTTGCACACATCTGCGTCCTTGTCGTCTTTGTAGTATAGCATGCACCCATTGCGACAAGAATCGATTTTCTCGTATCCCATCCAGAGCGATCTTACCATCCTCTTAGATCGATAGAAGTCTTTAGGTAACTTAGCACCCGCCGACAAGATCTCTATAATCAACTCTAACACTCGGTTATAGCATTCTTGCGACATATTAAAATCTGACTTAATGCTCAACAGTCTTGTAACCACCTCCAACGGTGAATGATCCTCACAACCAGGATACAATGGAGTCCTTACATTCTCCAGCAACTCCATGAACTTTGCAGCATCGATATTCGGTGCTTCCTCAGCTGCATCATGAACGAAACTAGGCCCCGCAGTGTCGAAAACCATGTTCACGTACCCGTCATCGTATGCATGATTATCTGAAACAAAATTAGGTCCCGCATGCATATACGACTCAACATAAGGCTCCGGCTCTGATGCTAAAGACACAAGTTCTTCGTGTGCGGTCCACTGATAGTAATTAGGCGTGAAACCCCTCGAGTACAAATAATATGTCACTTCCACTTCTGGATAATATTTTACGTTATGACATTTCACACACGGACACTTAATTTTGGTGCCATCCATGTACTGAGAGAACGCCTTAGCAAACTGCAGGAACTGCTCTACTCCCGCTATGTATTCATCCCGCACACCACACATATCATCAGGACGACGATTGTACATCCATGAACGATTTCGCAAGTAGTAATTCATATTCATTTGGAAATAATTCTGCAAAGATGGACACACATTATCCAATAGGCACAAATTCGTATATTATGTCTTATTATGGGACACACATTAGTAGAGAACAGTTACTAATAACCATGCTATATCGCACATAAGTTCTTATGCATCCAACGTGTACACATACGCTATCGATTCTTACTGATGCCAATCTCATTCAGACACACTAGATTCGTTTCGATATCGCCAGGGTCAAGTTGAAAATTGTCTTAAGATCAATTTTCAAGACTTGAATATAATGTGACCTACAACCGATATCTAAGACCCCATGACAAAGTCAAAGATCCCATGAATATAATGTCACCTACAACCGATATCTCATTCAGACACACTAGATTCATTTCGATATCGCCATACCATATATATATAATGTCACCTACAACCGATATATAAGACCCCATAACAAAGTCAAAGACATTATTGACAAGACTTGAATATAATATCAACTAATTACAACCACAACTAGTACTAATAAGTCTCCTAGTATGATATAGAGGTAAATAAATGGTATACTAGATTGACTGACACTCGACTGAACACCCTCTGGACACATACTCAAGCCTATACTACACACTCACACGCCACTCTACTATACTCACATAGACACACATAATTGTTACCTTATTATATATATATATATATATATATATATATATATATATATATATATATATACCTTAATATTTCACGCACTTACACACTCTCAAACACTACACAAACCTATAGCTAATGCATACACACACTAATATCTATATCCCCATATACATTTAGTATCACACACTAATCAATTACTCTCAACTCTACACACACACACTCACACACATATGTGTAGCTATATTTACCTTATAATTTAGTATCTTGAGATACCCAATCCTTACCTACATTTGGCAATTACAATAATTCTCTCTCTAATACTAGCTAATGATCTAACAATGTACTCCATCCCCGACCGGGTTTAAATTTTTATCCCCATCCCCGTCCCCGTTTAACAATGTACTCATGTATCCGAGCATAATAGTGGGTACAAGCACCTACCCTCTAAGCCTATTTGTTAGTACACAAGCCTTTGATGTCCTGATACCAACTTACGCACTCTGGTTCGAGCCCATACCTAAACACCCATCTACTCTATGACTGTAAACCACTCCTTACTAACTGTCTGCTGCAAGTATCTCAAATCAGATACTATCATGTACTTTAAAACATTATGCATAAGCCTACTCTAGTGCCTAATATCCTGAGGCTTAACCTGTCCCTAGGCATTACCAGGTATCAGTGCCCCATATGAGGTTCCTGACTAGAACTGGGAACATCACCATGGCCAACTTTTCTACAAGTGAACACTTATACAAAGGAATGAATTAAATCCTACTTATCCCTCAAATTGCTATAGACCCTTCTACTCACACAGGCACCTATTTACAGGTTTGCTAGTACATAGCCCAAAGTCATGTGCTCTCTTGCAGTGACTTGGTATCAGCACTCTCTGGTACCAATTGCTACCTAGATATGCTAGTCAAATCTGATATCTAGGTGAAAACCTTATAACATAACATGGACACTCTTGCATTGACTTGGTATCAGTTTGAATATAAAGGAAAGTTCACCTATTATTGTTTAATGGGTATCAAAGAGGAGTTCATGCCTAACATGCCTTCGAAATCCCCACCTGGTTTGTACTAGTATGTAGCCTTCCTATATGCAGGGTAGGTACATGCTCGGATACATGAGCCTTGTTGTTACTGTTATCAGAGAGTTTGTTTAATCCCCATTCCCGTCTCCATCCCCGTTTCTATATCTCCAAACCCGTCCCCATCGGGGAAAAAAATTTGGGTCCCCGTCGAGTTCGGAGGAAATTGCCATCCCTACTCAAACACACACAATAGCTGTGTGTGTGTCCGTGTGTGTGTGTGTGTGTGTCCGTATGTGTGTCCGTGTGTTTGTGTGTCCGTGTGTGTGTGTGTCTCTGTGTGTGTGTGGGGGGGGGAGGAAAGAAGGAGCTCGAGGAGGAGGAGCTCGACGGGGGGGGGGAGGTAGGGGTCGTCGGGGGGGGGAGGGAGTCGCCGTGGGGGGAGGGGGGAGGGAGTCGCCGAGAGCTCGAGATAAATAAAAATTATGAAATTTTCGAGTGAGGGGGAAAAAGAAAACAGTACTGTGCCCTAAGTAAAAAAGTTAGCGACGTCAACAGTCGATGTCGCTAAACGTCGCAACCATTTTAATATATGGCGACATATTTTAATAATATGTCGCTGAACGTCGCTATTTCACGACATAATTTATCTACTGTCGCTGAACGTCGCTATTCAGCGACGTTTTGCGATGTCAATAGAAGGGAGTCGCTATATTACATATTTAGCGACGGTATTTTATTCTGTCGTTAAACAACGTTGCTAATATAGCATATTTTAGTAGTAATTGGTGGCTCGTGTTTCTAGCTATTGAATCTGATCTTCAGGTATCTATGTTATCTGTCCGTTGCTTTTAGATCTCTACTGTAATTTCTTGAGTTTGGTTGTTGGCCAGGATCAATCATTTGTTGTGTGGTCGAGTATGTAGAACGGGTCTTGAAGAGGCTGTTCGTATCGGGGTTGGTGTGTTCGTGTCGTGATCATGCTTGGCGTTGTTCGTATCCGACACCGGAGGGTGTAGTACGATTTAGGGGTGGGGCTGGACCAATATGGATTTAGAGTGTCGAACCCCCTGGATTGCGTTCTTGACTAAAAAATTATATAACAACAATTTGTGCAATATAGTTGTATTATATTTTCTATTTTTGATTCTTTGAATTGTAAACCTCCTGGAGATTTAATGTTCTTTATTAAGATTGAATGGATTTGTGTGATTCTTCTCCTATTTTATTCAGCATACTATTGATGGTTGCTTATTTGTGTTGTTCCTATGATTTGGCTGAGCTTCCTTCTCGGAAATGGGGTTTGTATATTAGCTTTGTGAATAACAAATAGGGATTTTGAAGCATAGGGCTGAGGTGTAGTTGCTGGGAGAAGGAGAAAGTTTAATTAGTTGAGTTCTACTTTGCTTTATATCTGGGTTCCTACAGTGTTGAGTGGAGTAGTTATTGTTTGAGCCAGAAATGATTATAGGGATAATTTGTTGGCTGATGTTAGTCTATATAGCATTCAAATTTTATTATTACAACCGAATTATATAAGTGGTTTTCTGATCAATTATTAGTTGAATATTTAGCTAAGGTATTATGAAGTTTAGACCCTAGTCACCATCAATTGAATGATTTAAAAAGATCTTGCTTAATTATTAATCAACTTGTAAAATCATTTAAATACATGAGGATATCTAGCTCTATTGCCTACTTGTACTTTCCTGGAGCAAGGCAAGTACACTCTACGGTCTTGTGCATTTCATTATATCCTGTGCTTTCTTGATTGACACACTGCAACACGACATGTATTTCTGGTGCTCATGTTCCTTGTTCTTATTACTTGTACCTGGGGAGGGGAAATATACTATTTATGTGACCAAACCCAAGAAATAACTCAGGTGTGTTTAGCTTAGACCCCGCATCGTGCACGCGGGTCCTAAGCCGTTCCCTTCATGTGCTTTCATGTGTTTACCCCTAGCCGGTCACATACTTAGTTATATTTCAAATATTGTACACATATTCAGGAGATATATCATGTACTTAGTTCCTGTGATTCCTGAAATACCATGTTCTTTCATGTTCTTACATTTTATGTTCTTTCATGTTCTTACATTTCATGTTCTTTTATGTACTTTATTCACCACGTTCTTTCTTGTACTTTTCATACCATGTTTCCTTGTACTTTCATATCATGATGTCTTGTTCATTACCTAGAACTGTACTTGCTCCGCTCCTGAATAGGATATGTTGAAGGTGAGTTGGAGGCCCTGTGCGACACTTATTATGGCCGAGAGCCAGTTGATGCTGGAGAGCTAGCTGGAGCTGCTTGTGACTTAGAGGCTGCAGAAGCCTAGAGCTTTACCATTAGCACTTTATATTTTTCCATGTATTTGAGACTAGTAGACTCTATCTTTTGTTCTGCTGGAATGTAATAAAATTCTGAGACTTGTACTTTACTCTGGGTTTGGGACACATTTATAGATGCTGTATTTTCATAGTTGTCATGATATCTGGTTAGTTTCCCTAGATTGGTACAGCTTACTTTGTTGTGTCTAACGACAAAGGCTGGGCGTGTCCGACTCATGTCCGATTATTCGGGAGCGGGTCGTGACAAGTAGTAATTCATATCTATTTGGAAATAATTCTGCAAAGATGGACACACAATTATCCAATAGGCACAAATTCGTTTCATAAGCTCATACACAAATTGGACACCTGGACACGAACCACTTGACATAGAGGTGGGGGCAACCACTGACAAGCCTCCTCTCAAGTTTTGTGTCGGTTGGATGCATGTCAGATACGAAATCACACGTGCACGGGATTTGGACTGTGCGCACAATCATAATGAAGATATGGTTTTGTCTGATACTTGAGTTTTGCAATATAATGTGAACTGTTTGGATTTTCATTTGATTTTTAGTTTTTAAATTCCTAAACTGTTTTCACTGATACTCGAGTATGTAATCTGGTTTGGTCAAGCCTTAGTTAAAGGTCAAACATAATCAATTAGTCCTTTCTAAGTCGTAAAACCCAATCCTAGGACCTATAGGTGAATCCCTGGATGACATAAAATATATATATATATATATATATATATATATATATATATATATATATATATATATATATACAAAAAATATATATATATATATATATACATATTTTTTTTATACATATATATATACATATATATGTATATATATATATATATATATATATATATATATATATATATACATATATATGTATATATATATACATATATATATATATATATGTATATATATATATATATATATATATATTTTTTATGTATATATATATATATATATATATATATATATATATATATATATTTACACGTACTCTTCAATAACTCACTCAAAGACAAGGATACACTCTCTCTCTCACACACACACACACACACACACACACACACACACACACACACATATATATATATATATATATATATATATATATATATATATATCTATATATATATATATATATATATATATATATATATATCAAATCCTCAATCTAAGCTATGCATAAATCCTCCTATCTATATAACACCTATAGATATCCTATGCAAAGTATCCCACAAGGTAAAATATCAACTCAACTAATACTCTCCTCCTCCTCCTCCTCCTTACACTCACAAATCCGAACCACAACCTCGCCTCAACTCTCTACTAATACCAAACCATACTCCTATGCTATTGCTGCTGATAACACATTCCTAAGCCTACTGTATTTAACCGTCCATGCCAAATCAAGGCAACGCCAAGGCAGGGAAAATGCTATGCCACTGCCGTTGCAAACATCTACTCATTGCAAACAGTCACTGAGCTAAAGCCACACTGCAACCCACTACACTAGTCTACTAAAACTAGATCAATCGAAAACCAAATATCCCAAAATCAACATAACCCTATACTCTAACTCCCACAGCTCATATACTTATATACATAGGTATATCAACTCAAATACATACATATAATCCTATAATCCTTGCCCTCTCTAGTACAATACATCAAAGTATTAATTAAAAATATCAAACTCAAAATTAAACCCAAACCTATAACTCAAATACAACACATACTACTATATTAAATCTCTGATACATATGTATATCTATGAATATAACAAAAAAATCCTAAAATATAATACAAAAACTGTGTGAGTGACAGAGGGGGTATGTGTGTGTCCGTACACAACAAGTGTCAGGGGTATGTGTGTGTGTGACACACGTGTCTACTCGTGTCCAAACGAGGTCAAAATCATGTCTAGATAGCTAGGGCTAGGGTTAGGGTCTACCTGAGGGCGGCTCGGTCGGAGTTGGGAGGCGGCAAGGAGGGGGGCTTCATCATCGGAAGGAGGCGGCGAGGAGGGGGACTTCGTCGGAGGAGAGCTTCGTCGGAGGAGAAATATTTTGGGAATTTTTTGGGAGAGTGAGAAGGAGGAAATGAAAGTTTCGAACGGGATATATTAAAACATTAGCGACGTCTGATTTAGACGTCGCTGAACGTCGCTAAGGAGCGACATAACTTAAGTCACGTCGTTGAACGTCGCTATTCAGCGACGTAATTTATCTCTTGTCGCTGAACGTCGCTATTCAGCGACGATTTGTGATGTCTATCAAAAGGAGTCACTATATTCAATATCTAGCGACGTTATTTTATTCCGTCGCTAAATTACGTCGCTAATAGAGCATATTTTAGTAGTGGGCAGATTTCAATCAAGGAATTTTCGGGATTGCCTTGGGGCAATCACCTTGCGGTTTGGCAGAACCGCTCGATATAGTTCCTTGTTAGCCCCTCTCCCCTGAACGACGTCCATGAGGGACGATATTGTCACATCATGTCCCACTTCATAGAATCTTTCTAGGAATATGTGCTTGAAGCCGTCAAGAATGGATGTAGTTGTCCGGAAGGTTGCGGTACCAGTCGAACGCGATTCCCTCTAATGCTCCGATAAATAATCGTGTGAGGATGGCATCGCTATGCGGCAAATGGTCGGTTGTGACCTCAAAATAAGTCATGTACCGACTAGCAGAGGTCTTTCCATTATACGAATCAATATGAAACGGTTTGTAACGTGGCAGAAAAGGAACATCTCTCCACACAAGGGAATTGGTTGCCGTGTTCTGAGGTCCCGGGAGGAGTCTCGGGCATTGAACATTGCTCGAAGCTCTTGGACTTCCCTTCTTGCCTCCCTGGCTTTGTCTGCAGCTAAAGGAGCGGATGCTCCTAGAGGATTGTCACCCAAAGGAGGAGCGGTCGTGTTGGAGTCCGCGTTGACTGCGGGTCCCAAGCTTGTTTGTCTAGGCGTCCTTGCCGGTTGAGTCGACAAGACAGCCTTGATTTTGTCTACTGACTTGACCAAGGACAGAAGCATGGCTTCAAGTACTTCTAGACATTGTCAGTCAGTAGGCGCTTCATGATCATCGTCGGCCATAAAGACTGTCCGTACGTGGGTAGACGTGAAATAGATCGTAGAAGAGATGCTCTCCGTGTCGTACCCTCGTACCGAAAAATTGCCAGGGAATGTCAGAATGTCTTCCTCCTCGGACTCGAAAGGGGTACTACCCCCTGTGCAGGAAGCCGCATCGTCTTGGTGAAGGCGGTCACCCTCAGGGACGTCCACGTCTGTTGCATAATTCCAGTAGATCGCTACCTCCTGTGTATGCTCTTGGAACACCGGGTTGTTGCATACATTGAGGGGACTGCTACTCCCGGCTTTATCTACCCCCAAGGAGGTCAAGGATGCACCCCCAGGTGTTGGGAGCTTCTTTCTGGATCGAGTGCCTAGTGTCACGCCCTGCTCCCGTAGGAGCGATCATCCTCGCTAAGGTGTGATGCCGTACGAGCCTTGATTGCGCTCGTGCAAGACGGGTTCCATAACGGTCGATTTCAGCGGCTGCGATAGGGTCGTCGCACAGAAGTCCCAAGCAGAGACATTGAATAATAGCAGCAAAAATTAAGAACAAAACACAAGTCATTCAAAGGAAGCTCTTTATTGATATTGGATCAAAGATTACAATGGACGCAAGGCCATGATTACAAGTCACTCAAGCTCACTCTTCTCACATTACAAGTCACTCAGCTCTCTCTCATCTCTCAATACATGTCTTGAGCCAGCGGATGCTTTGGAAGGCGACGTCTATATATTATGTCCCGTATAAGTCTTGACTCCATGCGGCCGCATGCTTCGAATCGCCAAGGAACTCCATGCCTCGACGCATCCAAGCGAGCTCCATGCCACGAGCTTCTACCTGTGCCTACACATGAAAACTATGTGGGTGTTAGTACTAAACTGTACTGGTGGAATAAGCTCCTCGCCCACCCATACAAAACCAACACGTTAATTTACTTTGTGTGTAACATAGTCCCTTTATGATTGTCTTTCTACTCTTTTCTTAGGATCAGTTTTAGGACAGACGCCTTGGCCTATTTTGTGTCTCAAGAGCATTTCGTGCTTGCAACACAATTTCAACTTATCAACATTAACCTATCAAGTTGTGCTTGTCTTACGGCTTAAAATCAGAGACGCAACTACGCGATAAGACTCCATTCCCGTGTGACCGTGCTATAAGTCATTGTTGAGGCCGTGCCTCGGAACTCCATGAGACTCAATCATATCGGCACCTCGCGGCCCTTGCCGTCCCGCGGTCCTTTGCTACTAAATTATCGCTGACCCAATCAAGACTTGTGGGTTAAGTTTCACTCGACCTACTTTGCCTTGCGGCCTTTCCTGACTTAGACTCAAGACAACTCACATCCAAACTATGCAACTTATATGCCGACAACATAAGTCTCGATGCCACATCTCGTGCCGAAGCACGTCGCCTACGTTGCAACCAAATCTTAGACCCAACATTTTGTGTTCCAACTATACTCATACATTCAACTTGACTTCCTTGATATACTACACTCAATACTCGACTCAATCCAAAGGCATACAAGCAGATCGCCGCCCATGATGACTCGTCTATATGAACTAGTCACTAGCGCCCAGCGCTATAATGGACTCCCTTTGAGCTTTTGATTAGACGAACGTTCCTTGCCATCGCGAGTAGCTAGCTCCGCTGCAAGTCCTTGCTAACCCGTGCGGTCGTTCAGCACAGCTACAAATGTCTCTATCGCAACGGTTCCCATGGGCCGCCTGGGTCACCGTAGGAGAAACAGTTTATTTTACCTTGTACACGTTGTCCAATGACCATACAAGACTCGACTCAAACTGACGTATCATACAGTCAATGTACTTCTAGTCTTACCATCTATTTCAAGGCTAAGTTCAATACTTCTCACATCTGAGACCTTGCCTCGACGACCCAGTCGCGAGCATTCTTCTTTCTTGCCTCGACGACCCAGTCGCGAGTATTCTTCTTTCTTGCCCTGTCATTTCACTCAACTCAAGAACAACTATTAAAACACTTTCCAAACTCAATAAATCAACCGTGGTCCGTGCCTTAAAACACTAAATTCGTGACAACGTGTCTTAAACCAACTTGAAACTCTATGTGACACCACCGCCCAAGTCATACTCTATATGACGGGTCTTAAGATCGTGGGACTATGTGGTTATACCCAGCCGTATAACTCATAAGACCGTGCTTTGTATTGTATGAACGTGCCGTCCACGCGTTCGACTTTGAACAACCAAGTTATTTGGGGTGCCTAGACTTATGCTACAAGCCGTACAATACAACTTAACCCGTCGGCGAGCAGAGGCTATGCCACGCCTTGGGCGAAGAGACCGTGCATGCTTTATGAAGCATTTATGCGGGCAACACCTATGAATTTGGCTAACTCTTAGTTTGTGGCGAAGACCAACTTTTTCTTCTCCCAAGCCACGGGGCGAAGGACCGAGTGTCATTTTCAAAACACGTCGTGCACCAACTCTAAGCCGACCGTTGGACCTTTCCATATTCTAACTCAATTCGACCTGTCGAAATTATTCCCTTTAGCTATGTGGATTCGTCTCTTTTATTATCAAACCTACTTGTGCGAGTTGAAAACATGCGATATATTATGTGGAGGTAAAGATGAGGCGAGTTCACCGAAACTATCCCACCTGAGCGAACGGTCGCCTCGACCGAGCGATGTCTTCGAGCAGCCGTTGTAAGGCTAAGTCCGAACCCCGTAGGCATTTCGATTCCTCCGATTGACTGAGCGGGACGGGGCACTACATCATACACCACTCAGAAAAATTTTTATCTTCGAAACTAACTGAGTACACTTATCGACTTACCAGGACTCTCGCACATACTACTCCTATGCGTTTCTTTAACTCGAGCCACGATCATGCTGTGCTTATCTTTTACCTCGAACAACTATATCTCAACTTGGGTAACTTACTCTCATCGCGCACACTTCGCCTAGGTGTTTCCTTAATTTTGAGCCACGCTCGTGCTACCCACAATCTTTTCTTCTAAACTCACGATCCCAAAATTCTCGACACTTTTCCGTTCCTCAAATCTTACTTGATTCAACGTATCACTTAGTTGGATCATGCACATATTCTAGGCGTCTCCAAAATACATGTATTTTAGCCAAGCCTCGTGATAAAGAATCCACCATCACCACTCGAGTCGGATCGTGCACATATTCGGACGTCCCTGATATACGTGCATGTCAACCGAGACTCGCAAGCGGTGCCTCCACAAATCCTACCACTTCGCACTCGGACCTCTGCATAACCGCTAGGCTATGTCTTTCCGTCAGTATTGGAATCATAGTTCCCAAACAACAATATCAACACTGACCCCATCCTAAGGTCAAACCAAATTGATAGTACGGGGTTTTCTACCCAAGCTCGCATCACTCCGATTTTTAAACATCGAGCATAGATTTTCTACACACATTCTAACATTCGTCGCACGGGGTCCGAGTCATTCAACAAAGCCATCCTACGATAACTCATGTTTCAACCAATTTCTTGGCATATCATTATCACTCATTCATCAAGCCGTTTCGTATACTCTATCTCTTCGAACACGTTCGACATAATCCGCTTATCAATCCTTCTAAGTCAAGCACGCTACAACAAAATTTATCGCTAAACCATAATTCACATTTCATCTTCCCTAAGTCATTCATCCCAATTCACGTATTCGATCATGGGGTCGTCTAGCTTAACAATATGTTGCGTCCCGATCTTACGCAATTCAGATTTTCTACGGTGGGCATGAATCACCATGTACGCTCCCGCGGGATAATTATCCTCATCGGGACGTAACTCTTGTTTGATTCTAGAGTAACTCATTCTCGATGCGCAGATTGGACCTACTCAATCCTCAAATTTATTTCATTCATCATTCGCAAGTACTAACATCCTCAAATTTTCCTTCGTATCAAACCGACAAGTCGAGACAATCAAAGTTGCCGCATCCTGATTTTCCGAGTTCGATCATTTTTGTGACATGAATCACCATGTCAGCGCTCACGTGGAACGATCGCCCCAAATCCGACGCAACGCATGTACGAGGCTAGAGTTGCACTCGTGCAAGACAAGATCGTTGACGTTGTGGCTATCAACGTAACCATCAAGACACGATCATTTTTATCCAATATTCATCTCAATCAAAATCCTAAGTTGTCACGACCCGTTATCCAAATTGTTGGGCCGGGCCGAGCCATGTCCAGCCTACGCTTGGTTAAAACGTAGTAAGCTGTTCTAAGAATAGACAATAAAGGATCTAAGCTGCTAACAGTTCTAAAATCACATTTAAAGATTCATCACAACACAACATCTATAAGCGAAAGTAAAAAGTACATGTATAATAATACACTTCCAAAGTATCTAACTGGAGACAAAGTCCAGTATCCAAATATAAGTTCAAAACAAAGTCTAAGTCTCAAAACACATGAAAGATAACTAAGCAAGGTTCCCCGCTGGGGCCTCCTCTGGAGCTAAGGCCAGGTCCTCAAAATCAGTGTCATAATATTATCACATAGCATTTCCTCCTCGAAAAGTGAACCTAGAACGTTATCCTTTCAGGACGGGAGCAAGTACAACCTCTACAACTAAAGTACTGAATATATAATGAAAGAGAGGTACAACAAGAAACATGGTATGATAAGTCTATAAAACCGGAAATACTGGAAACATGGCCTCATGGTACAACTGGGATCACAATATCATAGTAGCATAGGAAACATGGCATATCTTGATTTATTCAGTTTTAGATACATTTCATCATGGCAATACATATTCATTTTAAAGTTTAAAACTATAGTAGGTGAGTGATCAGTCAATAGGTAAAATAGGATGTACAGTGGTACATATCAATTTTCTGAAGTGTATATACGTACCCTTAACGGCATCGGTGTATGTCCATACACAAACGCGGGAGCAGACATACGACAAAGTTATATTTAGAATATAACAGTGATCAGTAAATACATACGGAGAAGGGGGCATAATCACGTACACTACTAACAATTTCCCCTTAACCCGTTTTTATTAACATGTGAGTGATACGAGAACAATATAAAACATGTGAAAGATACTGGAAGCAGTATAAGCATGGCAGGTACTGGGGGCAGTATAAAACATGTGAATACTCAGAGCAGTGTAAAGCATAGTGAAACATGTGCTGAGAACCAGTAAGAAGCATGTGAAGATATAAGAACTGTCCTAAGCATGGCAGGTACTGAAAGTAATACAACATGTAAAGATTTAACTTGCTACCTCATGGATCAGTATTTTAACAGGGTTAATACATGTTCTAGCATTAAAAGACAGTAAATGAGTTTGTAGATGTACTTGCCTCGAGCAACGCAAGAATACTAGTACGAAGATATAGATGTCCGGTGTCCTGTCAATAATGATATACAACCTCAGCATCTAAGTTATGTTTAATATTATACTAGTGGTGAGACACGACTCCTAACTGGACACTAACTAAGTGGGGACCTAGCATAAAAGTCTAATGTGGAGTGCCACTATATCCAAACTAATTTTCTAGGGTCTTTACACTAAAGTAGGGTGAGGTCCAATACGTCTATAACTCAAAACAACACAAAATATTGAAGGTCGTAATTATTCAATAAATAAAATCAAACTGTACACTGAGTTCTAACAATTTTTGAGATGGACAAAAGGCTCAATTATACATATAATAAAGTACCAAAATGATCCTTGTTAATTATAGAAATTTATACTAATTTTTCTGGAATTTATAAACTCTCATAAATATTTATTAAAAATCAACAAACACATGTATCCTGAAAATGAGTTCTGTTTTTCCATTTTTATAAAATACCAAAAGTACTTATTAAATGCTAGAAAAATTATATTCAATTAGGTAAATTAACATAGTATTTAAATACAATTTTTCACAAATTTTTACAGTAATTAAAATATATATAAAAATTTAAAAACAGAAAGTAACAATTTTTGGAAAATAATTAATTACAAATTAAGGATGATACATAAACAAAATCTACAGATGTTGTCGGATAATAAAATAAATATCACCAACGTGTTTAGAACGGTCAAATTAGCTAGGATAGCCTACCCATAAGTCCAAT
>JANAVB010022593.1:9224800-9276152 GCA_029216955.1 Iris pallida
AGATCTATTGTACTATTCGGAGATAGAAAATTATTAGGGGTTATGTGATCAGAGCCACCCTGTCACTATTCTTGTGCTCGCGCCACTCTTCCCTCACGTAGGGTGTAGCGAGATCCTATTTGCCTTGTGCTCGTTATCCAGGTTGGCTGGCATGACTTTCCGTTGAGGTCACCGCGGATTGCTGGGCCAAGTAGATAGCATGTACTGTCACTTATCCCAAGCCGATCATATATCGCTCTAATAATTCAAGTCATATTTTATATTTACTTATCTTATCATATATCCTGTTCTGTTCTACATTCAGTACTTTCTCACTATGCTATGATATTCAGTTACTCACATGTTCTACATGCCTTTATATTGTATTGATTGGAGACTAAGTTCTGCTCGGGAGAAGAGTTACAACCCCGGTCCTTCTTTGGTTTAAGGGTTATAACTCAGCTTCCGAACGGTTCTCAAGTCTTCATATATCTTTGTCTTGTAGTTCATTATACTGTCTCTTATAGAATTTGTCAATTCACATGGAACTGCTGTTAGTGCTTATACTTGCTCATTTTCCTGACAGGATACCGTTATGATATATTACAGATGATTCTGAGGCGGACTGCTCGACCTATTATGGGCTCAAGTTAGATGGAGTAGTCCAGGACCATGGCCATATAGTAGAGTCACTAGACTTTGTACTCCCAGAGTAGTGTAGATTAGCTAGGTTTGACTAGACTGCGATCCAGCTAGCATTATCAGACTGTAGCTTCTATGTCATATTTTGAGACCCTGTGATGTTGTATATATCTGGGCTTGTATTGGATACTGGACTTATTTACTATTTCATCTATCATATGTTTTCCCTTCTGAGCTATCTACCTTAGTTTTATCATGTGATTGAGACTGTATTGCTATGTCACCTCTATTCGGAGAGTATATACTGTACAGATACCTTTATATTGTTAGTCGTAGTATTTACAGACATTATATATAGCATTCAACCGCCGATACTGCGGCGTAGACTGGACGTACCCACGTGCTCGTTCCCTCATAACGGTGCGGGTCGTGACACATTTTTGTGGTGGCCCATGCAGGTCCTGTGTCACAATTAGTGCGATCTCGTAATGGTGCTCGACTTAGAGTAATAATTACGAGTCTGCAATTAGGACGTAGGACCTAGGATATGATAGGAGTTTCTCAATCACACCTAGGAAAATTTTTCGATCTTTTGATTATCATTATTACTCTTCTTGTATTAAATTAACTGTCCTTCTTTGATAATATCTTCTCATGTGCCATATTGATCTCCTTATTTTAATTCGTCTCCAGGATGACGAAGATGCACCCACAGGCCACTGGATCGAGTAGCTTGCCCGAGAGATCTGACCAGGATGAGGAGGAGGTTCACGAGACTGCCCCTAGTGATTCTACTATCCCAGAGGCCCTGACAGTTGCACAGGGAGGTCTACTACCTCCACCCAGGGGGTTTCGATCGTCGTTCCGGAGATGCTACCGCCACCACCTCTGATACCGACGGATACACATCATATGTTCCTTTTTCTTCAGCAGATGATGGAGACACAGCGAGCCCAGGCAGAGGCATCGTAGTGCCAGACGGAGGCATCACACCGTCAGATTGAGATGATGAGGCAGAGCATGGAGAACTTACATCAGCTTGCACTAGCTGCCGTAGAGAGAGTGGCATCGGGTACGGTACAAGGCCCTACTGGCCAGCTGCTGGTACAGTAGTCCAGGCCAGGGACAGTATTAGACTTTAGGAAGATGAGCTCCAGGGACTTTATGGGCACGGAGGGCATCCTTTATGCGGATGATTGGCTAGAGGATGTGCAGCGGAGCATGGAGCTGGCAGAGCTTCCTGTTTGCCATGAAATATAAAAGAACAGAACAATTATCGGAGGACCAAACTTTTACTTCATGTTACAAACTTGTTTGTACAAAGAAAGCCTTGGGACAAAAACCTAGGTACAGCAATCTAAGTACAATTGTTTATTTTAGATTCTGGGGGTGACGATAGAGACTCGGAAAGGCGACGGCAGCCCTGCCTTACTCCTTGGACGATCGGTATGCAGCCTTGGCGCCTGTGAAGAGATGGTTGGCGTTGATGAAGAAATGCTCTTCTTGCTCTCCTCCTGTTGCTCTTTTGGCTTCTCTCTCTCTCTCTGTGTATTTTCTCTCTGACTATTGGGGAGTCTCTCTGTATATGCGTATTTTTCTCTGATATTGTCCCCTTTACAAGGGAATGGCACCTTGCTATTTATAATAGTGGGATGTGATCATTAGGGTTGCCAATGATTAGCTCTTGGAGATGGCGGCAGCCCGTAGATTGGTCAATCCAGGCCGTTCAGTTTTGATTGTGACGAATCTGAGCCATCGAGTGTAGATTACACAAAATCCTATTAGCAATTAATGCTGATTGGAATAAATCTTCCTCATAATGATCTTCTGATGTCTGCGAATAAATTAAATTTATTCTCCTGCCACGTATCCCAGATTATTGGGATTTGACCCAATCTTTGATGGCAGTAAATCTGAGAAATTAATCGGCTTAGGACACGTGTACTAGGAGCCACTGGGGAATCTGAACCATATGACGAGTGAGCCGCATATAACTTTGGGCCGTATAGGATTAAGGCCACGTGTCAGGGTTGTCTGGGTAGTGGCCCTCCCTTGAACCTTTAAACCACATGGAGGTAATCATTGTGAGCCGCATAGGGATACATCCACCTGAGCCGCATGGAGATGATCCTCTTGAACCGTATGAGAAGCTTTTACTTGAGCCGCATGAGGCTTCCTCGGCCTGAGCCGCATAGGACGGATTCACTCTGAATCGCATGAGAAGTCTTTGCTCGAGCCGCATGAGGCTTTCTCGGCCTGAGCCCCATAGGACGTGTCACTACCACTTTTCTAGCTTGGGGGTATTTTGGTCATTTTTGAAATTTTGTGAATTAATTGGAATTATTATTTAATATTTGGACTTATTATAATTAATATAATTTTTGGTGATTTTGGTGATTTTTAGGAGAATTGATTTTGGGCCTATAATGGACTTTGACTTGTGTTGACTAGAAGACTAACCTAGTGACTAACCTAGGTTATGGCCACTTAGTTAAGTTAAGTAACCTTGGTTGGACCTAATTTAATGAGGTTTAAGTCATTGGAACTAGGTAGGGGTGATTTGGAGTTGTGTAGGCTAATATGGCTTATGACTACATAAGTCATGATTAAAGACTTAGACTTAATGGCCCATAGGCCCACACCATGAACCAACCCTAACCCTAATCAGCCCATGGCAGCCACTATTGACCCATCACATCCTATTTAATGTCTCCCAAAGTTAGGGCTAGCCTCTCCCTTAGAAATTTATTGCAAGAGAAGAAAGAGGTGAGCTCCCATCTTTAGAAATTCATCATAAATCCATCTTTATTCCTTTTTAACCCAAACAAATTGCATTGGGTTCTAAATTCTACCTACTTTCTGTTGGTAATTAATAATCTCAGATTTGGAGAGATTTGGAGGAGTTCCACCATTGGGAAGAACCCCACTCTTTGAGCTTTTTGGGAGGATTTGATACATAGAGGTAACTCTCCATTCCCACCATGAAATTCTGGTTTAAGTGCATGAATAGGGAGCCCTAGACCTAACCTAACTATAGGAATAGGAATCCCTAGGGTTTCATGTCGTTTCGTGTCCTAACAGGACACGAATCAGAGTCTCAGGACAGGTGTTTGTGTAAATGTCTCAATGAGACTTTCTGTGCTATTTTTGAATTGTATTTGAATGTAAATTTAGTTTTTAATATCGCTTATCCAATTTTGTAACTCTGAGATGTTATCGTGTTGGTGTCGTGTCGTTTGGACGCCCGCAGGACACGACACGATTTGGTTTGACACGAAATTTTGTGGGTGGCTAGGGGCATCGTCTGCCACCCCACATATAAAATTTTACGACCTCTCGTGGTCGGGTTGGTGAGATATCGACTACGCACGGGGAAGACACTGTCACTGTGCACAGATTTATTGGCCACTGACACGGCTTCACAAATGTGGACATGACACACCCTGACACGATTCAGGGTGTCAAGCACCTAGCCCTACCCTAGGCGCACCCCCTTGCTTGAACACGAGGCTTGGGGAGGCCTGTGTCGGGTGCACGACATGCGTGCACCCCCGTACGAGACTGTCCAGTCTCTGTGCACTGTTTTGCCCGTTTGGGTTTTGCTTAATACTGGACACGTTTGTGTCCACAAGTGTGGACACAAAACACTTGTACAACACGTATATATTGTGTATACTTATTACCAACCTTTAGATTGATGTTTAATTTAGTTTTGGTTGATTAAATCCCCCTTCCCATGTCATTCCTGATTCATGTATCAAAACATTTTTTTTCCAGTTTTTAAAATGGAATTTTGCATCGATTTTTACTCATTTTGAACTGTTAGATTCATAGTTTTTAACCCCTAACATATTCACCAATGTTTTGTGTATTGGTATGTGGATTTTGGGGTCATATGGGGGTGGTTTGGATTCAAATCCTGGGCTCCCAATTTCTGGACTGATTTTATGAGTTTGGGAGTTACCATGAGTTGTTGAACCTTGATTCAAGATATAAACCTGAGATAAAAACCTGGAATTTCACTTGAGAGTGTGACCCAATTCTGAATTTGCATGGGACTGTTGAGTTGTTTCCCTTTTGTGTTCATGAGCCATTGAACATGAGTTTTGAATATATTTTGTAACTGTATGTTTTTAACATAAAAATCTGAGATTTTGTTTGTGAAAACTGGGATTTGAATCCTCTTTTCCTTGTTTTGTTTCCCTTGGTTGCTGTCAGAATTTCAAGGATTGATTTCCCTTCCTTTTCATGTAATGTAGCAGTTATCACTTATGTGTTGAATCCATAAACCAAAATCTGAGTTTCCCTTTTATCCCATTTCTAACTGTTACTTAGTACTGAAAATCTGTCACTTGACTTTTAGGTGTAACATGTGAGTAGTTAATGCTTGACATTCCTTCTCCCTTTCTAATTTGGTATTAAATATCTGAATTTGATTCATGATAGAATAGGCTATCACTTAGTTGTACTGTCATATTGCACACACACATCCACTCTCATTTCCTTCACTGTTTTCCCTCTTCACACACATACACATACACTTTTGCACTTGAATGCCCTTTCTATGTTTGTATACTTTTAGGTAGATTCATATATGGTATGTAGTATACCCATTAGCCTATGGGTCTTCTAAGTTAATTCCCTAGTTCATGTGTGTGACTCATATATATGTATATATATATATATTAGTCTTCTCTTGTAAATGTGTGATTGTATATAAATATCATTAAGTTGGCCTATGGTATGTCTACTAGACTAGTGGGCCTAGAATTGACTTGTGTAGTCTAGTTAGACTTAGAAATGGCTTGTTAGACCTAGTTAGACTAGTTTGACTTAGGTTTGACTTGGTTGACCTAGTTTGACTTCTAGGGTTGACCAAAGTTGACCAACTTTGGCCTAGATTGACTTAGAATCATGTAGAATGCATAGTAGGACTCCATTTCACTATTCTGGACTTGTTGTGACTTGTGTTGTTCTGTTTAGGAGCTAGACACCACTCCTTGGACAGTACGATTCATATCGGACACTCAGATACAGGCGAGTACATTCTCTGATCATTTCATATCTTGCTTAGAATTATTTCCTGCAGTAGATTACTTTACTTGTACTGTCACGACGGTCACACGGATTGGTACTATATGGATCCTTTCTTGAGATGTTATCCTTAGGGAGCATCGGGTACTACGTGTTCAGTGCGTTTCACTTACATGGCGTATCACTATGCTCTTGGTTCACTTGATTACTTGTGACATGTACCCTTATGATCACAGAGTCTCTTGAATCCTACACAGTTGGGTAACCCCCAGACTCCCCATTTATGGGACATCCATGTATCTCCCTTCGCGGGCCTTGCATGGAATCATATAACATAACCTGGCTGGATCCTTGTGTATTGATTGGGGGTACGGGGGAGTAGAAGTGGACATGTAAATAATACACCAGTAGTATCTTCATTGAATCATTCCGTAGTGTCTTCATTGAATTATCCCAGGCCATTTACATGTTCATGTTGTACTCTGACTCACTAGTCACTGCTAGTTCTCTATGTATAGTAGATATTCTATTACAGCTCTTCCTGTTTTACATACTGTTTTTCTTTCAGTACCTGTATCTTACTTTACTGCATGTTCATATTTTCTAACCTGCTATGAATTGTTGAGATGTACTGTGCTCGCTCTTGTCCTGACTGGACCTGTTGAAAATATTACAGAGGACGAGGAGGAGGCTGGCCTGGACACCTACTACGGGGCAGCCCTAGATGACACCTGTGAGCTGGACCCTCAGGAGGATCCAGCAGTAGCTGAGGACTTTCCCCCGACAGCCTAGACTAGATAGTTAGGCTTTTATCTATTTGTAGTTGGATCATGTTTTAGCTAGACTCTTATTTGGAGATCAGTTTGTATATTCTTCCATCTGAGACTTGTATTGTGGATTGCTGGATTATCTTAGACTATTTCATCTCTTTATTTCCTTGAGTTCTATTTCATATCGTGCTATCTTTTCCTTAGCTGTGATTGAGTTGTTATTACTTTGTTACCCCGTTCGGGGAGTATATACTGCTTAGAGATAAACTGTTAGATGTTGAGACCTAGGACAGCGTTCTACCGCCGACACTGCGGCGTAGGCTGGACGTATTCACGTCTCGTACCCTTACTCTAGGGTGCGGGTCGTGACAGGACGGATTCATTCTGAACCGCATGAGAAGTTCTTTGCTCGAGCCGTATGAGGCTTTCTCAGCCTAAGCCGCATAGGACAGATTCACTCTGAACTGCATGAGAAGTGCTTTGCTCGAGCCGCATGAGGCTTTCTCGGCCTGAGCCGCATAGGATGGATTCACTCTGAACCGCATATGAACGCCCACGTGGCAAGACCACGTGGCATTTTTTTTATGGCTCTCGGGGGATTTGTGTCAGAGATCTCTTTTCTCTTCCCTAGAGATTCGTCATTATGACAGAGTCATAATTACTTCTTTCTGTGTCAGGGTTGTCACTTTTTCAGAGTTGTCAGCCGTCAAGCAATTAATACGAGAGGGCAGAGGAGAGGGCTGTCCTGCCACGTGTCTTTCGGAGCCGTATGGGACGTCTTGGATCGCATAGCCCCTTATGCCGCATGACTCTCCGAGCCGCATGGACTTTCTGAGCCGCATGGGGTTCTTTGGCCGCATGAGTCATTTTCTTTAGTATTTTCCATGCTTCTATAAGACCCCCTTCAAAGTTTTTAATTTGTAAAATTGAAATACTTTGAATAAGAAGCATGGCTGTGTTCTTCTAGCCGCATATGAAACCCTGACCGCATAGAGATCTTGGCCGCATAGGTTGTTCAGCCGTGTAGGTGGTTCAGCCGCAGGGGACTGTTCAGCCGCATAGCTTCTCGCCACGTGTGCGGGACTTTAATTGCCTCAAATTCGTTTCAACGCCGTCTTTGTAGGGGGGAATCCCAAGGGTCAGCTCATTAAATCTTTTGGATTTGACGCCTTGGGTGAATCTTGGAGACGAAACCCAAGGAGTCAGTTTCGTTCTTCATGAGTCGGTCATTGGCCCACGTGTCCTCCTTCTCCCGTCTTCCTATAAATAGGAGGAGTTTTGAAGAGAGAGAAGGCTTCTTTATTTTCTTTCTTCTTCCTCAGACCTTCCCTATCTCGATTGCCCTTCCTCTCTTCGATAACTAATGGCTCCCAAGAAGACCGTGGCAGCAAAGGGCAGGAAGGCGGCCTCCACTTCCGCCTCGGCTGCGGCTGTTACTCCGTCGGTCGTCGTACCTGATGTTCATCCTGACATTTGCCCCCCATTACTGGTAAGGATAATGTATGAGTTAAAGAACCCCAACTGCCATGGCTACGTCGCATACTTTATGCATGAGCCTTTGTAAATCGCATGTTCGCCCTACGGCTGAGCTGCGAGCCGCATAAGAAAACTATCGTGTCTGTATGCGCGCCTTGTCGGCAAAGCCGTATAAGTGACGCTAAACCGCATAGACTTTTATTGTAGGGAGCCATATAAGCGTTCTTCTGAGCTCGAGCCGCATGAGGCTTTTTGGAGCCGCATAAGACTTATGAGAGCTTCATGGGGCCACATGGATGTTTTCTTGAGCCGCCTGGGGTTTAAAAGCACCCAATCAGCTCTTTTCATCCCTCCGTTTAACTTACTTTTCTTTGTCTGTTCTTCAGTGAATCTGCCGGTTAACGCGGCTGGAGAACTCTTGGTGGGTAGCGCTCAAGCTGCTCTCGGCTATAGGTACGACCATATTGTTCAGCATATGACGGACCAGTTTCCGAGCGATGAGCCTATGGCTAGATTGAATGCCATCAAGAATCAGTCTTTCCATTTCCTTAATGCTATGATAAACTCTGGAAAATTTGAAGGGGAGTATTTGAAGCCTGTATTCTTTTTTGGAGACGCCTTGACCGTGGAGAACGATCATGTTCTGGAGGTGTCGGAGGATTGGAGTTTTGTTTTTAACGGGATGGCGATCCGCATCCCCCAGATGGAGCGACACTTCCCATTATCTTGGTTCAATATGCTTCCGTTGGACCGAAAGATGGGGGAGACTTTAACCCCTACCAGAAGTGGGATGTTTGTGGGGAACATCCATTATAATAACAATCTGAAGTACGTGACTGCCGGCAAAGTGCATACTAGTTGTTCTGTGACGGGGTTGGTCCCAGGTTCTTTCCTGAATGTGGCGGGCCCTAACTTCACATTCTCTACTGCCGATACTTTTATAAATCAACTTGCTCGGAAAGGCTCCTATCCCGTGGGTCGGTTGACGTTCCCTGGTTGGGTACACCCTATTCCCTCGTGGGTCAATTTGTCTACTTGGATCTTGCAGAAGTATGAGGTCTTTTTGTGCGAGATTGGCCTTTACCACGCTATCCGAGGTACCAGTCATGGCTTGTCCATAAACAAGAAGCTGTTCATGTCTCTGCTGGAAATGTATAATTGCCGTACGGGGACCTTTTACACACCTGTAGGGGAGATGGGACTCGCGCTCCATGAGATGCACGCGGTCTCCAAGCTTCCTTGGGGGGACGAAGCGTTTGAAGCGTATACTCCCACTAATGAGGAACTCGAGGATTTGGAACGACGGTATCCTGGCTTCGTGGCTCTTTACCAGGAGATATTGTGCCATTATAACACATGCCATCAAATAACCCGAAAGGATGGTAACTCGGAAGGGAATGATCCCTATACCAAGGATTGGGTGCACTATTTCTTCCCGGCAGATGCCTCAGGTCGAGTCACCTCTCGTCGCCTTCGATCTCGGGAAGCGGTTAAGGACTTGGTGTCGTCGGCTAAGAGAGTGGCCACTACCAGTGACGGATTAGGGAGCAAGGCTGACACTTTCGGTTACTTTTACCAGGATACTCAAGAGCTATCCGAGAAAGCGCTTCTGGCGGGATTTTTGATGATCTGGCTACGAAATTGTGTAGTCTTGGGAGGAGCCGGTTCTATTGAGAGAATTAGTCGTAACTTCATCCTTCCGGCTGTGAAGTTAGTTTTGCGAATCAGGCTAGCTCTCCTCCCGGCCATGGTGTGCAGCATACACCGTGGCCTTCGTACCTTCACATCCAAAGTCATTGCTCGTGACGTGACCAAGGATTTTGAACGAACTGAGTTGCCCTATCATTATTTGATGGGGTGGCTGCTGATACATTACCCGTCTTTGATGAGGCCGGGCTCTGAAGACGGTGTGACTGATGATGACGCATTTATCTTCCGTTATTGTGACGAGCCTTAGGAATGTGAGACCATGCGGGCTTGCCGGATGGCATTGGCGAGGGCAGATAAGTATCATATTTTCGTATCCGTCCCTCGCTTTACTGCCAGGGACATAGAGGCTGTACATATTGACGGTATCGTGCCCCCTCAGCTTCTGGATGGCCAGATGCTCCTATGGCTGCATAACATTCGTCCTGTACATCTGGTGTATCATTATCGCAATACTGTCTTTCTGGAGCCTTATCTGCCTAGCAGGTTTGCCCGACAGTTTGGATACAGCCAACTTTGTCTGGACAGCCCCAGTTCTTGTCTGGGTTATGAAGGTAGCCTTCTTGATGGTATCAGGGCTTGGCAATATTATGATTCGTTCCATACTCGTACCATTTTCTCGGTCCCTACTATTAAGGAGTCAGTGAAGATCTTGTATATGGCGGCTTTGTATCATGTCATGGCGAACAAACCCCTGGTCGGTTTTAACCCAGGTACCAATTTTATTGTTGGTACCGGTCTGGAGGAAGGCTCTCAAGGGGCCAAGAAGATAAGACTAGAGCCGAAGTACCAGATTTGGACTCCGCTGTTGAGGGTGATGAAGGCAACGAGCATGATAAAGATGACTCTACCCTTCCAGTGGCCGATGCAGAGGGGGGTCAACCGCCTGTTTCGTCAGATGAGACGTTGGAGGATCAGTCCCTTGTTGCGCCTGGTCCTACTCCGAAACGTAGCAGGCAAGTTTCTCCTGTTGGCGGTATTTTTCGATCCCGGAAGCTGGTTGCGACTAGGCACCGCCCGCTAGCCATAAAAGAAAGTGGAGAAGAAGTAAACCCTGCGTCAGAGGTAACAAAACTGCTCTCGATTCCTTCTTCCTTCTTTCCTTCGAGCTTCAATTCTAATCGTCTTCGTTCTCTCTTTTAGGTGTCAGGAGAAGAAGAAGGGCTTCAAGTTGTTGAGGCGGTGACCCAGGATGACGGGGACTCCCGCGAGCCTGTTCCTTTTCAAGATGAGGCAGATCAATCTGTATCCCCCTTCAAGGTGACGGGGACAGAGGACGTGACTGGGTTTAACTCGGGAATCGCGGGTGAGGGGACCACGCCAGTTGTGGATGAGCTGCAGCCTTCATGCCCTTCCCCTGGTAAGATTAGCCGAATCTTGACCTGTGAGGAAGCCTATCTGCTCTATCACCACGTCCTTCGGGTTACGTCGATTGATTGTTATTCTGGACATACAGGTCCTGCCCCTCCAGTGCCGAGGACGGACGTTGTTGGGACCATCCCAACCGAAGGGGCATTGGTGGAGAAGGGTGTACCTCCTCACCATCCGACTTGTCTTGATGGGCTTTCTGGGGGCTCGAGTTTAGCGGGCCAGTCATCGGGGCAGTCGGGGCAGGGAACGATGGTCCTTGCGTCATCCTATGCTCCGGTGGCTCCGAGAATCGACCTTTCTGCCCTACCGAGTATCCAAGCTTTTCGGGCGGTGGAAGATGAGTTGGCCGCTATTCATGCATCGTTCTACTCGAACTCCGTTCCTCCGGTGGCGTGCTCTAGCATTACTTCTTCGACGTTGCCGTCCCTGCTTCCCCTGACGCCATCCTCTGCTGAAGTTCTGGACGATGCGTTACAGGACGTGGTTGCCAATTTTTATCGTCATTTGAGTAGGGGAATCGAAGCTGCTGTGGAAAGGGGAACCTCCTTCACCTTGGCCCGACAATGCACCCAGGGTCAAGTAAATATCCTTAGGGATCTTCCTGGTGATGTAGGGGTGGCTTCGCTTCTGGAGGCAAAATTGTTGGAGTATGATCAGCTGGTGGCCGAGCTTCGAGTATTACGGCAGGCTGATCTATCTGCTGTTATAAACGAGGAGCGGGATTCTCTTATCGCTGTTATAGAGAGGACCAGAGCTGCTCGGGATAGGACCAGACCGGCCATACTGAAGGATCTCAGCGACTTATCTGACCGGTATGATCAATTGAGTTACGCGAATGAAAATATCACGGCTCGGGAGGAGTCTGTCTCTCGTGAGATTACTGAGACGCGGGAGCAGATCCTTGCGCTTCAGAAGAAGTTGACTTTCTTGGAGTCTGAACTCGAGACTACCCGCAATGACAGGGGACTAATTGTCCAAGAGGCTGACAGGGTTACTCAAGCTTCGACTGACCTGGAGACTGCCTTGAAGAAATTGGAAGATGACTGTCAGGCGCTCCTGGGCTTGGACAATGAGGAGCATTTACTCCAGGAGGTCGAGCGTCGTGCTCGGCAACGGATTGAGCGGGGGACCACCTTTGTAAGAAACCGCCTCCTAGAATTGAGTAATGCTGAAATGTAGTCGGCCTTTTCTTCTTGTTTTGTTTCTGTTTTCTCTCTTTCTGAAGGGGACATGATCCCAAAATATGTAATGCTTTTTCTTCCTTCAAATAAAAAGTACTTTCAATTCTACCCTTTATTTGTATTGCCTGCTGCGCCTGTGATATTGTGGTGATGTTTTCCCCCGCATAGGGGATATATTTGTGGACCTGTTACCCATAGCGTAACAAGTTTTGGTCAGGGTACCGGAAGCAGCCATAGCAAAGTGGTCATGGGTGCTCTTGGTATTGAGAAAAGGAATGCCGTAGAGCAGCTGGGCTCCTGGGGCATGATGAGGTGGTAGGTTTGTGCTGAAAATTTTAGCTGAGGATATTTGTGGGCCTATTATCCTTGGCGTACCCTGGTTACGGATAATAGGATAAAGGGGAACCGACATACTTGCTCAGAGGTAACGAGGACATGGCAAGTAGGCAAGTTTTTAGAACGTAGAGTCTTCCTACTCAGAGGTAATGAGTACATGGCAAGAGTGAACTTGATGGAGGGTACTAGTGGTCAACAAAGGACATTTGTGGTCAACAGAGGACATTTGTGGTCAACAGAGGACATTTGTGGTCAACAGAGGACATTTTATGGTCAACAGAGGACATTTGTGGACCTATTATCCTTGTCGTACTCCGGTTGTGGGTACAGATAATAGGTTGAAAGGGGACCTACATACTTGCTCAGAGGTAATGTGGATATGGCAAGCATGAAGGTTTCTTCGACGGAGCCTTCCCACTCAGAGGTAATGAGGACATGGCAGGAGTGGGCTCAATGAAGAGGTGGTACATAGAACGACTCAGAGGTAGGAGAACGTGGAAGTTCCATGCGAGGGGGTGGTTTGTTTTTTGGTGGAAGGGAAAACGACTCAGAGGTAATGAGGACATGGCCGTTTCGGAAATTTGTGGATCGATTACCCTTTTTGTGCACTGGGAGCGCGGGTAGTGGATCATGAGGGAGGATCTCTTCCAGAAAGAAAGTTCAGAGGTATAATCATACATGACTTACTATCTGAAAGAGTGACCGAAATGTGAGTTCAGAGGCACCAGCGGGTACATAACTCAGTAATTTAGTATATTGAGAAAGTGTGAGTTCATCGGCACCAGCGGGAACATGACTCGATAATCTGAAATGTTATGGATGTGAGTTCAGCGGTACCAGCGGATACATGACTCGATAATCTGAAATGTTGTGGATGTGAGTTCAGCGGTACCAGCGGGTACATGACTCGATGAGCTAGAGATGTTGTGGATGTGAGTTCAGCGGTACCAGTGGGTACATGACTCGATAATCTGGAGAGAATATCGTTTAGACATAATATTTCTTCAGGAACTTGCCGTTGACGGGCAAAATGAGCAAGTCACCATTTTGTTTTGCGAGGCGGTAAGTACCGTTGGAGAATATTGTCTCAATGATAAATAGGCCTTTCCACTTTGGCTGGAATTTGCCGGCGGTCTTGTGAGTCATGACCATCGGCCTCCGGACTGCCAGGACGAGATCGCCCACCTGGAATGTTCTGATTTTGACCTTCTTGTTGAAGGCTCCAGAGATGCGTGCTTGGTATAGCTCAATTCGTTGCTGAGCCAAGAGGCACTTTTTATCTAGTGCCTCCAATTCCTGTAGCCGACGATGGTGGTTTTCGTTTGTCGTCAATTAATGTATGAGGATGACACGTAGTGAGGGGATCTGAGTCTCCAATGGGAAGACTGCCTCACTTTCGTACACCATGGAGAATGGTGTATTCCCGGTGGCTGTTCGAACTGTGGTGCGATAAGCCCATAAGCATTCGCCGAGCTTCTCGTTCCAGTCGCATTTGTTGGAGGAGACAAACTTTATGAGGAGTTTGATGATTATTTTATTGAATGCCTTTACCAACCCGTTTGCTGCCGGGTTGCATGGTGTCGAAGCGACATTCTGAATACGGTGCTTATCGTAAAACCGATAGAATACGTGGCTTGCAAACTGCGAACCATTATCATGGATGATCCTTCGGGGCAGTCCAAAGCGGTAGATGACGTAATGCTTAAGGAAGCTGATCATGTTTGAAGTCTTAACTTCTACGAGTGGGACAGCTTTCGCCCATTTGGAGAAGTAATCAGTGATCGCAAGTATGAAGCGATGTCCTCGGGAGGAAGGTGGGGTGATTGGACCAATGATATCCATTCCCCATGCTTCGAATGGCCAGGACGCCACTGTCGGATGTAGAAACTCGGATGGTTGGTGAATGAAGTCTGCGTAGATTTGGCAGGCTTTGCATTTTCTAGCATAATCTATCGCATCTGCCACCATTGTGGGCCAATAGTAGCCCATTCGGCGAAGGCGGTCCTACAGTTTTGGGCCGGGCTGGTGGGCCCCACAGACACCGTCATGAGCTTCTCGTACGGCTTCTTTGGCTTCTGCGTTCGACAGGCACCGGAGCAGTAATCCGTCGTAGGAGCGGCGATACAACATTTTTGTCTCTGTATCGTTAAAGAATCTGAGAGAACGCCGTCTAATGGAGGTGGCTTCCTTTGGGTTCTCGGGCAGGATGTCGTAGATGACGAAGTCGATGAATGGTTGTCTCCAATCTGGGGCATCATCGATCGTCTGTGCGGAATAACTCACCAAGAATTGTACATTGTTCTTAGGACAGACCAGTTCGTGGCCTATCACATTCACTGATTGGCGATCATAGTTCGAAATTGCTAGGGAAGCAGCAAGACCAGCTAGGGCATCAGCTTCGATATTTTGGAGTCTGGGCACATATTCGATGAAGAACCCTTCGAATGACGAGATGATGTCAATCGCTATTTGGTGATAAAGGATCA
Organism: Iris pallida; assembly: GCA_029216955.1. Lineage (NCBI taxonomy): Eukaryota > Viridiplantae > Streptophyta > Magnoliopsida > Asparagales > Iridaceae > Iris > Iris pallida. The sequence continues at coordinate 9,239,783 of JANAVB010022593.1, forward strand.
TGTCTTCGTGGCGGACTTCGTATGAGCCCCGGATCTGATTGACGATTAGTTGGGAATCGCCGTATGCTTCAAGGTATTCTACCCCCAGCTCTCTTGCAAGTTGGAGGCCAATGACCAGAGCGTTGTACTCGGCCATATTGTTAGAGCAGGGCTCGGTGAGGGAATAAGCGCGGTTAATCACCAATCCGGAAGGAGAGATCAGCACTACCCCGACTCCGACGATTATATTGCCTTTAGGTCCGGTCCTCGAAGCACCGTCGAAGAACATTCACCATATATTATCGTGAGAGGTTACATGCGAGTCGGCGACCTCATCTGGGATCTCTTCATATATCCTGGAGGACTCCGAGCCTGGGTGGGCGGCTAAGAAGTCTGCCAGGGCTTGACCTTTGACTGCCTTTTGGGGGACGAAGATCATATGATAAGGGGACAGCAGTATTGCCCATGTAGCGAGGCGAGAGCTGAGTGCCCCTGGTTTAGTCATGAGGACCCTGAGAGGGTTGACTCGTGAAATCACATGTATCGTTTGTCCGGTGACATAGTATCGCATTTTCTGAATGGCGAACACTAGGGCGAGGTATTCCTTCTTCACAGCGGCGTATCGGTGCTCTGGCCCAATCATTATTCGGCTGAGGTAATATATGGCCTGCTCATGGCCTGCGTCGTTATTTTGTGCCAGCAGAGCCCCGAGGGAGTGTTCCATTGCTCGTACATAGAGCATGAATGGTTTTCCAGGAACCGGGGCCACCAAAACTGGAGGATTTGACAAATATTCTTTGATGCTGTCGAATACACGCTGGCATTCCTCATCCATACGAATGAGACTCCTTTCTTTATGAGGTACGTGAATGGTCAGCATCGCCCGGAGAGGTTGGAAATGAACCTTCTGATGTAAGCTAACCTCCCTTGGAGACCTCTGAGTTCGCGGAGATTTCTCGGGGGGCCCATCTCCATAATTGCTTTCGTCTTCTCAGGGTCTACATGGATACCTTGTGCCGTGATGATGAAGCCCAGGAACTTTCCGCTGGATACACCCATAAAGGACTTCGTAGGGTTCATTTTCAAATTGTGAGCTCACATTTGGTCGAATACCGTCTTTAGATCCTGCAGATGGTCTCCCTTGCAGCGACTCTTAATGGCTATGTCGTCAACATAGCACTCCACTGTCTTGCGTAAGTGGTCTCTAAAGATGATGCTCATGGCTCTTTGATATGTGGTGCCAGCATTCTTTAAACCGAAAGACATGACTGTGTAGCAGTACGTGCCAATTGGCGTTCGGAAGGATGTATGTTTTTCGTCATTAGGAGACATTTTGATTTGGTTGTACCCCGAGAAGCCATCCATGAATGACATACGTTCGAAGCCGCAGGTATTGTCGATCATGATATCTGTGATAGGAAGGAAGAATTCATCTTTGGGGCACGCCTCGTTCAGGTTGCAGAAGTCGATGCAGATTCGAATCTTCCCATTCTTCTTGATGACGGGTACTATATTGGTGACTCAATCGAGATGTTGCTCCTCACGAATGAAGCCACTGGCTATCAGTTTGTTGACTTCGGCTTCGATCGCGTCCATGATGCCTGGGCGGAAGCATCGCTGTTGTTGCTTGACTGGCTTCGCATCTGGTCGAATATTGAGTTTGTGAAGAGCAATGTCGGGGTTTAACCCTGGCATATCTTTATAGCTCCAGGCGAACACATCAATGTACTCTCTGACGAGTTCTAGCAGCGACTCCCGTTCTTCGTCTGTTAGGCTTTTACTGACGAAAATCGGTTTTGGAGACGATTTGCTGCCGAGGTTAACTTGTATAACCTCATCTTCAGTAGGAGGTTCTCTCAGTTCGAACCGCTTTTCCCATTGTGCATCTAATTGCTGGGCCTACGGCTCTAGCTCGAGGATTTCGGGGATATCTTCGTCTTCTTCGTAAGCGTCGGCGAATGCCATGTTGATTGACAAGACTTGTCTGAACACATCTCCGATGCTGGTATCCGAGTCCGAAGTTGGTGACCCGGTTGAATGTGACTGCCAGTCGCATTCTTCATCTGAACTCTCAGGGCTTGTAGTAGGCGTTACATACCCTAACCCGCATCGAGTTTTGCTATAGTAGTTCCGTGGTTTGCCTGCCGGGACTGGCGGCTTCAAAGGTAATCGTCGCCCAGTGCCGTAGTTCAAACCTGGCATCATTTCCAGATCATATCCCTGTTTCTGTATGAGATATTTGGATTGCGGGCTATACAGATACAGAGGCAGTCTCCCGGCATCTGTCCCAAGGTTGGCTTCCTCTATGGTGAAGGGATACGGGTTGTTCGTCCGGCCGAAGATGATCGGATGATCTCTTCCCTCGATTATTCGGTAAGCGTCTTCTACTGGAGTAAGCTGGATCGCGGTGTACACATTCGTCACTTGTGTGTGTAGGTGAGTGCCTATACCGTGTTCCATAGCATACATTGTACATAGCTTATTGAGCTCGGTGTAGTTCAAAGATAACCCTTTATTGATGAAGTAAGGTATCTTTTCTAGGGGGATTACATCATCAGCGGAGGGAACATCAGTGTAGGCAGCCACATACTTGGCTAGCTCCGGTTCCTCTTCGGCTACCCCCTGTGTGAATGAAGACTGAGAGGACGCCCTGGGCAGCTTGATTGTCAGAGGTTCAGCTGAGGAAGCAGAGCGTGGAGTTGTTGGCAGACTAGCGACCCCCAGTTTGGCACTTGATGTGGGGCGAGGAGTGGCCGGTTTGCTACAAGTGTCAGACCTTGCATCGGGGTGACGATCCTTCTTGGGAAGGCGTATCGTCAGCGGCTTGTCGGAGGGATTGAGCTTTCCTGTTTGGGGTTGACTGACTCTCGGCAGTCTAATTGTCAGTGGCCCCATTGTGGGTCTCGGCACTTGGCCGGACCTTGGCAGCCGGATTATTATCTGCTCCTCTTGCGCCGAGAGGCTGATCGCGTCCTTCCGCAGAGTAGCAGTAAGGGGTACGAACTTGCCCGGTTTGTGAGCTTGGAGGTGGATCGTCAGGGGTCCTTCTGATCCCGTGGCCGTTTCGGTACCAGCTTGTTCATTTCCTTCATCAAGGTGTCTCTTCGACTTTTCGTATAGGCAGGAGTCTGAGTAGTAAGATTCGACCCCTTTGAAGGGATCGATATCAGCAAATTCTGTCTTCACGAAGCCGTGTTTGTCGATATATTTGAAGCACTGATGTAGCGTGGAAGGTACGATCATGTAATCGTGTATCTATGGGTGCCCCAAGAGGATGTTGTAAGAAGTGTCCGCATCTATGACGTAGCAGGTGACTTCGGATTGGAGATCGCCAATCTGACACTTCAGACGAATCTTCCCAATAGGGTAGCTCCTGCCCGAATTGAAACCGCTGATGGCGGTGTTTGTTGGTTTCAGGCGATGCATTGGGATACGGAGATGATGTAGCAGACCCTTCGGGATGATGCTTATAGAAGAGCCAGGATCAATGTGCATCCGATCTACCTTCACGTCGCCGATGTATCCTGTGTAGTATAGCGGGCGATCATGTAGGTTGGTTTTGATGAGTATGTCCTGCGGAGTGAAGATGATGTTGGGCATTGCTCCCGTGCAGGCACTGTCTTGGAGATCCATGGGTGAGTCCTCCCCGGTGAGGTTGGATTGAGCCAGATAGACATCAGCATTTTGGAGTGCTTCGCTTAATGCAATACGAACGTCCTTGGAGAGTCTTAGGAGTTCGTACAGTGACAATTTGGCCGGTGTGTTAGCCAATTGTGCTAAGATGTCAAAGTTGTAGGGCCTCTCTAGTCCTTGGGCTGCCTCTTTTCGGAGGGACTTGTCGAAGCGAGTCTCCATCGGTCTAGGCTTGTCGGTCGTCGAAGGTTGAGCCGGTCCCGGAGCGTCAGTTGTAGTGGGTTGATGATTTTCGGCTGGATTGTCAACCACAGGTTGGGATTGTGCTCCGGATCGTGTGACGACGGCTGTAGCTTCCTCGTTATCTGTCGAGATTGTGTGGCAGGCCTTGACTTTTCCACTTTTCTTTTTGTCAGTGGAAGATGGTATGGGCCGAGTCACTTCTGACATCAAGTCTGGATGGATCCACATGACCTCCCCTCGTGATATGGTGAGGGGAACTAGATCGGTAGACTGATCTCGGGGAGGCAAAAGATTGGTAATCTCTATTATCGCTAGATGGACGGGGACCACCCCGTCTTGAGTCTCCGTCGGAGGGAAGCTGCCGAATTGTACGGACACCATATTGGCTGCCACGGTTACCTCTTCGAAATTGATGGCCAAAGCGTTCGAATCGATGAGGTTCTGGATGTACCGTTTCAGCTGGTAGCAATCGTGTGTAGCATGATGAACATAGCGATGATAATGGCAGTACTTTGGATTCTTTATCTCTGCCGGCCGCGGTTTCCGTCTTGGTGGAGGAAGCTGAATTCTGTCCCCTTGTATGAGCATGTCCAAGATGGGCTTGACGTGACTGTCTTCGAAGGAGTAAGTGATTTGTGGCCATTGTTTGTCTACGGGCTTCGGCTTAGGTTTTTGTGTTCTATCGGCCACCATAGCCTGCTTTCCCTTGCTGTCCCGATTGCTGGAGGGGCTACCCCCATTATCGTTGTTGGGACGCTTGCCCTTGTTTTCTCCTTCCGAGATGTGCAATCCCAGTTGGCGAGCCTTCTTCAGTCGTTCTTCGGTGCTTGTGGCACTAATGATGAACGCCTTCCAATCTTTGAATTGACTTTCGCCCATCCAGAGACTGATCGTTGGAAGCAGTCGTTTTTGGCAAATTTCAATTAAAGAGGAATCTGGATTTCCGGAGGGCAGCTTCATGGCGGTCTGGCGAAACCGCTCAATGTAGTTCCTGGTCAGCTCCTTTTCCCCTTGGACGACGTCCATGAGGGTGGACATTGTGACGTCCTGCCCTACTTCGTAGAATCTCTCCAAGAACAGGCGCTTGAAGTCGGCGAAGGAGTGGATGCAGTTGTCCGGCAGATTGCGATACCAGTCAAAAGTGACTCCTTCCAATGCCCCAATGAATAATCGTGTGAGGATAGCATCATCGTGGGGCAGATGGTCGGTGGTGACCTCGAAGTACGTGATGTACCGACTTACTGAGGTCTTGCCATTATACGGGTTGATATTGAACGGCTTATATCTTGGTGGGAATGGAACATCCCTCCATTCAGCAGGGTATGGTTGCCGTATTCTGAGGTCTTGAGCGTTTTCTCGGGCATGGAACATGGCTCGGAGCTCTTGAACCTCTTTTCTTACTTCTCGGGTGTCATCTGTCGCGGTAGGGGCTGTTATTTCGGGAGGATTGTTACCCGGGTTCTGTGCCGCCGAATTTGAGTCCGCATTGACCGCGGGACCCGCGCTCGTTTGGCCAGGCGTTCCTCCTTACAGAGTTGGAAGGGCTATTTTAATCTCGTCTACAGACTTGACCAAAGCAAGTAATAAGGCTTCGAGATTGTCGATGCACTGGCGATCATTGGAACCACCTTGATTGCTGTCCGTCATGAAAACCGTCCTTACATGAGGAGTGATGGAAGAAACGGTGGAGGATGTGCCCTCCGAGTCGTACCCATGCACCGAGAAGTCATCGGGATAGGTGGGAATGTTCTCTTCGGGCTCGGACTCGGAGGAAACGGTATCCCCAGCCTCAGAGCTTGCCTCGTCTTGAGAGTTAGGGATGTCCTCGGGGACATCAACGTCTGTTGTACCTGATGGAAGAGTTGTTTGTCCGGGCTCGGCTCCTTGAAACATCGAATTGTTACAGATTTTCGGAGGAGTTCTACCCCCAGTTCCCACAACCCCCAGTGATGTGGATGATGAATTTCCCATCGCGGCAGATTTTGTCTTTGAACGGGTGTGTTGGAATACTCCGGTGGAGGACAACCGTTTAGACGACAGTTTCTTAGCTGTAGTGGTTGATATCTTGGGACTGGAGATGCTTATCTTTTTCCCTCTCCCTTCGACGGGGACCTTCTGAGTGGAATTGCAGGAGACAACAGGAGGTGCCTCATCTTCTGAGATCGGATGCTGTAGTCTTTGAAAGACGGATGGCCGATCTTCCGTCACTGCCGCGTTGTTGCAACAGCAGTTGACGATGATTTGGGTGCAGCGATGTCCAAGCGAGGACTCTTTGCACGCCAAAACTCCTCCTCTTTCCTTGCATTTGTTGAGGATCGTCTCCCGCAGGTCAGAGGAACCACTCTGTCCGTTTGCCGCCGGAGGCTGGACTCGAGCGGTTGTATACAACTTCCCATCCGAGGCCCGTGTGATAATCAACGGGATGCCCTGATAGTCAGAAGTTGGGACAGCTGACTGGGCCTGATGAGCCCGTGCTGCCCTAGACTTCCTCCTTTTAGCACTTGCGGGTGCGTAATAGGAGGAGTCCAAGTTGAATACCACAGAGTCTGGCTTATCATCCAGAGAACCATTAGGGTCAGGACCGCATGAGAGACGGTCGAAGACTGATCGAGAGAAGCGTGGAATAGACGCTATGCGGCTAGGGTTGGGTACCGTGCAGGCTGTTTGCATGCGGTTGTCTTCTGCCGTCGGATGAAATATTTTTGTGCGGCTAGGAGCCACGATCGTGCAGGCTGGCCGCATGCGGTTGGTAATTGTGGCCGCATGGGTTTTCTGCAAGCGATTGACTTTCTTGGCCGCATGGGTTTCATCCATGTGATTAGCAGCTATAGCCGCATAAGCTATACGGCTGACAGTTGTGGCCGCATGAGTTTTCTTCATGCGGCTGGCTGATGTAGCCGCATGAGTTTTCTTCCTGCGGCTAATATCCTTATGCGGCTCTGATCGCATAGAGTTCCTCTTTGCCCCTGCAAGTCCAGCATCATAGTGTTTTTTTCTGCCGGACTTGGGGACAGCAGAGTTATCTACGGTCTAAAGTAGGGCCGCAGGGGAGTCTTTCTCGCCGTCTTGAACAACAGAGGGTATCTCCGCAAGAGCTTCAGTAGAAACGAAGGATCGGGGTCTCTACTCCTTGTGGGCCTTCTTTGTGCGGGCTCGCTTCTGGACCGGGCCAGCGCTCTTGTCGGAGAGCATCTCGTTAAACGCCTATTGGTCGAACCGGGCGACCATCTTCTGTTGAGTGGAACCAAGTTTGGCTGTATCCGACCGCGTCACCAACTCCTCAGCCGTAAAGAAGTTTGTTCCCAACAGAGTCGCCATCGTGTTTGCCATGAAATATAAAAGAACAGAACAATTATCGGAGGACTGGACTTTTACTTCACGTTACAAACTCGCTTGTACAAAGAAAGCCTAGGGACGAAAACCTAGGTACAGCAATCTAAGTACAATTGTTTATTTTAGATTCTGGAGGGTGACAATAGAGGCTCGGGAAGGTTACGGCAGCCCTGCCTTACTCCTTGGACGATCGGTATGCAGCCTTGGCTCCTGTGAAGAGATGGTTGGCGTTGATGAAGAAATGCTCTTCTTGCTCTCCTCATGTTGCTCTTTGGGCTTTTCTCTCTCTCTGTGTATTTTCTCTCTGACTATTGGGGAGTCTCTCTGTATATGCATATTTTTCTCTGATATTGTCCCCTTTACAAGGGAATGACACCTTGCTATTTATAATAGTAGGATGTGATCATTAGGGTTGCCAATGATTAGCTCTTGGAGATGGCGGCAGCCCATAGATTGGTCAATCCAGGCCGTTCAATTTTGATTGTGACGAATCCGAGCCATCGAGTGTAGATTACACCAAATCCCATTAGCAATTAATGCTGATTGGAATAAATCTTCCTCATAATGATCTTCTGATGTCTGCGAATAAATTAAATTTATTCTCCTGCCACGTGTCCCAGATTATTGAGATTTGACCCAATCTTTGATGGCAGTAAATCTGAGAAATTAATCGGCTTAGGACACGTGTCCTAGGAGCCACTGGGGAATCTGAACCATATGACGAGTGAGCCGCATATGACTTTGGGCCGTATAGGATTAAGGCCACATGTCAGGGCTGTCTGGGTAGTGGCCCTCCCTTGAGCCTTTGAACCACAGGGAGGTAATCATTGTGAGCCGCATAGGGATACATCCACCTGAGTCGCATGGAGATGATCCTCTTGAACTGCATGAGAAGCTTTTACTTGAGCCGCATGAGGCTTCCTCGGCCTGAGCCGCATAGGACGAATTTACTCTGAACCGCATGAGAAGTCTTTGCTCGAGCCGCATGAGGCTTTCTCGGCCTGAGCCGCATAGGATGGATTCATTCTGAACCGCATGAGAAGTTCTTTGCTCGAGCCGCATGAGGCTTTCTTGGCCTAAGCCGCATAGGACGGATTCACTCTGAACCGCATGAGAAGTGCTTTGCTCGAGCCGCATGAGGCTTTCTCGGCCTGAGCCGCATAGGACGGATTCACTCTGAACCGCATGAGAAGTAAGCCGCATACGAACGCCCACATGGCAAGGCCACGTGGCATTTTTTATGGCTCTCGGGGGATTTGTGTCAGAGATCTCTTTTCTCTTCCCTAGAGATTCGTCATTATGACAGAGTCATAATTACTTCTTTCTGTGTCAGGGCTGTCACTTTTTCAGAGTTGTCAGCCGTCAAGCAATTAATGCGAGAGGGCAGAAGAGAGGGCTGTCCTGCCACGTGTCTTTCTGAGCCGTATGGGACGTCTTGGATCGCATAGCCCCTTATGCCGCATGACTCTCCGAGTCGTATGGACTTTCTGAGCCGCTTGGGGTTCTTTGGCCGCATGAGTCATTTTCTTTAGTATTTTCCATGCTTCTACACTTCCTAGAGCACTTTGGGTTTCAACCGCAGCCAGCAGATTCTTCGATATCGCGTTGACATGGTACCGCACGGATTCTCATGCGTCGGTGAGAGGGCTGGCATGGGAGGACTTTCGGAGGCTCTTTAAGGAGAAGTTCTTTCTGGACGTGGCTCTTACAGCATTGGAGGGCCAGTTTGTGAGTCTAGTGTAGGGGAACTCGTCGGTGGACGAGTGCAGCAGAGTTCTTCCGCCTTAGCAGGTTTGCTCCCGATATGATCCAGGATGAGGGGCAGAAGGCTCGTAAGTTCCGTAGGGGACTTATTCATGCAGTGCACACCCGCACCTCGGGTCGCCGTGACGCGACGTTCGATCATATATTGATGGACGCGCAGATTGTAGAGGAGGACTTCGGCCTCAAGCCGAAGAGGAGCGGAGATACCATGGAGGCGAGTTCCAGTACGGAACCGACCAAGCGCCTCCACTTTCAGCATCAGAAGAGGCCATTTCAGCAGCAGCCTCTGTTGCAGATTCAGCAGGCACCAGTACCTGCCTAGCAGTACCAGGGACAGGGCCAGAGACCGGCTACTCCATGTGGCTTCTGCGGGAAGCCGGGGCACACCAGGGAGGCTTGCAGGAAGAGGTTGGACGTCTGTCTCTACTATGGGGCGCCCGATCACCAGCTGAGGGATTGCCGCTTTCACGGAGTCCGAGGAGGCCAGGACAGAGTACAGCCGACTAGAGGACCAGCAGTTCAACAGAGAGTCCTCTACTTCAGACCCAGCAGCAGCGCTTTGTTTAGCACCAGAAGGGAGCACCAGCGGGAAGGGTGTTCTCTTTGGCAGCAGAGAAGGAGGTAGAGCCCGTGGGAGATGTTGTAGCAGGTCATGTTCTCCTTGATTCTTTTCCTGCTTTTGCCTTGTTTAATTCTGGTGCCACTCATAGTTTTGTGTCTGTTTCCTTTACTCTGAGACACAACATTATTGCTGAATATATGGTAGGACTTGCGAAATTATGACCGGGGGAGGCATTATCCTGGTTAATAATATTTGTAAGGGGTGGAGAGTCATCCTGAGAGACCGGGACTTGAGTGCGTGTCTGCTCGTAATGCCCCTGCCGAGGTACGATATTGTACTCGTTATGGATTGGTTGAGCATGTACCATGCTAGTATTGATTATAGAGGAGGCAGAGTTCTTTTTAGGCCGCCGGGAGAGCCAGAGATCGAGTTTGCTCGAGGAGCAGCGGAGCCGGAGGCTGGATTCTGTGGAGCTTTGTTGGCGGGGCAGGATTTGCCACATCCGTTGATAGCTGAGTTCTCGAATGTCTTTCCCGAGGAGTTATCGGGGATGCCGCCAGACAGGGACATTGAGTTCTCTATAGACTTGGTGTCGGGCGTCGAGCCCATTTCACAGCATGTCTATAGGGTCAACAACAGCGAGTTGATAGAGCTGAAGAAGCAAGTCGACGAGCTGCAGGACAATGGGTCTATCAGATCCAGTTCTTCATCCTGGGGAGCGCCAGTCCTGTTTGTGCCGAAGAAGGACGGTACGTCCCGTATGTGCATTGATTACCGGGCGCTTAACAACCTCACTATCAAGAATAGGTACCCTTTGCCGAGGATCGATGACTTGTTCGATCAGCTGAGTGGGGCGAAGGTATTTTTGAAGATAGACTTGAGGTCCGGGTATCACCAGCTGAAGGTGAGGTGGGATGACATTCCCAAGACGGCATTTCGGACTCGGTACAGCCAGTACGAGTTTACAGTGATGCCATTTGGGTTGACCAATGCTCCCGCGGTGTTCATGAACTTGATGAACAAGGTATTCCATCAGTACCATGACAAGTTCGTGGTAGTCTTCATAGACGATATCTTGATCTATTTGAAGACGCAGGAGGAGCATGAGGAGCACTTGAGAGTTGTGTTAGAGACTCTAAGGAGGGAGCAACTCTACGGAAAGCTTTCGAAGTGTGAGTTCTTCTTGGACCAGGTCGAGTTCTTAGGTCATGTTGTGACCGAGCACGGGATCTCAGTGGACCAGAGGAAGATTTTGGCAGTCGAGTCTTGGTCTACGCCCAGTTCAGTTGCCGAGGTTCAGAGCTTTCTGGGTTTGGCTGGCTATTACCGAAAGTTCGTCCAGGACTTCTCGCGGATTGCAGAGCCGATGTCTAGACTCACCAGGAAGGATATGGAGTTCGTCTGGACTGTTGAGTGTCAGGCTGCATTCGATGAGCTGAAGAGGAGGTTGACTTCAGCTCCGATCTTGACTTTGCCATATGGGTCAGGTGGGTTCTCGATCTACAGCGATGCTTCAGGGAAGGGCTTGGGTTTTGTTCTTCAGCAGCGTGGAAAGGTAATTGCCTATGCATCCAGGCAGTTACGTCCTCATGAGAAGAACTATCCTACTCATGATGTGACATTGGTCGCGGTTATTTTTGCTTTGAAGTTATGGAAGAACTACCTGTACGGAGAGCGAGTTGAGATCTTCACAGATCACAAGAGCTTGAAGTACGTGTTCACTCAGAAGGAGCTGAACATGCGGTAGAGGCGGTGGTTAGAGCTGATGAAGGACTTCGATATATCACTGTAGTACCATCCGGGGAAGGCCAACGTAGTTGCAGATGCCTTGAGCATGTATCCAGTAGCTATGTTCTTGACGTCAGATCGTCATTTGTTGGCCGACCTGGATAGTTTGGTATCGAGGTCATCATTCCGGGCGTGGAGATCTAGATGTGGGGTTTGCAGATTCAGTCTGAGCTGATGGATAGAGTCAGGTCAGCGCAGTATGATGATGTTGCCCTGAGGAGGATCAGGGAGCAGGTGCGGACGGGGTTGCTCGACGATTTCTCTGTAGCCGAAGATGGGTCGTTGCTGCACGGTACTAGGCTGTACGTTCCGCGTGGGAAGCTTCGGAAGGAGGCTCTTCAGGAGGTGCATCGCACTCAATATTCTATGCATCATGGAGCCAACAAGATGTATAGGAACCTGAGAGAGCACGTGTGGTGGTATGGCGTGAAGTGCGAGGTAGCTCAATTTGTATCTCGTTACCTTGTGTGTCAGCAGGTGAAGGCCGAGAGACAGAGACCAGGTGGATTGCTACAGCCGCTACCCATTCCCGAGTGAAAGTGGGAGCACATCACCATGGACTTTGTATCTGGACTTCCATGATCGCCAGGAGGGAAAGACGCGGTTTGGGTCATCGTTGATAGGTTGACCAAATCGGCCTACTTTTTGCCTTTCAAAGTGGGTTTGTCTACGGAGAGGCTGGCAGAGCTGTATGTTCGTCAGATCGTGAGATTGCACGGGGTTCCGGTGAGCATAGTTTCAGACCGGGATAGCCGATTCACTTCCTACTTCTAGAGGAGTTTGCAGGCTAGCTTGGGCACCTCGCTCAAGTTTAGTACCGCTTATCATCCTCAGACAGACGGGCAGTCGGAGAGGACTATCCAGACCTTGGAGGATATGCTTCGCACATGTGTGCTTGATCTCGGGGGTTCTTGGGAGGACCATCTTCACCTGGTAGAGTTTGTTTACAACAACAGCTACCAGGCCAGTATAGAGATATCATCATTTAAGGTTCTATATGGACGGAGATGTCGTACTCCTTTGTCTTGGGACGATGTCGATGGGAGGGCGCTTCTTGGACCGGAGATGGTTGTGGATGCGGCCGAGAATGTCAGATTGATTAGAGACAGACTTCGGGTGGCTCAGGATAGGCAGCGGTATTGGACTGATAGTTATCGGAGACCGTTAGAGTTCGAGGTTAGTTTCAGTTCTTGTCGTGTTTGTTTGTGATTGTTTGTTAGTTATGTGCTGAGTTTTGTCTTATGTCTAGGTTGGTGACATGGTGTTTTTGAGGATATCCCCGACACGTGGCACGATTCACTTTGGCGGCGGTGGAAAGCTCAGTCCGCGCTATATCGGACCTTTCACCATCATAGAGAGGATCGGTGCAGTAGCTTACCGACTGGACTTGCCGACTAGGCTCGAGGGAGTGCACAACGTGTTTCATGTATCTCAGCTGAGGCGGTACGTGGCAGATCCTAGCCATGTATTGGACCATTCAGCGTTACAGGTGGGACCTACTCTCAGCTATCCAGAACAACCGGTGGAGATTCTGGATCGCAGGGAGAACGCGCTCCGGAACCAGGTCATACCCTTGGTTCGGGTTGCATGGAGACATCACCCTCCAGGTGAGTCTACCTGGGATAGGGAGGACGACATGCGGGAGCGTTTCCCTTATCTTTTTGCACCCTGAGGTATAAATCTATTTTCTTTATTTCTATTTGTGATTTCCTGTGCTTGTTGTCTTCAATTTCGAGGACGAATTTTTTTAAGGTGGATAGACTTGTCACCCTCACTTTTCCAAGATAGGGGTAAAATGGTAATTTTCTATTTTAGAATATTTTTGAAAATTTTATTTCATGAATATTAATATTTAATGATTATAGGAGTCGGGTTCGAATTTCATCGCATTCCGAGTTAATTCGGAACTCCGGGGAATTTCGACTTGAGTTGTATTTAACATGTTAATTAGCCATGGCCCACCAAACTTAACTTTTAGGTTTAGGAGTTTGGATTAGTCCCCCATGAGTATTTAAGCTTAATTATGATTTTTATTTAGTTTTAAGTAACCCCAAAACCAAGTTAGGATGATAACTTAGCATGTAAATTATAGGAGGGGCAAACTTGTAATTAACAAGTGCCCACACCCCCCTTTATGGCCGGCCACCATTCCCCCATTCTTCCTTCTTCCACTTCAAAATTTCTAAGTCTTCTTCTTCTCCAAGATTCTTCTCAAAAGTAAGAATAGGTTTTCCTTAGATTTCATCTCAAAATAATTCTCTTCTTCCCAATATTCTTCCATACAACTCTTCCTCTACCCCAAGTGAAGCCTCTCCAAGCTTTTGGGAGCAAGAAGTGCAAGGGTGTGTCCTAAACAATTCATCGTGTTGGAGCCGTGTCGGAGGACTTCGAATCGGGAATCCATCTCCCGATAGGTACAACCTATCCTCTAATCTATTCTTTTCATCATATAGACTAGATTGGACCCCGTAGGATTTATTTCCGTGTTCGTGTCCCTAATCGTGTCAAGTTTGAGTCCGTTTGGAGTGTCCTAGGAGAAGTTAGGATTTATGGTTGTGTCCTTGAGTTTCCCCCAAATTTGGACACTTTTAGAATAATTAGAATTTGCATCTAAGTGGTTAGGCACTCTTAAACTTCATTTATATGTGTGTGTGTGTGAGTGTGTTCATATGTATATATATGTGTGTGTTCATATATATATGTGTGTGTGTGTGTGTGTCCATGTGTGGGAGTCTGTGTGTCCATATATATATAGATATGTATATATGTGTGTGTTAATATATATAAATATAGATTTACATGTGTGTTACACACACACACACACATATATATATATATATATATATATATATATATATATATATATATATATATATATATATATATATATATATATATGTGTGTGTGTGTGTGTGAGATCATATATATATGTGTGTGTGTATTTGTATGTATAGAGAGGGGAGGGAATGAGATTTATATGTGTGAGAGTTTATATATATATTAGAGAGAATAGGGGAGTATTAGAGAGATATAGAGAAGGAAAATAGGGGAAATGAGAGGGTGAGAAGAGGGGAGAAAGGAAGAGCACACAGCAACAGCAAAGGGGGGGGGGGACAAGGGGCTGCTCCTTCCCCCAAAAAAATAGCAGCAGCAATAGCAGAAACTACAGCAGCAGTAACAGCAGTAGGCAGCAGCAGTAGCACCATTCTACCCCCCCATTTGACCCCCCTTTTGATCCCCCATGAGCCCACCTATATGCCCCCATATATACATATATATACCCTATATATTAGCTATATATACACTAAATAACCCCCCTAAAGTTAGTCCTAAGTGAAGGTTAGAAAGTGAGATTTAGTGAGTGAATGAGTGAGTGAATAGTTTAGTTAGGTTTTGGTGAAGGGGTGATTTTGAGTTCCGTATTTCGGAACGCGTCGAAACTTGGAGGGGGCCTAGCTAATGTGAATTAGATTTTGTGGGTAGGCTCCTAGGTGGAAATCGGGGCTTCGTGTGGGATTAGGAGAATGGTATCGCACCGTACCATTGTGTATCTTGAGATATTCAAGATAACGGGTAAACGGGCGATACGGACCGTAAGATGGACTGGATGTCCACTTACCCTAGGGAACTTCGTAGGTAATGGTTCTATAGGCTATTACCCTACTACCTTAGGAAGCCCGGAGTGAAATTCCTAAGGGAAGGCCACTTGGCGTCAAGTTAGAATGGTTTAAGGGTAAGTGTATTAAAGGGGTAATCGGGTAAATTCAAGATACGGGGTTCGGGTGTTCGGATTGACTTGAAACTTAGGTGACTTGTTAGGTACACCCTACAAATGTCATTTTTGAACCAATTTTGGCTCGATTGACCTAGAGTTGACTTTTTATCCAAAAGTCAACGATGAGTCAACACTTTGTCTAAATTTGACCAAATCTAAACTAGAGTTGACCAGTTGACCAAAAGTCAACTGTTGGTCATCATTTGATCAGTATGACCTAGAGTTGACCAGAGTTGACCAGGGTTGACCAGTTGACTAAAAGTCAAATGTAGGCCAACTCTTGACCCCGTTTGACTTGCTTCGACTTGTTTTGACTTGCGATGATTGGTATGACCTAGGGTTGACTTAGTCTGACTTAGATTGACTTGATATAACTTGAATTAACCTAAATTTACTTGACAGGACTTAGTGTGACTCGGTGATACCTAGTTTGACATAGAATTCATATCATTTATTGTAAATCATTCATAACTTGTTAAACCTAAATTAACATGAGATATCTCATCTTTAGGTCTCTGATTACCACTCTGAGCATTGATATACCCTACAACTCAGGACAGCAGGCGAGTACATTCACTGATAGTTTTCATTATCTTGATATCTGCTATATCCGATTCAGTCGTAGTGTCTTACTTGATTCCCAGTCATGGTAGTTCTCGGACTAGTATATGTTGGATCACGGCATGAGATGTTGTTCCTAAATTTCTGGGTATATTGGTACATTTTTTGCCTTGTTCCCTGTACTCGTATAGACACCAATTTCTAAGGGGACTTGCTACCCTCTTATGGAATCACGTGCCATGACGTGTCATGTCCAGATCTATTGTACTATTCGGAGATGGGGAATTATTAGGGGTTATGCGATCAGAGCCACCTTGTCACTATTCTTGTGCTCGTGCCACTCTCCCCTCACGTAGGGTGTAGCGAGATCCTATTTGCCTTGTGCTCGTTATCCAGGTTGGCCGGTATGACTTTTCGTTGAGGTCACCGCGGATTGCCGGGCCAAGTGGATTGCCTGTCCTGTTACTTATCCCAAGCCGATCACATATCGCTCTAATAATTCAAGTAACATTTTATATTTACTTTTCTTATCATATATCCTGTTCTGTTCTACATTCAGTACTTTCTCACCATGCTATGATATTTAGTTACTCACATGTTCTACATGCCTTTATATTGTACCTTGATTAGAGACTAAGTTCTGCTTGGAAGAAGAGTTACAACCCCGGTCCTTGTTTGGTTTAAGGGTTGTAACTCAGCTTCCGAACGGTTCCCAAGTCTTCATATATCTTTGTCTTGTAGTTCATTATATTGTCTCTTATAGAATTTGTCAATTCACATGGAACTGCTGTTTGTGCTTGTACTTGCTCATTTTTCTGACAGGATACCGTTATGATATATTATAGATGATTCTGAGGCGGACTGCTCGACCTATTATGGGCTCGAGTTAGATGGAGTAGTCCAGGACCGTAGCCATATAGTAGAGCCACTAGACTTTATACTCCCAGAGTAGTGTAGATTAGCTAGGTTTGACTGGACAGCGATCCAGCTAGCATTATCAGACTGTAGCTTCTATGTTATATTTTGAGACCCGTTGTTATATCTGGGTTTGTATTGGACACTGGACTTATTTACTATTTCATCTATCATATGTTTTTCCTTCTGAGCTATCTACCTTAGTTTTATCATGTGATTGAGACTGTATTGCTATGTCACCTCCATTCGGAGAGTATATACTGTACAGGTACCTTTATATTGTTAGTCGTAGTATTTAAAGACGTTATATACAGTGTTCTACCGCCGATACTGCGACGTAGGCTGGACGTACCCACGTACTCGTGCCCCTCATAAGGGTGCGGGTCGTGACAGTGGATCACGTCCATACTTTGGGTCAACTATGTTGGATCGATGTCGGGTCCCGAAATTAAATTGGAAATTAAATCAGGTTTTACGGTAGACAATTATTTGGCCTAAATTGAACCGAAAGTTGTGCGAAGAAAATGAAGCACAAAATGGAGTGTCTGAGTGGGACACGAAGGTCATGGGTGAAGAGTGTCTCGAGTAGATCATTCATGAGAAGTTGGTTCTGAGAAAATGACTGGTCTGGTGCTCCTAAATTAAAAGTCACGGTAACGTACAAACGATGATCAAAGATAAAATTGGAATAATTATTCAACGGTTAATTGGTCTAAGTTGACCCGAAGTTGCGCGATACAAAAAGAGCATGTAACACTCCAGTCCCAAAATACGTAGGACTAGAACGTAATCATGCCAGCTGTAGACATACAACATATATGGACCCTCGTATATATACATAAGCTGTAAAATGCAGTAACCAAGGTACTAAATCTCATCCACAAAGATAAATATGATATAAAAGCAACTTTGAATTTGTCATGTATACAATCGTTGGGCGGAGATAAATCCACTACCAACAAGTAAGGAAAAATACATGAAAATACAATGAGTTTGGCGGGCAAAGCGAAGACGATCAAAGCGCGATCATCCTCGAAGAAATAGTGACAATCATGGCCACAACGAGATCACCTGCGAAAGACAAGAACACACACCTGGCGAGATGACCAGGTCCTCAGAGGGACGTAACAAGATACAATAAACATGCCATATAAATACTGAATATAAAATATGCCACAATCAAAGAAAGTGACAAAACCCAATAAGGTAACCTAACCATACTAAAGTGAACATGCAGTTGAGAACAAACCTTTCGTCGCATGAGCCCTGGCTGTAAATGGGATCTGGTATAGTCCCCACTTGGGCACCAGTGACCTAAGCTCATGACGTTCAAAAACGACAGTGGCCAACCTGAGAGGCTCATACCCGTATCTCCAGCGGAGCTTCCGGGTTAAAAGGGAAGTGCAATCGAAGCCCATACGACAAAGAAATGTTCTCCCCATCCAATGTTCCTGTCAAGTCGCATCCATGACCATGTACCTCTACTAACTGCTAAGTCTCCTAACACGCCTCTATTAGCAGTTAGCCCTAACGCATGCACATGGGGGATTAGCCCACATGAAAGAACCTCTATATGCTACTCATCTCACACATCCTCGTGGTACAACTGTGTCAAGGTATATGCAATACACTACAACGGTAGTCCCTTAACTCTAGGTCCCTATGCAATCAAAGGATAAATAACAAAGTACATTTAATATCACTGAGCAGGCAGTAAATCAAGAACTAGAAATAAATGAACAGTGATATGTAATAAAATGCAAACTAAAAATAAACAGTATAATAGCAAGATATCTTGCCTGGTGTGTCTCCTGGAGTGGTGCAATGATCGAACAAGTCGTGTTCTGTTCAATAGCCATGGTCGATGCAGCATGGTCCGAATTCACGAGAAAATATGAATGGATAGTTAGTCATGCTAAGGGTGTTTTAGCAAGGAGAAATATTTATATGTAAATTCTTGAAAATACTTTGTATATATATTAAATTTGAAATTAGTCAATTATACATTTAGATGAATACTTGAAAATATCGAAATTCATTCATTTTTAGGCTTATATATATATATATATATATATATATATATATATATATATATATATATATATATATATATATATATATATATATATATATATATATATATATATATATATATATATATAAAATATATATTTATATTTTATATATATAAAATATATATATATATATATATATATATATATATATATATATATATATATATATATATATATATATTGTAGAAAGCAACTTTCCGTTAGTTAAAATATTTTACTAAAATATAGGAAAAATAATTTTTTAGGGCTATTGAGTGTTTGTCAAAATAATATTGGAAAATATTAATTATCAAATATTGAATAATAAACAAAATAATACACTACTAATTCTAAAAAAATAATATAATAATAATACTAATAACAATAACAGTAATAATAATAATGATAATAATAGTAATAATAATAATAATGGTTTATAATAATAATGATAATAATAATAATGATGATAATAATAATCTAACAATAAAATGAGTTTCACGGTACTCTTTTCCCAACAAAAAAACTAATAATAATAATAATAATAATAATAATAATAATAATAATAATAATAATAATAATAATAATAATAATAATAATATTTCGTATACTGTTATAATACCAAGTCAACAATCTCTCTTTCCCCTCCCAATTCATCATAACTAGAGAGAGAGAGATGGGAAGGAGTGACGGGCGACTCACCAGCAGGGCTGCGCGACGCTCGGCGGCGGCAGGCTTTGTGAAGGCGGCGGACGCTGGCGGTCAGAAGACGCCGAGATGTGACGTCGGCGGATCAGTCCTCGCCGGAGGGGGCGACGGCTGCGGGAAGTCGGAGCAATTTTGGGCGGTGGTCGGCGGTGGCCCCCATGCACGGTGGCGCAGGGGTTGGGTGGCGCACTGAAGGCGGCACGGTGGCGTCTCGGTTCCCTCGGGTCGGGGAGGGTCTCTTGGTGGAGATGCGGCGGTTCGGGTGGCGTCAGGTGGCAGCGGGCGGCGGATAAGGGAAGTCGGAGGGGGCGAATGGGGTTTTCCAACGGCGGCGGTTGGGATCCGCGGAGAGGTTCTCGGCGGGGCAACTGGCGCACAGATCCGGCCGCAGGTGGCGCTGGCTACTGCGGTGGTGGAAGACGTCGGGACGCACGACGTCTGTTCTCGTGGTCGTCGCAGAGGAGATGCGCCGTCAGCGCTGCCGTCGGGCGGTGCCCGGGAGAGGCCCGTTGGCCAGGCGGAGGTAAGTTGGGTTTTGTCTATTTTCTATTTCTTTCTGGCTTTGGTGATGGTGACTGATGTCGGTGGCCGCCATGGTTGTGGAGACACGATGGGGATGGTGGTTTAGGAATTTCGGTCGGGATGGTGATGATGTTGGTTTGGACGGCGCCGAAATTGGGCGCGGGTGATGGCGAGGTCGGGATGGACGGCCAGTGGTGGTGGCGAGGAGATGGGTTGGACATGCGGGGTTGTGCTGGTCGTAGGGTGCGGGATGGAGTATTGGTGATGGAGTCGATACACGGTGGTGTTCGGCTGCTGCTGGGGAGGAAGTCGGGCATGGCCGGGGCTAGGGGATTGATGGTTCGATGATGACAGTGGGGTGGTGGTCAGGAGATGGCGACGGAGATGATGAAGGGTTTGTGTAGATGTCCGGGGTTATCCGGCACGGGAAAATTATTGTAATTGTAATGGAAAAATAGTGGAGGGGATGAGGCACAAACACGATGCACCTATGGATGCCAAATTTCTGGAGGAGTACCTCTCCTATTATAGGAGATGGGAATTCCCAGTTAGATAGGGATTGGAAGTATTTAAATCCCAATTAGATAAATCCCCTATTAATTTAAATCGATTTAAAATACTTCAATTTAATTCAAATCCAATCTAAATAAACTCTATACTTAATTTAAAATATTTTAAATAAAGCCAATAAAATCTTTTATAATTTAATTTACCATATTTAATCAAATATTAAAATTAACAAATCCCAAATATCATTTTCATAATTAAATAAATATAGTAATAATTAATTTTGAAAATCACGATAAATACTAAATTATTAATTCATGAACTAGCTTTTATAAATAACAAAGTATATTAATAAGCAAATTTTATATTTCGCAAAATATTAAACCCCAATTTCCAAATCACAATTTATTTGTAAACGACGAATAAAATAACCTTTTTATACAAAATATAAATATTTATCATCTTTGTTTGAACATGTACTTTTCTATCAAAATAAAATTTATAATAAAAATATTTTCTAACATATGTACCTCGACACATATTCGCACTCGTCGAGAAATTACGAACACAAATCTCGCACGTTATGTAAATACAACAAAGCGAACTCGTGTGCGACGTATATATACGAAGTACAAAAGTAAAGAAAATATAAAAAAATCATAGTAGAAATTTAGGGGGTTTACATCCTATCCAACTTAAAAGAATTTCGTCCTCAAAATTTAGGAGTAGTTAGGGTAGGTAGGGCGAAGGGGATGGAAAGGAGTTTACCGATAAGAGATCGATCAATTTATTTGACAAGGAGAAAAGTTTCCAATGAAAAGCAATAATTACGAAATATCTGCAAATTGGGTAACTAGGA
This sequence comes from Iris pallida, assembly GCA_029216955.1. NCBI lineage: Eukaryota > Viridiplantae > Streptophyta > Magnoliopsida > Asparagales > Iridaceae > Iris > Iris pallida. Next base: position 9,260,983 of record JANAVB010022593.1, read on the forward strand.
AGTATGAATTCCACGATATAGTTTAGAAAAATATCTCATGACAGCCTATTAGTATCGAATTTGATCCCCTCTTCCATCCAACGACAGCAATGATAATTTTGTAACTTATGATAGGCAAGGACTTCCTTTGTCTCAAAATCATGATCACCATCTCAAAATTTTAACTTGTTTTTGATATCGTCAAAAACCTCCGGCTTCGTGCTTTATCAGCAATGCCTTTCTATGTTCAACTTTTCATTTATTTTATTAATCCTCTCAAGGTTTCTAACCATAATTTCTTGAAATCTTTTAACCTCCAACAATCAATCCACAAGTGTTTTTGAATTTCCACTATTTTCATATATCTAATCCAATATCACAACGATAGAAATTTGATAAGTCCAATACCTTTGGATTTGGTAAAAAGAATCTCTTCCAACATATCTATATACTTTCTTTTCTTTCCCTTTTTTTTTTCAAGCTAAATTCCTTTTTTCATAATCCCTTTGTAGGTTAAAATTGAATAAATATTCAACCAATTTAGTCGTAGATAAAATCATAGTTACTTCGATATGAATTTATATCTCAAATCGTAAGATTTTGAATAAGCCCAAACTTCCAAGTCAATAACCTCTACTACTCTTCTTCCTACCCATTTTCTTTCAAGCTAGTTTCCTCTTGCCAACTTTCAAAATTTCTTCACTCAATTTAACCTAGATTAAATCAACCTCACTTTAATGTGACCTTCATATTTACAATCACCATATAGTTACATTCATAAATTATTACGAGTTTAAGAAATTACACCCTTCTTGAGATCTAGTAACTTTCAACACCATATTTATCATCTCATAAAACTTTCTTATCAATAATGCCAAGAAGAACTAATTTGTCGATAAAAAAATCTACTCTTATTTGATCATAGAATATACTCCGCCTAATAAGGTTTACCGCAGGATTTCACTTATGCGTATTCAGTATTTTATTCAACTATACCACTATTCTCCTCTAGGGGGTTTCTAATCAAACCTCTTTCTAACTAAAGGATGTCATGATCAATTTCATCTTCGAATAAGGAAATTATAAAATGAACAAAATTGCATAAACCACGGAAGAATCAAGGTGAAATATGAGTGAAGCAATTTAATCGGAAAGGAGGAAAGTAAAGGTTGTTAAAATTGCAAAAGATGTTATGCGTCCAAGTAAATGAAAAATAAAGGACAATGGTTAAGCAATCAAGATAAAACACACGATTAAGCATTTAAGGAATTAAGTAGTTCACAATCAGTATCGGGTCGAAAGACTTGTGTCAAGATTTGATCTCCAACCGAAGTCATAGAGGACCATAGTATTATGATAGGATTATAGCAAGCCATTTCGACTCGAAAGTCGCATCATAAAAATAGAGTACAAGGGGACGTGTTTTAGTGGGACATGATATACCTACATGAAGGTGAGCTCGTCTGGGTCTTGCATGTGAAATTTGATTGAAAGGAAAAGTCTAGTGTTGTGCTCCAAATATCGAAGTCACGATAGGGAATGCCAATTGATCAAAATAGAAAGAGGGTTTTCATAAGGTGCTATTTAATGCACAAAATAAAAGGTTAAAGCACGAGATAAAGATGATTTATGAAATCTCGTAGATCAAGTTAAGATAAGTTAGAGACATAGTTTCTAGAGGGAAGATAGTCTCATAGATAAGGGTATGGTCAAGGGAATGGTTTTAATCATTTATAAGTTTTAAACAATTAGATGGTCACAATAAAGATCTAGATTTGAGGAAAGGTCGAGTAAGTCAAAGATCTGTTCATCGGTTTGGTCGATGACTAACTATACTTGTGTATATGCCATATCATAATCATAGGTGGTATGGCAATCTAATGTGGAATACTTCTATCTCACTAGGGTGACCTTACTTCCTTCTTGGTCCTCTACCAATATATGATTTAATCTAAAATTTCAAGTTCCTCGAAGTTTCTCAATAAACTTTCCAAGATACTCCACCAAGATTTTCTAATCATCTTAGACTGTCAATTTTAATCAAAATTTTAAATCTCTAGTCAATCTCGAACAATCCTCGTAATTCGCAAATCGAATAAATAATTTTTTAAAAAAAAATTTCTCCAAACCTTAAAATCGACATTTAATAAGTTTATCAGCCAAAATTCATACTACAAAATAGAATATTTAGATAACTCCCAAATTTAATTATATATCCTTCAAATGTGTATATCTAGCTTCCAATAAGTCACAACTACTCCTCAAAAGTAATTCTTCTTTTTCTAAAATTTTTAATATCCATAATCAAGGTTTTAAAATCGAAATCTAAATAACTTTATAAATCATAAATCATATGACACAATTTAATTCAAAAACATTTTACCAAAATTTTATCAATCCTCTTCAAATTTTTGGTCAATCGTAAATCATAGTTTTTAAAATTTGATGATCCTTTTCAAATCAAATTTATATCTCCCCAAAAGATGTATAGCTATAACTCGATAAATCATAAACGTTCAAAGACCTTCAAAAATATCAAAACGCAAATCAAATCAATTTGTTTTCTCGATCTAGCTATCATCTTGTGTATATCACATTGTAATATCAAAATAGAATTTCAACTATCTTTTGGAAACGGTAATATGCTACTACCCAACTTGGAATCAACTAATCCTTAAGATCATATTTCTAGAAAAATAACTGCTTTTATAACTCAGATAAAATCTTAATGCACATTAATTGTCAATGTAATCCATCTAGCCATGTGTTTAACCTATGGCCATATACTAGTGTAGTCTTCTTTACTAAACACGAAACTAAGAATTTACGGTAGAAGGAGTCAAGCAAGATGCAAATTGTCACGCCCCACTCCCAAATGTATAGGATTAGGGCCTAACCTGGCCAGCTGATACGACCTAGAGTGAGCTACCCAATTTAATGGACTCACTTAGGCGTACTACGCTATAAAAGTAACTAACCAAACACAGGCAATATCTAAATCTCATCCACAAATGACATAGAGAGAAAGTGCTGAATATAAACACAGAGTAGTCTGAATATCCAAATACAACTGAAAGGAAATACAGGTCTGGTGGAAACAATCCCATGGTACATCAAAATGAAAGTACATGAATGGAAGATAACTAGCTAAGAGTATCAGCTAACTAGATATGAAACTCTCAGCCCAAGTAGCAGCATACCGAGGTCAAGGGAACTCCTCGGGGTAGACCTCGTAATCCTCGCCAAAGTCTCCCGCCTCAGCTCCGGCACCGTATATCGTCGAGTATGTGTACCCGTCGGGATCTGGAAAAGAACCAGGTCCTCAGGGGACATAGCAAGATACAAATAAGGACATGCCATAAAGTAAATACTAATCTAACATAAGGGGGATACGCTAACCAGTCTAAGTGAATGCATACAAAGACAACTTTGGAATGTATGGGTAGGTGAAAATAATGTCGTCGAAGCACAGGCCGACGTCGGATCACGAGCCGAAGGATTTGCGTCGAAACACGGGCCGAGCGTCGGATCACGAGCCGATTAGCTCAATACTAGCGTCCTCCCGACCGAACCTAGCGCGCAGCTAGTGGCCGCTGCCGGAGATGTACCTACTAGTAAGGGCCCATGCCAACAACGGCCATCCCTGAGGCTAACATAAAATAATGTAACTGTCTGTCCCATACGCCTACTAGTTGTCTTTTCCGTCTCGTAATGTATAAGTCGCATCCACGACCCAACATCTATTCTCTATGAAGAGTCAGCTATCTATGACCAACACTACCCTATATGTGCCGTCACACGAGCCACTCGCACTGACGGCCAGTCGAGAGCGACAGCGCGTGCCATAATCTGATCTCACTCAGTACCGTGTCGTAGCACGTGTCATGGTCAAGGGAGTTGTGACAACAACTCCACAATCCAAGGGTACGTCGTCTATAACTAGGCCAAGTAGGTAGTCCTAGTGTCGACGCCAAAATCGACTATGCCTGGGGTAATCCCGGACTCTACTAATAAGATCTACACTACAAGAGTATAATGATGTATATGTAAAGCAGTAAATACAAGGCAAGGTATACTTGCCTTCAATCCCGCAATGTACAAATAGTGCTCCGGTCCCGCCTGCCTCAATCATGCCGTCCAAAGGACCTACAATCACACAACAAGGCTCACAATGAACATCCAAGACCATACATCTATCCACAAAGTAGAAGTACGCTATTCGTACGGGATACCACATTCAATTATTAAGTTGCATTTATCTAAGAAAGTGCACATACAATTCTTCCTACATGTTAGGGACATACACCGACAAGAATAGGGCATAACCACAAGTTGCTCATGAGAAGTTTATATGTACAAGCATAGAAATTATCCATACACAAATCCTATTTTATATATAATACATAAGTATCCCTAGGGCATGTGTATATACAAGTATAGGAATTTATGTATGTAAGTCCTACATTTTGAAATGATACGTGTGTACATGAGTGTACATGGAGCATATACATATATATGTACATAGAGACAAATATCTATTTTTTTATTTATATAAAATACATACGTATATAGTTGAAAGAGTTTATATATATACATATATACATAATGAGGCTAAGAGTACACGTATATATATATATATATATATATATATATATATATATATATATATATATATATATATATATATATATATATATATATATATATATATATATATATATATATATACGTAATGAAACAAAGTGTATATTTTTAGATATATATTTGAAAGGGGGGTATATATATATACATTATAATTTGTGTGTATGAAACTACATTGTTACACTTATATGTGTGAGAGTATATCTATATACGTATGTATATACATACAAGAATACATACATACATATATATATATATATATATATATATATATATATATATATATATATATATATATATATATATATATATATATATATATATATATATATATATATACACACAATATTGTATGTGCATGGATTCATTTCAATAATAATTATGAAAATTCCTAGATTGCATTATAGATAAAATAAACTATGAAAACACCACCATTACTCACACATTCATATTTATATCTATATTTATATATATGAATCATTTATTTGCATGAACATATATATCCATTCCATTCACAAAACCATTTATACATATTTATCCCAACATGCAAACATCTAAATATTAAAAATTACTACACATCTATATAAATTCACATATATATATATATATAGACATATATATTTATATATATATATATATATATACATTTATATATGTATATATATATATGCATACATAAATATTTAAAGAGGGGGAAGGAGTTTACCATGGAGGAAGTGAAGTTGATGGTGAAGGGGGTGGTGGTGCTCCGGCCATGGGGCTGTGGTGGCCGGCCTAGGAGAGAGGGGTGGTCGGCCTAGGGGAGAGGGGGTGTGGTGGAGGTGGTGAGTGGTGGTGGTTGTGTTGGAGAGGAAGGAGAAGGAGGTGGAGATGTTGATGAAGGAGTGGTGGTGGTCGGCCTAGAGGGGGGGCTGTGGTGGTGGCCGGACTAGGAGGTGGAGGAGGCTATGGTGATGGAGTGTAGTGGTGAAGTGTGGGAGAAGGAGGAGTGGAAGAGTGATGAAGAGGAGATGAAGAAATGGAAGGAGGGGGGTCAGTTTTGAAGTGAAGGGGAGAGTGAGAGTGAGAGGTGAGGATGAAGAGAAAGAAAAAGAGGGGGGACCGAATGGAGAGGGGGAGTGTGGAGGTGTTGTCGGGTGAGGGGGAGGTGAGGGGAGAGAGAGAGTGGGAGTGATGGTTATGGTGATGGTTTTAAGGAAAAGAGAGAGTGAGAGGTGAGAGTTGGTTTTCCTAAAAGGAAAAAGTGTACTTGAGAGAGAGAGAAGAGTTTGAAAAAGAGGGGGGAGTATGTGTGACCGGCCACATGGGGGGGGAGGAGAGAGAGTGTGAGAGGGGAAGGTGAGAGGAGAGAGAGTGTTCTTGGGAAGTGGGATGAGGGGATGTTTTGTGTGTGGTGTTTTGTAGGGTGTTTGGTGTGTTGTAGGGGAAAATTAGTGTTGGGTGTTTTGTATGGATGGTGGGGGGGTTGTCATGAGGTTTTGGGTTGGTTCCAATTGAGTTGGGTTGGGTCCAATTGGGTCCAAATGAGTCCCAATAATTAATAAGGCTTAAATTAGCCATTTATAATCATGGTTAAATAAATAATACATGGGGACTAAATTGGGTGGGACACAAGTGTCATGTGCGTAGTAGGCTCTAAATGGTCCGTGCCCATATCTTGGGTTGACAAGTTTGGGTCAAAATGGTGTCTCCAATTCAAATTGGAATTAAATGCGACCCGGTGGGGTAAATCAAAATTGGGTCAAATGTTCAAAAAGTTGTGCGATAAAAATGGAGCACAAGAGAGTGTGTCTGAGTAGGACACGAAGGTCATGGGTGTAGAGCGTCTCGAGTAGATCGCGCATGACAAGTTGGTTTGGAGAAAATGACCAGCCTTGTCCTCATAATTTAAAAGTCACGGTAACGTGTCGATAATAATAAAAAATAAAAGGGAGAAATTATTAATAACTTAGAAAATCATAATTAATCATATTAAATTCCTAATTAAATACGATTACTCTAATTAATTCTAATTAATTCTAATTAAATTTCAGAGAGCTTACAACCTATCCACCGTAGAGAATTTCGTCCTCGAAATTTAAACATATACTATAGCAGCAAATTAGAAATAACTGAACATAAATGCACGCATACCTAGCCCCACGAAGAGATGGGGAAAACGCTCGCGTATCGCATCCTCGTGCTCCCAAGTCGATTCGCCTGGTGCATGATGCCTCCAAGCGACACGAACTAGCGGGATGGTCTGACCCCGCAGAACCTTCTCTCTCCGGTCCAAGATCTCCACTGGCTGCTCCTCATAAGATAATCTCGGCCCGACAGTGATCTCTGAATGGTCCAGGATGTGGCTAGGATCTGGCACATACCTCCTCAGCTGAGATATGTGAAACACATCATGAATACCCTCCAACGACTGCGGCAATGCTAACCGGTAGGCAACCTCTCCAATCCGCTCCAGCACATCAAAGGGTCCAATGTACCTTGGACTCAGCTTCCCTCTTCCTCCAAACCTGATGGTACCTCTGGTAGGTGAGATCCTCAGGAAGATATGGTCCCCCTTCCTGAACTCCAGGGGTCGCCGGTGTGTGTCAGCCTAGTGCTTCTGCCTGTCTTAAGCTGCTCTCAAGTGCCCCTGGATCTGCTTCACCTTCTCTACTGTACGAACCACCAACTCTGGTTCGAGTATCTGCCTCTCGCCCACCTCACTCCAACAGACTGGAGAACGGCACTTCCTGCCATACAATGCTTCGAAAGGGGCCATCTGGATACTGGCCTGATAGCTGTTGTTATAGGAGAACTCCACCAGGTGCAAGTGGTCCTCCCATGATCCCCTGAAATCTAGCATGCATGCCCTCAATATGTCCTCCAACGTCTGAATGGTGCGTTCGGACTGGCCATCTGTCTGCGGATAGTACGACGTACTAAACTTCAGTCGAGTACCAAGGCTCTCTTGTAGGCTCCGCCAGAAGTGTGATGTGAATCTCGAATCTCGGTCAGATACTATACTAACCGGTACTCCATGAAGTCGCACAATCTGCCTCGTATACATATCTGCTAGGGCTTCTGTAGACTGTCCCACTCTGAAGGGTAGGAAGTGAGCTGACTTGGTGAGTCTGTCCACTATCACCCAAACTGTATCACGTCCACTCGGGCTCCTCGGCAACCCTGTAATGAAGTCCATCGTGATATGCTCCCATTTCTACTCCGGTATGGGAAGTGGTTGGAGCAGTCCTGCGGACCTCTGGTGCTCAGCCTTGACTTGCTGACACACCAAGCACCTGGCTACAAAGCGGGCTATCTCTTGCTTCATTCCATGCCACCAATAATGCTGTCTCAGGTCTCTGTACATCTTCGTACCTCCTGGGTGAATGGAATATGCTAAACTGTGCGCCTCCGTCATCAGCTCCTGACGAAGCTCTCCATTGGGAACATAGAGGCGATCTCCACACCTCAGAGTCCCATCCTCATGAATGCACAATTCGGTCTGCATACCGGCTTCTGTCCTCTGTCGAAGTCGCTGGAATCTAGCATCTGTCGGCAGTGCGGCTCTGATCCTCTCTACCAATGAAGACTGCACCTGTAGGCTAGCCAACTGGCCCTCTGCTCCTGGTAGTACCACCTCGATCCCCAACTCTCGTAGCTCCTCTAGAAGATGGGGCTGAGTCGTCAACGTGTACGCCATAGGCCTCCTGCTCAAAGCATCTGCTACGATGTTCGCCTTCCCTGGATGGTACTGTAGCTCGATCTTGAAGTCTTTTATTAGCTCCAACCACCGTCTCTGCCTTAGATTCAGCTCCTTCTGAGTGTAGACGTACTTTAAGCTCTTATGGTCTGTGAACATCTCTACCCTCTCATCATACAAGTAGTGTCTCCAAAGCTTCAGGAAAAAGATAACCGCGGCAAGCTCCAAGTCATGGGTTGGATAATTCTTCTCATGAACCTTCAGCTGCCTCGAAGCATATGCTACAACCTTCCCGTGTTGCATCAAAATGCATCCCAATCCCTTTCCGGACGCGTCGCTGTAGATCACAAACCCTCCTGGTCCGGATGGAATAGTCAGAATAGGTGCTGTGGTAAGGCGCTTCTTCAGCTCATCAAACGCCACCTGGCACTCCTCGGTCCAGATAAACTCCTTCTCCTTCCGGGTCAAACGGGTCATCGGCTCAGCGATCCTCGCAAAGTTCTCTACGAACCTCCGGTAATATCCGACAAGCCCAAGAAAACTTCTCACCTCCGAGACATTGGTAGGGGTCGGCCATGTCTCTACGGACGAGATCTTCGCTGGGTCCACAGATATACCCTCTCCTGAGATGACGTGTCCGAGAAAAGAGACACTGTCTAGAAAGAACTCGCACTTGCTCAGCTTGGCATAGAGTCTCTCGCTTCTTAATGTCTCCAACACAATCAGCAAATGCCTCTCGTGCTCCTCGTGGCTCTTCGAGTACACCAATATATCATCGATGAAGACGACCACGAACTGATCCAAATACTGGTGAAACACTCTGTTCATCAGATTCATGAACACAGCAGGCGCATTGGTCAAACCAAAAGGCATCACCAGAAACTCATAGTGACCAAACGAGTCCTGAAGGCTGTCTTCGGTATGTCCTCCCTCCGTACCTTCACTTGATGGTACCTCGATCTCAAGTCGATCTTCGAAAACACTCTGGCTCCAGTCAACTGGTCAAACAGGTCGTCGATCCGAGGCAAGGGGTACTTGTTCTTGATGGTCAATGCATTCAGGGCTCTGTAATCAATGCACATTCGGACAGTCCCATCCTTCTTTGGCACAAACAAAACTGGGGCTCCCCAAGGTGAAGCACTCGGTCGGATGAATCCTATAGTCTGCAACTCCTCCAGCTGAAGCTTCAACTCATCTAGCTCCTTCTTCGCCAACCGGTACACATTAGAAGAGACCGGTACTGCTCCTGGTACTAGCTCGATGGAAAACTCCACTTGTCTGTCAGGTGGAAGACCTAGCAGCTCCTCTGGGAAGACGTCTATAAACTCTGCAACAATCGCCGGGGGTGCTGCCTCCATCGCCATGTAGACACCGACGGACCGGCCTACTCCTCGCTCTACGGTCCCTCTCATGAACTCAAACTCGGGACGATCTGGCGGTCTGAAGATGACGCTCCCCCTCCGGTACTCCAAGACGACATGATACTGGCTTAACCAGTCCATCCCCAAAACAACGTCGAAGTTTGGCATAGAAAATACCAAAAATCGAGCTCTCATCTCCCTCCCACATACAACCACAGAGCACGTCCTGCACGTGCTAGTGACTGGGACGATCCCTCCACCCGTAAGAATCCTCCAACTCTTGGGTAAGGGCGAGGTGGCTACTTTGTGCATAGCAACGAAACTACTAGATATGAAAGACATAGTGGCTCCGGAATCAAACAGTGCAACAGCAGGCAATGATGCAACTAAGATAGTACCTGTGATCGCCACTCCCTCGGGCTCCTCTTGCTCTGGTGCCATAGCAAAGATCTGCCCTCTCCTCTGAGCCTCTGTCTGCTGACGGTACTGCGTCTCCTGTGGGAGCAGTGGTCCCCGCTGATATCCTGGCGCTCGCTGGGCTGCAGTCGCCTGTGCTGGTGGCCTGGGTCCTGGAGGAGCTGGCCTGGGGGCCAACTACTGAGCTCTGTCATTGTGCTGTGGGCAATCTACGGCCTGATGCTGTCCCGATCCACACCTTAGGCACTGGTTGAGCCTCTTCCTGCACTCCCTCTGAAAGTGTCCCCTCTTGCCACAGTGGTGACAAGTCGGAAGCTCCTTCTGCTAGTACGGTGCGGCTCTCTGCTGCTGGTGGGTCCCCGGGCGTCTGGTCGGGCCTCCAGTCTGAACTCTAGCTGGTGCAGCTGTCTGAGTAGGGCATCTCGCGCTCAACGGATCCCGGTTGATAGCTTCCTGGACTTTGGCCTCGGCTAGTACCTCCTCATAGGTAGTCCTCGACTGTGCGCTCGTATACCTCTGAAGCTCCTTCGTCAGGCCATGATGGAACCTCCGGGCCTTCTCCCTCTCGTCTGGTAACAGTAGTGTGCCAAATCGGCTGAGACGACTGAACTCTGCATCATACTCGTCTACGGTCATGTTTCCCTGCTTGAGGTGGAGGAACTGATCGTAGAGAGCATCTCGGACGGTAGCTGGAAAGTACTTCGCCTCAAAGTACTCTAGAAACTGCTCCCAAGTCTTGTTCTTGCCAACTTCACGCTCCTTCGATTCCCACCAATGATGGGCATTCCCCTCCATCTGAGTCCTTACGACAGTCATCCACAAGTCAGCAGGTAGCTGCGAAGCCTCCAAGTTCTTCTGTGTGCTGGCTACCCAGTCTGATATCTCCTCCGGGCTCTCGTTCCCCTTGAAGGACTTCGGGTTCATCTGACAGTACCTCCAAATGGTGCCCACCTGCTGGACTGGTGCAGGGGCTGGTGGTGGCGCCGGAAACATCTGGGGCTGTCTCTCCAAGGCATTCATCAGAGTCTGTCTCATGGCCTCCGTCTGCTGCCACTGCTGCTGCATCATCATCTGGAAGAACGGAAACATCTGGGGCTGTCCCTCCGTCTGTGGCATCTGTGGTGGGATAGGTACATACGGCATCTGCTACGGGTATGCTCCCTGCGGCATCTGGGGAGGATGGGGCGCATAGGGCACCTGCTGCTGGTACGCTCCCTGCGGTATCTGGGAAGGATGGGGTGCATAGGGCACCTGCTGCTGGTACGCTCCCTGCGGCATCTGGGGAGGGAAAGGAGGTGGTGGTGGCAAAGGGTTCTCCTCCTGACGCATCGGCGTCTGTGATGTCTGGCCCTCCTGGTGTATGGGTGTCGGTTGCGGTGCAAATCCCGCATGGATGGATGGAGTCATCGGGACAGCCTGAACTCGTCCGGAAGTCTGGGTGTCCATAGGATCTGGAGTCCTATCATCGCTGGGCGAGGTGTCGGATGCCTGGGCAACGCCATAAGTCGCACGTCCATCGTGCAAATGCATCTCTCTGAAAGAGACAAAACTTTCATAAGGTAGGTGCAGAAAACAAGCAGGATGCTAAATTTCAATCTTAAGATTTAAGAAGCAGAAGTCAAGACGATAATCAAATTATGGATGAGATCCTACATTTCATAGTTCTAATTGCAGGCTCGCATCGGTTTTACCCTAAGCGATGAACAGAGACCTGCATGGGCCACCACTAAAACCATGTCACGTCCCACTCCCAAATGTATAGGATTAGGGCCTAACCTGGCCAGCTGATACGACCTAGAGTGAGCTACCCAATTTAATGGACTCACTTAGGCGTACTACGCTGTAAAAGTAACTAACCAAACACAGGCAATATCTAAATCTCATCCACAAATGACATAGAGAAAAAGTGCTGAATATAAACACAGAGTAGTCTGAATATCCAAATACAACTGAAAGGAAATACAGGTCTGGTGGAAACAATCCCACGGTACATCAAAATGAAAGTACATGAATGGAAGATAACTAGCTAAGAGTATCAGCTAACTAGATATGAAACTCTCAGCCCAAGTAGCAGCATACCGAGGTCAAGGGAACTCCTCGGGGTAGACCTCGTAATCCTCGCCAAAGTCTTCCGCCTCAGCTCCGGCATCGTATATCGTCGAGTATGTGTGCCCGTCGGGATCTGGAAAAGAACCAGGTCCTCAGGGGACATAGCAAGATACAAATAAGGATATGCTATAAAGTAAATACTGATCTAATATAAGGGGGATACGCTAACCAGTCTAAGTGAATGCATACAAAGACAACTTTGGAACGTATGGGTAGGTGAAAATAATGTCATCGAAGCACAGGTCGACGTCGGATCACGAGCCGAAGGATTTGCGTCGGAACACGGGCCGAGCGTCGGATCACGAGCCGATTAGCCCAATACTAGCGTCCTCCCGACCGAACCTAGCGTGCAGCTAGTGGCCGCTGTCGGAGATGTACCTACTAGTAAGGGCCCATGCCAACAACGGCCATCCCTGAGGCTAACATAAAAAAATGTAACTGTCTGTCCCATACGCCTATTGGTTGTCTTTCCCGTCCCGTGATGTATAAGTCACATCTACGACCTAACATCTATTCTCTATGAAGAGTCAGCTATCTATGACCATCACTACCCTATATGTGCCGTCACACGAGCCACTCGCACTGATGGCCAGTCGAGAGCGACAGCGCGTGCCATGATCTGATCTCACTCAGTGCCGTATCGTAGCACGTGTCATATTCAAGGGAGTTGTGACAACAACTCCACAATCCAAGGGTACGTCGTCTATAACTAGGCCAAGTAGGTAGTCCTAGTGTCGACGCCAACATCGACTATGCCCGGGGTAATCTCGGACTCTACTAATAAGATCTACACTACAAGAGTATAATGATGTATATGTAAAGCAGTAAATACAAGACAATGTATACTTGCCTTCAATCCCGCAATGTATAAATAGTGCTCCGGTCCTGCCTGTCTCAATCACGCCGTCCAAAGGACCTACAATCACACAACAAGGCTCACAATGAACATCCAAGACCATACATCTATCCACAAAGTAGAAGTACGCTATTCGTACGGGATACCACATTCAATTATTAAGTTGCATTTATCTAAGAAAGTGCACATACAATTCTTCCTACATGTTAGGGACATACACCGACAAGAATAGGGCATAACCACAAGTTGCTCATGAGAAGTTTATATGTACAAGCATAGAAATTATCCATACACAAATTCTATTTTATATATAATACACAAGTATCCCTAGGGCATGTGTATATACAAGTATAGGAATTTATGTATGTAAGTCCTACATTTTGAAATGATACGTGTGTACATGAGTGTACATAGAGCATATACATATATATGTACATAGAGACAAATATCTATTTTTATTTATATGAAATACATACGTATATAGTTGAAAGAGTTTATATATATACATATATACATAATGAGGCTAAGAGTACACGTATATATATATATATATATATATATATATATATATATATATATATATATATATATATATATATATATATATATATATATATATATATATATATATATATATACGTAATGAAACAAAGTGTATATTTTTACATATATATTTGAAAGGGGGTATATATATATACATTATAATTTGTGTGTATGAAAGTACATTGTTACACTTATATGTGTGAGAGTATATCTATATACGTATGTATATACATACAAGAATACAGACATATATATATATATATATATATATATATATATATATATATATATATATATATATATATATATATATATATATATACACAATATTGTATGTGCATGGATCCATTTCAATAATAATTATGAAAATTCCTAGATTGCATTATACATAAAATAAACCATGAAAACACCACTATTACTCACACATTCACATTTATATCTATATTTATATATATGAATCATTTATTTCCTTGAACATATATATCCATTCCATTCACAAAACCATTTATACATATTTATCCCAACATGCAAACATCTAAATATTAAAAATTACTACACATCTATATAAATTCACATATATATATATATATATATATATATATATATATATATATATATATATATATATATATATATATATACATAAATATTTAAGGAGGGGGAAGGAGTTTACCATGGAGGAAGTGAAGTTGATGGTGAAGGGGGTGGTGGTGCTCCGGCCATGGGGCTGTGGTGGCCGGCCTAGGGGAGAGGGGGTGTGATGGAGGTGGTGAGTGGTGGTGGTTGTGTTGGAGAGGAAGGAGAAGGAGGTGGAGATGTTGATGAAGGAGGGTGGTGGTGGTGTGGTCGGCCTAGAGGGGGGCTGTGGTGGTGGCCGGACTAGGAGGTGGAGGAGGCTATGGTGATGGAGTGTAGTGGTGAAGTGTGGGAGAAGGAGGAGTGGAAGATTGAAAGAGAATGAGAAATGGAAGTAGGGGGGTCAGTTTTGAAGTGAAGGGAGATGAGAGTGAGAGGTGAGGATGAAGAAAGAAGAAGAGGGGGGACCGAATGGAGGGGGAGTGTGGAGGTTTGTCGGGTGAGGGGGAGGTGAGGGGAGAGAGAGAGTGGGAGTGATGGTGATGGTGATGGTTTTAAGGAAAGAGAGAGTGAGAGGTGAGTTGGTTTTCCTAAAAGGAAAAAGTATACTAGAGAGAGAGAGAGAGAGTTTGGAAAAAGAGGGGGAGTATGTGTGACCGGCCACATGGGGAGGAGAGAGAGTGTGAGAGCGGAAGGTGAGAGGAGAGAGAGTGTTCTTGGGAAGTGGGATGAGGGATATTTGTGTGTGGTGTTTTGTAGGTGTTTGGTGTGTTTAGGGGAAATTAGTGTTGGGTGTTTTGTGTGGATGGTGGAGGGTTGTCATGAGGTTTTGGTTGGTTCCAATTGAGTTGGGTTGGGTCCAATTGGGTCCAAATGAGTCCCAATAATTAATAAGGCTTAAATTAGCCATTTATAATCATGGTTAAATAATAATACATGGGACTAAATTGGGTGGGACACAAGTGTCATGTACGTAGTACGCTCTAAATGGTCCGTGTCCATATCTTGG